>JANAVB010029617.1:2484582-3084582 GCA_029216955.1 Iris pallida | reverse complement strand
CACACACACCCCTTCAAAGTAATATAACATAAGGTATATTAGAATTCCTTGTTGCATGTACTGAAGGAATGTCAGGCCAGAGTATATACTATATAAGGTTTTGAGTGCTACAAGTTACATCACAAGAAATTAAAAAAATGTATCGTCACCCCGCTCCGCGAAGGCACTATATAGACACAGAAATCGAATTGCTGACTCGAGAGGAAGCCTTTGCGAAGACCTCCCTTGTTGGAAACAGAAGACGATTAATCTGGGTGAGTGGACAAGAACTTCACTTTCTGGTTCTTTCACGCCTAATAAAGAATCCATAAGATTGAAATGTATGCTTGCTATTGAAAGAACATTCGCTATGCTAAGTCAAGATAAGAAGTTTGCATGCTAAAGTAGATTGTCACTACAATTGAAAGAACTATTGGCATGCTTAATAAGAAGATAACCCTAAATCATTTGCTATCAAGAATAGAAGTACATGTTTAATAATACATATATATTGCTATGCTTGCGTAAAGTAAGATTGATTACATGCCCCTTTTATTATTTTGCTGCAAATATAGAACTGTATGAAAGAACTGGTAATATTACAAATAGTTACATGATAGAGATGGTACGGCTTGTCCGTATAGAGAAAAGAGATGATACTTGTCCGTACAGAGAATATAGATGAGAATAGATTGAAATGTTGCTTATCGATAAATTGTTGCATCGTAGAATTTTTATCAGATAGAAGTTGCATTCATGCATCGGTCTTGGACAACTTGTGGACAAGAGCAATCCCACGACCGGTTCCGGGGCACCGGGATCGCTCGGCCTAGGGGGGATTTGAGGAACACCCTGAGGTAAAGAGACCTCGCGATCAGAGGAGTGTTCATTGTCTATTAGTGAGATGGGCTTGTACGTCCCAACTGCTAATTATGGGGTGTAACCCATAGACCGTCTGTAGATAGGTATTTATTAGTGAAGAGCTGAACCTTGAGTCACAGCTGCTAGTATATGTGTATATCAGCGAAGAGTTGAATCGTAAGTCACAACTGCTAGTATGAGTGTATACTAGTGAAGAGATGAATCGTGAGTCATAGTTGCTAGTATGTACATGTATTAGTGCAAAGCTGAACCTTGAATCACAGTTGCTAATCGGGTCGCATGCATATGTAGAAATTATTGCAAGCCTAACAATGCAGGGACAAACAGAAAACTTATTGTGCATATTCAATTTATTCTAATCATTGTTTTGTTCAGGGATGGATTGCCGACTGTGGGTAAGAATCACTGAATAAGTGATGTTCTCTATCGATTATATTTCTTATCATGAACTGCTCCTTAGAATAATAAAATTTACATGAGATGTTGTCCCATTCAATAAGAAGAATTGTGTTACCTAGATGCTATTAATTGTTACTAAGAGAAAGAGTACTAAATGATATGTTATTGTTGATGTCTAAAGAGATGAATACGGCTCATGAAACACGTTACGCATGTTTAGATAAAATGAATAGTTATCGTGCATGAACAGTTGACCCTATTGTATATGTTGGAATGGAAGAAATTAAATGTGGCTTTTCGAAAATGTTTCCAAAAGAAGTAATCTGACTCATATTCTGTACAACATAAAATGAACATAGGTAAAAGATAGCAAGATTACTAATAAAACAATGTTTTCTCACATGAATACTTAGTTATCGTTTCAGAGGATGTAGCCTTTGTATTTCATCAGTGTAGCAATGTACCGATCCCCCCACTAGTTTGTCCGTAAGTGCTAGATGTTTGAATGGATGTTTCGAAACGATCGTCAATTCCTCATCCTCGGGAGCCGAAAATCCAAAGAAGATGCAAAGGGATGATTTTTCTATATAAAGGGATGTAATGTATGGAACGATATCAATGTAAATCTGTATAGTTCAAGAGAGATGTAAGCCAAGTATGACATGTATCGGAGAGCTATTAAGAGCCTTGTAATCGATTCAAAGTTATCAATGAAAGAGATTGTGTTTCTTATATCATTGTGTTCAATTTGATTTTCTACAATATCGTTTGTTGCTTCTAACTCTGCATTAAAAGTTTCGTTGTGTTGTTGATTCGGTCTATTTTGTAATTGTACAAGTCATGGCTTGTGCAAGCGCAACTTAGACTTGCACGACATCACGTCCGGTGGCGACTTTACAGTCCTCGCGGATCGGGACGTAACACCCCAGCACATGGGTCCACTAGGACATGACCCTATGTGCCACATCTGCGATCACTTGATGGATCCATAGCACCCCCTAAGGATGTAGGGTCCAAATGCATGATGTATCCCTTCTAGGCCCGAGAATGACATCCTATTAGATTAAAGCATATATGAGACTTTGAACTTTGAAGACTCTCAACTCTAGATGGTAGATGAGTCATAGCTAAGTCCACTTGACCTATTCTAATCAAAGCTCCTCCTCCATAAACCTCATCGTTGGGTCCCATACTACCACCAAAGTAACTAATCAAACTCTCACAACATATCCAATGTGGGACTAGTCCATTCAAATGGCCATGCCTCACCCCAATAGAACACGATCCACTAGATAGCTCTCATACCATTTGTCACGTCCCGACCATGGTCACGTCAGGACAGGACGTACGCATGGGCCACATGTGCATATCGCTTGGCCCGACTTGCCAAAATAGTTAACGCGGATAAACACATGAGACCAAACACTCAAATATAGACCAATCAAATTGTCATCTCATATCCAAATTTATAATAGAATTCAGACCCAAGAACTCAAATCCTCCATAAACTAAATACCCTAATCACTTGGTTACGTGTTGAGTCTTCCAAATTTGTCTGTGTGTTTAATTATGTCTCTCAAACGTATCTTTAAAGTTTTGGATATTGTTGCTAGTTTGGTTATATTGAATTGTGGATATCTTACATTTATCCTTAAAATTTTGGCTGGTACTTAATAAGCTCTTGTTATTTCTTTATTGGTCATTCTCGTACATGTTTGGATTAGGACGGTCAATGGGTCGGATCGGGTTGGATTTATGTAAAATTCAAAACCGATCCTGAAATATTTAACTTCCCAAATTTGCAACTGATCCCAACTAGTTGATAACCATAATCCAAATCTTTAACTAAAGTAATTAAACCAACAAAGAATTAACTAGTTCATGAATTATCAACAAATATTTAAGGACAAACGTAAAAAATATCCACAATTCAACACAACCAAACTATTAACAATATCTAAATCTTTACAGACAAGAGAGACATTATTAAACACACAAACAAGTTGACACTCGCAAAAATATCATATAGCCATGTAGTTAAGGCGTTTAGTTGAAGAGGGTCAAAGATTTGGGGTCTTTGTGTTTAAATCCTATTATTGACAAATAGTAACGAAGCTACCTAGTCGATCATGTTCTACTAGAATGAGGTTAGGCTAGTCACATTGGATATGTAATAACTTGATTGATTTATATTTGATTGCTTGGGTCTTGTGTGTACATCTCGATTAACTATTTTGGCAAGTTAGGCCAAGTGATGTGCACATGTGGTTCATGTAGAAGTCATGTCCTAGTGGTCTCGTAAGCCGAAGTTTGACATGCATAGCACCATTGCTTCACTTCTAACCAAGAAAAACTATGGGATAACCTTAAGTTCCTGCATTTCAAACCACTTTGGCAAGCTACCTCGTACTCATGTCGGATGTCACACATAAATCTTGTTTTGATGCATCTCAAGCAAGAACACATCCTAGGTCCATAAAGTTGATACCAGCTAACAATTAATCGAGGAAACATATACATAATGTCTACTGAAGTTTGAATGCCCTCAAAATGTATCCTCCTGCTCCACATTTCAAGAGCTAAACTCTTGCAAATAGAGAGCTTTGGCAGATATTCCCAGATTAAAATGAACTGCTTAATTGTTCTAGACCTCTAGCAACAAGTCATTTTGTGTGTACTTAAGAAATATCCATCATCGAATTTAAAAAAAAGAAAAAGAATGAGAGAACGGTAAATACGTGATCCTATTGTTGTTATATCAACCAAGGGTGCGTAGAAGAATGGTTGCGAGACTCCCGTCCTAGGTTCAAAGTGACTTCAAACAACATATAGAACCAACATAAAACAAAAGAAAAAGGGTTGGCAGTACTAGGAAGTTAAGTTTGCGGAAACAACAAAATCTTCTAGCATACACAGCACACATGTATAGACTTTGGCAACTAATTTATTTGATACCAGAAATGTGACAAAATTATACTGACGTGCATAAAAATCAATTCCAAAACTTGTAAAGAAGCAAAAGGTATAACTTAATAAAATAGCATATCAATGGATTGAGAAGAATTCGCCACTTAGTTTGATTAAACCTCAAGAGCAATGTTGTTAAACTCGCGCGATAGATCGTGGGATCGTACGATCCTACACGTTTTATACGGAGCTTCGAGGCAGATTGATGGCCGGCGCGGTCATCGGCCGGCGCGGCGAGGAAACGCGTGGGATCTTACGATCCGTGTTACGATCCTACGAGTTTGTGACTTATGATTCATGTATGACATTTTTATATTAAGGTTATTTTGGTTTTTAAGGTTACTTTTTCTTATTTATGTTATATAAATAATATATAATATATATTAAATATAATTTTGTCTTTCTGGTGGGATCTTACGATCCGTGTTACAATCCCACGAGTTACGATCGTTCACCCTTCGAACGATCCTTGGTAGTATCTCGAGTTTGACAACCTTGCTCAAGAGAACGAATTGTGTGTTCCAGTCTAGACAAAATGTCCCGAATAAAACTGTGCTGGTACTGATCAATACAATGGCACCTTACTTTGAATCATATTTTTATTTGGGACCAAACTTCGAGGACATAGCACCTGAGTTGCACATACAAGCATGACATGACCCGACCAGATTCAGACATGGCGACACGGACTTGGGACCTAATCCAGCGTCTCAGGGTGATTGTTGGAGTGTCTTGAGCAGTGTCCAATACATGTTCAACACGATGCAAATAAAGAATCCTGTATTTTATAGTAAGATGTGATTTTCACAATGCTTGTGAACGAACCAGGCCTAGGGGTTTTGAGAACATTCCAATAACTATAACCAATTAGTGTTTATTTGAGAGTTTGATCATTTTATTTGAGTGCTTGGGTCTTGTGTGTACATGAGATTAACTATTTTGGCAAGTTAAGCCAAGCGATGTGCACATGCCACACAGGCCCGGCCCCAGGGGGAGGCAGGCTAGGCCTGCGCCTAGGGCCTCCTCCCCCATGGGGGCCTCCAAAATTGTGTAGCCCATTAGGCATTAGCAATGCCAAGGGCCAACCGGCCAAAGGGAAAAAAAAAATTGGACTGCGGCCACCTGCGGCTACAAAGACGGAAGTCCACATAGCTGAATGGGCCCTAGCTGAATCTGATGGCTGGCCTCCCCCTTCCGTTCCAAATTGCAATTTCTTCCCACCCGCAACCGATGAGCCGAAGATTATGCCTCCATCTCCTTCCTCTTTCCTTCCCGAAAAATTTTCTCAACGGGCAAAAAATGAAAGAAAAAGAAATCCTCTCCTCGGCGCAATCGCAGGTGAGGTTACTAATTCTCTTCTTTAATTTCTAGCGTTTCTTTTTTTTCTCCTATAAATTTGAGTATTTGATAGCTAATAGGGGTGGGCACGGGTCGGGTCGGGTCGGGCCCAAATTTGTTGGACCCGGACCGGACCCGTTACTTGGCGGGGCGGGGCGGGACGGGTCCAAAAAATATTGGATCCGGACCGGACCCGACCCGTTTGAAACGGGTCCGAAACGGGTCGACCCGCGGGTCCAAACGAGTCCAAAAAAAAAGTTTAAAAAAATTATATAATAGTAAACATTTACATATGTTATATTGTCTATAAGAACAAAACAAGTCTAATGTCTTCCCAAACTTCTAGAATTTGTTTAGTAAACAATAAGATATTCTATTATGTATAGACTATAATAACAAAAAATGCTAAAAATTGATATAAAATATATATATACTCCTAGAAACGGGTCGGGCCGGGGCCCCGTTTATTTTGAAAATAGGACCCGTCCCGACCCGTTAATGTCACACGACCCGCCCCGGCCCGTCCCGTTTAAATTTCAAAATTTAGGAACCGGCTTGTTTAGACATTTTACGGTTCGGACCGGTCGGAACCGCGGGTCCTAGAACCGTATGCCCATCCCTAGCTAATATCATATCTTTCTTTCTCTAAATAATACTATCATCTGAGATTCTGAATCCTGTGGAAAAGTGATAATTGATTCATCTCTCTGACTCCCTCTAAATAATTTTTTTCTTTTTTGTTTCATTTGGGGGCACGGCTGCCGGATCTGAAATCCGAAGAGTTTATGGTCACGCTCACGACAACGTCGGCGGTGGCAAGCTGAGCCGACGGCTAGGTCTTGCTTGAGACTTGAGGGGTTGGTTTTTTTCTCTAATATTTGTTTGTTATCCAATTTTCCCTTTGTTTAATTGTTCGGATTGTTCCTGAGTTCCTCCTTGGCTGATGGCTCCATATATTTGTTTCTTTTGTTCTCTAATTCATGTATTATTTTCCTTTGTACCAATTGATATTATTTTGGTAACAATAAAAACTAAAAACTAAAAAAGAAAAAGAAAAAACAACCTGTAAACAGCAACATTTTACATTAAATATCTACTATGGCATACATATTAAGTCTTGCCATTGAAAAGACAAATAATAATTGGTGTTATTATACTTATCCACAGCCACTAGCATATAAATCCACACGGAGAGAGGCAACAATTCTTTCATGTTCTGTCTTAAGACTTAAAACATAGGGGCATATTTTAATATTTTTTAGGCCCCTATGTTGGACGTAAATTTCACAAATGAATTTTACGTCCATAAATTGGGCGTAACGGGTCCTAGTTGGAAACTTTGTTCCTTTGACACAATACTATAGAACTTTTATTCTTCTAATACAATTTTATGTTTTTAAAAAAGACCATGATTTTGGTGTTTAATTAAAGTCATTATAATGTTCGCTAAATTTTTTCTTTTTTTGTTAGGTTTGCGTAGGATTAGAAAATCATGACGGGTAAAAGAAAATTTGAATAAGGAAGTTCGAAGAGGAAGAAAAATGAAAGACAAGACAAACTCACACAATCTCTCACAAGATCTATGAATAGGTATGTAAAACCTACAAATGTACTACCAAATTTAACTGAGAGTGTGATTGCTGATGGAAACATTCCTGAGAATGTGATTGTGAATAATGAAAATTTGAACCCCATGGATACTAATGAAAATTTGACTGAGAATGTAGTTGTGAATGATGAGATTCATTTAAATGACAATCGCGAAGGTGATGGAATTGAAGAAGAGAATAATAATAATAAGATGGAGAATATTGTTGATAATGAACCATTGAATGAGGATTTAAATATGAATGGGGGAGCATTAATTGATTTGTTTGATCCGGGAAAATGGGAGAATAATATGCCTAAAAGAAAATTTGATTTGTTAGTAGAGAAGGGCCCAATAAGAGTTATGAATGAAGTGTATCCGACTAATGCCCAAAATAGAAACTTCAGTAACAAACACTACATTCGATATTTGCCAAATGGTAAAAAACTTAATAGATCATGGCTAGTATACTCTCTGAAGAATGATAAGGTATTTTATTTTTGTTGTGTCTTATTCAAAAGAGAGAGAAAGAGTTGTGCCAAGTCCTTTAACAACAGCAACTATAGGGTATAATGACTGGAAAAACATTCATTCGAGGCTTAGTGAGCATGAAAAGAGTAGTGATCATTTTAATAGTTTAACGGACTGGATGGAGGCAGAAACAAGGTTGAGAAAAAAAAACTAACAATTGATTCTTCTAATCAACAAGCCGTCGAGAAAGAAAAATGTATTGGAGAAGTTTTGAAGAGAATTATGTGTGTTGTGAAAACTCTTGTTAGTAGTAATTTGGCATTTCGTGGGAGTAATGAGAAACTCGATGATCACAATAGTGAAATTTTTTTAAGTATAATTAGAATGATTGTTGATTTTGATCCGATAATGGAAGAGCATCTTAGGCGTATTCGGAAAAAAGAGATCCGTCGTGTCCATTATCTTGATCATAATATTCAGAATGAGTTAATACTTTTGTTGGCGGGTGAGATTAAGAGCAAGATCCTTGATATTGTCAAAGGGGCAAAATATTTTTCTGTAGTTCTTGATTGTACTCCGGATGTTAGTCACGAAGAACAGATGTCTCTTATACTGAGATGTGTTGATGTTTCTAAATTCTACGACTCCAATAATAGTGGAAGAGTTTTTTATTGAATTTTTGAAAGTTGTTGAAACATCAGGAGAAGCACTTTTCAATGAAAAAAGTTTTGAAAACTTTAAAACTTGATTTTAATGACATGAGAGGGCATGGTTATGATAATGGTTCTAACATGAAAGGACAATACAAAGGTGTAAGCAGTAGAGTACTAAAAGAGTATCCTAGGGCATTTTACACTCCATGTAGTTGTCATTCTCTTAACCTTGCTCTTTGTGATATGGCCATGAGTTCTGTTCAAGCTAAATCATTTTTTGGAGTGATACAACGAATTTATAAATTATTCTCCGGTTCAACCAAGCGGTGGGAGGTTCTCAAATCTTGTGTCAAGGGTCGCAATGGAAAAGGGCTTACACTGAAATCATAGTCGGATACACGTTGGAAAAGTCGTGTTGCTAGTGTAAAAGCGGTAAGATTTCAAGCTCCTCAAATAAGAGATGCATTGCTTTATCTAGTAGAACATAGTATTGATGCGACTACAACAAGTGAGGCTGAATCTTTAGCAAATAACTTCGAAAGTTTGATTTCCTCGTTGGCATGGTGATTTGGTTTGAAATTTTGCATAAAGTGAATAGAGTTAGCAAGATTCTCCAAGGAAAAAAATGAATATTAAGGAGTGTATAAATCTTTTGCAAGGTCTCATTCTTTTTTTTTGAAGAGTACAGGAATACCAGATTTAAAATTGCAAAGAATGAAGCTAAGAAGATTGCTTTGGAAATGGAGATTGAACCCACTTTTCGTGAAATTTGTGTTCGTCACCAAAAAAAAGTTTTTTGATGAGAATGCTAGGGATGAACCAATACAGGCGGCTGAAGAATCTTTTCGGATTAATTATTTTATGACAATAATTGATAATGCTCGTTCTTCACTCAAGACAAGATTTGAGCAGTTTAAAAAATATGAAGAGATTTTTGGATTTTTATTTAACTTGAGCAAGTCGAAAGCTGCAGAAGATGAGAGTTTGAAATATTCATGTGCAACACTTGAAGATTTTTTGAAACATGGAGATGATTCTGATATTGATGCACTTGAATTATTTTCAGAATTGCAGTTGTTGAGAAAATCATTACCAGAGTGGTTAACCAAACCAATTGAAGTGTTGGAGTATGTCAAAAATTTGCGTTTTGGTTTCCCTAATGCTTGGATAGCTTATAGAATAATATTGACTATACCAGTTACAGTAGCTACTGTCGAAAGAAGTTTCTCCAAGCTGAAGTTGATAAAAAACTACCTTCGATCAACTATGTCACAAGATAGATTGAACGGTTTGGCAATGTTGTCTATTGAAAAAAGAATGGCAGCTAAACTTGATCACAAGGATTTAATTAACAATTTTGCACAGAAAAAAGCGAGAAGAGTATGAACTTTTACTTCTTAAGTTCTTAGATTTTTTGTTTCATTTTTGTAATAAATTTGGAGCTTGGAGTTGCTTAATTTATTTAATCTTAATGAAAATTTATGTGTATTCAAGGACTAATTATATTGTATTTTGCATTTATTGGATTTGCTGAATTTATAATAACAATTATATAGATGGATGAGGGCCTAATTTATAGGACTTGTCTAGGGCCTCCAAAATGCTGGAGCCGGCCCTGATGCCACATGTATTCCATGCACGGATCACGTCCCCGTGGGCTAGGGATGACATGTATAGCAACATTGGTCCACTTATATCCAAGAAAAACTATGGGACAACCTTAAGTTCCTTTATTTCAAACCACTTCGGCAAGGTACCTGGTATTCAACTCGCACGGATATCTTGTTTTGATGTGTCTCAAGCAAGAACACATCCTAGGTCAAACAGATAATAATTAATCGAGGAAACATACACTATAAGTTTAGTGAAGTTTGAATGCCCTCAAAACGTATTCTTTCAAATAGAGAGCTTTGGCGGATATTCGCTGACCAAAATGAATGTCCTTTAATTGTTTTAGACCTCTAGCAACAAGTCATTTTGTGTGTACCGAAGAAATATACATCATCAAAAAAAATAAGGGAGATAGAGAGAGAAGAGTAAATTTGTGATCCTACTGTTGTTATTTCAGCCAACGGCGCAATATAAGGACAGAAGAGAGACTCCCCAGGAAATGGGGGGCCCTAAGTTCAAACAACATATGGTAGCGACATAAAACGAAAGAAAATGGGTTGGCAACACTAGGAAGATAGTTTGCATAAGCAACATCTTCCGGTGTACACAACACATGTATAGACTTGTCCAACTAGTTTATTCGATACCAGAAGATACCAGAAGTGTGACAAAAGTTACGCTGAAATTTGCAAAGAAAATCATGTTCGGGATTTGTAAAAGAAAGAAAAGAAAAGCTTAATGCAATAGTAGATCAATGGCTTGACAAAAAAGCAAGCACGCCAAAGTTGGTTGCTACTTCGTTTGATGAATCCCAAGAGAACGAATGGTGTTTCAACTTTCAACAGTAAACATGAGAAGTTTAAAGCCACCCAACAATGCCTATTGCACTACCAGTCTAGACCAAAATGCCCCGAATAAATCAGACCATAGGGAAAATTGAGCCCGACCTCTCAGACAAAGTCCACAGTACATATAGGATAATATGAAGCGATTTAAGGCACAAACTATGTGTTACTGTCAAATGAACGAAACAATGGCACCTTACTTCCAATCCTTTCTTATTCAAGATCAAACATCAAGTACATTATACATAACACCTATGTTGTACGGACACAAAAACCGCATAACACAACGCGTTGCTGACACGACAACACTTGGGACCTAATTTGGAGTCTCCTAGTCATTAGTGTGGGGTGTCTTGACCTGTGTCTGGTCCGTGGTGCAAACGAAGAATCTTGCTTTTTATAGTAAGGTGCAATTTTCGCAATGCTCGTGAACAAACCAGATCTCGGGGGTTTAGCGATCATGCCAACAACTGTAACCAATTAGAATTAGGGTTTCGTCATATAACTTGAACCCAGCCAAATTACCAGCGATTCCAGGTGGTTGTCGAAGCCGACGAGCTGCTCGCGGATGAAGGAGAGAGCGTCGGCCGCGGCTATGAACGCCCGGTAGTTCCCCACCGCCACCTCCTGCATCTGTCTCCTGATCCTCTCCGCGTCGACGCGGAGGAGCTCCGGTTCCTGCAATGCCACGGCCAGATCTATAGTAATCTGAACTAATCATAATGGAAAAAAAAAACCAGGGTTTCCAAAACTAGAAAGAGATATAGTGTGTGTAGTACTTTGTGGAGGCGATCGAGAGTGAAGGAGAGGAGCTCCGAGACGTACGGCTGGTGGGCGGCACCTGCGAGGGGGAGGATGTCGGCGGAGCTCGCCGTGGGATCGTCCTCTTCTCCGACGCCAGCGTGATTCTTATCGATTTCCATGGCACTGAGCTTCTTCGATCTAGATTTTTTTTTTTTTTTCTGCTGCTACTCCCTCTCTCTCCTGACTTTCTCTCTCTATTACATGGGAATGGGAAAGTAGGATTCATGTTACTTTTTTTTTTTTTTATTGTTGTTTGGTAAAACAAAGAAACTAACTAGAAAAAGAAAGCAAAATATAACAATGTTTCAATAATATCTTTACCTTTTAAAATTAAAAAAAAATTATAAAAAATAACATTAATGGTAAAATAAGCAATGATACATGGTAGGGGTGCAACTCAGGCGGGCTAAACCCGAACCCGATCGGATAAACCCGTTAATGGGTTGGGTTAGGGTTGAAGACATTCGGGTTCGGGCTTGGGCTCGGGTTAAAATATTTGAACCCGATCAAAAATCGGGTTGGGGTTGGGTTCATGTGTTGGGTTAACCCGAAGAACCCGAAACCCGGCATACATATAATATATATATATATATATTGTTTCATACTACTTAAATAAAAAGTTTAAACTATAATTTTTTTTCACCCGAGCTCTTCAACTCCTTGTCCTAAATCTCATTTCAGTTTTATTTTGTAATGATTGAGGCTTGATTGCTATTTGATTATGCATTTAATATTACTCTTGTTTAAAATTATTTCAAATATCATATTAGAGTCCGATAAATCCGATGGACCCGACCCAACCCGATCCTCCGGGCTTGGTCTTGAGCTTCATATGTTGAACCCGAAGTCGGATCGGGCTTGGGCTTGGGCTAGGCTTATAATCTATCGGGTTGGGCTCGGGTTAACCTCAAACCCGACCCAACCCGCCCGAGTTGCACCCCTAACATATGGTTACTTTTGTCATAACTTTTGTAATAAATGTTGGAAAAGGAGGAGGAAAAATCAATCTCATAGGTCTATAGTGGAACCATATCTCCACCAATTTTCTCCCTTGTCAAGAAATTAATTCCCAAGTTTGTGGTTACCAAACAAAGAAAAGGAACAACTTTTCTTTCTTGGTTTCTTAAATCCGTAAACCCAGGCCTAAAAACAATTTGAAGGGAAAAAAATGGTGTTGTATGTTTTAAATATATAATATTTATCCATTGTATGTTATTATGATTTTTTATGTAAAGCTAGTTACTTTCACGTATGTTGTACCTTAAAAAAATTACAATATAATTGAAATGTAAAAATTAAAATTATGTTATAATATTTTTAATATTTTGGATATATTTTAGTTATGATTTATTATAGATATTATATATGTTTAGTTAGATAATATCATGTAGTTAGTTTAAATATAGTTTAAATTCTAAATATTTTAGTATTTATACATATTCATGTAGTTAGAAAAAATTTATGTTTTCATTTTATTTCAAACTACGTGAGAAAATAATTACAGTTATGGGACTTAAATTTCTTTTAAACGAAATGGTTGATGAAATACACACGGCTTAAACGACTCAATCTTGAACCGTTTTGAAGTTCCCTTATATTAGTAGAGATTAGTTGTATACCTGCTCGTATTAATTTTTTTTATCTTTCCATCTTTCTCTTCTCATTAGCCTTATTTCCAGGCCAATGATCCGCAATTTGAAAAAAAGAAGTAAGTATATCATTTTATTTTATTTTAGATCTAATCATTCTTCTTTTGCAGCTGCAACAAAGCTGATCATGGCGACACACACAGTTTTCTTATATAATAATGTGGCCGTCTATAGAAACAAAGACCTTCACTACGACACACAAAATTTGATCACTAATGTGGTCGTCAATAGCAACGAATACGTTTCACGTGGCATACCAAACACTTTGTGAACTAACACAATCGTCAATGACAACGAAAGTATGACTCTTCCATCTACGCACTATAATATTTGCTAGTATCATGATGGGCCGTCCCGGGGGTTCGGTTGCCCTAGTCGAAACTATTTTTTGTTGCCCCTTGACTCCCCAAAAAAAAAAAATACAAGAAGCTCAAAGCTACAAATGTTCCGGATAGGAAAAATAGGACAAGTAATTTTTTACAAACATTAAGAAGCCAGTTGTCTTCGATTTTGACGGCGGCATGGAGTTCGGATTCTGAGTTCATCTCCTGACTCCCGAGCTACTAGAGACTTTTCCAGTGGAATCTCAAAACATGTGCATGGAGAATTGCCAGTTCAACTGACAGAGAGGAGTTGGGGTGGACTGCAAAGACTTTATTGACGGACAGTTAAGAAATTAGGGCCTGGGGGATTGTCATAACCAAGGGGGATGCCCCAGGGCCGGCCCTGGTATGCAAATTGTTTAACCGGATATTTGTAATATTGGGGAATAATTTTTGTATAACCTAAACCAAATACGATAATATGTTTTTCATCCTAAATTTGTCTGTGAATAAAAAAAAATTCCCGTATCAAACGTCCCATAAGATGTAATTCGCATGTTTTGTAGACAAATTGTTTACTCGAATGTTTGTAGTTCCCGGAAAGAAATTCTTATAACCTAAACAGAAATTTTCGTATGGGGTAAAGAATTTTACACAAATTATAAAAAAAAGAATAAGAAGTTTAGGGAAATTGCGTTTGGGGGTAGTGACACTACATTGGAGATGGCGCATTGACGTAGGTACACGGAGAACCAAAGGACACGCCAACGCAAGTGGCGCGCGCCTAGGGACGCGCCATCCATCGTGGCGCGTGGCGCATGACGCGCCATCCACGGTGGCGCACGGTGGATGGGGCGCCACTCACCGTGGAGCGCGCTTGGTCCATCTATTTTTTATTTTCTAACGCATCCTAACGGCTATATTCTAACGTCTATTTCCTTTTCAACGCCTACATCATAACGGCTATATTATAGCGTCTATTTCTTTTTTCTATTTATTGCTAAGTTTAACTCTCTCTCTCTCTCCCCCCCCACACAAACACATTATTTTCTCTCTCTCTCTCTCAAAGAAGCAATTCTCTGAAGGTTGGAAGCTCCATCTCCTCACGGAAGCTAGTCTCTCCTTCTTACAAGCTCTCGCTCCTTGCAACGCGACTCTGTATTAGCTAAACATTCTCAAACTACTTCTTCTTTCTCATGGATCATAATATTAAAATAGTATGTTCGCATGGAGGTAGAATAAATTGGTTATCTTACGGAGGAGGTGACACCCAATTTTCTACAACTTATCGTCATATTACTTTAGAAAATTTACGTATTTAATTTCTACGCGTTTTTCTATTAGTTACCAATTTATTTTAAAGTATGTTTTGGTTCCACATGTTTATTGATAGATGGTGAAGAAGGATGGAATTTTATTATTGAGATTAATTCGCGATCACCGTATATTAGTTTATATGTTACTCAAGTATCACCATTTGCTAATATAAGTAATGATGAATTTGTTTCTAATTACCAACATGTTAACACAGGTGCTAGTTCTTCTTCTCAAACAATTGCTCCCTTGCTAGATGAACATGATGATGATGATGATGACAATGAAAATAGTGACGATTTAATTGAAAATACCGGTTATGAGATAGATGATGATGATATTGATATTCATGGCACTAACACTCCTGAATTATTTGTAGGACAAACATTTGACAGTCGTTCAAAATTTAGAAGTTTTGATGGTCATTTGTTTGAAATATTAGACCGTGCATCGAGTAGAACATATGTTGTACGTTTAGATGAAAGATCTTGTTCATGTTTAAGGTGGTATCATACTTACATACCATGTATACATGCATGTTTTTCTTGTCAATATTGTAGTTATGATATTGAAAGTTATTATCCGATAATATTTTCTACTGAGAGATTGAGAAGTGTGTACGAGCCACAGATGGAACCAATTCTAGTTCCTTACAACATTCAAGCTGCTTTGGTTAGGGGAGAAATTGGAGTTACAGATGTCAGACGCAAAGCCGAAAGGCCGAAGAAAAACCACATTAAACCACGTGAATCATCGACAAGAGAACTTCGCTGTGGCAATTGTGGTTTGATAGGACACAACAGAAGAAAATGTACAAGCCAACCAAGGGAATGACGACAAGAGAACTTCTATTTTTTATTGTAGTACCAACATTCATGTCAATTTTTAAACATTACATAATAAAATTTTATTTCATTACAAACAATGTTTCATCTGCGGACAATTCGTTTGTAATGCCTTCGTTCTACCGGTCTAATGCCTAGTCGGGCTCTTCTTTGATCTGTGGTCTACTCCGCTCTTCTTTCATCCTCTTTCTCGACCTCCTGAGTAGGCATCGAGGCTGACGGGGACGTAATCAACTGTGAGTAATACGACATGTCATCAAACGAATACGCTGTGGCAGTGTTAATTTGTTGAGTCGCTATGCGTTGATTATAGTGCTGAAAGGCTGAGAAAGTGCCCATGCCCGTATACTGCTGACTAAGGCCTTCTCCAGCGTAGTGTGGGCTAGTGTACTCTGGAGCGTACTGCTGGGTAGTGTACTCTGGAGCGTACTGCTGGCTAGTGTACTCTGGAGCGTACTGCTGGCTAGTGTACTCTCCATGGTACTGTTGGCTAGTGTACTCTCCATGGTACTGCTGGCTGGTGCCCTCTCCATGGTGCTACTGGCTAGTGCCTTCTCCATGGTGATGCTGGCTGGTGCCCTCTCCAGCAGTGCCCTCTCCAGCAGCGCCCTCCCCGTCCTAAGGATCGTCCACCCTATGACGTCGTGAATGTCTCAGGGGAACAGTGGCACTCGGATAATCGACTGGGATATGTGTATACAATGGAGGCATATTGTAATGCATATGGTTCGTATTGCGTATCTTGGTATACGTATACGTAATTTGACCCGTATTGCATGTCTCCCTGCTTGATTTATTCTAGCATTTCATTAATTGGTTTATTCTTGGGTTGGTTCGGCTTGGCTTGGTTTGCTTTGGTTCATCATGAACCAAAGGTGAACCCTCCCACCTACCACCATCATCCTCATATATATTTCCACCTAACACTCTCCCTCTTCATTACTACTTCTCCACCATTACTTCTTCAACCACCAGGAGGGAGAGAGAGAGGGAAAGCTTAGGCAAGTGCAAACTTGCTTCACGATGGATCTCATGTTTTATTGTTCCATTCTCTTCCTTACTAGATTCTAAGCCTCTTTAGTACTGGAAGTTTTCGGTTTTGATGGTTATATTCTTGTATATCTAAGTTTTAAGTTCCTTCTTGTTTAGTTTTCTTGGTTTTGATCTCTAAAAAACTTGGTATTTCTAAAAACTAGTGGTTCCATGTTGTAGAGAATTCAATTTTATGCAGTTTTGGCTTTTGTTTCGCTTGATTTCGACTTCGGATGAGGAAGTTATGGCCATGGCAAGTTTTCGGAACTTTCATGGCTGAACTTGCTGTTTGGGGACGATGAACCCCATGCGCCGGGAGGCCATGCGCCGGGAGGCCATGCGCCGTGAAGTCCCGGCAACGCGTTCTTTGACTCCGAGCGTGTCATGTGCGTAGGTTCCTTACGCGCATGTACTGAAGACGCAACGTGAGTTTAAAATCCCATGCGCCGATTGCGCAGGAATCCCATGCGCCGATTTGTGCAGGAATCCCATGCGCCGATTTCGCAGGAATCCCATGCGCCGATTGCGCAGGAATCCCATGCGCCGATTTGTGCAGGAATCCCATGCGCCGATTTGTACAGGAATCACATGCGCCGATTTCGCAGGAATTCCATGCGCCGATTGCGTAGGAATCCCATGCGCCGATTTGTGCAGGAATCCAATGCGCCGATTGCACAGGAATCCCATGCGCCGATTTGTGCAGGAATCCCATGCGCTGATTTGTGCAGGAATCCCATGCGCCGATTGTGCAGGAATCCCATACGCCGGAATTGCTCTATTTCGCTATTTTTGCCTGTTTAAGTTATTTTGTAGCTAGAATCTCGAAAAACTTAAAACATGAAAGTTGTAGATCTTTTCCTTGGCTTCAAGAATATGTCACTAGTTGTTTTATGCAAGTTTCTCTCATTCATGATAAGGTAAGAATAAAACACGATAGTGGTCCGCCGTGGTGCACTCTTAACAAGTAAACTGACATGATGTATCTCGACAAGCTGTTACGACAGCTAGCCTGACATGACAAGTATGAAAGACCTGGACACCGTGGGCGATTGTGTTTGTACAAATAAACTGGTACTGTCTTGCATCATGTCTAGGATAGGGATCCCTGAGTACCACGGTCAGGGATACCTACTGCAATTGACTAAGGCTAATAAACTAGAATAATTCAGTAGTCATGAAGAGATTTTTCAGCTACAGGCAATCCCGTTATCTGGACGCACTAACGGACTTGTAGCCTACCGACGAGTAGGGCACATTTCCAGCACACAGTCAAGTGGTGCACCCTTCATAAACGGTCATTCGACCCGGATAACCTGGATGGTCTACAGGGATTATGGCTATTGGGATAATCTCGTTGCATCTTGTTAGTAACTAGGCCTGTGATAACCCTAGTTAGTTAAAGTATCAAGCCGTACTCCTTGCTTGGCCATGATTGATTGAATGAAGTTTATTCCAGCTTAGTCTTATCCTGATCCTGTGCAAGATTGTGACAGGACATGATTATGGATGCTTGCCTTAACAATAAGGATCAGGGGTCCAGTTCTGTTCAGGCGAAGGATTACAACCCGGTCCTTGTTTGGTTTAAGGGTTGTAACCTGGCTCCCGGAGCAGTTCTGTGTCCTCTCTTCGTTTATTAACTTATTGCAACCCCTGTCATGCTCGTCATGTTTTACCTTACTTCAATACCATGATTATTTATACTGGCCTTAACAATAAAGATCAGGGGTCCAGTTCTGTTCAGGCGAAGGGTTACAACCCCGGTCCTTGTTTGGTTTAAGGGTTGTAACCTGGCTCCCGGAGCAGTTCTGTGTCCTCTTTTTGTTTATTGTCTTGTTACCTTATCAATAGTAATTGAGACGGGTTTCTATTCAGGCGAAGGATTGCAACCCCGGTCCTTGTTTGGTTTAAGGGTTGCAGTCTGGCTACTTGAATGGTTTTTCCGTGCTCAATATATTATTGTTATCTCAGTTATTATCAGTATCTTTTAATTACCTTAACTATTTACTTGTGATATGCTGGTTTTAGTTTCTAAGTGAAGCCTCCTTTGTGGCACTTGCTCTTTCTGGGGTCTAATCCAGCTGGTTTTGTATGGCCAGATATCGGAACAGCACCAGAGGATCTACTTACCTTCCAGCCAGATGGTGAACACCAGGCGTAACCCTGGCAATGAGTGGGTTTCTTTTTATTCTCCCACTTTATTGTAAAATTATTCTTTTGAGGCGTTTAGCCGACGAGCACGTGTTAGCTCGTATTGCACCTTTATTTACTGTCTGCCTACGGGCTGTAACATGATTGACAGATCCTAGGGTTGATCATGTATGACTGAAACTCTTGCTAGTCCTGACATTTTGTACGACTAGCTTCATGATCATCCGAATATGTAATGTATTGGACGTCTTGCTATTATATATTTGGTGCTCTGACATCTTGTATACTGTTACTACTTGCTTGAGATTGAGACAATAGGCTTGTTCATGACCATAGGCGACTGATGGATTGTAGTTAAACTCTCATGCATCTAGACAGCCGTGACCGTATAGCGAGATAGATTCCATCTCTATATACGTAGCTGGCTATGTCTGCCCCCGCTCTCCAGTATTCTGGTTCTGGGGCGTGACACATATCAGGATCCCGTCCAAGACTCAGTGAATCTACGCGAGTTAAAATATCTCGCATCCACTCCCGACCATGCGGCCACAAATAGCTCTCTGGTTCTTGGATATATTGTTGGCCCATAATAGCCTAAAATTTGAAATGTGCAAATTATAATTGTGATCATATATCTCTTAATTTTAAATAGTAGTAAAGTCCTACCGCTTCAGATATACCATCAACGAAAGCTTGTAGAGAAGTTTCATCTACGGCTTTAGACTTGAACCATGACTCCTCAAATTTGTATGCTCTGTTGGTCATACGAGGCGCTCCCTACCATTGTTTATAAGCCAAGTCACCTTCATCTGTATTTCGTAAAAATAATCATAAGACAAATGCGGCGTCCAAATATACTAGTAAGTTAGAACTTACATTCATCAGGATGCCTTATTTGGGGCAGCTCTGCCATACTACTATCCTGGAATCGCCTATACCAGGCAGCTCTAGCAGTATCGATTCTGTTTCTTGTATTGGCTATATCATATCTCATGCAAGGCGGGTCATTCGGAATAATCTGTCTGTAACCGAATTGTCGGAGAACACGATCTGTCGGATGATACATAGTGTAACGATCGCATATAATATATGATTTGTGTAGGCTCAAATCATACGATGTCCTTTTAATTTCTGGAGCATTTTCATCACCCGAGTTGGTATCCATATAACCTATTGGATGCCAATTTATACGAAAATTTTGTGCTAATCTATTAAATGGATTGACAATTGTAGTGTAAAAAACTCTAATAAATTGAGTAGTTACCTCCTTCCACGGTAATATATCAAATTCTCCCCTGTAGATTGAAGCATCCTTATGTAAATTATGATGAGGGTCCACTATATTTGTGGCCCATCGCGTAGCAAGCGAAAAAATTTCAACATCACTAAAAATGCTGGTTACAGGTCGGGCAATAAAGAAATGCTCGTAGCACCATACCTAAGATAGAAATAATATGGTATTTAAAAAATGCAGATAATTAAAACGAATTTAGCGAATTTAGGGATTAAATTTTTATTACCTGAACCAGATTCATGTACCTACACAAATTTTTGGAACCATTCGATCTAGCAAATTCCGTCAAGCTGGCATATAAATATGCTAAGGTAGCAGCTCCCTATGCATGACACATATGTTCTTTTAAATTGTCTAAAAAAGGTAACAGTCGCACGTTTACAATAAATTATCTGCAAATATTGAAACTAACATATTAAAACTAACACACTATTGAAATTAACTAATAAATAAATTTTAACAATAATTACGTACCCTTAAATCATCGACCACGACTAGACCGTCGGTAGTTTCATGTAGATCCATGAAATTACTCCGAAGCCAAGTTATATTGACAAAACTCTTTCCTCTTAAGTCCGATGGTTCATTATTGCCTAGATATCTCCTGATTATTTTAGATGGATTTAAATGTGTATCAAAATATATAGGTTCACCTGTAATAGGTAATCATAGAATATTTGCAACATCCCAAAGTGTAATTGTCATTTCACCAACTGGTAACTGAAAGATGTTGCGTTGAGGCCACCATCGCTCAGCGAGACTAAAAATGAGATGTACATCGTGGACTAAAATTCGAATTTTATCCAGATATTGAAACCCAAATGAACGCAACAACTCCTTTTGGGCATCATTTAACTCCCATTTGTGATATCCTCTCTGCATCCTCCAAATTTCCATACTCCCGTGTTCGAGCCTCGGGAGGATAATCATATAGCTACAAGGGAATTATATTTCTTATATTTATGTAAAATAAATAAATAATAACGCTAGTTACCATTTTAAATTTATCTTTTCGTCAAAAACCAACTTAGATATATGAGTTTCTCGTTCCTGTCTTATGATTTCTGTAACCGGTCCCCCGGGAACACGTCCGTCATTCGGTTGAGCCATCTGTTACATTTTTTCAAAAATACTATTAGTAATATAATTATTCATACATAGAAAATATAATTCAAATATAGAAAACAAATACTTACTATGTAAAGATGAAGATGAAGATAGAGGAAGGAATGAGTAATGTTCCATGAAGATGAAGATAGAGGAAGGAAGGAGTAATGTTATGTGAAGATGAAGGAGGGGTTATGAAGAGAAGGGAAGGAGGATCGGAGTATACGAAGAAGAGGGAGGGGGAGTGAAGTGGTCTTCAAGAGGGGGGGGGGGGGGGTGGTCTTCGAGATTGCGGGATCTTCGGATGGCAGGACACGCGCGCCACGGGGGGTGGCGCCCCACCAACCGTGCGCCACCGTGGATGGCGCATCCTGCGCCACGCGCCACGGTGGATGGCGTGTCCTAGTCGTGCGCCACGTACGTTGGCGTGTCCTTCGGTCCTCCGTTTTACTATGCCAACGCGCCATCTCTAATGTAGTGTAACTACCCCAAACGAAATTTTCATAAACTTCTTACTTTTTCTATAATTTGGATAAAATTCTTTACCCCATAAAAAAATTTCTATAACCTAAAATAATAGTTATTTTCTCACTCTAAATCAATGTAGCAACCCCCAATGTAAAATTTCCCCTCTTTGGATTTTTGAAATCCATGATATATCGGCCGAGAATCCAAACAGTTCGGGACACGTATTTGTTGTTATATAATTCGCGCACACACACTAGACCGACCGGTCTAGACGGACTTCCCCTCCACTTCTTCGTCCTCCATCCCAAAACTCTAATTTTTCAGGGCGGTCCCCCATCTCCTCCATCCTCCGGCGAACTTCTCCGACGGCGACGGCGACGACGATCCGGCCATCTTCTCAGTAGAAGCACCAGGTCAGCCTCCATTGCTCGAACCCCCAATCCACCAAAACCTAGGGTTTTATTTTCCTTCCGTGTTTCCTTCTCCGATAGAAAATGTTGAAAGTGAAGCCCTCGGTCCCGGTCAAGTTCAAGCGCCGGAGCGTCTCCGCCGTCCGCAATTTCCCCAAGGGATGCAGGATCCCCGCCGCGCCGAAGGCCGATTCGAACGCGAAGTCCGCCGACGTGACCATCGGTGTCGTCGTCGTACCGGAAGTCGTTGATGCTAAGGAATCGAATGGGTTGGTGTCCGAGTATGAAACGAAGCAGGTGGTGGAGAAGGCTATAGTGATCGAAGGACCCGAGTTGCTGATGGAGAATGGGAGTACGAGCGTGCCAGAGTCTGTTGTCGGTGGTCCAGGGGAACAGTTTTATTCGAAGAGACGTGTTCCGCCGAAGAGGAGGAAGGTGTTTGCCCTCCGGCATTTCCCCAGAGGTTGCGGGAGGAATGCTCGTAAGATTGAGTCGAAAGGAGTTGCCGTTTCCTCGGAGAGCAAGACCGGCGGGACGGAGGTTGCGGTTAATGACGATGAGGTGACGAAAAGACGAGAAGTTCAAGGTGGAGATGGGGCTGCATGTGCCTCTACAAAGCAGAAGAGTGTGGATGAGGAGAAGAAGTCCATGGGGATGGAAGTTGTGGAGCCAAGTACAGGGAGGAAGTTTCAAGAATCATGTGGTGAGCCTAAGGTTAAATTTCCAAAGCCGAAGAGTTTGGATGGTGAGGCTAGCATTGGGTCGCCTAAGCTCAAGAGTTGCGATGGGGAGGTTACGGTCAAGTCTCCGAATTTTGACAATTTTGATGGGGAAGCTATGGTCATGTCGCCTAAGTGGAAGAATTTGGAAGAGGAAGCTATGGTCAAGCCGCCCGAGCCGAAGAATTCGGAAGAGGAAGCAATGGTCAAGTCATCCGAGCCGAAGAATTTGGAAGGGGAAGCTATGTTCATGTCGTCCGAACCAAAGAATTTGGAAGGGGAAGCTATGGTCGTGTCGTCCGAACCGAAGAATTTGAAAGGGGGAGCAATGGTCAAGTCACTCAAGCCCAAGAATTTGGATCGGAAAGATACGGTCAAGTTGCCCAAGCCCATGATTTTTGATGGGGAGGCTAGTCCTAAGTCTCCAAACCTCAAGAATTCCTACGGTGAGGTTATGGCTAAAACTCCAAAGCTTAAGAATTTGGATAGGGAAGCTAGAGTTAAGTCTCCCAAACCCAAGTCTCCCAAGGTCAAGAATTTGGAAGGGGAGATTATGATTAAGTCATCCAAGTTCAAGAATTTGGATGGGGATGCTAAGGTTAAGTCTCCTAGGTCAAACAGTTTGGACGCAGAGAAAATACCCGTGGCCAAGCTACAAATAGTAACGGAAGGGGGAATCAGAGGTTCATCGGCTGAAACGAAGGAGAAAACAAGCAATTGTAAGCAAATCAAAGAGAAGGAAGGGGAAATTAGCAACAAAGCTCAAGTTGGCTCTCCCTCGAGTAGCAGCCTGAGCCAGAATGATATGGAGGAAAACCATGAGAAGAAGATTCTAATGAGATCCACTTCTGAGAATAAGATGGAAGGGAGTGATGTCAAACTAGTCCTACAAAATCATCGAGTCCAACAAGAATCGGGAGATTTTAGGCTTTCTTCTGGAAATACAGGGGTGGATTTAGGAGGCAGAAATTTGACAGGAAAGCATGTAGGCAAGTTATCAATCAAGAGTCCGAAGAATGGTATCAGGCTGAAGAGAAAGTTCGCTGAGGAAGTAGATGATAAAAGCCTTGTTTCTCAAGACGAGGAGTCTGTGGAAGCTTATGGGGATAGGTTAGTTGTGCAAGCTTTGATGTCTGCTGAAAACTGCCCATGGAGAAAGGGTAGGAAGTCTACAGGTTCCCGCTCGGCCACACCAAAATTCAAAACAAAGGATAAACAGAAATTGTTGAACGGAACTCTTCCCTCTAGAGGATTATCTATTTTTCAGCATAACAATGAAATGGATATGGAGGATGAGGAAGATTTGGTGCCTCAGGATGATGAAAATGAGAAGGCCCTTGTTCTATACAAACAACCACAAGAATTTAGTATCACTTTGCCTCCATGTGTTCCTCCTAAAGCAAATCATGATGGTGCCAGTAGCGAGGGTGCTTCTGCTCGTGCTATGGTTAAGAGGACTCTTCGACTGTTTCAATGGATCACAAGGAAGTTCTTGCAAGAAGAGGAAGCAAGGTCAAGGGACTATGGTAAGGCTCAAAGGGCCGATCTGAAGGCCGCTTCGATTCTTAAAGAAAGTAATAATTGGGTGAACTATGGCACCCCAACCTTGGGAGACGTACCTGGAGTTGAAGTTGGTGATGAGTTTCACTACAGGGTGGAACTTTCAATCATTGGAGTTCACCGTCCGTTTCAAGGTGGTATAGATTACATGAAGAGAAGCGATGGTGTGATTGTTGCAACAAGTATTGTAGCATCTGGCGGTTATGCCGAAGACAACACAGACAGTTCGGATATTCTGATATATTCAGGATCTGGAGGAACTGCAGTCAGAAAAGACAAACAAGTAGGAGATCAGAAGCTTGAACGTGGGAACCTGGCACTTACAAACAGCGTTGATTCTCAGACACCTGTCCGAGTAGTTCGTGGTTTTAAAGAGCAGTTTAAGGGAAGTGATTCCCGTGGAACCAAGATGGTCTCCACCTTCACCTATGATGGGTTGTATATTGTCGAAAAATACTGGCAGGAAAAAGGACCTCATGGTTTTTCCGTTTTTAAATTCCAGTTGAGGAGGATGCTAGGACAACCTGAAATTGCTCTTAAAATAGTCAAGAAGACAAAGAAGTCGAAAATTCGTGAAGGTCTCATTACGAAAGATATATCAAATGGGAAGGAAACTGTACCCATCTGTGCAATTAATACAGTTGACAATGAGCAGCCAATGGCCTTTAAAT
This sequence comes from Iris pallida, assembly GCA_029216955.1. Classification (NCBI taxonomy): domain Eukaryota; kingdom Viridiplantae; phylum Streptophyta; class Magnoliopsida; order Asparagales; family Iridaceae; genus Iris; species Iris pallida. Next base: position 3,059,505 of record JANAVB010029617.1, on the reverse strand, counting down.
ACATAACACAGGTTATTTACCCATCATCATACCACAAGAAGCCTCCCAGGGGTTGTGACTGCATCAATGAGTGTGCTGATTCTGAAAAGTGTTCCTGTGCTGTGAAGAATGGAGGCGAAATTCCTTTTAATTATAATGGTGCTATCGTGCAGGCAAAAACCCTTGTTTATGAGTGTGGTCCTTCTTGCAAGTGCCCTTCTTCATGCCCTAATAGGGTCAGCCAACATGGCATTAAAGTACCGCTGGAGATTTTCAAAACTGAGAAAAGGGGTTGGGGGGTCAGATCTTTGTATTCTATTCCATCAGGCAGCTTTATATGCGAGTATATAGGAGAGATGCTCGAAGATACAGATGCTGAGAAAAGGAGCAATGATGAGTATCTTTTTGATATAGGTCACAATTATGACGATCACGCTCTCTGGGAGGGCCTTCCAAATCCTGTAACAGGCTTGCAGTCTAATGCTGTCTGTGAGACCGTGGAAGATGGTGGATTTACAATTGATGCTGCTGAGTATGGAAATGTGGGCCGATTTATTAATCACAGCTGCTCACCCAATCTCTATGCCCAAAATGTGCTCTATGACCATGATGATAGGAGAACCCCGCACATAATGTTCTTTGCTGCTGATAATATACCTCCATTGCAAGAGCTGACATATCACTACAATTATTGCTTGGATCAAGTTCGTGATGAACAGGGAAATATAAAAATAAAATATTGTTTTTGCGGTTCTCCTGAGTGTACTGGCAGACTTTATTAAGTTAAACAATTTTGATGACGTCATGGATATTCTACTACTTTGGACCACAGATGCATCTGGAGAGGTAACCCATTAACTAGGAAGTTTCTTGTTTTTACTTTATGTTATTAAACACTTCATCAGTTTTGAAATTTATGCCATCTTTGAGTTAAATTGTCATGTACACTCTCTCAAGCGTCTCCAATTATGCATATTGTACTTGATGTATAGCTGTTTTTCGTGTAATATATAAGATGTTATCGTATATGTACCCTTTTTATGATATCCTAGTATGTGATTTTATTACTTTTAGATAGGGTGTTTAACATGCAATATTTCTTATAGGACTCCACTACTATATGACTTTACAATGGCTTATCAAATTTTCTCTCCTTACCCCCTTCTATTGTTTATATGATCATCACATTTTTCTTGATAATTTGCCACTATCAATGATTTGGCTATCAATAATCTATATAGAAGAAGTTATACTTATATGACATCGTATGTATATATTATAGTGAGAATGAGTGGATCATAGTTACCTTGAATGTTGTATTTCTTGGGCATAGTTTGCAGTATCGACCTATACATGTCCCGATCCGATGCAGGCCACTACCGATACTGATGTTGGGGGTCTCTTTCACAATCAGTTCGGTAGAGAAAATAGTAAAAAAACCAATAAGCAAATCAACAAGGCGTAAAAGCATAATAAGGTTGTAAAAGCATGAAACTAAAGAAAAATTATTTATCGTAGGTAAACCAATTGGTAAGGGTGACTATTATATCATTTAATTTCAAAACTATTAAGTAGCAACACATAAAATACTTAAAACTATGCCTAAATGTATAAAATATTTTGGCTAAATTTTTAATAAATATTTGCTTTCCGATATCAAAAAAAATTCGATACTTCCATCCGAAATTGCCAATACCGCTGATCCCAATACTCATAGGAAAGGTCCAATACTAATTCCGATAGTGATACATGAACCTTGGTCTTGGGTCATTGTACGGGTTCGGGAATGGGATACACTACTTGTCTTTACTTGCGATACAAAGGCACTAGGGTGAGTTGGTGCACCAATTGGTTCACGGTTAAGACACTAATTGAGTCAAAGCTTGTTACTTGATTCCAACTTTGATAATTTGCCATATACAAAATATAACAGTATAGAAAACATAATAAAATCCAAAAATCATTACTCACCTCATTTAATGAGACATAAAATTTAACTTTCTTAGTAATAATTTGCTGGCTAAAAGAAAACATCCGAAAATAAAATGGCACAAAGGTGTTGAAGCAAAACATGTAATAAACCATAAAGCAAAATAAAAGAACAAACAATGCAAAACCTTCATAATAATATAAGCACTAAAAGACCTTAGAAACTCATCCTCTTCTTTGCATGAACAACTCGCAAAATAGAGCTGTAGCTAGCTCCGAGTCATGACTCACGAGACAATGAAGAAATAATATAACGGTACAGACTATTGCAAAGTTCATAAAATATGTAGCTATGGAGCACAAAAATGACAAGAAATCTTAAGTTATTTTCCCAACTTTCTTGGCATTTATGAAACTATTGCAAAATCAAGTTTATAATGAAATTTCAGTGATCTGAATCAAGTACCATAAAGATCCTGATTGGAAATGTACCACAAAGTGGAACGTGGTTCCATGGGGATTTAGGTGTACTCGGTAACTCAAGGTGTTTTGTTGTCTGGGCGGCTCGCAAAATCGAATCAGACCAGCCTGGCAAAACCAGAGCTTGGCTTATCTTGACCCATCATGTGCCCGCATCCATTCAGGTTGGACTAGGTTCTCCATATAATTCAAACCTGGGCTCGGTCCTAAACGGGATCTGAGTTAGGTTTAACCCCTCAGTACCAGTAGTCCGAACCAGTTATGAGGTCGATCCAAGCTCGGACTCAACCTTGCTCCCCTCGTCATGTAACTGACTGTTTGGGGAAGTTTTTTTTACCAAAATATCCTCACCAGTTGTATGTTATGGTGGTATATTGGTAAAATTACTCCCAACAACAGTGATTAGAGTTATTTGGGTCATTTTGGGGACATTTGACCAAAATACCTCTATGTTTTAACCGTTAATAAATGTTAGAGTGATATTTTGGTCATTTTAACCCTCCAAAAAGCAAAAACTCTATAAATATGATTCATTTAAACTATTTCCTTCACAACTCAAATCTTGTATACCCTCTTCCTTTATGTCCAAACTAGAAGCTTCTGGGCTCTAGTCCTACTTTTCTACATTTCTACACTTTTACCAGTTTACAAATAAGTCAAATAGTATAACGTGGATCATGAAAAACTGCAAGGAGAGTAAGGTCCTGGAGGAGGGGGTCCGTATCTGAGTGGTCTTTGAAAATATCTTACTAGGGTGGATGAAATACGTGTTGGAGTCATAATAACACATGCGCAATAAATGTAAAAAGCAATTTAAATGACATTGGTGAAGTGGCACAAGAGCACTATAATGGCACAATTCAATTTGTATCCAACCTCATGAATGAGCCAAGGACAATGAAGCTTTGCAAATTTGAGCCTTGAAGTCATGTATTTCAATTTATTTAGCTACTCATAAATATGTTTTTAACTTTTTATATGTGCGTACCCAAGTTTTGTATATTGAGTATTAAGTTGAGGTGTTTAAATTTAAGTTCATAATGTTTGTTCAATCAAGTTCATATGTTCCTTAATTTCGGGTTCTATATTTATGGGCAAGTATGATTTTTTTTTTTTTTTTATCTTTTAAACTTTTCTTGAAGTTAAGATTTTTAGAATTCACGACTTTAATAATTAATAAGGCGTGGATCTGTGTATAAAAAACTTGAAAAATGACCTAGAAATTATTATTTTTAACTTTAAAAATGACCTAGCCTGTAGTCCAACCCGGAACCTGGTTCGACTCAAACCCGGGTTGTGTGTCAGGACTAAGGGCTGGGCTTACCCTTTGCAGCTTTGAAAAATGACATAGAAAAAATAATTAAAAAAGCAACTTGAAAAATGACCTAGTAATATTATTTTTAACTTGAAAAATGACCTAGTAATTATTATTTTTAACTTGAAAAATGACCTAGCTTGTAGTCCAACCCGAAACCTGGTCCGACTCAAACTGGGTTGTGTGTCAGGGCTAGGCTTAGCCTTTGCGGCTTTTGCCCACGAGCCGAGTTGGACCGACCCGATGAAACCCAAGGTTGACTGGTGTCACGTCCCGACCCGGAATCACCCGAATCATCGTCCTCGCAAGGGACGTGATGCCGCACGAGCCTGGAGTTGCGCTCGTGCAAGGCAAGATGACAAGTTCTCAAATGGTTATATTTTGATTCAATATTAACAACGAAAGGAAAACAGAGTATACGAAACAATTCTCTTTATTGATCTTCGAAATGATAATACAAAGGCTTTCGATAGCCTAACAATATATGCCAGATTGGCTACAACACTCAGGTTCTCTCTTGCCCACAAGGGATTTTACCGTTCCATACATCATGTCTTCTATATCCCGGCCGCATCAATCCTGTTGCAAGTCCGAGCGTCAATGCGATCGCACGCTTCAATACGCTTCGGCATTCCAAGCCTTAACGCGTTCAAGCGACGCTTCGCCGCGAGCAATCCATTCCCTGCACCCTGTATGAAAGCTGGTGGGGGATCAGTACGTTCGTCCTCGCATGTACTGATGCAAAAACCTTTCTAAACCGACATTTTAGCATTTATGTGCAACTTAGCTTATGATCTTGCTATATTCTCCTTAGGGTCGATTTCATGGCATATTCGAAAGCGTAAAGCATGTTATCATAGCAAGCATGTTATCGAATTGAATAGGCAAGCAAGCAATCTCGTGTTTGTTTCGTGGCGCGACTTCTTACCAAGTCGACGCACTCGTCCTTGCACCGACGCAAGGTGAATACGCCCCATTCCTTCCCTGTCATGTTATAAGTGCATCTCTAAGCGGGATCTATGTGTGCGGGACACATACGTGCCTACACTTTCAACCCACCGTTCCTTAGCTATATGAAGGTCTTGGCGTATCCGTGCCGGAATGGACTACATGAGTTTCTTTTATTTTCTTATTTTCTTTTTTCTCCTTTTCTCGAATTTGGATAGTCCGGCGCCTCGCGTGGTGGGTTGCTGTCCCAATTACGGAGATCTACCGCTGCATACCGTCATTTGCAGCTTTTCACATCTCGTCAAGCGGTCGCTAATCGTCTTACGAATGTGCGCCTATCAAAGATACACCCCTCCTAGGCCGAACGGTCCCGGTGCTCCGGCGCAGCCCGTTCGGAGGGAACGTTCCGTGCACGGAAGATATCGCAATTATATCAAGTCTATTCCATTCGACCATGCAACCCACTATCATTCAAACAACCAAGCATAGTCTTGAGTCCAAGACTCAGACTTTATCATCTCGCATTTCTTCCGTTAACTTTCTATGTTCTTACGTTTCATACTTCGTTTCAATGTTCAATGGCATTATGCCTCAACTCAATGTTCGTCAAGCGAACGACCCGAAGGTCCCGAACACCTTTCGAGGCATCATGTCATATCCGACAGTTCCGCCACATTCGTGCCACAATTGCATTCTTTCGCAACGAAGCCATCTTTTATTATCTCGTGCACGTAGGCACGTTTCGACACATTTATCATCTTTCCTTCGCGTCGTGCACTTGCTGCACGCGTCGAAGCCGTATTTTCATGTTCTATGCCTTAGTGTTCAATGTTCGTTGTTTGCGCGCTCGCCTATTGTCTTTCGATGTTCTAGCCTTTCTAACTCGTGCGCGAAGGCACGGAATGGCTCGTGCGCTAAGGCACTCGCCGAATACAGTTATTCCATGTTCTTGCGGTTTGCGCACCGAGGCGCTCGTCTTTGCGATATCCAATGTTCTATAGCGACTCTCGTGCATTTGATGCACGTTTCATTTCAATTGTTCTAACTAGTGTTCGACACACACTACGATTTATCTTTCGATCGGACCACGCCCGTGGCGTCGATAGGTTAACTTAGCATACAATGATATATTTTGACTTATCGCATGAAGGAGTAAAAAGAAGAGTCAATCCTCCCACCTTGAGTCGATACGTCTTGTCGTTTCGCCGAGCCGATGCGGCTCGATTTCATAACTTCGTTGTACGGCCAACTCTCCTGACTTAGCCATTCGAGCACTTCGTGCTTCATTGAATTACACGTCTGATTTGGCTTACCGTGCCCAAGTCTCAGCCCGTCGCAAGGCGACGATTTGGTTTCGCGGACCCCTTACTGAATAAGGCGGAATGCCGACCTCTAATATTTTAGCGTAAACGTATAGCTTGCACATTAAACCAACTAAAATCAATACTTGTATCGATTTGGACTTGCGCCTTGGTCGATTCGATTTCTTAGAATCTTCGAGTCGATTCGACGCACTTATCCTTCGGGGCAATGCGGCGCTCTGCATCGATTCAACTCGATGCATTCTTTGGGACAAGGCGACTCTTCGCATCGACTTAGTTCGATGCATTGTTCGGGACAACGTAACTCTCGTATCGATTCGCATCGATACATTTCATTCGGTCAACGCGACTCGTTGAGTCAACGTCTCAGCGTAATGCGCCGTGCGGAGCGGGGCATTACAACTGGGGCCGGCCAGCCCAAGCCAGGCCCAGTAACACCTTAACCCGAGTTGGGGCCGATCCAAGGCCTACTTTATTGGGAACATTGACTGCTGGTTTGTCTACTCTAACCCTTGGGCTTATGCACCAAGGACAAGATTATCTGTACCCACAACAGCTGATTTGTGCACAGGTATTTAGCAAGTAGTTGAAGTACCCTCTCAAAATTATAGTAACTGTAAGTTCATTAGAAGAATCTGCTCTTAATGCTTTTGGAGATACCGCCTACAATTTGGGGAGGAAATAGAGCTATAATGAAATGCTCAACTCTGAATTACCTACTGACATAAGTTGAAGGTCTTCGTTATGGTTGAGAAGTATTACATTTCTAATCCATCCCAACTCCTAAGTTCCAAGTTGCTATCGGCTTCCCTGAAGCCTGCAATAAATACATAAATGATAAGGAGATTGAGGAAAATAATGGATGACCGAGGATGGTGCAAAATTGTATGACTGCTTTCTTAACTGCAAATCCTTAATAGGAAACTATTTTAAGTTTTAAAAATGTCTGGATGATTTGTGTTACCATTTCTAAAGTCTAATAAGCACTTTGGCTTGATCCGATCAAGCTTGCTACTACTTGGAAGGGCTTAGCTAGAAACATATAGTTACATTGAGGAATAAAATAAGAAACCTAACCATGTAATGAAGGATAATTTTAGACTGTCCTCAAGGCTTAAATAGAAAGAAATAGTATCAAAAGATACATTATGGAGTGAAGGAGTGCAAACACTGGTGGAAGAGATGCATATTACCATTCTACATATTGTCATGACAGGAAAAAGGATCAATGAACTCAAAACCGGTAAACATGAAGAAAGAGGTAGAGGAGCAAATGGAACTATATGCCCACTAGTCCTGCCTATAATGTCACGACCTGGAACCCAAAGTACAAAGGGTCTCCAATGGCAACTTCTGTAATATTTAATTGATCAATTATAATGTCCACAAACATATTTGACTAGATTCACTTGATCATTAGCAGAGCATATATAACATTCAGGACATCAACCACGATACCGTTCTCATCCAACCATATTTTCACCAATAGGAGCTCAAATCCAAAACCTTGATTAAGATTTAATATCACATCTACACATTATTATATAATCCAAGTCTTCATATATTGTAGATACCATATCCATGACGCTTTGTTCATTATCAAAGCTAAGAACTATACAAAAAGTTAGATGTAGAATATTACTGAGTCACACTAGAAAAGACTAGAGCCTAATGTTCCTTTCCGTGCCCATCTAATCTGAAAGATAAATCTCATAAAGGATGAGTAAACCAACAACTCTTTAGTAATCAATGAAGACTACGTAAAAATATGATCTAGTAGTAGGTTCAGTATTATGATCAACTGTGAACAAATATTTATTTGGACAAGTGCTGTATCTTGAGAGTGATATATAGTCCATGAGCAGAAGACTTGAGTCACTAAAATGTTCAATTCACTCTTGCTATTATCAATGATTAGTATATAAAAGAAAAATAATGTTATATGCAATTATAAATAGGTGCATATCTAGTCCCGAGTTAGTGGCGAACACTGCATGAAGTCGGTCAATAACTTTCATTGCCATGTAGGGTTAATACAGTACAATGCCATGAGCAATTTCTCTATGGACATCTCCTATAGAGTCGGTATTTTTCACTGAACTTCTCCAAAGGGATCAATCAATCTCATGGCGTTGTCAGCTAGTCAGTAGTCATTATGGCTAGAGACATATAAGACGTCCAATGAATAGCGGAGTAATGGGACAACCTACCGTTAGGTAATATCGATGAACAACTATTATTAAACAGAGTGATGCTATTAAAAAACAATATATATCAAGGGCTACATTATATGAAATTGCTTAAGGGCTACACATATGAAATCACTTAAATAGAGGAATACAAACTTATGACAGCCTCTCAACTTGAGAATTTGATAGTAAAGCAATATGGATTCCCATTTAGTAATTCTATGGTCAGCAAAGGAAGTGCATAACCCAACTATAAGATGCAAGTATGGAACAAGTACACGTTTAAAAGGATCGAGTTTACAATAACAACAATGATAGACATAATTGTACTTGGGACAACTCGTGGAATTATTGACAAAGATAAATCTTGGAATCACGTAGGATAATGTGTAGAAGGTAGTAACATTCATAGAGTGATAGCTCAAATAGCATCTATCTAAACCACCCGTAGATCAATTTGGAATAAGAATCAAAATTTAACCTCGACAATTACTTATTCCGGGAAGAAGATATAATCTAGCTCGTATTTGATTGATTAAGAATTTAACTGAACCATGCCGGAATGAATTGGGTGCTCCGTTCTCCTTGTTGGCACCACCATACCACCTTGCCTGCAACACCGTGAAACCGTTCCAGTTCTTATGCTGATGAACTAGAAGTCCTTCCTCCACTTTGTCACTTTCCTTTTTTGTTTCTTTGTCTCTCTTATCATTATCCTCCTTTTTCCCTTTCTCTTTGATTCCAAGGATGAGAGGAGATATACAAGAGTTATATTACTTTAGTGACATATGTCTCAAACCTCCTATAACCTATGTTGTTAGTATCTTACGACACACGATATGTATAATAATATACTACTATTTCGTTACGTATCACTTAATCCGATACATGCAGGTCGATAGGTAGTTTTTTTTTTACTTGAGATATATAATGTATACCTAAGAATCTGAATTCTGGAACTAGATAGATATGTGAAGATGGAATAAACAAAAACTTTATGAAAAAATCATATCAAATCATGTTCGTATATGGATTTAAAGTATAGACCTAGATTTCTAAAGTTAATGTATCATACGATATACGATAAAATACATGATACGATATACGATATGTATCGCGAGTTAACAACCTAGCCTACAAATGTTTATAAAATGACAGATGTCAAACTTAACTCTTCCTTAGAAGACACGTCATTTATGTGGCACTTGTATAAAAGTATATCTTTACACTTATCACATAGTTATATAACACGTAACCCTTTCAACATGCTTGAATACAAGCTCTTTCTTCACTCATGCCAACTTATGTTCCGCAATGCTCCCATATGACGACACATGGATACCTATGTATTTTACACGTACTAGACATGTGGCACTCATAGTCATGCATAACGACACATAGGAAGATTATGCGTTCTTAGAGATATTTGACACATGACACGTGACACATACATAATGACTAATGACACAGGGAAGCTCAAGTGTCAACTATTGAACTATAACCTACTTTAAGGGGGCTCATGTCATTCACATGCCCTCGTTCCATAAATTCAAGTGTCACGGACACCTATCGGCCACACGTCATTCTTTATAAAATAACTATATATACCTAACGCGGCTCCGACTGCTACCAAAACAGTCTGCATATCAATTTTGTTACCAATTTGATCTCCAAATTCGGTTTGCTACTCTTTCTCCAATATGGTCCAATACCTAGACCCAGTTAGTTGTCCAAATCTGAATCCACCAGGTTATGAAATAAATAGTCCCCGGTTTTGAAGTTTAGGACTCAATAAAGCATCTAGCCGGGTGTTGAACCTTGCCTCACTTCGCTCGCCTGCCATTCATCCAAGTCTAAGGCATCCTTTTACACCTGTTTCTTATTAGTATTAATTATAACTGACATTAAGTAAGATGTTCCACATCAAGTCTACACTCATCACTAACCTGTGTACTATCTTATTGAAGTGCTTAATTAGGTATCCGCAAATCAAAAGGAAATAAAATACTAAGCATGTGGGTCTTTACATATAATGAATACTTGGTATATTAAAGGTAATGTTATCTGTAGAAAAAATACAGCAAAAAAAATTGGAACCAAACAAGTCTACCATATGTAGGAGGATTATATGAGGAAATTCTTAAACTTTATTGCTTGGTAACTTCTTAAATATCCAAAGTAATGCAGTATACACCAAGAAACTTTCCAAGAACAAACTAGCGAGAAAAGTAATACTCTAAAAATATGTAAGATGTTAAAAAGGTCTTTCTTAAAACTATGATCTATTACTATTGAGGTAATTTGATTTAGGACATCTATTATGCTCAATCTGGGGTCACGAAATTATGGATTCTAACTGTATGCAAAGCACGAAGATTGGGTATGGATTCTAACTGTCCCTATCATGTGCCAAATATATAAGGAGAATTTCCTATATTTATTTCCCTTTCAAACAGAAGTTAGAATCCAATTTTATATCAGCTGAAGTTAGTTTCCCAAAACCTGGTAATAGTCTAAATGTTGTGGCATTCATCCAATGCACCCTACTTTGGTTTGTCCATCTGTCAAAAGTGATAGCCATGCTAGTGTTATTGGCACACTTCAAATTGCCATTATGTTACATGGACACGGGAAAAAAGTGTCCGTCTCTGTATCTGTATCCGTGTAAGATATGTGAGTACCTTGTACCTATTTTTTCCGTATCCCATATCTTATCATGATATTTGTGCAACATAGCTTGTTGCCGTTAGGCTGATATAGCTAATAACTCAGTTGTCCGCTTTCATTCTAATATTTGTGGTCTTTAAACTGGTTCGAATTCTTGCTTTCTAGATTAGAAGTATTCCAAATGACAAAATCAACCACTTTCAACCAATACTATAAACCACAAACCTGTGATGATTATATTGGATGATCTTGTATGAGCAACCATGTCGAATGTGGTGGAAAAACACAATTGTTGCATTCAACACTTGGATTGTTGTTGTTGTCATTTTTCTTTATACTTCCTGGTTTTTGTATGTGCACAATAATGCATGAGTATCACTCTGTGGTCCTTTTTGTATATTCTATCTGCAAGTGTTCATATCTATACGAAGGGATTTAGTACCTTTGATTGGCACTGATACATCTTTAGTACAAATCATGCAGTGTTTTACCGAAGAGTTGGAGCTGAGTTTGAAATAATTCTGGGTTAGCATACCAAGCAATGTGATGATTGTTGTTGTTCCTTCCAGACTAGATGCTTCAGCGGACAAGTCGAGCACTTCAGCATTGTTATTGAGCGAATGAGTCATCCACATGTTTTCCTTTATCTATCATGGTAGGTGCTTGTACATATCTGACATCTAGCTTTTTGCTGCGTTTGTTGGGAGTTCCAAACATCTGAAGTTCTGTTCTCTTGTTACTGATAGTGTCCCAAAGAAGTCAGGACTCTTCCACTTGCAATTATTCTTCATGCAAGTGGCCAGAGCTTGTTAGCTCTGAAGAAATTTGTGCCTAATCTAATATCAGAAACTTCTTGCATCACCCTTCTAGACTCGGAGGGAACCTGTGCTGTAAGATTAAGCTCCAAATGTTTTATAGATTTGGATTTGGCTCTGCTTTGACATGATTGTTACAGATTTGCTTCTATGTAATTTCTCTTTATGATCCTCCAATGCTATTAGTTAGAGGGATTGCACAACATAGCCAATGCAACCCCTCCCCCCCCCCCTCTTCCTCCTTGTTTTTAACCTCTGCTTCAGCACTGCATTTGCCTGTTATGAGGCCGAGGTGACTGAGAATGTATATTATGCTCACTTGGTAGCTTGTTTGCATCATCCATCAGTCGGATATTGTATAATAATCGATACCGACAAATCAGCTTTTATATAGTCTTTTGGGGGTTGTCCTTGTGCAAAGTTAGTTCTAGTTTTGTAGGATACTCACCCATGTAATTCGATCTTTCCTTTGCATAGGCTGGGTTAGGATGGATTGATATGGGAGCTCTCCAGGTTGTGGAGAGACACCTACAACATTGCTTTCTTGTAATTGTTGATGTTGAGCTCTCAACAAATTCAGCTCGTTTATCTTTTTTTCCATTGTACATCAAGGTGTTCACTGGGCTGCCCCGGCTCGGGCCGGTCCGGTCAAATCCGGTCCGGCCTGACCCGAGCCCGGTCAATGACCCAGACCGGTCCGACCCGTCCAGAAAAAATGCCCTTTGACGTTTCTTTCTTGTGGCCATAATGTTGTCCATGCTGAAACAAAGTACATCAATGTGAGACGATGAAAAAGAATCGGTGGGCAATAAACTTCTAATTAGGGGTGAGCATTCAGATAATTTTGGTTCAAATCGATTCGAATAACTGAAAGTCGAATTGGACCAAAAACCGAATAAGCAAAATCGAAACCGAACCGAAATTGTCCATAATTGAATCAAACCGAACCGAATTAAATCGATTCGGTTTTCGGTCTATTCGTCGGTTTTTTCGGTTTATTTGCGTTTTTTTTAAATATATATAGTAACTAAATATGCCTAGATATATTCAGCATATAACTATAGAATATACCTCTCTCTCTCTCTCTCTCTCTCTCTCTCTCTATATATATATATATATATATATATATATATATATATATAAACTAAATTTTTTTATTCGGTTTTGGACCGAAATCCAAAATCGAAACCGAATAATTTTTTTTAGTATTTTCAAAACCGAAATCGAACCAAACTTTTTTTAAAACCGAATCGAATCTCTTATTCGATTCAGTTTTCGGTCCAAAATCGAATAATGCTCACCCTTACTTCTAATCGTTTCTTCCTTCCATTATATTTTACTTTACTTTTTCTCAGGAATGGGCCATCAGTAACCTTTATGTCTCTTTCATATGTTGTTTTATTCTTTTAAATGTTTTTCCCTCATAAGCATGAATCTGAATAGAGAAATGGCACTACTACATTGTCCGCAGGCTTGAACTGCAGTCCTGATCCGTGGGCCACGTGTCGCCCTCTGATTGGCCAGGAGGTGAGTCCGGAAGTTAGCAGGGAGGAGGTCAATCGGGTGGCGACACGTGACCCGCGGACTAGGACCGTAGTCTAAGTCCGCGGACAACAAAGCATTTTCAATAGAGAAATGCATAAGTATTTTGCTTGATGGTTACATAAAAATTACTTAAAAGGATAATGTTTCGAAGAACGAGTAACTAATAATCATGTTATAAAGAAAAAACTCCCCACCATTCCTTTTTCAGGCGAATGTTATTAACAAAATGGTCATGTTACAGTTTTACGTTAACGACGCCCTGGGTAGCAAATTGCAAAATACAAGTTTTTAGGTAGCAAAGTGCCAATAGAAAAAGCTTTAGGGTATCAGGTTACAAATTTGGAATTGCAAATCTGAATCGTTGAGGGTGGTCAAAAGCAAATAAGCCTAAAGATCTTTAGATTTGGTCTCTCATTGGCAGCACAAAATGGTCATTGTAACAAAGAAGGGTAATTCTAAGGACACTCCACATTTTAGGACTAGTTCTTACTAGAGGATAACTCATGAAAGTAAAAATTTTCTTGGGGACACTCCGAATTTTACTTGAGGCTAGTCCAACCCCCCCTCCCCCCCCCCCCCCCAAACCCTTTCTAACATTTCATTTCATCAATTTCTTTCTCTCTTCTATATTCCTAAAACCTAAATTCTATTTTTCTTCTCCATAACTCCAATCCCAAATTCCTAAACCCTAAATTCCTTCTCCATTCCTCCAATTCCAAGCAATGGCACCCAAGTCCAAACTTTCATCGCAATCTAGATATGTTTTGATATATTTTGCTATTTTTTTCGTTTTAAATTTATTGAATCCTTTGTAATGCTCAAAATAGTTTGATAAAATAGATTAGAACAAATTTAGGATTCATGCATGTATCTTTCGAACACGACAAATCAATTTTTGTATCAAATCCTAACCTAAAATTATTAGTTTTGGCCTACAATCAGCCACGAAAACGACATGACTGCATGCAGTAAGTCTTACAATGCAGTAGGACTACATGCAGTCTGGCAGTCCTGCAATACAGTAGGACTGCATGCAGTCCTGCAGTCCTGGTTAATATTAGGACTGTATACATTTATGCAGTCCTTCCTATTTTTGACTGATAAAATGGGCTGCAAGCAGTCCCACAGTCCTGATATATAGTAGGACTGCATGCTGTCTTGCAGTCCTTGCTAATATTAGGACTGCACATTTTTCTGCAGTCCTGCCTATTTTGTGTGACTGTATTATTTTCTGCCAGTCCTTACACTCCTATTTGTTTATAATATGGTAGTTCCTGCAATTCTGTCTGCGCGCAATTGTTGGAGTACCCTAAGAATTAGCCAATTAGAACGGGTAGTTTCTAGGTTAGGAAGAAATTTGGGCTAGGGTTTACTTATGCGACATAGAAATTTTTGAGAGAGAGAGAGAGAGAGAGAGAGAGAGAGAGAGAGAGAGAGAAGAGGGAGAAGAGAGCAACAAAAAAAATATTTGATTTTATACCCAAATGTGGGCTAGCCCCAAGCAACAAATAGGAGTGACAAACTTGTAAATATTTGAAAAAAATTTGGACTAGCCCCAAGCAAATGTTGGGGTGCCCTTAGAATTAGCCATAAAGAACTAGTCCGGTGATATTTAGTGGGACGACCCCCAAAAGAAAATAAGCCTCGACCATAACATAGGGTCAACCGTTCGATTTATTCGGTTTAAACCGAACAGAAATAGGCAAAACCGAAAAAACAGAAATTCTAAAAATTCAAAACCGAAATCGAACCGTATAAGCCAAAATTGAAATCGAATCGAACATAACCGAATAATCAATTCGGTTTGTTCGGTTAAACAATTTCTATTGTTTAATGGGTAGGATCCAAAGTTGGAATCGTGGTTATATTACATTAAAAAAAAATATAATTTTTATACAAATTATACATATATTTGTTGAATTTTAAAATTGTACACAAAGTTGGACAAATTGTTAAAATATCAAAATTGGACTTTAAACTATCAAAGTTGTACAAGTTGTTAAACTATTAAAGTTGGACAAGTTGTTTTACTCTCAGGGGCTGTTTGGTAAACGGGAATTGGGGTATGATTTGCACCAAATCCAGGAATTCGGGTTGGATTTACAAATCCTCCGTTTGGTTGTGCACAAAACACCGCAGGAATTTTGCTTTGGAAACTGAAACTGCAGTTCATGTCCCCCACCTGTTCCCCAACTTTTCCCTTCTCCCACATCCTCACAAATCCTTTGGATGTGGGGTGGGAAAGATGGAAAAAGAAAAAGAGAAAAAAAAGTAAACATATATTTTGTGGGAAGAACCATTGTTGGTGTTGAATACTGCGGTGGACGCAACGTTTGACTCCGTCTCCGGCACCAGCGGTAGCTCAAGGACACGACGCGATGCCGGCGGCAGCGGTGGCTTCGTCTCCGACGCCAACGATGGCTTTGGAATCCGACGTCGACGCCTCGGAGCTTCTACAGCGGGAGGACGAGAAGGTGGCGGCTGGGCGGGGGTTTGGAATCCAATGTCAATATGAATAATTATCTTAATTTATTAAAATAATTTAATTTATTTAGTAATATTTATTTATTATCTTAATTAATTAAAATATTTATAATAATAATAATAATAATAATAATAATAATTATTATTATTATTATTATTACATAATTTCTCACTTTCCACTTCTTATTTTTCTATCCTAACCAAACACCCAAGTCCCCTATTAGGGGGGACAAGAAAGTGAATTGATTCCTTTCACTTTTTTCTACTTGAAAGTCCAAATCCAAATCTTCCAACACTTACGGTTTACCAAACAGACTCTCAAATTCAGAAACTAGTCTAAAAGTGATAGTCAAAACCAATACGAAAGGAAGATTAACAGCTAAACAGAAGAATCTAGTTAGACCAGTCGAAATATACAATGGTGAAGATCTTAATTACAACTATCAAAGAGAAAAATCGGATAAAGTACAAAATATTCCTTCTTAGATTTGCCTCGTAGGCAAAATAAGATAGACAAATATAATAGTTAAACACTCCTACAATAGTTGACTGGATTAAAATCACCTTTCCATCTAATAGTCGTTTGAAATATCGCTTGCTCTTTTTATTGAAAAAAAAAATGTTGAATACCCAAAATACCCCCTAAAGCTAACGTTAAAACTTAAAACTGAAGCTTTTTTTTTTTTTCCTAGCAATTAAACGCTCTCACAATAGTTGACTGGATTTTGAAGCTTTTTTCCTTCCTTTTTTTTAAATTATTCCACGCAATTAATATATTGAAGCTAATTTTTTTTCCTTACAAATCTCATCTCCAATTGCAAGTTATGGCATGGAGCTCTCAGTCCTCGTTCTCACCACATAATATCTGTTAACAATCCCAAATATATTTTCAAATAGATTTTTCAAACACAAATATAACATCCAAAGAAGTAAAAAAAAAAAAAAATAACATTCCCAAATAGATTTTTCAATACATAAACATGTTAACAATCCCAAATAGATTTTTCAGTACATAACATGTTAACATCCAAATATATTTTTCAAATATGCATGACTACATAAGCAATAGAGAAGTAAAATAATTTCCATTCTCAATTTCATAAGCAACAATATATAATGAAAATTGCTTCCAACTCGTCTCAAACAATATATAATTTCCATTCCCAGTTCAAAAATTCTTGTCCCAGTTTCATAAAACAGACATAATGAATTTCTATCCCCACATTAGTAGGAGACGAGTAACATAAGCAACAGTACATAATTTCTTCTCTCAGTACAAAATTGCCCTGTCCAGCCGGAGTGGGATATCGATGCACTTAGTGATAGCAAAAACTGTTGATTGCTCGTAGAAATAGCGAGGAAGGTCAGGGAAGGAAACCCACACTGCGGCTAGCGGGAACTCCACCCTCGGATCAAAGTCTGGTGTCCACTTGAAGGTCCGCATAGGAGACCAGGCGATAACCCACAAATCCTTGGCGCGCAATCGAAGAAAATCCTCCTCTAGTGCCGGCCGAATGAGGATATGTTTTTTGTCGATAACTCCAACCGAGATAACTCCAGCAAACCCCATACCAGCAAGCACTTTGCGGATGATCTCCACTGGAGGACGAGCGTGGGAGAATTTTTCGATAAGCGCCAAATTGAATGGCTTGAAGAGGATGGCTTCATCTGCCTCATCGAAGGCAACCGCAGGAGCTCCTTCGAAGACGAAGGTGTCTCAAGGAGGAATCATCGGTGTCGAGGGGGAGACCCTCCAGCCACAACAGACGCAAACGACACACAGGCGGGGAACGAACCACCGGTCGAAACGGCCACGGGGTCCAGCGCAACACCATGAGCCACCGCCGCTCATCATATATATATATATATATATATATATATATATATATATATATATATATATATATATATATATATCCTAAAATATATATATATATATCCTAAAATATATATATATATATATATATATATATATATATATATATATATATATACTCGCTAAGGCGGCGACAGAGAGGGGGGGTTCAGATATGCACGAGAATTGGAAACGATGTTGTTGGAGTTGGGGGAACCGAATCAACCGATACAAAAACCGGATATCGGTTCTTTCTCTTGTTCTTAATCATATCCATTAATAGGGGTGCAACTCGGGCGGACTAAATCCGAGCCCGATCGGGTAAACCCGTTAATGAGTTCGGTTAGGGTTGAAAATACTCGGGTTCGGGTTTGGATTTGGGTTAAATTATTTAAACCCGGTCAAAAATCGGGTTGGGCTCGCGTTCATGTGTCCGGTTACCTGAAGAACCCGAAACCCGACTTATATATATATATATATATATATATATATATATATATATATATATATATTTTGAAGCAATGGGTAATTGTGGTGAACTCGCCTCCACTGGGGCTCGAACTCCAGACCACTTGGGCCGCATGCATCTCTCTTAACCACTAGGCTAGAGGTCATTTGCATATATATATATATATATATATATATATATATATATATATATATATAGGGAGCGGATCAAAAGCCCCCCTTAGAAAACTCCCTAAAAACTTTCCTCACTCTCAGTCGTAACTTAATGTTAATATTAATGTTAATATTAATTTTTATTTTTATTTTATATTAATGTTAATGTTAATATTAATGTTAATGTTAATGTTAATATTAATTTTAATGTTAATTTTAATGTTAATTTTAGTATTTAATGTTAATATTAACATTAATATTAACATTAAATTACGGCTAAGAGTGAGGGAGTTTTTAGGAGATTTTTGATCCGCTTCCATATATATATATATATATATATATATATATATATATATGTTTCATACTTCTTAAATAAAAAGTTCAAATCTTAAAATTTTCCACCCAAACTCTTCAACTCTTTATCCTAAATCTTATTTCAGTTTGTATTTTGTAATGATCAAAACTTCATTTTGATTATGTGTTTAATGTTACTTTTGTTTAAAATTATTTCAAATATTATATTAGAGCCTGATAAATCCGATGACCCCTACCCAACCCGAGTTCAACTCGATCGTCCGGGCTTGGTCTTGGGCTTCATATGTTGAACCCGAGGTCGGGCCAGGCTTAGGCTCGGGCTAGGCTTATGATTCATCGGGTTGGGCTCGGGTTGACCTCAAGCACGACCCAACCCACCCAAGTTGCACCCCTATCCATTAATGGGATATGAAATTAATTTCTTAGCCTTTTCCACAATAATTCAGAATTCTATTGTAGAACCGGAGGATATATTTAACTCCAATAACCGGAGGATATATTTTACTCCAATAACCCCATCAAGGAAGAAAAGCAGCAGCAGCAGCAGCAGCAACTAATAATCAATAATTCCAAACAAAATATAGTTCCAAACCAAGCCTAAAACATTCTAGAAATACATTGGGTCTGGCCTGGAATTGTAGTTTCGGCAAGCTCGTTTGGATGAAGTTTTTTTTATTCCTAGGAATCCATTTTCTATTCCTTTTCCATAGAAGATGAATTCAACATTTTCATACCCATGTTTGGTTAAGTTGGGATTTCTATTCTCATGTTTGGTTCACACTGAAATAGGAATATTAATTTGTTTAGTTTTTTTTCTTCATAAATACTCTTTCATGCTACTATTACCTAAATTCACATTTGGGATAGAAGTTGATATTTTGAAAGTAAAATGAGGGTATTACTGTCCAAACAACATTCTTAGTAAAGCAAAACTATTCCAGCCCCTTGTATTTCCTCTAATTTTCAATCCTGTACATACCAAACATGAGTAAGGAATTCAAAACTCATTTCCAAGCCTCCAAAATTTGAACCAAACGCCCCTTAGGGGAGAAACAATTGAGAGGATGTAGAATAAAATGTATTAGCATTTACATAGAAGTTTCCATTGATAAACTGAATTGATGTCTGCATATTTGAATATATTTTTTTTCCATCAAACTAGTAAGACCATTTATTTTGTTTAGGTTGTCATTTTTGAGCCAAAATAGGATTAAAATTCATTGGTTTAGGTCAAAACCAGGGTTAAAATTCGTCACTTAGAACTTATTTTCGTCAATTTTTTATTTTTGAGTATATATTTCTTACTCGTATTACTAACTTTGCTTTCTAGGATTTGAGATGGCGTTCGGGGAGTATTTGAGCATAAATAGGATAAAATTAATCTTACTATTGTTGTCCCTTTCGAAATGAATCAGTGTTAATAAATTGTCTAATAAAAAAGGAAAACTTCAAGACCGTGTTAATTTGAACATTTACCTCTAAAAAAATACAAATCGTATGAGACCACCCAACATTTACCTCTAAAAAAAAATACAAATTGCATGAGACCACCCAACATTTACCTCTAAAAAAAAATACAAATTGCATGAGACCACCCAACATTTACCTCCGCTTTTCCATATAGATTTCTTCCCCAAATCACCATGGAGGAAGGTTATCTTCACATCTAACTGTTCACTTTAAGATCTAGAGAAGCAACAAGACCAAGAATAACCCTAATAGAAGATGTCTTCACAGCATGAGAAATCAAATATGGATTTTTTTTTATTTGTTCTTTATAGATCGCGGCATATAACTTTTATTGCATAATCATTTGGAACAAGGGGAGAGCTCACTACAACAAATAGGGCCTACAATAGCAATTTTTCTATAGCGTTCAAGTGTCCCTGCTATAGAATGTTGTCAACAATAGCATTCTTTCAGTAGTGCTATTAAAATATTTATGCATAGCATTTTCTGAATGCTGTAGAATCTATAACATTATCTCACTACAAGAAAATAACCTAGGTTATCCGGATTAGAAAAGTATTCATAGTATATTTTAATAAAATGATTCCAAAATTTTCTTTCCCCTACGGATCAGCCCGCTTTTTTTTTCATTCATGAAATCTCCCCCCTTTTTTCCTTCTCCAAAAGCTAATGTTATTCCCATTTCCCTCCTCTCTCTCTCTCTCTCTCTCTCTCTCTCTCACGATTCAACTCCCTCCTCTCTCTAGCTCTCACACACAGACCCCATCCACTCTTTCTTTCACAAGCAAACCCTATTTTTTTCCTAATGGGGAAGCTACTCCACGTCGTATCTATTTTCTCTAAGACGCTCAAGCCGGGCCCCCGCTCCTCTCGTTGATGGATCCGGTCAACCCACCGATGGCTCCCTCTCAATGACTGGACTCGAGGACCCTAATTTTATTTTGCCGCTTATGCCAATTTTTGGCGTTGCTCTAGATCCCAATAAAGAAGGTTGGCTGTCCGGCGTGGAGGGCTTCGCTCGGACGGTGGCTGTGGTGTTGCTCATCACCTCAGCGAGTAGCACACGTGCAGCCCCAGCTCTCCGAGGATCTCTCCTCCAAGGAGCTCTCCACCTCCTCACATCAGTAGGTACTTTTAGGGCAGATCTAATTTTAGGGCAATAAGTTTAGGGAAGAAATTTTAGGGCATACATTTTAGGGAAGAAATACTTAGGGAGCATAAATCATGAAGGAGCCTACGTTAGGATCTGGCAACCGTGTCGATGTCGTCAACTCGGTCAACCTCCGCTCGTATCCTCGCTATCACCTTCCTCTTTAACTCTCCCTCCCTTTTCTCTGACCAGGAGTTACACATCCGCCGTTGCCAGAGCTACGACAGCACAGACCCATCGCTTGCAGCCATTGACGCCATCAAGGTTCACCCTTCCTATTTATCTTTCATTTTTTTATTTCATCTTTTCTTATGATTTATTTATGTCTGTGTTCTTTTGCAGATCTTCTCATTGTCGATGCTCGATTTAACCGACGCAGGAGGGCCTGCTGTGAGTCATTCTTCTTTTGTTTGTTTGATTTTCTTTTGGAAGTTTTGACATGTATAAAATCTCATATGGTCTTGAAAAGAGGATAGGACTTGCAACTCTCTGAAATATGATGTCAGTTGCTTAGATACTAGGAATGAGCTAATCATTTATTTCTCATGGTGTCAAGTTCTGGTTTTATTTTGATAAATTTATTTTTCATTACTTTATGGGTATTCATTTCAGTTTGAGTTTTTTGTTATAGTTTGCATCAGTAAGAATGCAATATCCTAGGTAAATTTAGTCAGATTGCTTCTTAATGTAAAATTTTCCTAGCGTACTAGAATTTTGGTAGAAGGTGCTCCTTGGTTGAATCAGATTTCCTCCTAGTGTAAAAATTTTCTAGGGTAGAAGAATTTTTGATAAAGGTACTCCTTGGTTGATAGAAGACACATTTGCTTCTTAGTGTAAAGTTTTCCTAGTTTAATTTTTTTTTTGGTTGTGGTCGTCCTTGGTTGAAAGTCCGTGTATCTCATGGCAGCATAGGTGGCTCTACATTTTAATTTGCTACGGTGCGTATTGCACGACCATTGTAGTTCTCTTTACATTTCATTTGGCTTCCCATGTATGTAAAAGTGTTGCCTGCCATGAATTTGTGTTGTTCTTTTGTAAAAGCATTGTAGTTCTCTTTACATGATTCTAAAAATATTTCTTAGTGTGTTGTTCTTTTGTCGATCATTTGAATCTAATTTGTAAATGCTTGAACACCACATGTTTGTAATAATGTCACAGAGGGCTATCGATTCAGAGATCGGGGCTGTTCTTCACTGATATGGGTGAGCATTCTGTGTCGAGTTACTGCACCTGGCCTCATTTTATCTGGCGAATGCTCTCATGTGCGGAGATTCAAAGCTGGGCTGTGCTACTAGTCATCGACAGTGAGAAGTATTGGTGATACTCGAAGCTCTGTCTTGCTAGGTAAGTCGTCGACATTGAGCAGTATCTCATGAGTAGTGACGTGTTTATATATTTCTGAGTAGTGACTTGTTTATATATTTTATTTTAACTTTCGAAGTGTTAGGTTTGATTCTTGCCATTGTGCTTAGTGTAAGGGTGCTGGCTATTTGTATTTGGGACAGGTAATATTGGGAAAATTTGTAGATCCAAATTTAGTTTGCTCAGTTTTTTTTCCAATACCAAATGTCTTTAAACTATATTGTATGCAATTTCTTAGTTCCTCATTTATTGTCCTTGTTATAGAAGTTAATTATTGATTTCCTTGACCTGTCTGGACCTAATATAGTTCTTCCTGATTAGAGCTGGGTTCAGGCTGATCCCACGCGCAAAGACAATTTTTTTCCCAAGTGCTCATATCTTAGTAAAGTTTGCATTTAATTTTCTTGGTCCATCCGTCATTTCTTTGATATATAAGTATATGAACTTATTTGACAAATCTTGGCTTATCCTCGTCATGCCTTTTCTTATTTCTCTTTTCATTCTAGATTCTTTTGCCTTTAGTTAATTTTTAAAGCTGATTATATACACTTCTACATGCATTAGTTGAATTCGTGATTGCAGCCAACCTCATGCAATTTGTAGTACCAGGAAATCTCCTTGGTCTCCCAGCTATTTCTGTTCCTATAAGTTGGAAGTTTCTTTTATATTTCTATTTGTTATATTTCCATATTCTTAACGAAAAATAACTGTTAAGCAATACGGAGAGAAATGGTCGGCATAATCTCTTATCAGTCATTTGTATGTTTTTCTCTTCATATCATGTATTTCTGTAGCTGCATTTCTCTGAAAATTTTCAGGATATGCTCAAACATGAGTAACACATTGTCTATTTTTATGAACCAATGATGTGAGATAAACTTTAAAGCTGGGTATGTAATTGGAAGCTTCTTAGGGGAAGGTAATGAAAGAATGGGAGTAGGTGAGGCTGTCATTCATAAGAAGAGTTGTTTTAGGGAATTGGTGAGACTCGAAAGATTAATAGATCTTAGGAGTTTGGGTGGAGAGCTTAGTGAGGAATTTCTGAGATGTTAGAATGGATGCATCTGAAAAGAGGGAGATCATGGAACGGATATGCATCACTTACACCCTGTTCAGGCTACACCTTATACGATCTTCCAAGCCATCTTTGGGAATGGATATGCAGTAAGTTATTGTCCTTCCTAGAAGTTTCTTTCCAATGCCATTCACATTTCAAAACTACCATTTCTGATGTTTATTTTGTTACAACTTACAACTCTTAATGTATACTTATGGTTTTGCAAGGTTGGAGTGTTGGATGAAGCAAAAAATCCTTCCATTTGGAGAGGAGATCACTGCTAACTGGAGAGGAGATCACTGTTGTTGGCATCTGTAGGACACAACATGGAATCGTTGAGATCAAATCATGTCCGGAGCTTCCATGTTTCTTGTAAGGAAAATTCCTTTAATTTTTTTCCTTCTCTAGCCCAAGTAATTAGGTTTCTATATGTGTGTACATGCGGGTGCCCATACTGAATTTTGCTACTGATAAATAATGTAGGTAATTTTAGTACTTCAATTTTTTTGGCTTCTCTTAGTAGTTGTTACTTCTTTAGCTGATCTGATACAGCCTACTGTTATTTTTTTCTTTTGATCTTTACCATTTATTATGATTACAACTTTTATATGTTTTTTTTTCTAGGTTCATTATGACAAAAGATGAAATTGAAGCAGATCTAGAAGTTAAAACCAGGATTCTATTTTGGAGCGGTTTTGTGCTATGCTGTCGTCAGGTATCATGGTTAAACTTAAATGTTGTAGGATTTTTTTATTTCACTTCATCAAATTCGGTATGACCTGTTTGACTGCTTGGATATATTCATTGGAACATGTAATTCTGAGCATCATGGAACCAGAGTTCCAATTGAGTATACTTGTTTGAGATGTTGAAAGTCTTCAAATTTTAATATTTTTAGAATCATGTAAAGAGAACAAAAAACTAAGAAATCTCTTTACATTTCATTTTACATACATGTTATTAAAATGCTTTTACATACATGTGGTAATTTAGAATCATGTCCTGTAGTTGCCTGCCATGAATTTTGGCACCAATCGGATAGAAGGTTGGCACTATGTTGACAGGACATTCTGAATTTCTGGTCAATATTTCCTTAGAGTCTTTGGAGTTTGGAATAAAAGTGTTGCGACTACAGCCCATCCATTTTGTTGGCAGAAGTCTTGGATGATGGCATTGTGATTACGACTATTTCCTTTCTAGAATGAGTCTTCATCACCTTGATGAGTGCTAAAGATACTTGAAGCTAACATGTGAGAGCTTTGTTTTGACTCGGTTTGACTAATGATGCATGTTTATGATCATTTTTTCCGATCACGGAGGATAATTGTTGTTTCAAGTATGGAGAATTGACTTGCTCCATAACAAGTCATAATCCACTGATTCTGATAGGATTTTGAAGCTTGAAATTATATTCAACCATAATAACATTGAAGAACATCATTCATCTGTTCCTTCCCTCGCTAAGTAGCTGAGTTGGTAAGTTCCTTTCTCGTCCTTCAACTACTCTTGACTGAGTTATTTTGCCTACTAGATACAAAGAGCCATATATTAATTCTTAGGCTAATTTGCATCTAAAAATCATAAACTTCCACACTTCTGTAATTTGCTACATTAAACTTCCAAAATTTGCATGTTGGTACTTGAAGTTTCAAGTTTGTAAGTTAATATCATGAAATATTTGATTATTTATTTATCCTACAAGTGAATACCATAACTCTCGCTTATCCTGCAATTGATTATATCTTACAATTGATTCATTTCAATAAACAATGGTGATTTCTTAATTAATTGGGTACAACCGCAATGAATTAATGGTATAACCTTGAGCTTTCTGAAAATGTTCGGGTGGTTAAAAAAAAACCTGCATCTACCGGCATAATTATCAAATGCTCGAAAGTTATGAAATTTTGTGTAGGTTGGCGTATATGTTTATGAACTTCTGTGGTTTTGCATTTGAAACCTGCTCCATAAGTGTCAAATATTTCTATCTTATTTTTTATATCATACTGTGTTTTCTTCTCAATTTTGTGTAGGTTGGCATATATGTTTTTGATGGTTGTGGATAGCTGCTAGAAGAAAAAAGACGATCGAGCTGTTTTTTGGCCTACAGATATTTGTAAATGGAATGGTTTATTTTGGACTACAGATACTTTGTAAATGGAATGGTTTATTTTGGACTACAGATACTTTGTAAATGGAATGGTTTATTTTGGCGTACAACTACTTTTTCTACATCTTGAATGTTTTAATGACTACTACTTTTTGTACATCTTGAATGTTCTAATGAAACATTTCATATTTTGGCAAATCTTTCCTATATCTTGATTGATCGAAATGAAAGTTGCGATTGAAATTATTTGCGATTATTGTTATTTATATGTGATACAAAACAGGTTATGAAATATAAAATTCTGTAGCAGATATGAAATAATATTAAATTCTGTAGCAGGTTTATAGCACTCAAAACGTCTAAATTGCTGCTACCACGATAGCATATGATGAACGCTATAATAAATCAAACCATCTATAGCGTTCATGACAATCAATTCATCAAGCGCTATAAATCATCCACAGCATTCACAAACGCTATAAATAATCCACAGCATTCATAAACGCTATAAGTAATCCACCGCACTCACGAACGCTATAAACCATCTACAGCGTTCTAGAATGCTATAAAGTATTTACAGCATTCATAAACGCTATAAACAATCAACAGCATACACGAACGCTATAAACCTTCTACAGCATTCATGAACGCTATAATGTTATAGCGTTCACATGTCTGGACATACTATAGCGTGGGCGATTATAGCAGACAGAATATGCTATAGAAGGCTTTCTATAGCGTTCTGCGCATGCTATTGTAGGCCATATTTGTTGTAGTGGCTATATTTGATGTTGTTGTCGGTGGTGGTGGGGATATAGTGAAAATTCTGTTAGGTAGATAAAAAAAATATCATTACTTTTTATATATGTATAAACTTTTAATATGGTTTCATTTTATCTTTTGTTCAGGTTATAGGTTATGTCTCCTATCAGGACCCCACGGAAGCACTTCGTGCAGTAATCAGGATATTGTCATATCATAATGTGAGGTTGGGAATATCATTCCAAATACAAAGCAATACCAATCTCCAGTTGCCTTCAACTGAAGCAACCCATCATGTACCTCTCCCTCTGTAAAAGGTACCTGATGGATTGCTTCAGTTGAAGGCAACTGGAGATGGTGTGCCCTTCAATCTCACAGTGATCACAGAAGTGGTCTAATGGGCGCATGACACACTATTTTTTTGGAGTGATCTTCCCAACTTCACATTATGATCTGCCAACATTTTGATTGCTGCACGAAGTCCTTCCGCGGGGTTCTGGTAGAAGACATAAGCCTGATTTTTTTTATCTATCAAGCAGAACTTTCACTATACCCCCACCGGTAGCAACATCAAATATATCTCTGATTCACCTTGACGATGACTTCTACAAAGACACTTACAAGTAACATCAAATATAGCTCTGATCCACCTTGACGATGACTTCTACGAAGACCCTTACAAATTTAAAGGTGGGTTCCCCCTTGTCGAGAGTGGTTTGTTTTCCTGATCCCAGTTGTCACTTACCTACAGACTCTTAAGAGGACAAGGACACATCTTCATGTAGCTTTACTCTATTTCGAGGTGGGCAAAGGCTCTGCCCCGGTCTCGATCTGGCCAGGCTACAAGCTTCTTCTTCCTTCACTACTTGGTCACCAACTTCATGTAAGTTCTACAATTCTTCAATCAAATCAAATCTCCAGTAAATGATATACAGTAGCCATATGCTTGTAATTCATGTAAGTTCTACAATTCTTCAATCAAATCAAATGTCCAGTAAATGATAAACAAAGCAACTTCCATCTTATTGTTAAGCTGCTGACAATCTCCAGTTTGACCATTTTGTTGTGAAGAATGTGAGCCCTTTGCCCAAAAAAAAAAAAAAAAATTGTCCAATTGGTCCGAGGATGTTTACTACACAGAACAGTAACAAAGTAGCTAATTAACATATATAGGCTCAAAAGGTTTAGAGGAAGAAATATGAGTGGGCATGTGAGAAACATGCTACCAATAAGAAGATATGGCATGAGCCTCGTAGAGCAGGCAACAAGAATCATAGTTCTTGAAACAAATCTTGTAGACTAGATCAACTTGTACAACAAAAACAAATTAAGCCTTTATTCCCAGAAAATATACCACTCATTCATCAGTTTTGAATTGATTTTTTCTTTTCCAACTCTCAGTTCATTTCATCCTTTGTCTGCTTTGTAAACTAGTTTGCTGCATTCAAATTGTAATTAATCTTGATGCATGGAATTTGACATTTACAATCTAGGCTACTTGAAACATGAAATCGCCAAGGCAGACTAGTTGCTTCAGTAATCACCTAAAACTCATGATGCAGCAGGCATTTGACAAGGCTATATACACCATCTGACTGGCGGACTGCTATTTGCTCAACACTGGAGACGGGATCATATCCGATGAATAAGTCATCTTTGTTCAAGTACAAACTTTCGGAAAAATGAGAACAAATTAACACATTTTCAGTACCATTAAGATGACATGCAGGCCAAACTGATCCACTTTGGAGGGTTTTGTTCACTAGTTCCAGGTAGTTACATTCTGATTCAACTAGACTAGCTAGGGTTTATGGCATGTCCCTCTCGTACCTGTAACTACCTTTGCGAGGAATTTGGCACGAACATGTAGGGTTGATGACAATAGTGATGATTTTTCTGACTTTAAAAAAATATCCTTTCCACTTTTCAAGTGCCTTTTGAGTGGTTAAAAAATACCTGAAACGGCTCTATTTTTATACTAGTAATCAAGCACTTATGGCATATGCATTTGACTGAAATAGCTAAGATTCAAGGTTTAAAAAAATAATAGATTAAAATTAAGCATAAAGGCTCAAAAAAATAATAGATTAAAATTAGCCACAAAATCTTCTAATCAAAATGTTCACAAATTAACAATATAGCTATTACCAAAACAAAACAATAGAAACTTCATACTAGTTATACATAGATATATGATCGACAAAACTCAAGCTATGATCAAGTAGTAGTTATATTGTGTGTTTATCCGTGTACAACATCATTTTTAGTTTTACTTACTAAGCTTGATAGTAACTAAAGGCATGCTAAATAAGGGCCAGTATAATTATACAAGAAAGAGGATCTGAGATCGAAAGAGGCATGCTAATAAGTTAAATGAGGAGCCAGTACAATTGTACAAGAAAATATAAGAGCCTAATAACTTTTACTAAATATACTATTAATCATATGAAATTCACCAAAAATAACGATATAAGCTATTACCAAAAACAGAATTAAACAAGAAAGAGGCATGCTAAAATGAGAAGCCAGTATAATTAAACAAGAAAGAGGCATCTGAGACCAAAATAGGCATGCTAAATGAGGAGCCAATATAATTATACCAAAAAAAATAAAAAATATATACAATAACTTTGCAAACTGAAGGCAAGACTCATAATATGCCTAGATGGTACAGCCCCTCCTAGTCTATTAAACATTTTTATAATGCAAATTTTGCAGATGATTTCCAATGAAGTCCCAGTTTCAAATCTTTCTTATTCTCTGAAGTTTTCCAGTGGTCTCATCAAGTAAGTAGATGACTTCTTTAACAGATCTCCTTGGTACAAAACCAAACTGATCCACAAAATAATTTGTTTCGCTTCTTAATCTCGCTCAATAATATCTCAATGTTCACTACACTATGTTCACCAACTGTTGACAAGAAGAAACAGAAAACAGATATATTGTGTGTAGAGTGATAAGACTAGTATTTTGTTCTCAGGTCTATTTGTAAGACCGTGCATTAAGAAATACCACTATTTGGATTACTGGATATATGTCGATTCCTCGACTGATTTCTAAAATCAACATTTTAGTAATTATTTGTTGCTGCTGCTTTGAATGACACGAGAGTTTCCCTAAACACGGAAGGACAGAGGAACGTAGCTCCGTCCACACGGTTTACATCTCCTTCTTCCTCTCCAATGGCTAACATCGTCTTGTACTCCTCTCCAATGGTTAACATCGTCTTGTACTCTTTGCTCACGACATCGTACCGCTGTAACTTTTCTTGATTGCTCAGTAAGATGCATCTTCCGTCGCGGATCACCAACGTAGGAATAGGGAGTATACGCTCGGTTGCCAGAAAGCTAATTCTATGGATACTCGTCCATGATTCTTCTGTAGGATTATCCATCTCCCATATATCAAAGGTAATGTCATCCCGATTAACTTTCACGTACCAGAGTCTCTCGTCACCTGCTCTTCCTCCTCCCCCCTTGACGATAAAAGTGTCTCCTTTCCTTTGGGGAGGATATACCATTGCAGCAGATGGAGGAAGGACTTGTCCGATACCTTCGTTTCCGAGATCGAAAGAAAGAAGAGAGAAATGGCTGGTAATCCAATATAATGAGCCATTTGCCGATACCGAATCTTGCCTGGGACAGAACCAGAAATAGGTTGCTTCTTCGATTTGCCGCCAAGATTGAAATTCGAAATCTTTTTCGCCGCTGCTACCTTTACCCAGAGTGAAGACCTCCAAACCTACTTCCCATGTCTCTAAGTGGTCCGCGAAGGAGTGGAAGTAGAAGTGGACTACCTTGTACAGGTTAGTTACCGGGTCGAGGCCAAATCCAAGATATTGGGCAGGGTCTTTGTACAGGGGCCGGCCGTGACTGAAACCTGGCAAATGTAGGGTCTCGCCGGTGGCAGGATTGCAGACGCAGATGTCTGTTTTTGAGTAGAGCAGCACCAGACCATCGCAGTCGTACGGGAGCATCATCGTGCTCGATTCGTTGCTAGCGAGTTGTCTTTCGAACAGCAAGCGGCGGCGGCGGGGTTCTTCTTCTTCTTCTTCTCCTAAGGCTAAGGCATGCAGAGCAATCTTATTGGTAGGGTCGGAGTTGAGATTGTGGTTGGTGAGAACGAGGATGCGAGAGGGGGGCTTCCTGTTGGCTTCGGCCAACTGCGACTCGACGAAAGTAGGCTCGGATGTGAGTTGGTTCCAGGACTTGGAGACGGACCGAAATCGTAGGATGGATGTCGCTGGAAGTTTTGCGAGTATGGAACGGATCACGTCGAGGGGTAGGAGACGACAACACGAGGAGGAGGAGGAGGAGGAGTTGACGTCGACGACGACGTCCACCCTTCTCCTCTTCTGATCTCGAGAGGAAGAGGAGGAGGAGGAGGAGTTAATGACGTCGTCGTCGTTACTCGTCATATGATGATCTGCAGGGCTGGGGGGGTCGCGGCAGTCGGTCGGCGTAGCGGGATCATGCGGGGGGCCTGCTGCTGCAGCAGCTGTCGAATAAGGTGGGGAGCGACGGCAGCCTGGCGTCGGGACTGGGCCGCGGTACTGCTGCATGTTCTGCTGCATGTACTGCTGCATGGCGACGGAGAAGACGAAGGCGTACGAGAGGAGTTCGATCGGCAGGGGAGGAGAAGACGAGATAGAGAGGAGAGAAGATTGATTTTCCTCCTTTACAATTAGGTCATCATATCTGTATATACATATAGACAGAGCAGGCGGTGGACGATTCAATATTAGGAAATTAGTCTAGGAATAGGAGTAGGAATAGGAATAATAATTAATTACTAATAATTAGTCCAAATCTATATAGTACGGACATCTAAACTTTCTGCCTTTTTAAAGGCGAATACATGTCAAAAATATCAACAAATAAGTATAGGATAATTGGTAAATTTCTGATAAAAAAATCAACAAATACTAAATTGCTTGAAAAAAAAAATTTATAAAAAAATGATGGAAAATTTATAAATGTTATGATCTGTGGATAAGACAAAATGTGGATGCCCTTATACCCTGTCTGTCACGTCCCGCTCCCAAAATACGAGGACCTGAGTACGTACACCATCCCCAGGCTATGCGACATATGAATACTCCAGTACCCATATTCGCGATTGTCGTCCGTAAGGCTCTAGGATAGGCTGATCATAAGTCACATGATGCATAAAATAAATAATAGCAGTTTGATAAAAGGCTATTCTAAAGTATAAATAGAAAATTTTGTTATTCTACCCTATTACAAACCCAAAACATATATTACATAACCAGCTACAAAATACTACTAGCTGACGACCTCCTCTTTGTCTTTATTCATTAAGCTCCTCTTCAGTGTACATTGGCATTCTCTCCTGACCTTCATCAAAACCTAGTGAACAAAACTAGGTCGTCAATACGACGAGCAAACCCTCAGTCAAGAGTAAGGAAAGTAAAGTAAAATGATAAAATTATCGAAATTGAACTGGAGAAAAGGATAATTTTAAAGGTAGATTTACTGATAAAAATTTCTTATAGTATTAGCATCTTTTCCAAAAAGAATTCATGTGTCAGGTATAAATGTGTAAACCTCAGACAAATCTTGTATGCAAATGCAATATTTAGAAAAATACTTCTAGATCACACAACACCTAATATCTTGACAATAATTCCATTTACCCGGGATCAGGTTTATACTTAATGGACGATGCTTAGATTTATCCGTCCCATTAGTATCAGGAATCACATAATGATGTGATATAATTCAGGATAACACATGAGTTATTTTCTGAGTTATCGGAATCAGTGTTATAACAATTGTCGTATGACTTAAAATTTTTCAAGAATATCGGAACCAGGCTACATTGGACATTACAAGGCCAAATTTGGGGATTCGAAATCCAATGGAAAAAAAGAAACATAAAAGTGAGCTAAACCTCACATCGGACATCGTATGGCCGTACGAATACCGATGACAGGAACTGATCAGTTTTCTAAATATAATATCACACAGATTTCAAAGGTGTGATCCAAAGGTTTCTCTTCCATCCCGATGCAATTCTAATCTACAGTGTACTCTAAGTTATGGTTTAAATTTAAATTGTACTTCGTTCTTAATGTGATATGAAACACACATAAAACGAAAATAAAGTTAAGCATGAGATTCCCGTCTTTAGCGAAAAATAATGTCAAACTAGAATTTGTGTGCCTAAGGTAACACTTTCAAGGATTTCAGAATTAGAATTGTACTAGAAAATTGATAAAATTTAGGAACTAGGGTTTAATCATTTCAACTTTCCAAAATTTAGCTAACTCTTTATATTTTTCCGAAAATTTCGGCAGTCTTCTATATATTTATCGACTCCGGAAATTTCACAAGAGATAATAATATGAAATAAATCCGTATTCGCCGACCCCTTCGGTGGAGCAACCCTCAACGCCGAACCACGCAAGGATATATATATATATATATATATATATATATATATATATATAGTGGCTATCCAATAAGCACATATATTAGTTGAGCAAATGAGCACATCTATTAGTGTCCGTAGGATTTATTTCAAATTAATTCTAACGATCGAGAATATTAGTATCTAATTTAAGGAAAGTTATAATTTATTAACAATCAAAACAATACTATATGTTGATATTTTTTTAAGGAAGGTTATAATTTGATTGGTTAGATTTTGACAAATCAAAATCTCTCTCGTTTCTCTTTTCTTTTCCGAACCCTCTTTGCTCGTTCTCTCTCTCTCTCTCTCTCTCTCTCTCTCTCTCTCTCACACTTCTCTCTCCTTTCCAAACCACATGTTCTTACTACTACAAAGAACAAGGAAAAAAACACCCAGAAAAAGAAAAATAAAGTAAAAATCACGATTTTTAATATCATTTAACAACTAGTCTAAATTTGTACGCAAATACAACAAATGTATATAAAATTATAATTTTTAATATCATTTAATCACGATTTTAACTTTGGTCCTACCTACTATACAATAGAAATAGTCCAATCGAACAAACCGAATAAATCGAATTATTGTTCGGTTCGTTTTTGGCTAATTTCGGTTCGGTTTCGATTTTCGATTTTGAGAATTTCAGTTTATTCGATTTTGACTATTTCGATTTGATTTATTCGGTTTTCGCTAACTTTGATTCAAGTCGAACGCTCACCTAGAAGGGGCACCATTTCCTCGTCTCTGGATAGCTTGGTACTTTTTTTTTTGTTAATATTGGAAAACAGTTTACCCGGCCGTCAATGATTACCAATAGCCCGAAAACCCTATTTTGACTAAGAATGGAAAAATGGTTTATATGGGATAATTTTAAAAACCTCACCCGTTAACATAGTTTGATGATATTAAAGAAGTAATAGTAAGTTTTACAAAATTATGGCTATTTTTTTTTTCTTTTTGAAATCTCACGCACACACATAATTGGGAGGCTAGAATCTTGTCGGCTCCTTCGAGTGCGCTCTAATACCACTAGACTAGAGAGCTCGGACAATCATGACCATATAAGTGTTGTACATATGTCATCATAATTATAGCGATATATGTGGTTTGCACCTACTATATGGATAGCACAGGAAAAGCCATACGCTATGGCAACATAGCTTATAACTTGCCGTAGATAATGGCAATTTGTGTGTATTTATAATATTAACAGTCAACTCGACGTCAAACTCGATTGGCTCTTGTGGTTATCGAGAAGAGATATAAAATCCTTGTTTGACGGTGGAAGATAACCTATATGAAGGTATTTACAGCAAGTTCCGTGACGCTTGTTTGGAACGTCATCCGTTGGGTCTGGATATATGTGATACTTCGATGCAGCTTTTTTGGAACGTTATCTGTTGGGTCTGGATATATGTGATGCTTCGATGCATGTCCAACAGATTAACCCTCGTCGTCATCAGATGTGAGTTCGTCCTATACAGTCAAATAAAAATAAATTAATAAGCAAATCATTAAAATACAAATGACTTTACGCAAACTTTAAAATAAATCGAGAATATATATATATATATATATATATATATATATATATATATATATATATATATATATATTGCATATAAGTCATTCATATGCAAACATTTTCGGCCAGTTCTCAAATCTGAAGGTCAAAATTAATCTTCAAGTCAATCACCTCTAGTCCAAGTGGCTTGTGGTGGGAGGCATATGTTCCATCCACCCGAATTTGAATCAAAGTGTGGGTGTGAAAGATATGTAATGCAACACGCACAAAATTTCGAGTATTAAGATTGGATTAATGCGGAAAAAAAAAAAAAAAAACTCTTCAATGTGCGGCATGACAGCACCTCTCAAAGTACTTGTCATAGAGGTGGACGTTGGGCGATCGAGTAAACTACCGATCTACAAAGGACGATGCTACGTTGTCCGCAGGTTTAGACTACAGTCCTGGCCCGCGGACCATGTGTCATCCTTTCATTGGTTGGAGGGGACGGATGGACCCCGAAGGCAGCGAGAGAGCCTGTGGGGCCCGCAGGCCATTTATCATTTTCCATCTTCAAATTATCATGACTGCCATTAAACTACCTATTCTTTTTCTTCAATGCATTCTTCACACACACTCTTTCGAACCACCCAAACTCCCAACAACACCACTCCACTCCACCAGGCGCCAAGTCTCCTTTGAAACTTCATCTGTGACTAATTTTAAACATGTCACGGAATCAACTTTCCCTACACTCCCACCCTACAAATTTGAATGCTCTCCCAACTGTCTATATATCTATATAGTCACATCTCTGCTAGTGGTAAGTTATATGCATTAGAATCAATGGGGCTGATCATCGTCACAACCGCGTTGGTACTGCTCGCCAGTGCATTTTCCAACGGCCGTGCACGGTCCTCGGCCGCTCTCGTGCCCGCCATCATAACCTTTGGCGACTCGTCGGTCGACGTCGGAAACAACGACTATCTCCGTACCGCCATCAAAGCGAACTTCCCTCCTTATGGGAGGGACTTCACCGACCATAAGCCCACCGGAAGGTTCTGCAATGGGAAGCTGGCTACAGATTTCACAGGTACTACTCACCTACTACTACTACTAACTGTTCCTGGACAATGTATATTTTTGTTTTTTACATTTGATCAAAATTTTTTTTAATAAATAATAAAAGTATGGTACAGCTAAAAACGGTACGTAACATAAATATTAAAATTTTACAGCCGAGACTCTGGGCTTCACCAGCTTTGCGCCACCCTATCTGAGTCCAGAAGCCACAGGAAAGAACCTCCTGATCGGCGCAAATTTCGCCTCTGGTGGATCTGGGTATCATAACAAAACAGCAATGCTTTATGTAAGTCTTAATTTCAAGAATTCCAATTACTATCCTTTTTTCTCCTTCATGTTTTTAACCTCAATATTGTTGAACAAAATTGAACAAATATGCGGAGAATCTATATTATTAGAGATATTCTGTATAACCCTCCACTTTTTATTAGTTTCTTTTCCATTTAGCACTCTCTTTTTTAATTCTTACTATTTTCTTCCATTTCTAACAGTTTCGTCATTTTCATCCGTCTAGTTAACCAACAATACCAAAATAAGATACTTTAGCGACGCAACAAAAACGTCGCTAGTGATTAGCGACGTCTTTGGCGACGAAAATAAGCGACGTTTTCTTCAGGCGTCGCTAATTTTGTCGTTGATGTGACTTATTTTGGTAGTGCAAGACCACTTCACGTGGCCACATTACGTGCAAAAAATACGATTGTACCTTCCATTTAACGCAATCGACACAGAGGAGGGTCGACACAGTCCAACTCTGTTAGAGATGAAACACGCACATCTGCACAAGTTGAGACAAACTCAACCCTACTGTTAGTAGATCCAGTAAATTGAATTAAGTGGTAACGGAGGTTAACTAGACGGACGAAAATGATAGAAACTGTTAAGAATGGAGGAAAATAGCTCATATTATTATTATTATTATTTTTGTCTCTGCAGAATGCAATTCCCTTGACCCAACAGTTGGAGTACTACAAGGAGTACGTATCCAAACTGTCAAAGATCGCGGGGAGGAGGACGGCAGCCTCCGTCGTCTCCGGCGCAATCCACATCGTCAGCGCCGGCAGCAGCGACTTCGTCCAGAACTACTACATCAACCCCTCCCTCTACGAATTCCACAGCCCCGACGAGTTCTCGCGGACCCTGGTTGGGAGCTTCTCGGACCTGGTCCGGGACATGTACGGCTCGGGAGCGAGGAAGGTCGCGGTCACGACGCTGCCGCCCCTCGGGTGCCTTCCGGCGTCCATTTCGCTCTTCGGGTACCGCCGCGGCGGCGGCGGCGGCGGCGGCAACGGGTGCGTCGCCAGGCTCAATGGCGACGCGCGACGTTTCAACAGGAAGCTGGCGGCCGCGGTGAGCTCGCTGTCGAAGAGGTACCCCAAGCTCAAGATTGTCGTGTTCGACATCTACACGCCGCTCTACGATCTCGCAACGGCCCCTTCCAAACACGGTAAGTTCGTGATACGGATAAGGACACGATACGGATATATGCAATGCTAGATATAGATACCGGTACGGAAAGTTATTGATACACATAAAACTATTTTTCCGTGTCCGTGCAACAATCCATGTATAATTTGTTCTGTGGCCAGGGTTTTTCGAGGCGAGGAGAGGGTGTTGCGGAACGGGGACAGTAGAAACGTCATTGCTGTGCAACTCGAGGTCTCTGGGGACGTGCTCGAACGCCACGGGATACGTGTTCTGGGACGGCGTTCACCCGTCGCAGGCGGCGAACCAAGTGATTGCCGATTCGCTCGTCCTCGACGGGATCTCCCTTGTTGGATGAAGCAGAAGAAGAGAAGAACGTTGAAAAGATGTAGCATATGCGTGTAATAAATATTATGTACGACCTCTAGGTCAAGTGGTTGAGGTGGGAGATATCGGTACCATCTGTCTATCTTCGAATCGAAAATAAAAATGTATTATTTCTTTCGTTTAATAAATTACGGAAGTGAGAAAGTGGATCCAGAGTGACACAATATGAAAGTCCAGAGCATGCGAAAAGTATACAACACTGCTCATAAGTAGGGGTGAGCATTCGGTTTATTCGGTTCCAACCGAACCGAATAAGCAAAAATCGAATTGGACCGAAACCGAATAAACAAAATCGAAACCGAATCAAATTGGTCAATAACCGAACCGAACCGAATTAAATCGATTTGGTTTTCGGTTTATTCGATTTTTGAATCTTTTTGTGTTTTTTTTAATATATATAATAACTAAATATACCTAGATATATTTAGTACACACATGCACGCACACACACGCACACACGCGCACGCACACACACACACACACACATATATATATATATATATATATATATATATATATAAAGTAAATTTTCTTATTCGGTTTTCGGTTTTGGACCGAAACCGAATAAGAAAATTTAGTATTTTTAAAATCGAAACCGAACCGATTTTTTTTAAAACCGAACTGAATCCCTTATTCGATTCGATTCGGTTCGATTTTCGGTCCAAAACTGAATAATGCTCACTCCTACTCATAAGGGCATGTGTTGGCTACTAGGAAATGCAGCCGGATTAGAGCATTTTCTAGGAAGTGAGCCAAATTTTAACTTTTCCATGTTTGGTAATACTTGTAAGATGGTGGGAAAAAAACACAGAATTGACGGCTGCACTTCCTGTCGGCTAACATGGGAAGGCTATCTACATCCAACTTTTTGTTTAAGATGTGGGTTGTAGTTAGTAGGAATTCTATCTTTTATTAATTTTGTACATAATTAAAATTATAAATTATAAATAATATATAATTGATTATTAAATATTAATTAGTAAGATAAAGTTATTCTTTCTTAATAATTTTTTGATGAGGACGACAAGGTTTAAAAGTTTGGATGTGTGTGTACTTCCTAGATTTTGACCGAAGTTATTAATTAGAATATATATTATTACTTATTATTTTTTATTAAGTAACACTAATGAAAAAACCGGATGACACAAATCCAGGTAACACTAATTATTTATTAATTTTTGTTGCTAATTATTTTTTAAATTAACTAATAACTAATCAAAAATTAATTAATTTTTTAAATATAATTTTTATTCATAATTAGTTAGAAATTAATTATCCTAATTATCCTAATTATTTAAATTATTAAATTATTATGTAAATTATTATAATTTATTATTATTATAATATACTCTTCCACTTTTCGTTTTTCATTTATTATTATTATAATATACTCTTTCACTTTTCGTTTTTCATTTTTCTATCTCATTCAAACACATTTGTCTAATATTTTTTTCCCACTTTTAACTTTTAAATTCCAACCAAACACATTTGTCTCCTAGTAGGAGGACAAGAAAGTGCCTGAATTTCTATCCTTATTTCTTCCTGGGAAGTCTAAATCCAATTTTTTTTCACACTTACATTTTACCAAACAGGCCCTAAAATGCAAATCACTCCCTCCTCCAGTCTCTCCCGATCAACAATGCACTCCACTTTTCCATTTCAATTGATTTTGTCATCCAAACAACCCTTTAATGGCTAAAATTTGGTTATGGTCTCAACCTAACAAGAGACCCGATTAAAAAAATCATAACTGATTTATTGATTTACACGATAAGAATGTGAAGTTTTTATAACCTAAATTTCATTGAAAAGTTTGAAGGATTTTTCAATTTTTAGATAAACAAAACTTAGCAATAATTTATAAGCATCCATGCTTGTAGAAAGTGCAAGCGCTAATCAGACAGGCACCAATGCCTAGCGCCCTCTAGTCAGTCTAGGTTAAAAAAAAAAAAAAAAAAAATTGTATTAAAATTTTAAATTCATAAAATTCAAAAACATGGAAATGGGGACATTGGTGAACTCCATGCACCAAATGCCTAGCGTCTAGGCAATCGTCTACGTCGATTTTTAGAACAGAATAAATATCTAAAAAATATCTAAAGTGCTGTCAAATATGAAAAAAAAAAAAAATATTTGCAAAACCGATCCAGAAATATGACACTGAACGAAATTCGTACCATAATAGTTTATTGGGTTTAGATTTACATATTACGTGAAACAATCACACATCCAATCCATATATTTTTTTGTCAAAATATAGGACTGCGGTCACTGGAATGTTTGTTTGGGCAATGTTTCACTTTTTTTTATCATCTTTCCAATATAAATATTTAACTCAATTATTAGTAATTTGAAAAACTCAAAAACAAATAATAAAATTTAGAGTAATTATCCTATATTTTTCTTGTTTTTTATAGCTACCATCACTTACCCCCCTCTATATTGAAATATTAAAATATACTCCTTCTACCTTGTATATATGATTGCAAAAATACCTCCCCTACTCTTATCATGTCGTTATTTTTAGTGTTTTGTCGTTAGTTAAGTGTTATTGTCAACCAAAAAAATAGCATTTTTATCCTTTCTAGTAGTTGTGTGTTCGTTCACTTTACAATCCATGAAAAAGACATGCTTCATAAATCATAATAATATACTAGAATACTAGTATCATATTCTTGTCCATGTCAGATTTCAAACTCAAAAGGGGACAATTTATCCACTTATTTTGATTAATGCAAGTTGTTGAAACGATTCAAAACTATACAAGACAATCTAAGCAATCCGAGATACAAAAACCGCTTAATTATTAGAAAATCATTTATACCCTAGTATATGTATTACACAATCTAAAAAACAATCGAGAACTAAATGTAGAATGTGAAAAAAAAATTAAAACAATAAACATATCGGCAACAATTATTCAAACTCCAATAAAAAACTCTACTTCAAGAAAAATCATGTCTTGTCTTGTAAGAGGTATGAAAATACATACATTCAAACTACTTTGTATGTAGTTGAAAAGAAAGAATAGAATCAAGAAAATACTATATTAGTTAAATTCTATAATCAAGAACGAACTTGTAATTTTACACATACATTTTTCTTTCATTGAAGTTGTAATGTTTTGGTAGAAACGTAATTCAATGGTAATGATGACAAATCACATAGAGGTGTGAGATAATTATTCTAAATTTAGTGGTTTATTTGTGACTATTATATATATATATATATATATATATATATATATATATATATATATATATATATATATATATATATATATATATATATATATAATTCTCAATTAATTAATAAATTCAAAAACTAAAACAAATTTTAATTTAAATAAAGGGATATTTTAGCAAATGTTTAAAAAACTAAAGATACCCCTTTTTGGATGAAACAGTCAGTAGAGGTATATTTTAGTTTTTAACTGAGTTCGGTAGAAAGAGAGGATTTTTTTTTAAGTTTTTTTTTTTTAAAATAGTGGATGTATATGTTTGTTTTTATATTTTGAATAGGAATATATCTATTAAAATATTCCTTAAATATATTCAAATATTTAACTGTTCAACTTAAATTTACTAGCAGTAATTAATAGAGCTATAGATCGCCCATCTAGTATTTATATTGAAAAATTTTGAGGGGCACCCCACTTAGATGGTGTATTTGTGCGGTGCATCCTACATTGTTTGCTATATGTATAAGTAGTCCCACTTTGGACGTTTTTCGTCAGTTTTGACGGTCAGCCGTGTTTGACCCTTAAAAAAGACGAAAAAAATACCAAAATGTTCCTCTTCCTCCTCCCCCCACCCCCCGGCTGCCCTCCACCGCTGCTGCTGCCGCCGCTGCTGGCTGCTGGACGGGGGAGGGGCGGCAGCAGGGGGAGCGCCGGGGGGGGGGGGGGAGGAGGGGGGCGAGGTCGGGGAGGGGGAGGGGAGGTCAGAGAGGGGGCGGGGCGAGGTCAGGGAGGGGGCGGAGGGGGAGGAGGTCGAAGAGTTCGGGGAGGGGGCGAGGTCGGGGAGGGGGCGGACCGAGGTCGGGGGGGTCGAACGTCGGGGAAGGGGGAGGGGGGCTGTGATCGGGGAGGTGGCGGCCGAGGTCGGGGAGGGGGGCGAGGTCAGTGATGGGGGGGGGGGGGAACGTCGGGGAGGGTGGGGGGGGGGGGGGGGGAGGGGGGGGGGGCTGTGATGTCAGGGAAGAAGACAATGGAAGGCGGGTTATTTTGGTCCATTTTTTTTTAATGAAGAGTCCATCCGTCAGAACTGACGGAAAACGTCCAAAGTGGGATGACTTATACATATAGGAAATCCAAAGTAGGATAACTTATACATATTACAAACAATGTGGGGTGCATCGCACAAATAGACCATCCAATTGGGGTGCCACTCAAAAATTTTCATTTATATTTTGTATTTCCTGTTTGGACTTGATAGTGTCATTTGCCAACAACTTCCACATAAAAAAAAAACTTCCACATAAATAAATCAGAAATTTTCATTTAAGGTAAAGAAATTTACCTAAATTTTAAAAAAATGAATAAGTTTAGTGGAATTGCATATGAAGTAATGATACGACATCTCCGATGGCGCTCTGCGTTAAGTGGACGGGAAGTAGTCATGAGGAGCCATCGGAGATGGCGCGCTCCAAAGGAGCGCCATGAACCATGGCGCGCTCCAGGAGGAGCCACCAACCATGGTGCGTTATGGCAGGCGCTGGGGAGTGCGCACATGGGGGAGTGCGGGGGAGTGCCACATGGGGGAGTGCGCTGGCACATGGGGGAGTGCGGGGGAGTGGGTGAGTCATGGTCAAGAGAACACCATCAATGATGGCGCGGTCCCAGAGGTTGAATTGAGGAAGCGCCATCAATTATGGCGCGCTCCCATGGCCTACCCTTCCACAGCTACATCCAACGGCTACATGTACTTCCCTCTAACGTCTACATTTTAACGTCTCTATTCTCATGGTCTATATATTACAATGTTAACTCTCTCTCTATACGCAAACACATTATTCTCTCCTATCTCTTACAGAAGCACACAACTCTTTCTTTCTCACAGCAGCACACAACTCTTTCTCTCTCACAGAAGCACACAACTTTTTCTCCTACCTCTCACAGAAGCACTCCTCTGAAGCTTGGAAGCGCAACTCTTCAAAGAAGCTAGTATCTCCCTCTTACAAACTTCCAACTTCTAACGGAAGCTAGTATCTCCCTCTGAAGCTTCTCTCCTTCTTACAAGTTCTTCTTCTCTATTAGCTAATCATTATCAACCAACTTATTTTTTCCATGGATCATAATATTAAAATAGTCTGCTCACATGGTGGTAGAGTAAATGGGTTAACTTACGAAGGAGGTGACACCCAATTTTTTACAATTTATCGCCATATTACCTTAGAAAATTTACGCAATTTAATTTCAGCACGTTTTTCTATTAATTATCAATTTATTTTAAAGTCTGCTTTTGGTTCCACATGTTTATTGATAGATGGTGAAGAAGCATGAAATTTTATTCTTGAGATTAATTCGCAATCACCTTATATTAGTTTATATGTTACTCAAGTTTCATCATTTGCTAATAGAACTAATGATGAATTTGTTTCTAATTACCCACATGTTGACACAGGTGCTAGTTCTTCTCAAACAATTGCTCCCTTCCAAGATGAACATAATGATGA
The DNA here is from genome assembly GCA_029216955.1 of Iris pallida. NCBI lineage: Eukaryota > Viridiplantae > Streptophyta > Magnoliopsida > Asparagales > Iridaceae > Iris > Iris pallida. The sequence goes on along the minus strand of JANAVB010029617.1, from coordinate 3,016,620 downwards.
TGATGATGATGATGATGATGATGATGATGATGATGATGATGATGATGATGATGATAATGATGATAATGATGATGACAATGAAAATAGTGATGATTTAATTGAAAATACTGGTTATGAGATAGATGATGATAGTACTGATAATTCTAGCACTCCTGAATTATTTGTAGGACAAACATTCGACACTCGTGCAAAGTTTAGAAGTTTTATAAGTAATTTAGCAATTCAGCGTAATTTTAGTTGTTCAGCAAGTGCTATGAATAATTCCCATGGAATTATATATAATTGTGATAAACAAAATTGTCATTGGAGAGTATATGCCAAATCCATAGGAAAAGGACAAATAGTTAAAGTTAGTACACTAGAAAGTCGTCATTCTTGTTTAAGTGGACTTACGACAGGACGTCATCGACTAGCTACCGGTGCATGGGTTAAGACAAAAATAGTTGATTTAATTAGAGATAATCCGTCATATAGTGCATCACAAATTGTGAAGGATATATTTAGAGAACATCGTATACATATTACATACTCTAAAGCATGGCGAGCCCGAGAAATGGCATTACGTGAAATAAATGGTAGTTATGTTGAGGCATATGCTGGCCTTGAGGAGTATGGTTTTAGAATTATGGAGTCGAATCCAGGTAGTAGATGTTTTATTAAGACTTCCGAAAGCAACAAGTTTGAGAGAATATTTATTTGCTTTAAGGCGTGTATTGATGGATTTTTAAGGGGTTGTTTACCTGTTATTAGCACTGATGCCACTTTTCTTTCATCTAAATATCAAGGTATTTTATTTATTGCTTGTGCTCATGATCCTAATTATCAATTGTATCATATTGCTTATGCTGTTGCCGAAGGTGAGAATACTGATTCTTGGTCTTGGTTTTTAAATGGTCTTAGACTATCATTTGAAATTTATTTTAATGATTGGAGTAGTATCTCATTTATTTCTGACAAGCAAAAAGGATTAATACATGCTATGCGAAATATATTTCCAGAATCGCCTCATTTTTTTTGCATTCAATATTTTAAGCAGAATATGAAGTCTATTGTGAGAGAGAAAAAATTTCATCGGTTGTTAGACTCGCTTGCTAGATCGTATAATGAAACAGATGCACAGTACTTGTTCGAGATAATTAAAGCAGAGAACATGACGATGTACAATTGGCTTATTGGTACAAATGATGAAAATCGTCATTTTGCACATTGGATTACAGCATATGCTCCTTGTCCTAGATTAGATATTAACACTTCTAATCTTGCTGAATGTTTTAACAATTGGATTAAGAGTTTGCGTGATAAACCAATAACGACACTTCTTGATGGTATTAGAGCAAAGATTATAACACTTCATGACAAAAACAGGAATCATGCTCAAAATTTAGACACAAGTTATTGTCCTAAGATGTTAAAGACTATGACATCTATTACCAATGAGAGACATCAACTTCAAATATTACGAATTGATAGTTATTTGTTTGAAATATTAGACCGTGCATCGAGTAGAACATATGTTGTACGGTTAGATGAAAGATCTTGTACATGTTTAAGGTGGTATCATACTTACATGCCATGTATACATGCATGTTTTGCTTGTCAATATTGCAGTGATGAGGTTGAACATTACTATCCTATAATATTTTCTACTGACAGGTTGAGAAGTGTGTACGAGCCACAAATGGAACCAATTCCAGTTCCTTACAACATTCAAGCGGCTTTGGTAAGGGACGAAATTGAAGTTCCAGATGTCAGACGCAAAGCTGGAAGGCCGAAGAAAAACCGCATCAAACCACGAGAATTATCGACAAGAGAACTTCGTTGCGGCAACTGTGGTTTGATGGGACACAACAGAAGAAAATGTACAAGTCAACCAAGAGAATGACGACAATAGAACTTCTATTTTTCATTGTGGTACCAACATTCATGTCAACTTTTAAATATTACATAATAAAATTTTATTTTAATCTCCTCTGCGGGCCATACGTTTGTAACGCCTTCGTTCTACCTGTCTAAGGCCAAGTCGGGCTCTTCTTTCATCTGTGGTCTCCTCCGCTCTTCTTTCATCCTCTTCCTCGACCTCCTGAGTAGGCACCGGGGCTGACGGAGACGTAAACAATTGCGAGTAATACGACATGCCTTCAAACGAATACGCTGCGGCAGTGTTGATTTGCTCAGTCGTGATGCGTTGATTATAGGGCTGAAAGGCTGAGGAAGAGCCCATGCCCACATACTGTTGACTGAGCCCTTCTCCAGCATAGTGTGGGGTAGTGTACTCTGCAGCATAAGGCTGGCTAGGGTACTCTGCAGCGTAAGGCTGGCTAGGGTACTCTGCAGCGTAAGGCTGGCTGCTGCCCTCTCCATGGTACTGCTGGCTTGTGTACGCTGGAGGGTACTGCTGGCTGCTGTCCTCTCCATGGTACTGCTGGCTTGTGTACTCTCCATGGTACTGCTGGCTGCTGCCCTCTCCAGCAACGCCCTCTCCAGCAACGCCCTCATCTGCCTCGTCCTCTGGATCAACCACCCTCTGACGTCGTGAACGTCTCAGGGGCACAGTGGCACTCGGATAATTGGCCGGGATACGGGTATGCAATGGAGGCATATCAGGATCCCGACCAAGACTAAGTGAATCGACACGAGTTAAAATATCGTGCATCCACTCCCGCCCATGCGGCCACAAATGGCTCTCTGGTTCTTGGTAATATTGTCGTCCCGTAATTGCCTGAAATTTGAAATCTGAAAATGAAAATTGTGATCATATAATTCTCATGTTGGATTAGTGGTAAAGGCGTACCGCTTCAGATATGCCATCAGCAAAAGCTCTCAGAGTAGGTTCATCTACGGCTTTAGGCTTGAACCGTGGCTCCTCGAATATGTACGCTCTGTTAGTTATACGAGGCGCTCCCCACCATTGCCTATAAGAAATGTTGCCTTCATCTGCATTACGTTGGAACAATAGTAAGACAAATATATTTGTGTACGCTATCTGTCCAAGTATACTACTAAGTTGGAACTTACATTCATCTGCGTGCGTGTCACGACCCGTACCCGGATATACGGGTACGAATACGTGGGCCACGCCCAGCCTACGCCGCGGTATCGGCGGTAGAACGCTGTCAAGTATACTATACTAACTACAACATCTAAGAATCCATAACTAGAAATGTACTCATGTCACATCACGAAAACTAAGGAAGATAAGACAAGAAATAATAACAATATCACTAGAACAACTAGAATCTACAATGATCATAAGACAGAAAAATAAAGAAGGAACAACAGGACTAACTAAGGATAACTACCAGGCAACTCATAGAGAAGAATAGTGGGAACCACCTCAGTTAGCATCAACATCTGTAATATTTCATAACGTATCCAGTCAGGAGCGGAACGAGTACATATATCTCATAACAGATCTCAAGATAGAATAAAAGCTATAAGACTGTAAATAGAGCATATACAATAAAATCATGGAGTGTACATGTATGTATCATGGCATGGTAAGCTGTAAAGCTAGAGCTAGAACAAGAAAATAGAACGGGATCATGGCATGTACACGAATCAAGGTAAGCTATATATCCAATGTGTGTGAGTAGTAGTTTCAGCTTGTGATCGGCTTGGGTACCTGTCAAGAATCGGCCTGGCAAGTCATAAGTGCGGTATATGACTCACACTGTTCGGGAATCGGGATGGATCTGATCACAGGCATACGCTACTACTCCCCCTACCCCAACTGGTAGAATGGATCCAAACAGGACACGTCACTGCACGGGATTCTAATGAGAAGGTCGCGAACCTGCTCTAGAATCAGTGACCATATATCGAGCAAGAGCTACAAGGGTGCTTGCACAATACATCCCAACCTAAGAAGGAGAGACATCTCTCGTCGGGATCCAAGAATACCAATCCGTGAGAACTATGTGTCAGGGATAAGCATATCAACACTAATTACATGAATCATAACAGTTATCATAAATTGGGAATAAGTTATCAGAGAATGTACTCGCCTGGGGTCCTGCTGTCAATATGAATCAGGGTTCAGAGTAAAGCCACAGACCTAAAGATGAAATAATACAAGAGCTGATCAGGGTCAAAAGATATACTACATCTAGGTCAACTAAGACAAACTGGGTCAAGGTTGACGTACAGTTGACTTTGGTCAACTGGTCAACTCCGGTCAACTCTAAGTCTAATCTAGGTTAAATAGGTCAATGGTTGACCTACAATTAACTTTGGTCAAAAAGTCAACGTTGGTCAAGTCTGATCAAACCTAGGTCAACTGTTGACTTTACTTCGACTCTAGTCAAAGTAGTCAACCATGGTCAAACTGGGTCAAAGCTAGTCTCTATAACCATCTACAAGGTCAACTTATGAATTTCCATGATTTAGAAATCACTGAAATCGACAGGTCTCTAAAACAACCAAAAGGAGAAAATATTATAATAATAGGATGACACAAAAAGGGAAGAAATCTACAGATGTTGTCGGATGATGAAACTAACATCACCAACGTGTCCAGAATGGTCAAATCAGCTAGGATTGCCTGTCCAAAAGTCTAATTTGGACACAGGAGCAAAACGGTAATTTCGGGCCAAAATGATGTCCGCCGTTGGACACCATTTGCACCGAAAAGCGTGTCAGGATAGAAGTCTACAAAACCTAGCAAATTATATGTCCACGAATCCAGAATGATGATACGAACCCAACGGTATGTCCAAAATTGGATTCCGTTGACCCGATCTCAAATTGGTCCGTTGACGCGGACATTTGGAATCCGGTTTGCACGAAAATGCGTGCCGGAGCAAATGTCTTCAAAACTCAGCAAATTATATGTCAACGAGTCCAGAATGACGATACGAACTCAACGGTATATCCGGAATTGGATTCCGATGAGCCGATCTCAAAATGACCCGTTGGCCCGGATATTGGTATCCGACTTGCACCGAAATGCGTGCCGGAACCAATGTCCACTAAAACTTAGCAAATTATATGTCAACGAGTCCAGAATGATGATACGAACTCAACGGTATATCCGAAATTGGATTCCGATGAGCCGATCTCAAAATGACCCGTTGACTCAGAAAGCGGGACCCGCTTTGCACCGAAATGCGTGCCCGGGCCCACGTTCTCCAAATCTAACAAACTTTATATGAAAACATACCAGAACGACGCCACGAGTCTACTGGTGGTGTCAGAAATTGAATCCGGAATCCCGGATTCAAAAATGGAATTTAACTAGTGCAAATTAAAGAATTCGAACGGCCAACTTTGGCGTCGAATTCGACCGACCTAACAAGCTTAAACTGAAATGAAATCTAAAGGGGGCAGGAAGAGGGTTATACCAGCTGTGCACCGGAACTGGTAGCGCGCAAAACGGAGCTACGACGACGAAGATACGAACCCGCGAAGTTGGCGTCACGAAACTGTGCAAAAACAGTTCAAATTAAAACGTCAACTTGGTGGCCGGTTTTGATGTATCAAACGACGAAATTAACGGATGAAATTTGAGAGGGATGAAGGGGTATATACCAAGATTGAGACGGAGCGAAGAAATCGCCGATCCAACGGTCGGATCGTCCAGAAAATCGACGCGAAGTCGCTGTCCCGAACGCGAATTCTGTGTTCCGTTCCCGCGCGCGCGTCGACGTGATTTCGACGTAAACGCACGAATCGCCTATCGTGCGCGCCGGAGAAGGAGCGGCGGACCCAGGGGGGGTCGCCGGTGTTCGCCCACCGCGGGGGAGGCCAGCCACGGCGGCGGCGACTGGCGTCGTGGCCTGCGCGCGCGGCCACAGGCCGTTCCCGGCCAACTGCTGTGCACAGCAGCTGCTGTCGCAGCGTGGCGCACAGCTGCGCGCGGCTGCGCGGCCTGGCCCGGCCGGCGAAGGCGCGGCGGGGCGGCGCGGCCTGCGAAGGCGACGGCGGCCGGCGGCCGTGCGGGGCTGAGGTGGTGGATTAATGAAGTGGTGGTGGTGGTTCGAGGAAGATGAAGAGGAGGGAAGTAGGAGGAGGTGGCGCTCGGCCTGCTGGCCAGGGTGGCCGGCGACGAGGCTAGGCTGAGTGATGGTTATGGTGATGGTGTGGATGTTGATAAGGATGATGATGATAATGGTGTTGGTGGTGTTGGCTTTTGTAAAAAGAAGATGAGAAGTGAAGAAGGAGATGAAGAAATATGAAGAAGAAGAGGAAAATGATGATGATGAAGAAAAGGAGGGGGAGGGAGCTGTACCAGTACGGGAGAGAGGGGGGTTTTGTTTGTGTTGTGATGGGAAAGGAGAGAGAGAGAGAGATTATAATATATATGTGTGTATATATATTATATAAAGAGAGAGAGAGAGAGATATTTAGAAGATATTTTAGAGAGAGAATGAGAGAGGGGGGGGTGTAGGTCGGCTAGCATGGGAGAGGTAGGAGAGAGAGTAAGGTGAGGATGAGAGAGAGATTATATATATATTATGTATATATATGTATATATATACACATGGAGAGAGAGAAATAGATATTTAATAAGTAGAGAGAGAGAAATATTTTCAAAATAGGAAAATCTTGTGGGGTAATTGGGCGTCACGAGAAAACAATATGGAGCTTGGGTTCGGGTTCGGTCAAGCCGGGTCGGGCCAAAATCGGACAGGAGGCAATATTCGAATTAAAATGGGTGTTTATAATCATGGGCAAATAAATAACATGCGGGGACTCGGATAAATGGGACACAAGTGTCAGGCGGGTAGTAGGCTTCATATGGGCCATGCCCCTATTTGGGGTCGACTAGGTTGGGTCGATGTCGGGTCCGGAAATTAAATTGGAAATTAAATCAGGTTTCACGGTAGATAATTAAGTGGCCTAAATTGAACCGAAAGTTGTGCGAAGAAAATGGAGCACAAAATGGAGTGTCTGGGTGGGACACGAAGGTCAGGGGTGAAGAGCGTCTCGAGTAGATCAGGCATGACAAGTTGGTTTCAAGAAAAAGACTAGTCTGGTGCTCCTAAATTAAAAGCCACGGTAACGTGCTTATGGGGATCAAGAAAAAGAGTGAGAAATCAATTAATAATTTAAATGGTCTAAATTGACCCGAACTTGCGCGAAGCAAAAAGGATACAAGGGAACAAGTTCGAGTGGGATAGGATATATCAAAATGAAGATAATCTCGCCTACTACAAACTCCAAGAAGGAAGTTTCCAGAGACTGGCATCCCTGATGCTCTAGAATTCCAAGTCACGGTAAAGAGCATTAATCAAATAATAATCAAATAATAATATCTGCTTAAAATAATTGATTTATAAAATTGAAAAAAATAAGCCCAAAATTCAGGGGCTTACAGTGCGTTATCCGGGGAAGATTTGCCACACTATAATTCTGGAACCGCCTAAACCAGGAAGCTCTAGCAGAATCAATTCTGTTTCTTGCATTAGCTATATCATAACTCATGCATGGAGGGTCAGGCGGGATTATCTGGCAATAACCGAATTGTCGTAGAACGCGGTCTGCTGGATGATACATAGTATAGCGATCATATATAATAAAAGATTTGTGTAGGCTTAGCTGGAACGCTGTCCTTCTAATTTCTGGACCGTTTTCATCATCCGAGTAGGGTATCCATATAACCTATTGAAAGACAATTATTCATGATAAATTTGTACCAAATTATTAACTGGAATAACTATACTAAATTTATTAGTTACCTCATTCCACTGCAACGTATCAAATTCTCCCCGATACAGTGAAACATCTCTGTGTAAATTATGATGTGGGTCCACTACATTTGTGGCCCATCGCGTAGCAAGCAGAAAAATTCCAATATCACTTGGAATGCTGGTTACAGGTCGACCAATAAAAAAATGTTCGTAACACCATACCTACGACAGAAATAAATCGATATTCAAGAAAATGTATATAATTGAAATCAATTTAGATATTGATTTTCCATTACCTGAACCAGCGTCGCGCACCCACACAAATTTTTGGAACCATTCGATCTTGCAAATTCCGTCAAGCTGGCATATAGATACACTAATATAGCAGCTCCCCATGCATGACGAGTAGGTACTTTAAGATCATCTAAGAATGGTAGCAGTCGTACGTTTATTCTATTTCCCTGTCCGTCGGGAAATAACATTGCCCAGGACAAACAGAGCAAATATGCTCTAGTACAGCTAAGTATCTGCAAATTATGAAACTAACATATTAAAATTAACTCGCAATTAAAACTAATAAATATTAGCAAAAAATACCAAAGAGGGACATACCCTGTAATCATCGACCGCAACTGGACCGTCGATAGTCCTATCTAAATCCATAAAATTACCCCGAAGCCAAGTTATCGTGACAAAACTCCTTGCTCCTAGGTCCGCAGGGGGCGTAATGCCTAGATATCTCCTGACTATTTCACACGGATTTAAATGTGTATCAAAATATATTGGTTCACCTGTAATAGGTAATCCTAGAATATTTGCGACATCCCAGAGTGTGATTGTCATTTCACCAACAGGCAACTGAAATGCGTTGCGTTGAGGCCACTGTCACGACCCGCACCCGGATATACGGGTACGAATACGTAGACGACGCCCAGCCTACGCCGCAGTATCGGCGGTAGAACGCTGTCTAGTACCCAATAAATATACACTACATCTAGAAGGCCTATAACTATAAATATACTCTAGTCACATCACAACAGCTAAGGATGATAAGACAAGAAAGATAACTAAAGCAGAAGAACAACTAGAAACTACTAGAAAGAATCATAAGACAGGAAATAAAGAAGGAAAACAAGACAAACTAAGAATAACTTCCAGGCAACTCACATAGAAGAATAGTGAGATCCACCTCAGCTAGCAACATCATGAAGTCCACTAATGGTATAACAATTCCTAAAATATTATCAACGGTATCCTGTCAGGAAAATGAGCAAGTACAAACACTAACAGCAGTTCCATGTGAATTGACAAATACTATAAGAGACAGTATAATGAAATACAAGACAAAGATATAGGCGACTTGGGAACCATTCGAAAGCCGAGTTACAACCCTTAAACCAAACAAGGACCGGGGTTGTAACCCTTCTCCCGAGCAGAACTTAGTCTCCAATCAAGGTACAATATAAAGGCATGTAGAACATGTGAGTGTCTGAATATCATAGCATGGTGAGAAAGTACTGAATGTAGAACAGAACATGATATATGATAAGATAAGTAAATATAAAATCTGCCTTGAATTATTAGAGCGTTATGTGATCGGCTTTGGGTAAGTGACAGGACAGGTTATCCACTTGGCCCGGCAATCCGCGGTAACCTCAACGGAGAGACATGCCGGCCAACCTGGATAACAAGCGCACGGAGGAATCTGCTACACCCTACGTGAGGTGAGGGTGGCGCTAGCAAAATAGTGACAGGGAGGCTTTGATCACATAACCCCTAATAATTCCCCCATCCCCGAATAGTAACATGGATCCGGACATAACACGTCATGGCACGGGATTTCCTAAGAAGGTAGCTACTCCTTCTCAGGAATCGGTGTCAATACAAGTACAAGAACAAGATCGAGCAAGTACCAGTATCCCAAGAAAATCCAAGAATGACATCTCATGACAGGATCCGACGTATACTAGTCCGTGAACTATCGTGTCGAGAATCAAGTAAGACACTACAACTGAATCGGATATAGTAGATATCAAGACAATGAAAACTATCAGTGAATGTACTCGCCTGCGGTCCTGAGCTGTCAAATGGGGTCGATGCTCAGAGTGATGCCACAGACCTAAAGATAAGATATATATAAACTAATTAGGGTTCAACAGTGTTAGGCTTGATTCTATAGTATAAGCTACGCAATCTAGGTCAGACTCAGTCCACTAAGTCAAACTAGGCCACAATAAGTCAAACTAGGTCAAATTGGGTCAATGGTTGACTTACAGTTGACTTTTGGTCAACTGGTCAACTATGGTCAACTCTAGGTCAAACTAGGCTAACCTAGGTCAAATGTTGACTCTACTTCGATGTTCAGTCAAAGCAGTCAACCATGGTCAACAGGGTCAAAGCTAGTCTCTATAAACATTTTCAGGGTCAACATATCAATTTCAGTGATTGTGAAATCACTGGAATCGACGGATCTCAAAATGCCACAAAAGGAGAAAGATTATAATAATATGATAAAAACCTACAGATGTTGTCGGATGATGTAACTAACATCACCAACGTGTCCAGAATGGTCAAATCAGCTAGAATCGCTTGTCCAAAAGTCCAATTTGGACACAGGGGCAAAAACGGTAATTTTGGGCCAAAATGATGTCCGCCGTTGGACACATTTTGCACCGAAAAACGTGCCAAAATAAAAGTGCACAAAACCTAACAAATTATATGTCCACGAATCCAGAATGACGATACGAACCCAACGGTATATCCAGAATTGGATTCCGTTGACCCGATCTCAAATTGGTCCGTTGACCAGGACATTGGAAACCGATTTGCACGGAAAAGCGTGTCGGAGCCAATGTCCTCAAAACTCAGCAAATTATATTTCAATGAGTCCAGAATGACGATACGAACTCAACGGTATATCCGGAATTGGATTCCGATGAGCCGAACTCAAAATGACCCGTTGACCCAGAAAGTGGGACCCGCTTTGCACCGAAATACGTGCCAGGGCCCACGTTCTCCAAATCAAGCAAACTTTATATGAAAACATGCCAGAACGACGCCACGAGTCTACTGGTGGTGTCAGAAATTGAATCCGGAGTCCCGGGTTCAAAAATAGAATTTAACAAGTGCAACACTAAGATTTCGAACGGCCAACTTTGGCGTCGAATTCGACCGACCTAACAAGCTCAAACTAAAATGAAATCTAAAGGGGGCAGGAAGAGGGTTATACCAGCTGTGCACCGGAACTAACGGCGCGCAAAACGGAGCTGCGACGACGAAGATACGAACCCGCGAAGTTGGCGTCGCAAAACTGTCCAAAAACAGTACAAATTAAAACGTCAACTTGGTGGCCGGTTTTCATGTATCAAACGATAAAATTAACGGTTCAAACTTGACAGAGGTGAAGAGGGATATACCGAGATTGAGACGGAGCGAAGAAATCGCCGATCCAACGGTCGGATCCTCCAGAAAATCGACGCGAAGTTGCTGTTCCGAAACGAGATTCTGACTTCGTTTCCGAGCGCGCGCCGACGTGATCTCGTGCCAAACGCACGAATCGTGCGTTTCTCACGCCGGGGAAGAGGCAGCGTGCCACGGGGGCCTGCCCGGGGGTGCGCCCGTGTGAAACCCATAATCTGCAAATAATTAATTAATTAGTGTTTGCATAATGCTTCAAAATTATTATTAATAATATTACTATAATTATTTTTGGGTGAAAATGGTTTTAAAAAATATATATATATATAACAATTGGGACTTTTGATTTTCGGACCCAGACCCGAGTCCGAGCCCAGACCCAGGCCTGAGCCCAATCCTTTCCTATTTCTTAATTCTGATTTCTTTGGACTTGATTAAGTATTATTTATATATAATGTTATTTTCGGGCTGGTCCCGTAGGACTAGCATCTCACTCCCCACGGTTTGGTAAAAGCCTTTCCCCCAACTCTCTCCTCACCACACGAACACTCACCCACTTCCCCTTTTTATTCTCCACTCCTCTTCCCAGTTCACCCACGAATCCTTAACAGAAGAGTAACATATTATCTCTACTCTACTTTTTCCCTAACCACTCACTCTCATATATCTATCCCTCTCTCCCGCACCATCTCTCTGGAAGGGAACCCCATCCCGAGCCCTAACTCTTTCTCCATCTCTCTCTCTCTCAGTGAGAAAAAAAAAAAAAAACCCCAACCCACTTTTCCCCGCTCCGCCGGATCTGAGGCCGACTCCTCCCCGCCGGCGTTGCACGAGCCTCCCGAGCTCGCCCCGAGGCTGCCGCCCTTGCTCCGGCCGGATCCGCCCTCCGGCGAGTTCCCGAGTCGGCGATCGCTCCGCGGCCGTCCGCGGCTCCGTCCGCCACCCTCCGTGGCCGACCCCCTCTCCGTCCAGCCCCACCGGCAGGACCCCCCTGAGCCCGCAGCTCTCCGCTGCGCTGTCCGTGCCCCGGCGGAGTTTTTCCGCTGATTTCCCGCGGTTCTTTGCTGCCCCGCCGGCGTTCCCGCTGTCCGTGGACTTTCCTGCTGTTCGGGATCTTCTACCTGCTGCCGACTTAGTTCGGATTTCTTTCCCGAGATTTTTCCCGCGGCTCCCCGCCAACGGAAACTGGTAATTTCTGATAATCAGAGTAGTCCGTCCCTCCCGTGAGTCGATGATGATAGATCGGTCCCCCGGTTCCCTCTCGGGAATCCGGATAGCTGCGTTATAATTTTCGTTTAGCTGCGTTAGCTTGATTTCCTGTGTTTTACTTGCTGGGTTGGCGTGAATTGGTTGGTATTGGATTCCCGGATATTTCGGGAATTATTTCGGTGGTGTTGGAATTATGTTGTGGTGTTGGAATTATTTGGTGGTTATTTCGGTGGATTATTTGGGTTGGAAACTATTTGCAGGTATTTATCGGCGCGCTTTCCCAGTTTTGGGTTTATCCCGGAATAGAGGAAGTGCTGCCCAAATTTTTACGAAAATTATATTTTGTTTGATTTCAAACCGGCTTTCGAAAATGATTTCTAAAATCGATTTTTGGGCGACGACCGTACCGGTCTGTGGGCCCCGGTGAAATGCAAACGCACCGGTCCGACCGGACGTTGAGGCATAAACCGAAATTTGAGGAATGGACCGAGTCTGAGACTCCTAGTTTCCTTATTTTAATTATTTTATTTTTAGGCTAATTATTATAGTCTTTTTCCCGCATTTTATTATTTAAATTCAGTCATTTCTTATTTAATGTAAAAGAAAAATGTATCGGGCATAAGCCCATCCTAGGACCAGTAGCTGTGCCAATGTATTTGTGTAGCGTAGCTATTTTCCTTTCTTTTCTGGTGGTTGTGATTTGGGTGGATTTGATTTAGCTGTATTTTTTCATTTAAATTGCGATTTACGGCTTATTTACGAGTTTAGTTTTAAAAAGAATAAAATAATATCTACTCATGATTGATCACTAAAGAAAAACCATATTTTATATATATATTACAAAACACAGTTTTCCAAATAATATCGATTCTCGTGATTTTCCAATAAACCAATTAACCGGTTAACCAACGCACGTAGTTGCGACGTAATCGTTAGTGTAAATCAATACAACTTAAAATCTGACTAGGATTGTCTACTAGAGATTGCAACTAGCACACCTAGTCTGGTTATTCAGGATTCTAAACCGAGTTCTCAACTGTAGGAACTCGAAGTCGTGCTTGACGTCACCCTCGGTACCGAACAGTCTTCCAGTCAACTTTAATACAAGGCAAGTATAGTTTGTGTTAGTTTACAGTTATTTATTTAATCGTTTTACTGCATGTCTAAACCACGTCTCAAACACGAAACTCTCACCGAGAGTACTGTACTGTAACTACTGTAACTATTGGGGACTGGGGAATAGCGTAATGATTATGACCATACTGTAACAAAACCCCCATATCCATTACTGTAACAAACCCAAGCCGGTCATATGTCATTACCTATTCAAATCACTGTTTTCTACTGTAACAAACATGTTTTAAAACTGTTTAGAACTGCATGATTCTATTTCTTATTTAACTGTTTAATTAGCATGAATTGTACTTTGCTCCCTCCTGACTGGAGACAACATTTTAGGTAACACCGATGAGGACGAGCTATGTTTTAATAGCTACTATGATCCGGTCCTATACCCTGCGACGGTACCGGAGCCGTCTCCGGTGGACGCTGATCCTGAGGCGACAGAACCAGATGTCTAGATAGATTTCCTTTCCAGCATCTTTTTTTCTTTATTTGGAGTTGTTGTTTATTTTCTGCATTTTCATTTCCAGATGTATTCTGAATATTTATTTAATAAAGTTTCAAATTTCGGATAGAACAGTTGTGACAAATGTATCTGTGTTGTTGTATGGTTGCCTGCTACTGAACAGCTTACTGCCGCCGTCTCAACAACGGTGCAGGCTGGGCATGATCCGACTAGACCCAAATAGTTGGGATCGGGTCGTGACATGTTTTCAGTGGTGGCCCATGCAGGTCAACAACAACAACAATTTAGGAAAACCTATCTAGAAACAATTAGAACACTAGAACATTGATTTGTCACGACATAGGTCCGATTTATATATAAATAAATATTTTTGCTTGATTATAGACCGGTAGGCTACCTTGCTTTTGTTTGCGTCCTAAGCCTTCCAGAGAATGACCGTTGACCAATCCTGCTAGCGATAAGGTGTCATCTCCGATTCCTATCCCAACTCCTCAACCCAGCCCAGGGTCTTTCCCTCGCGGCTGTTTGACCGTCCGCATCGTGCACCCAGTGAAGTTTTTCTACACTGGCGACTCCTACCTCATCTCCAATTGAGTTGCATTTTCCCTGGTAGATTATTCATTTTGTTGCTCCACCAATACCAGCAATCATCTTCCAAATGGTTGTCCTATTTCGAGAAACCCTGGGGTTCCAGAAAGCTCAAGATGAAGCCCAGCAGGAACAGAAGAATATCACGAGAGAAGACAAGAAGAACGTCATGTTGTAGCCTTAGTTATCCCCAACCAAGTTAGAGCAGAACTTTTGTCCTAGGAAGGATATCCCTGAATCTAGAAGATATTGGGTCCCATCGAGTACTCTACTTTTCGGCAGTCTTGCAGTAAGAAGCTTTGGGCTTGTAACTATTGCAAGAGGTCTGGTCATCAGGCCGTTAGTTGCCGCAAGAGATTGGGACAATGTTTGGCATGTGGATCTGCTGAACATCGGGTAAAGGACTGCCCATATCTGTCTATCAAACCAGAGCTCATATTCCAGCAACACCTGTTAGGCCACAACCTAGAGACCCTCTTTCTAACCAGCAGACCCTGCCCTTATAATAAGGCATGATGCATACTCAAGGTTCATAGAAAAGAAAGAAGTTGGAGACTGCTCATCCAAGAGCCAGAACCATGAGGAATAGTACCTAGAACCGCTGAATAGCATCATCTTTTGGAAGTTGTAACAGGATGTCCTTAGATCAAACATAAGAGCTTTTGCTGTAACTCTCCACATGAATAGAAGTTTTTACACCCTTTTGTCAGATGTTTTCCCTGATAGTCATCCTGGATTATCTCAGATCTAGACATAGGATTCACCCTTGACCTAGTCCCTGGCTCTTTCCCTAAATTCTAAAGGATGTTACAGAGTCAACCCGAAGGTGGCCAAGAAGATGAAGGACCAGATCAATGAAGGCTCTAGGATTTATCAAAGTGGAACTTTACCTTAGGGGGTATCTATCTTGTTTGTGCTCCAGAAGGATGGAACAACGGATGTGCATCGATTTCCAGACACTAAAGAACAAGTACTTTCTGTCCGGATCGAGGATCTGTTTGACCTGGTTATGTGGAGTTAGGGTGTTTTGAAGTTTGATTTAAGATTTGACTACCATCAAATCAAAGTCAGGAAAGAGGACATTTCCAAGACGGCGTTCAAACACCAAGTATGGGTAGTTTTCTTTGGTCAGGACGTTAGACTGACAAATGCTCCTGCTGTGTTCATGAATTTCATGAACAGAGATTTCTCATGGGTATTTGAATCAGTTTATCTTCTCCATAGATAACATTCTGATATATTTGAAGACTGAAGAAGAGCAAGAAGAACACCTGCAGAAGTTTTGGAAACTTTGAGGAAAAAGAGTTTTATGGTAAATTATCTGAACGTGGATCTTTGACAAGGTAGACTTTTTGTCAAGAGAAGAAATTTCGATGGAAGATAGCTGTTGTTAAAGAGTGATATACCCCAAGTTCAATTCGGAAGATTTTTGAACTTGGCCGGCCACTATCAGAAGTTCGTGAGGGATTTCGCCAAGATTGCTGAGCCAGTGACGAAGCTCACTTGGAAGGACAAAGAGTTCATCTGAACGAAAGTTTGCCAGACGATATTGAGGAGCTGAAGAAGAGACTTACCACTACACCAATCCTTGCGCTACCCGCAGGAACCGGTGGTTACTCAATTTATGGTAACGTCTCTGGAAAAGGACTGGGCTGCGTTCTTCAACAACGTGGGAAAGTAATTGCTTACTCATATAGGCAACTACAGACTCACGAGAAGAATTATCCCACCCCTAATTTGAATTGCTGCAAATATCTTTACCTTGAAGCTATGGAAGCATGATTTTTTATGGAAAGGGAGTGAAAATTTATACGGACTACAAAAAGTCTGAAATATGTTTTCACTCAGAAAGGGCTGAAGGTTAGACTAAGAAGATGGTTGAAGCAGATGAAGGATTTCGACAACAACCTGCTGTACCATTCAGGTAAGGCTAATGGGGTTGCTGATGCACTTGGTCGATGCTGATGGCGAAGTTCTTAACCAAGGACCAGCACCTGCTAGAAGACATCGAGAAGTTTGGACTGGAGATTATACTACCTAGAGATAGAAGGACAGAGCTGGATGACGATTCAGTATTGATGAAGTTCGAGGCTGAGGGATAAAAGTCAAGAGAACGTAGTTTCAAAACGAGGCACTTTGCAGGCTTAGAAATCAAGTGTTGGCAGGAACACTTGAGGGTTTCTAAATTAATCAGCATTGGAACTCTGAAGAATGGTGCGAGATTTTGCGTATCGGCTGACAAACGGAGGAACGAGTTGATGAAAAAAAATGCACCGGTCGCAATACTCCATAAATTCAAGAGATAATAAGATGTAACGGATATGCCCCTATTAATTGGTGTTAGGGAATAAAGAAGGACAATTCCAGGTATGGGATTGGATGTGAATTTGTCAACATGAGAAATTTAGCAAAAGGACCACAAGCTTGTTGGAGCCGCTGGACAATTCGGAGTGGAAGTAGAAGCATATAACAATGAACTTTGAGTAAGGATTGCCTTGTTCCCAAGGAGGAAAGGGCACCAATTGGATTATAATAAACCGACTGACTAAGTCAGCACACTTTAATTTCCTTCAAGTTGGTTATCCACTAAGAAATGGGCAGCATTGTACGGGAAGCACATCTACCGGATTCATGGAGTACCGCGGGACAAGCAATCAGATAGGTCAATCCAGACGCTTGAAGACGTTTGAGATGTTGCGTCTCGAAATTTGGTAGGTCTTGGGAAGACCAAATTGCATTTGGTGAAGTTTCTCCTACCAGAGGAACAATCAGTTTCGACGAAGCAGGAAATTGAGGCCAGGTACATCAGGCCATCTGAAGTTTAAGACGCATTGGAAGTAGCGTGACAGTTAGCTCTACCAGCTAATCTTGAGAGTGTGCAACGTCTCCTACGTCACAGCTCAGACGATACACTTTGGATCCGAGTCACAGTTTGGATAATTCAGAGCTGAAGATTGGAATCAACCTTTCAGTACCAGAGAAACCAGTTGCAAGCCTAGTCAGTGGTAAGAAGAAGATCAGAATTCGAGCCATCACTTATTTTCTCATCTTTTTGTTCTAAACTTGACTGATGCTGACGAAGTTAGCCTAGTTTTGCAAGCTATCTCTTTATCAAGCTTGATCATGACGATATCTTATTGGGTGCACCCACTAATATATTGTCTAATCAGGACCGGTGCATGATGGTCTGATCAACCTCGTGTACTTTGGTTCGCTTTTGTATTTTCTGCGTGGATGATATCATAAAACTTGTCCCTAAACCGTCTCATCCACGACTGCCTTGAAAATTCTTATGGTTGGACCTGAGTTACGGGCGCAGTACCCGTACATGTTTGTCTTTCCTACCTTACTTTAATTTCGAGGACGAAATTCTCTAAGGAGGAAAGATTGTGAAACCCATAATCTGCAAATAATTAATTAATTAGTGTTTGCATAATGCTTCAAAATTATTATTAATAATATTACTATAATTATTTTTGGGTGAAAATGGTTTTAAAAAATATATATATATATAACAATTGGGACTTTTGATTTTCGGACCCAGACCCGAGTCCGAGCCCAGACCCAGGCCTGAGCCCAATCCTTTCCTATTTCTTAATTCTGATTTCTTTGGACTTGATTAAGTATTATTTATATATAATGTTATTTTCGGGCTGGTCCCGTAGGACTAGCATCTCACTCCCCACGGTTTGGTAAAAGCCTTTCCCCCAACTCTCTCCTCACCACACGAACACTCACCCACTTCCCCTTTTTATTCTCCACTCCTCTTCCCAGTTCACCCACGAATCCTTAACAGAAGAGTAACATATTATCTCTACTCTACTTTTTCCCTAACCACTCACTCTCATATATCTATCCCTCTCTCCCGCACCATCTCTCTGGAAGGGAACCCCATCCCGAGCCCTAACTCTTTCTCCATCTCTCTCTCTCTCAGTGAGAAAAAAAAAAAAAAAACCCCAACCCACTTTTCCCCGCTCCGCCGGATCTGAGGCCGACTCCTCCCCGCCGGCGTTGCACGAGCCTCCCGAGCTCGCCCCGAGGCTGCCGCCCTTGCTCCGGCCGGATCCGCCCTCCGGCGAGTTCCCGAGTCGGCGATCGCTCCGCGGCCGTCCGCGGCTCCGTCCGCCACCCTCCGTGGCCGACCCCCTCTCCGTCCAGCCCCACCGGCAGGACCCCCCTGAGCCCGCAGCTCTCCGCTGCGCTGTCCGTGCCCCGGCGGAGTTTTCCCGCTGATTTCCCGCGGTTCTTTGCTGCCCCGCCGGCGTTCCCGCTGTCCGTGGACTTTCCTGCTGTTCGGGATCTTCTACCTGCTGCCGACTTAGTTCGGATTTCTTTCCCGAGATTTTTCCCGCGGCTCCCCGCCAACGGAAACTGGTAATTTCTGATAATCAGAGTAGTCCGTCCCTCCCGTGAGTCGATGATGATAGATCGGTCCCCCGGTTCCCTCTCGGGAATCCGGATAGCTGCGTTATAATTTTCGTTTAGCTGCGTTAGCTTGATTTCCTGTGTTTTACTTGCTGGGTTGGCGTGAATTGGTTGGTATTGGATTCCCGGATATTTCGGGAATTATTTCGGTGGTGTTGGAATTATGTTGTGGTGTTGGAATTATTTGGTGGTTATTTCGGTGGATTATTTGGGTTGGAAACTATTTGCAGGTATTTATCGGCGCGCTTTCCCAGTTTTGGGTTTATCCCGGAATAGAGGAAGTGCTGCCCAAATTTTTACGAAAATTATATTTTGTTTGATTTCAAACCGGCTTTCGAAAATGATTTCTAAAATCGATTTTTGGGCGACGACCGTACCGGTCTGTGGGCCCCGGTGAAATGCAAACGCACCGGTCCGACCGGACGTTGAGGCATAAACCGAAATTTGAGGAATGGACCGAGTCTGAGACTCCTAGTTTCCTTATTTTAATTATTTTATTTTTAGGCTAATTATTATAGTCTTTTTCCCGCATTTTATTATTTAAATTCAGTCATTTCTTATTTAATGTAAAAGAAAAATGTATCGGGCATAAGCCCATCCTAGGACCAGTAGCTGTGCCAATGTATTTGTGTAGCGTAGCTATTTTCCTTTCTTTTCTGGTGGTTGTGATTTGGGTGGATTTGATTTAGCTGTATTTTTTCATTTAAATTGCGATTTACGGCTTATTTACGAGTTTAGTTTTAAAAAGAATAAAATAATATCTACTCATGATTGATCACTAAAGAAAAACCATATTTTATATATATATTACAAAACACAAAGTTTTCCAAATAATATCGATTCTCGTGATTTTCCAATAAACCAATTAACCGGTTAACCAACGCACGTAGTTGCGACGTAATCGTTAGTGTAAATCAATACAACTTAAAATCTGACTAGGATTGTCTACTAGAGATTGCAACTAGCACACCTAGTCTGGTTATTCAGGATTCTAAACCGAGTTCTCAACTGTAGGAACTCGAAGTCGTGCTTGACGTCACCCTCGGTACCGAACAGTCTTCCAGTCAACTTTAATACAAGGCAAGTATAGTTTGTGTTAGTTTACAGTTATTTATTTAATCGTTTTACTGCATGTCTAAACCACGTCTCAAACACGAAACTCTCACCGAGAGTACTGTACTGTAACTACTGTAACTATTGGGGACTGGGGAATAGCGTAATGATTATGACCATACTGTAACAAAACTCCCATATCCATTACTGTAACAAACCCAAGCCGGTCATATGTCATTACCTATTCAAATCACTGTTTTCTACTGTAACAAACATGTTTTAAAACTGTTTAGAACTGCATGATTCTATTTCTTATTTAACTGTTTAATTAGCATGAATTGTACTTTGCTCCCTCCTGACTGGAGACAACATTTTAGGTAACACCGATGAGGACGAGCTATGTTTTAATAGCTACTATGATCCGGTCCTATACCCTGCGACGGTACCGGAGCCGTCTCCGGTGGACGCTGATCCTGAGGCGACAGAACCAGATGTCTAGATAGATTTCCTTTCCAGCATCTTTTTTTCTTTATTTGGAGTTGTTGTTTATTTTCTGCATTTTCATTTCCAGATGTATTCTGAATATTTATTTAATAAAGTTTCAAATTTCGGATAGAACAGTTGTGACAAATGTATCTGTGTTGTTGTATGGTTGCCTGCTACTGAACAGCTTACTGCCGCCGTCTCAACAACGGTGCAGGCTGGGCATGATCCGACTAGACCCAAATAGTTGGGATCGGGTCGTGACAGCCCGGCCCGCACGCGGCCGTGGGGGGGCTCGGCCTAGGGTGGTGGGGCTTGCCGTCGGCCAAGGGCTCGGCCATGGGTCGGCTGGGCTGGTGATCATGGTGGTGGTGTTGCTCTTCCTTTGGAAGAAGAAGAAGAAGACTAAGAAGAAGGAGTGTGTGTGTGTGTATATTATATACAAAGAGGGAGAGAAAGAGATAGTTAAGAGAGAGGGGGGCTGTACTGATGGGAGAGGGGGTGTGGCTTGTCGGCTAGAGAGGGTGAGGGGGTGGTGAGTGTAAGGAGGGGGTGAGAGTAAGAGATATGTGTGTGTGTATATATATAACATATATATATATATAAAGAGAGGGTGAGAATAGAGAGAGAGAGAAAGATATTTAGAGAGAGAGAAAGTAGAGAGAGAGGGTAGGGGGAATGTGTGTTCGGGTACAGGGGGTGAGGGGGTTGTGTGGGAAGTGAGAGAGTAGGAGAGAGAGAGAGAGAGAGAGAGAGAGTTATCCATATATATATTATATATATATATATATATATATATATATATATAAAAAATATATATATATATATATATATATATATATATATATATATATATATATATATATATATATATTTGAAATGGAGAGAGAAAGAGATATTTATATAAAATAAACGAATTATATTTTCGAGTAGGCAAAAATGGGAAAACACCAGTAGGGTGTATGGGCAGTCATGATAGGGCCCATACTAAACTGGGTTGGGCGTTGGGCCAAGTTCGGACAGGGTCGGAACCGAGATTTAATTTAAATGAATAAATTAAGCAAATTAAATCATGGATAAAATAGGAGCACAAGGGAACGAGTTCAAGTGGGACATGATATATCAAAATGAAGACGATCTCGTCTACTACAAACTTCAAGAAGGAAGTTTCCAGAGACTGGCATCCCCGATGCTCTAGAATTCCAAGTCACGGTAAAGAGCATTAATGATCATAAATTAATTATATAGAAATGAATTTTTGAAAATAATTCATTAGAAAATTCGAAAAATAACTCGGAAATTTCAGGGGGCTTACAGCCACCAACGCTCGGCGAGACTAAATATGAGGTGAACATCGTGGACTAAAATTTAAATTTCATCCAGATAATGAAATCCAAATGAACGCACCAACTGCTTTTGATCATCAATTAACTCCCATGTCTGATACCTTCTCTGATTCCTCCAACTTCCATGCTCCCGTGTTCGAGCCTCGGGAGGATAATCATATAACTACAAGCGAATTTTATTTGTTACATTTATGTAAAATAAATAAATAATACAGAATAACGAGAGTTACCATTTTAAAATTTACCTTCCCCTCAAAAACTAACTTAGATATATGAGTTTCTCTTTCCTGTTTCACGATTTCTGTAGTCGGTCCCCCGGGAATAAATCCGTCATTCGGTGGATTCATCTGTTACATTTTTTCGAAAATACACTTAGTAATACAAATATTCAAATAAATTCAAAATTTAATCTTGTTCAAGAGTTACTTACATTAGAAAAAAGAGGATGAAGATGAAGAACAAGAACAAGAGAAAGAGGTGCTGTGGTGATGTCTAAATTATGTGAGGAAGAAGAAGGAAAAGAAGGAGAAATTTATAGAGGGGAACGAGAGAAAGAGGTGCTGCCAAATGCTGGCAAACAATTTCCCTCCAAAAGTTGCTAGCCCCTCTGATGGCGCAGCTTCCCACGTAACAAAATCCCATAAAGTCACACTGACTCACTGTATAAAGTCACTGACTCACACAAGGCCACTGAATTGTAGATAAACGCGCGCCAGAGCGCGCCATCAGTGATGGCGCGTATACACTGTATAAAGTCACTGACACAAGGCCACTGGCCACTGAATCACTGATAAAGCACACTGAATCACTGATAAAGCAGTCAACCGCGCGCCAGAGCGCGCCATCAGTGATGGCGCGTCATATAGGACGTTATACACAACGCGCCATCAATGATGGCGCGTCTTTTGATGCCCTGACCCCGCCTTTCGATGACCTGACAGTCGGCCTTTTGATGACCTGACAGTGCTCGTTCTCAGCGAGTAGCAGTATCGCGCGCCATCAATGATGGCGCGTTCTTTCTGGAAGTCTGGTATTGAGATGGCGCGCCATCGATGATGGAGCTTCGTTACCCCATCCACAATTCCAACAAACTTCTTACTTTTTTTATAATTTTTGTAAACTTCTTTACCTCCTATGAAAATTTCTGTAAATAAATACAAAAAGAAACAGAACAAAAATAGAGACCAAAGTCCATAATAACACTCCACAACAACCAATAGGAACACTTTGAAACCCCTTACTAATTTAATTATTATTATTTGTTCCTTTCATTTGACCATCACCTTTGCTGTGTTCTTCAAAAATACATACACACTCTATAACTATATTCTTCTTCTTCTTCTTCTTCATGTTCTTGCCAATGGCAATCGAGGTCAAAATATGACATAGGGATTTTTTTGTTCCTTTGCAAAAAATTACTATGTTCATATATACATATTCATAGAATTTACAAGATTATATTGATAGCTTTGAATCTTTTGATATGAAAGAAGGGTTACAAGTAAGAGGAAAGAGAGACCCAAAACCCCTGTTTTGGAAACTGGGTCTTGCTCTTGCTCTCTCTGTTGCTTCCTACTTTGCTTCGAATCTCCACTTCAGACCTCCAGGTCTTCTTTCTTTCTTCATCTTCCTTTTCTTGTTATAGGCATAAAAATCTCATCTTTTTTTTTTTCTTTTTGCTGATATTGCCAGTTTTAGGTGGTGGGTCGAAGAAAAATGGAGCCAAATCGACTGCAAATCGCGCCGGCAGGCTCCTATCGAGCGTAAGGATCAAAACCCATCTCGAAGTTTGAATCTTTTGTGAATTCATATGATGGGTCTGTTGAAAATTTTACTGGGTGGTTGATGATTTTCCTCTAAGGAAGAAGAATGGGCAAAGGGTGCTACTACTAGTACTACTACTGAAGTTATTGATGATGTCCCAGTTCTATACAGTGTAAGGATCAAAACCCATCTCAAAGTTTGAATCTTTTTGTGAATTCATATGACGGGTCTGTTGAAAATTTTACTGGGTGGTTGATGATTTTCCTCAAAGGAAGAAGAATGGGCAAAGGGGGCTACTACTATTACTACTACTGAAGTTATTGATGATGTCCGGCTTCTATACAGTGTAAGGATCAAAACCCAACTCTGAAGTTTGGATCTTTTTGTGAATTCTTATGATGGGTGTTTGATGATTTTCCCAAGGAAGAAGAATTGGCAAAGAATGTTAATGGGTCCTTTAAAGAAGAGGGATTTCGTGTGGAAGAAATTGAGATGGAGAAGGAGAAGGAGAAGATGGAATTGGAGGAAGATATTGCTTATCTTAGGAATTTAGTTGAGGCCCTGAAAGAGCGGGAGAGGACATTCGAGGTGCAATTGCTCGAGTACTATGGACTGGAAGAGGAGGTGGCTACCTTGAGGGAGCTCGAGAACCGGGTGAAGATCAACGCAACGGAGTCGAAGCTCTTATATCTGAAGATCAACTCTTTGCAAGCTGACAACCTGAGGCTCCGAGCTCAGGCGTCTGACTACCCGAGAGCTGTGGCTGAGATAGAGTCTACAAGAGAGGAAATTAAGGCATTGAAGAGGGAGTTGAAATTGGAGGGAGAGGAGGGATGGGAGAAGTTAGGTTCCGTTCATCGGAGGATCGTAAATCTCCAAGATAGGGTTGTTGGAGATGGCGAGATTGACGCTGGAGTTGAGAAGATGCTGAAGGAGTTGGAAGACGAGGTAATGGATCTACGGATGGTGAATTCGAGGGTGGCCGAAGAGAACTTCAAGCTGGTTCAGCTGTTGGAGTCCACAAAAGTTGAGGTGTCTTCTAATCTCGAGGAGAAGGAGGTACTCTCTATCCTTGTAGTTATAATCATCTATTTTCAGCAAAAAGTAGAATTAAAGTTTAATTTAGTAATTTCAAACATATTGGCATCACTTATTCATTGTCTCAACTTCCTCCAGCTTCATACGGTAACACAAATTAGCTTAACCCAATCTTTGCTATTTTCCCATCATGTTCTACTTTATTGCTTTATTACTAGTTTTCTATGTTGATGTGGGCCATAACATTCCAAAACTATTGGGGTCCTATAGGATCCTTTGATCCAAAGAAAAGGAGGGGAGAGGTAGAGTGATATATATACATAACAATTGTCTATGCCCGGCTAGTTGCATGGACATGACAAAATGATGTCCGTATCCATATCGTGCCCATATTCCTACATTGTAGATAACTATTTTTGTACATATTTGAAAATGTACATATCTCGTATCCATATCGTGTCCATAATCCGTATTCGTGCAACATAGATACCCGGTATAGCTATCTAAACTTTGGATCATCCAGATTAGATGGTCAAATATTCCTTAGGGCACAGTACGTCCTAGACTCCTAAACATATAGCAATGATCTTCTCGAAGCATTCCAATTTGCAACCCATTCTCAATAATTTAATTACTAATAATATCCTTCTAACGCTACTTTGTCATATGCTAAAATCAGTTAAAACGTCAATTCATACTAACTGAAATCATTACACATGGCAGTCGATAAGGTAACATCAACTAGTTGTATGACTCGAGCTATAATAGTGGTACCAATCACAGAATCATCTCAAGAGGATTTTGATGGTGAATCACTGATGGCAAAATACAAGAAGAAAAAGAAGAAGAGGGGAAGAAAACAGGAAGAAGACAAGATAAAAAAGAAGGATGATTATGATGCTAAACAACACTAACAGTGGGTGTCAATGGGTGACAATTGGTAGCAAAAGCTAATTGAATGTGGAAATCCACTAGCTGATGGTGACATCAAATACGAAACATGAATAATAAATCTGATAGGACTTCTATTGGGTATTGACCATAAAATTTATTTGTCATTAGCAAATGCAACCCATACATTCAAAGTTATAGCCCCACAACCCGATTAGCAAATATTTAGTTATTAGGGTATTTAAACAAAAAACCTATGTTGTTAGTATCTTACGATACGCAATATATACTACCCTTCCTTACATATCGGTTTATGTGATATGATACACATACTCTGATAGGTAGTATCAAGTTTTTGTACTTGAGGCATATAATGTTTACTTAAGGGTCTGCTTGGTAACGGCATTTTTACCGGTTTTGAGATGTTTTAAAACCGACCGTTAATGAAAACTCATGCTTGTTTTTTCGAGGCATTGTTTTTTGTCGGCTCAAAAATCCTCCAAAATCGATGTAATGTAATTTTGGGTGGCTTTATAAACACTCCAAATCGGTGGGTTTTGAAGGATTTTATTAATTCATTCCATTTATATCCTCATAAAAATATATAATTATAACTATTAATACCCTACCCTATTTTTCTTTCTCATTTGTGTATCTCTTCTACTTCTTCCAAACTATGGCTACTTTCTCCTGTGAGTTTTTAAAATATTTCTCCTACTTTCAAGCAAGTGTTTCTATTATTTCATATGTTACTATTATTTTAATCAAATATGGACTTCTACCTTCTGATTGGGGTATGTATTGTGTGTCAGTTCCCGTGCTCGGGACCGTTCTATTTATATATGGACATTCGCATAAAAAACTTTCAGAATCGTTCGTTAATGAATTACCAAGCATGGGTTGGTCTGGTTTAGAAGCCGCTACTTAAAACCACCCAAAATCGGACCCCTCATATAAACCGCTCATAACCGGTACTCTAAAAATACCTCATAACCGCTACCCCTACAACTGCCAAGCAGCAACTAAAAATCTGGATTATGAAACTAGATAGACTTGTAATGATGAAAAAGTAAAAAGTATATGAAAAAATTATATTAAAAATCATGTTCCTATATGGATTTAGAAGTATAGACTTAAACTTTTAGAGTTAGTACTGTATCATATGATAGGTAATACACGATACACAAGAAAATTGATACACGAACGAAATGCGAGTTGCCAACCTATCATAAAAGTAGATAACATCTGCACTTTTAAAAATGGTGTACAAGAATATGATAAGTGAGTTACGTATCACCTGCTCTATCTTTCTATATTCTCCTCCCTCAAGTTGAGTATGATGATGAGCCGATAGATGAATCTCCATTCTCAACTTGCAAGTTAAAATTACCCAATCCTGACCCGTGGACGTAGTCAGGAAGGTAGTGATAATAAATAACAATATCTGCCAAATGGAGTCTAGTAATTGGAACGAGTACAATCATAACCGTAATTTATGGTAACTCACTTATCATATTCTTCTACAAATGTGAGGAACTATAGGATTTTGACATGCCTGTAGGGATTGCTCAAGTAAGGAAACTTGGTGAGGAATCATCGATGGGTGTTAAGGATGGTATTATAGTAACATTAATGTAAATCTGACTTTGATTGATACTATTTAAAACGAATTGAAGGTTGGAATTCAGCCTGTGGTTTGTAGGTTGAGGGGGAGTGACACTTTGCCATGAGAAACCTATCTTCTCCTAATGAGGCAACATACATTATTCCCAACCCCCAATGGTTGGTACCCTATGGTGAATGTAATGTACATTATACAATACAATACAATACATTGACATTCATACAAGATCGATTTGCGTGTATGTGCGTGTTTGGGTAGGGGTGATGGGGTGGGGTGCGGGGTGGTGGTGGTGGTGGTGGTTATGTTTTGTCATGCATATGCCATGTCAGACATGAACACCACACTAATTTTGGCATCTTATTTGTTTCCTAGAGGGTACTCCTGTTACATAAACAGTTCTGGTTGGAATTTGTATATCTTTTGATGCATAGGATGCATAAACATGACTTAATTTGTGTGATGTGAAAATTCTTTTAATTCTCGTGAAAGGATAATTATTGTATATTTTTTGTTTCAATTGAATTTAGGCTGATCATAGAGTGTATCAACTTTTGTAGCAGTATCATTCTGTTTTCTGCATCCTGGGTTCCTTATGTGAATGAAATGCTTTTTTAATTTAACATGATCATTGTATTAGGAGACTATTAGTAGGTTGCAAAACCAACATACTGGCAGCTATTTTGTTAGTATCTTATGATATACTATACTACCATTTCTTTACGTATCGGTTCATTGATACGGTACATATAGGATGATAGGTAGTAGCAGTCTTTTTACTTGAGTCATGTAATATATGTTTAAGAATCTGAATTCTAGAACTAGATAGAGGTTAAAAGATGAAACAAATAAAAAAAATTATATTAAATCATGTTCCAAGTATAGACCTAAACTCCTAAAGTTGATGGATCATATGCAATACACGATATGATATGCAAGCAAATTGATACACGATATTTTTACCACGAGTTGGCAACCTAGACCGGTAGTTTTTTGTTTGTGTGCTTTTGCTCGGTTTTCTCGCAGGACTTTCTGGTTTGGGGGAACGGTTTCCGCGCTTCGTTCCCAACACATACTGGTAGCTATTTTGTTAGTATCTTATGATATAATATACTACCATTTCTTTACGTATCGGTTCATTGATACGATACATATAGGATGATAGGTAGTATCGGTCTTTTTACTTGAGTCATGTAATATATATTTAAGAATCTGAATTCTAGAACTAGATCATAGAGCTTAAAAGATGAAACAAATAAAATAACTATAATTTCTATTAAATCATGTTCCCATATTGATGTAGAAGTATAGACCGAAACTCCTAAAGTTGATGTATCATAACACAATACACGATACGATATGCAAGCAAATCGATATTTTTACCACAAGTTGGCAACCTAGACTGGTAGTATTTGCGCATACTTGAAAGTCCAATCGATACACGACTTGGTTATTTGGCAACGACGAGTCCCCTCTTTTTGCAGGTAGAGGTCGGCCGCCTGAGAGAAGAAAACGAGAAGTTGAAGAAGGATATCGGGCAGCTACAAACTGATCGATGCACGGATGTCGAGGAACTGGTGTATCTCAGGTGGGTCAATGCCTGTCTGAGGTACGAGCTGAGGAACTACCTCCTCCTGGAAAGACGGTAGCAAAAGATCTAGGCAGGAGCCTGAGTCCCAAGTCAGAACAGAAGGCCAAGCAGCTCATACTAGAGTATGCCCACAACTCAGGGATCGACGACAGGAACGTGATCCTCTTCGACTTCGAGACGGACTCGTGTCTCTCACGCGAGTCCAGTGAAGATTGCACCGATACTTCCATCGATGCCTCCTCCTCGACCAAGAACAGAAGCTCGAGCAAATCAAAGTTACTCGGCAAGCTTAGATCTCTGGTCCTGGGGAAAGATGGTAGTGGAAGTGGAGATACAGTACAATATGGAACTCCTGCAACCTGTGGTGAAGATTGTGATGTAGGTGAGCAAGTTAAGCTGAAGAAGTTTGCAGATGTTCTGAAGGGCTCGAGATGGTCCAAAGGGTTGGAGAGGAGATTGGTATAGTTGAGCTCCAACCACTCTTCTAAAAAAATCCGCATCGGCTGCACCTGTTGCCCGTCCGATGTCTGCCTAAGGCTCCTCCGACCTCCGACTATGCATGTTTTTTTTTGGATTTTATAGATTTTGTTTTACAATTTTAAGTAGGTTTTTTTGGAATTTTTTATATATTTTTTTTTGAACCTAGGCGGACCAGACGCCAGGCTCACGGTGCCCACCCGACTAGTGCCTAATGCGTTTTACAACCTTGGTTCCAACTGATGTCTGATTATGCATTGTATCCTAAACAATTAGATTTTGTTAGTGAGGAGTATATATATATATATATATATATATATATATATATATAGGGATTCATTATGGGTAGTTCACTAATATTCATAACATGTATATAATTTTTTGTTGGTATAGTGTATTTTGTGGTTTTTGTAAGACTTTTTTTTTTTCTTATTTAGGAATTCATTATGGGTAGTTCACTATTTTCTTCTGCTTGAATGCATTTGTTGTGATGGGTGTCTTGTTCAAAGAGATGTGCAACCTGACCCAAATAGCTCTGGTGACAGCCTAAATTTAAGCCATGGTGCATCAAATTGTACCCACTTTTCTCAATGTTGGGACTGGCTTCAATGACCCTTCAGTGATGGAGCGCTATTACATCCTCTAATATCCATTCTCCAAGCTTCAAATGACCAAAAAGCTACGGCCGGTGCAGAATACGAGAGCCAGGAAACTGGATAATGCAATCAGGAAAATCGTAAAAACTAAAAATAAGAACCAAGAGTAAGAGATTCGAGACACGTTACAAAACAAACAATTAGTTAGAATAGATTTCGTCCTCAAGATGCAACAGGAAGACGACGATCTACTCTAAAGATATGGTGTATCCGGTGGCGAATCCAATCCGACCACGGATCAGTAAGTATTGTCTGATGGATTTGATATAGTTAAAGTTGTTATCATAAAATGTTTCTATGACAATGAGATTAGTAGTAACAAGAAACTACATACATACATAACCGAACTCGAGTGGCTATTGTGGTTATCGAGGGGAGGTATAAGATCCTGGCTGGATGGAGAAAGATTAGTGGATCGAGTCACGGGGACGTATTATTCCTTTCATTTATTTGGTAAAAACTAGATACAGTAGGTCCAACAGACATGCAATGCAGCGTGCACAAAATCATATACGTATCGCCGGACATCTATAAAAAATAAAAGACAAGAAACTACATATTAAAAGTTGTTGCACAAACAAGAAAACAAGTATTATTTTCTCTAATAATAAAAAAATTTAATTCAACTTTTTCTAAGACTAATATGTCAGAATTAAAAATTAATTATTTGTTAAAACCCCCCCAAAAAATATTTCTTCTAAATATTATTATTATTAATAATTTACTGAAATAAATAGAAGGTTCCGCTGCTTCCAAACGACGCAACTGCCACGATTCATCCAACGGTCAGAAGTCGATCCCAGCCTTCCATCCACTAAATCGGTTATCCACACCGTCTATATAAACCAGCCCATCCCGCCAACAAAACCCCCCTACTCTCCTTCTCTCTCCTCCCACTCTCTCTCTCTCTCTCTCTCTCTCTCTCTCTCAAGAAAATGGTGGTCCAGCCACCGCCAGCGGTGACCACACCGCTCCCGACGGCTCTCTACGTCGGCGATCTCCACCCCTCCGCCGCCGGGTCGTCGCGTTTCGGCAAGAAGCTGTTAGTAATGGATTCTCTCGATTTCTTTCTCTCTCTCTCTCTCTCTTTTTACACTTCATGTAGTTTATCTATAGTGTTCGTTTAGTTTCATGGGGAATTGCTCTGTTCATGGGTTTTGTGGATTGGGATTACTAGGGTTTATAATGGGGGACCGACCGCGGATGTAGAGAATTTGAAAATTTCCCCCTTCTTTCTTTCTGATTGAATCAAGATGGGATTTTTGTCGGTGTGCCAATTTTTGTGTTTCTTGACTGACAATGTGGGGTTTGGGTTTCTCGGGCTTACAATGTGGGGATTGTGTCGTCGCTAATTTCATGGGGAATTGCTCTGTTCATGGGTTTTGTGGATTGGGATTACTAGGGTTTATAATGGGGGACCGACCGCGGATGTGGAGAATTTGAATTTTCCCCTCTTCTTTCTTTCTGATTGAATCAAAATGGGATTTTCGTCAATGTGCCAAATTTTGTGTTTCTTGACTGAGAATATGGGGTTTGGGTTTTTCTCGAGCTTACAATGTGGGGATTGTGTCGTCGCTAATTTGAATTCCCCTCTTTTGGGTGCATTGATTCTTGATTTAGTATGATAGGTTTTGCTAGGGGTTTGAATTTTCCTTCTTTAGGCATTTTTTTATGGGTTATATAGTCTTTGGTAATTTGTACTTTCTTGAGTTTGTTTGGTATTTGTTGTATGATCTTCTTGCAATATTGTACACAGGACATAGATACGGATACAGACACGGACGCCATTTTCTTACAATTTAAGGTTCTGCTGTTTTGTGTTTGTTACTCCTTTGAACAACTGCATTTCTTTAATAACAGGTACGTGTCAAATTTTCTCGACAAGGGACAGAGGCAAGCAGCAGCACTACCACCCGATGGACCAAAATGCAGTAATCTTTACATCAAGAACATGGGGAGCGACTTGACAGATGACGATCTCCGTGCAAAATTTAGCGAATTTGGCAGGGTGTGCAGTGCTGTCGTCATGAAAGATGTCCTTGGCAGATCGAAAGGTTTCGGGTTTGTTAGTTTTCAGGAGCCAGAGCAGGCCCAGAAGGCCATGGATGTGATGAATGGTTCGATGCTCGGTAAGCAAATTCTTCTGGATGGCTCCTTTCTTTTCCCCTTGTTGTTGCTGTATAATAATAACTAATATGTTGTTGTCTTGATCTCAGGATCAGTGACCATATATGTAGGACCTGCTCAGAAGAAAGAAGAACGTGAAAAATTGCTACAGGAGCATTTTGGTGACAAGTATGATCCTCAACGTCCGATGATGATTCAGGTTTAGCTGTCTGTTCTAACTTCTCTCTCTGGTTATAGATTCAAGAATTGGAAATTAGTTGTTGGTTTATGTTTATGTGGAAAGAGCTACAATTGAGAATATATGGCTTCTATCAGGACTCGAACGTTTATGTGAAGTTCCTCCAATACTACGTTGATGATAAAGCTCTGCGACAACATTTTCTTCAATGTGGGAGAGTAGTTTCAGCAAAAGTGATGCGGATGAAGGATGGGATGAGCAGGGGTTTCGGTTTTGTGTGCTTCTCCTCCCCTGACGAGGCCAAGAAGGCTGTCACAACGCTTCATGGTTACCAAACTATATTTCTCTTTAGTCCTTTGGATTTTTCTCTCTTTTTGTACTTAATTATTTGTCTACCATCTGATTCTCGTGATGTTGAACTTTGTTCAGGGACTGAGTTTTGTGGCAAGCGTCTTTATGTCGCTCATGCTGAGCGCAAAGAAGACCGCCGAAAGAGGTTGCAGCTTACTCTTGGATATTATCCACAATACTATAGCTCTTCAGCATATTATCCACAATACTACAACCAGCCTCACCACTATCCCAATTTCCCATATCAAGGCTCTCATTATATCTCAAAAAGCGTAAGCAAAAATACCCACTTGAAGGTTATGTCAATTTCCCATATCCAATCTTTCAACATTTGAACATAACAGTGATTGTTGTTGATGCACCTTGTCCACAGCAGCTTCTGTCAATTGGCAATAATAAGTGGGTAAATACCCCTTTTATCAGCTCTCCCAGTCAGTCCGTTCCATTTGTTCCTAAAGTGGATCCAGCAAAAGCAATTTATCCTATGCAGGTATTCTTATCGACACTATATAAAGTAATTGTTATTGATGTCGTCTATATGACTGTCGTAACTAGCTGCGCTGTCATTATATTATTTATGTAACCGAGACTTGAAAGCAAGTATATCCGGAAGCTATGTTACTCTGTTCATCTTCTGCCTTGATAGATATGATTTTCATGATTTTATTTTCCTTAGTTTACTCTGTTCATCTTCTGCCTTGATAGATATGATTGTCGTAAATAGCTCTTCTTTTCTTGCAGCAAAACGGTTACGGGGCATATGGGAACATGGAGCAGGGTTATGTACAGGCTCAAAACGGTTACGGAGTATATGGGAACGTGAATCAGGGTTATGTACAGGCTCAAAACGGTTACGGGGTATATGGGAACATGAATCAGGGTTATGTACAGGCTCA
Source organism: Iris pallida (assembly GCA_029216955.1). Classification (NCBI taxonomy): domain Eukaryota; kingdom Viridiplantae; phylum Streptophyta; class Magnoliopsida; order Asparagales; family Iridaceae; genus Iris; species Iris pallida. Next base: position 2,983,293 of record JANAVB010029617.1, on the reverse strand, counting down.
AAACGGTTACGGGGTATATGGGAACATGAATCAGGGCTATGTACAGGCCCCAAAGCCTCTTCTGTATCAGAGGAGGATACTGAAGAAGATGCCCAAATTATACATCTGTGAAAGTGGATCGAAGAGTGCACACTACACTGAAGGGACTTACAATGGGTCAGTATTCTTCAAAGAGCAGAAGCAACTGATTGGGCAGTACCTCTACTCTAAAGGCCAGCAAGTAGAGGTTTGTAATTTACCGATTTTACTAGAAGGGGTTTTCCCTTCCCTTTATAGTTCAGTATGTTCTTTGGATACATTTATAGTCGGTGTTTACCAACTGAAGGGATCCTCTTGGTTTGCAGATGAAGCATGCACCAGAAATTACAGGCATGCTGATGGGGACGAGTAGCCCAAAGCTTTATGAGAAGCAGTTGCTGGCTGACAAGGTTGAGTCTTGCATCCATGAGCCAGCATTGGCTGTTGATTGTCAAGGAGGCAATCCGAGTTCTGAAGAGTTGTTGAGGGTGGCTAAGGATGAAGGAAGCAGTCCAAGCTCTGAAGGGTGGGAGAAGGTGGAGTCTGACGACAACCACGAGAAGGGACCAGTGGCTGAGGGTCAACGAGGCAGCACTTCAAGCTCGGAAGAGTGGGTGAAGGTGGTAACTGAGTGAGGCAATCAGAGCTCTGGAGAGTCAGCTGTGAGTGAGTTTGCTACTCTTAGGACTGCTACAAATTGAGGGTATTTCAAAAATGCAGATGCTGAATCGGAGAGTAAAGATCTCAATCGTGGATGTTTCTTCCTAGTTTGTGTTCTTGTGCAGAGGAGCATTGCATGCATTTTTGTGGTGGTTGTGAGTTCAATTGCAGTTAACCTTTAGTATGACGTTTGGATCTTTAACCTCTCTCTACCAACTAATGGCAATTGTAGTTAATCGTTTGGTATACTTTTGTAGTTATCTTTTGTCTTTTGGTATATTTGGTATCTTCCTTTTGCAAATGTACGTCTTCTGATGAAAATTCTGTGTCTAGCAGAGCTCTCCAAATTGTATGCATCACGAGTTACATTTCATGATCATTCTGGCACTTTTCTGACAATAACAAGATATTGGCATCACGAGATCTGGAACCTAATTCCTGAGACACAAAGGAGAAACCATTGTAGTTTACACAGTTCCTACTTGAGCAATTGCTATTTTGTAGACTTAAAAGAATTATGCTAGATTTAGCTGATGATTCCTCAATTCCTGAATTCTCCGGTCTAGATGGTATGCCTCTGTATTTTATAGGAGAAACCCAACTCACAACTTACTTATGAGCCATATATAGACCTTACAAGCACATGCTCAAGTGTTTTACAAAGACATTTTAAAGTTCCATTAGGAAATTTTTTTTTTTTAAAAAAAGCATCCAGCCAGCAAAGGATGAGAAAGGGAAGTAGATTCTGAAAGAGTTGGTGCTAAATTCCTTTCAGGCATGAGGCCAGCTGTGGAGAGTAAGAAGTAGGTAGCAAGGTTACTTCAGTACAGCACAGGTCCAGATACAGAATCTGTGGACCAAGTTATTCAATCATGGCACTGGTATGTAAACATGCAGAAATTATACTGAAGCCAACCATTTTTCGTTCTTTATTTCGGTCGATATTTCAGCCCGACTGCACAATTCAACATTCAAGGAACTACTAAACGTACGGGCTGCTACATTCTCCTGATTCCAAATCTCTCATAAAAAAAGAGAATACAGAATTAACAACTTCACCTATTAGAAGACACCATCAAATACAGGAGTACAAAAAGAGATTATCAAAATTACAGGAGTACAAAAAGAGATTTAACACCATTATTAATCAGAATTCATACATTGCCAAAGGAGACTTGTAAGTTTCCATGTATTACAAGATGAAGCTTTGCCCCTACAAACTCTACATGCTAGCAGTATTGCATCTGGACTCAAAAAGCACATTTGCCTAACCTGAATCCCCTCCAATCTATTCCCTACTGTTTGAGAACATGATCTAAAATACAACTAAATGGTGTGTACATAAATTCCTCCTCCGTTATCACAAGCGTAAACTATATTTATACTACTTCTGGCAGGTCAGAGAGTTGCAGTTCCTGCAAACCTTCACCTTTGGGCCAAAAGGCAACAACATTTGATCGAAATTGAAGAATGCGTGTTGCTTTGCGTTATGTCTAGAAATGAAGAGCGTGGGACCGTAATGGATTTCTCCGGAAGGTCGTTTATTCACATACAGCCTCCACTGCGATCCTCTTCATTGTTCCAGGACATGGGTCTCCTCCAAAAACTTCAGGAACTATTGTTACTGCACAGGATTGCTGGCCGATACATTTCTGCAACAAGCCCACTTGTATTAGATTTATGTCCAGCATAAATCATACAGTTACAATCACATTAGTTCACATTAGGCAGAAACTATTTAAACCAATATACCATCTGACAGCAAATGTCATCAAGCGATAAATCAAATAATTATCATAGCCAGAAACTACCGTAAATTGAAAATTTTAAAAATGTGATGCACGGGATTTTTAAAGTGAGAGATGAGGGTATACAGAATGGGTAGAAATTTACCTTTTCAAAAGGATCGTATGATTCATGAGAATGGCATTTTCCCTCTGAGAAGCTACCACACTCTCCATTTGGAGTTCCAAAGCTAGCAAAGTTTATCGCTGTCATTTTCTGTCCTGGATCACAAGACAGATGGATTCTCGACCTCTCATAATCTTTTGTATGCCAGTTCTTCATTGCCGGTTGCCATTCGGATACATCAGCACAGGCCCTCCCTGTACTTCTAGTTACCATAGATATCCCAGTAGGGTCACCACCCCACTCTTCCAACACCACCACCATGTTTCCAGTTGGCTTTAGCCAGGAACGTGGGACATGATACCTGAGGTTTACAGTGAAGATCGTCCTTTCAGTTAATATTCATGGAGATTGACATACTAGAGAGTTCCGACAGTTGCAGTTTTGTGTTTGGAAGGGAAAGTGAGAGGGTTGTGGTTACTTACCATCTCTGAGAGGCCCCTCCACAGTTGGTTTGACATTTTGTCTCGTCGTAGTTTCCACGGTAGTCACAGTCACCACAAGTACCAAAAGCTTTATAACCAGGCCAATACCGACCGATGCTTTGTCCATTTATCCATACTTGACCTTTGCCCATGCTATTCATATCTATAGCCAACGGGAGATTTCCTTCAGGTTCGTTGAAGAAGGCCTGCAGAAAACACGAATCAAGCCTAGCCATAACATTATAACAACTTTAGTTGCTAGCAGACCAGGCACTAGTATGTAGAATACACACAAAGATCTTACTAATGGAGAATGCAGGTTTATACCATTAACAACTACTATAGTACAAAAGAGTGATCTCCAAGGGAAAGAGAGTGATAGATGATACAAAAGTGGTAAGGAGACAGAGAAAAGGGCTTTTTGATGCTGATGAAAGAGAAACTGTATATAAATGACAGGGACATGGATAGCCATAATGCTTATGATATCACTCATGAAGCTATATGAGTTGCTTATAATATCACTCCTGAAGCTATATGAGTTTCCTAGGAAGCATGGAGACTCGTCAGACACTACAAAATACACTAAGACACATCAAAATAGGTGGCGTGTCCCTGTCGCTGTGTCCTTACCATGTCTTATCACGCAACATAGCTTGCAATTTGGCACCATTTGAGTAGCTGTCTTTTTGGTATGATACAGATGAAGATAATAAAAATAGTAAAATTGTGATATAGATGTTATGCCGTGTAACTATTCATATATGTGGACTTGTGTCACGTCTGTACACCTTTCTCTACTATATAACTATATATGTGGATTATCAAGTTAATACAACATAAAAAGCTTGGTTCATACTTTATAGTGTTATATTGTTGTGTCAATAAACCCCTTTTCAGTGTGATGTATAACTATTTCGATTGAACAATAAAAGCATAACTATCCTAGCTTTCGCCTTTTCCACTCTCCATTAATGAAAGTAGGAAAATATATAGTAGTAATGTCACTTACAAATCATGATTTTAAACAGGTGGCCTCACCTTGTACCATGTCAGGGGTTGGCTTGCAGATGTTTCTCCCCATTCAATGCTAGAACTTCCACTAAGTGAGTGAAGACCCAGAGCTTCACCTTTCAGACCAATCTGCACAAAGACATCAAAGTCATCAAGTTACTACATTTAGCTGTATTGGAGGAAATAGTGTACCAATAACCAACCTGGTAACTCCATTTCTGCCATGTGAGGTCTCTTCTTCCCTCATTGAGACCATTCAGTGTCACAGGACCAAGCACACCAGCGTTCCATGTCTCGAAATGCTCCCCAATGTTCTTTAGTTTATGTAAGAAATGTTAACCATTAATGATTTGTTCTTCTTCTATAAAAATAGTGATGGCAATAAGACGTGATAGGAGAAAGAGGAGGCATAGAATTGACTTACAGGAAGCCCGACTGATACACTTAAAATAGAAATCGTGTTGCTGCCGGCCCACAACTTTGCATTTCCGGAATATGTTAGTCTTGGTTCCTCCAGACTACCATAGGCCGTCCCTGCAAAAGGTCATAAGTAACAGAAAACTTGTCTTAGGAATCAGCTTGACAGTCTACATTTTTGCTTAGAAATACCAAAACATTATCACTACAGTCTCAGAGCAATGGCCAGGACTCGTCGATCTATTATGTATCCTTCCACATGCAAAGAAGCCAGCCAATGTGGTGGTAGTTTGGCATGTGGGGAAGGGCCAGATGTGAGGACTCAGGATCACTGGTATACACAGCAAGATTTGTTCTAATTATACATTTATTATTTATCATGTAGCAGCTTCTTGGATATATCGTTCGGCACATTACTATGAATATTGGTAGAATTCTAAGATGGTCATTGTTTTTCAGTATTTCTCACAATTTCAATAGGATAAAACTATATAATGTTTTTTGTTACTGACTACTTGTTTTCCCAAATATTTTAGCAGTTTTCTAACTTTAAACTAATTAAGATTTTATTTTTTAATAATCTAGTTTATGTTGCAGCCAGTTTTTTCCCCTCAAAATATGTATAAAATTCCTTTAAAAGTTCACAAAAAAACAATCTGAAAGAACCAACTCATTTTACTTTGGACAAGGGTCAAATATGAAGAGAAGCCTAAACTATTAAACATCGGGATTTGTAAAGAATTAACATCAAGTACTAAGTAAAGAACATCATCATGTTTATGGTTTATTAATTCTCTATCAAGCAGTAGAGTCAAACCTGACAATTGCCTGTTGATGAAAACATGCAAAGAATGACCAGCTGATAGCACAGTAAGGACAGGATAGTTTCCATTCTGCAAAAATTGTTCGTCTTGGCCTATGTCGACACTGGAAAGAGGAGAAAAGCCTTTAACTTCAGTTTCGATGGACTGATAAAATTATGCAAAATCATCTAAGACAATAAATTAGCTACTCACTAGGTTGTGTACCACAGATAGTCTGTGTTATCCCTTGTCACATTTACTTGCTCTAGTAATCCTACAGTTGTGAATGAGTCATCGGCATAGGTATCAGTGTCATCATTGTACGACACCCAAGAAAATTCTCCAACACTTTCCATCTTCATCTGTGTAGTTTGGACTCCGACCTGTTAAGCATCAATTTTAAGTTAGTGTCAAATGCCACATGAAAGGAGGTAGGTAATAAGTTTTGCTATGGTAATAAACAAGATAGTCCTTGAGAATTTGGAAATAAGAAGTAATATGAGAGAAAGATGTGAGGAACTAATGGCAACAAAAATAGAAAAGAATTGACTAGCGAGGAATGTGACATATGCATGCTAAATTTTATATATATATATATATATATATATTTTGGAATAAAGGTGAATTTATTCCTCGCAAATAGCGGAAAAGGTATTAAAGTACAACATCACAACTCTCCATGCCCCAAATGATAATTATGGGGCCATTACAGATACATCGAATTCTATATTATGAAGAATTCCAATCGGGGGGGTAGATAAGCCCTCAAAGATACGTCTGTTCCTCTCCTTCCAGATGTGCCAAACAGACGCAGCAAGACGAACTCTGGCTCTTCTAGCCCACCCCGGCTCACGGCCTCCACTGTCTCGAATCCAGCTGAGAATGCTCCGGATGTCTCGGTCCCCCCCAACTCCTCTCAGCTGAGCACACTGCTCAGTCCAAATGTGCCATGTCACCGGACACACAAAGAACAGATGCCCTATGGATTCATTCTCAACTTTACAGAGCACACATTTAGCATCCGGGATCTGCATCCCAAACCGGAGGAGTCTATCTCTCGTCATCAATCTACCCCGCAGCAGCCGATAAGCACAGAGTTGCATTTTCCGTGCAACGTCCTTGCCCCAGATGAAGGCCGCCTCCTCATCCTGATCGTGATGGGTCCGGACCAACTCATAACAGCTACGAAAACAGAAAAGACCGGACCCTCCACCCGTACCTGGGCCCACCCAACTCCATGTATCCTCCGTCTGGCTAGCATCAATGATAATAAGGTGTATCTCGGCTGCAAGCTGGACAGTATAAGGGTAGTCCTCTGGCCTCCAGACTCCGTCTCTGATGATCCGACTGCAGGTGAGCCCCCTTCCTGCTTCCCTGTCCATCTGCTCTCCCAGAATCCCGAGGAGGGATCTGGAACCCAACCAAGGATCTCTCCATAGGTCGGTAGTCGACCCATCCTTCATGCGCCTGCAGATAGCTGTCTGGAGCACCGGTCTACATCTCAGGATGGCCTTAAATGTGACCGAGAAATTGTTGTCAATTCTGCAAGCCCAGAAGTTGGTCCTCCGTAAGTATCTGCTAGCCATCCAATCCGACCAGAACGACCCCCCTTGATGAAATTCCAAGCCATCTTCACACAAGCTGCCTTCCTAACCTCCTGTAGAGGCCTCAACCCTACTCCTCCTTCCTCCCGGGGGCGACATAATTGGTCCCAGGATATCGCATGAATCCCTCCCCTCCAAATGAAGTTGGCGCAAATAGCCTCCACCTTCCGAATAGTAGCTATGGGGATCTGAATAGATTGAAGCCAGAACATAGCAATGCCTGCAATAACCGACCGCACCAACTCAATCCGTCCCCCAAAAGAAAGGCCCGCCGCTTGCCAGCCCTCCACTCTCCTCTGGGCAAAGTCTACCAAGCTGTGGCAGTCCTGCTCTTGGGCATAATTGACCGTCAGCGGGACTCCCAGGTATTTCACTGGGAGCTCGCCTCTGTCCACACCCAGAGCGAAGGCTCTCTCCTCCTGAAGAGTACACCGGGAACTGAAGTAAACTCTGCTCTTCTCCCGATTCAGCTGGAGCCCAGAAAGTCGCCCGAACTCCTCCATAATGTCAGACAGAGCTCTCATACCCCTCATGGTCGGCTGAAGTAGCACCAGTAAATCATCAGCATAAATCAAATGAGATACAGCAGGACTCACCAGCCGGAAGAGGGGAACAATCCTCCCACTATGGACAGCTAAGTCCATCATACAAGTAAAGTACTCCATCACCAAGGTGAAGAGATACGGGGAGAGGGGGTCGCCCTGCCTCAACCCCCTGTTGCTACTGAAGTAACCATACGGCGTGCCCTGGATGAGGACAGAGAAGGTAGGGGAGCAGATACACTCCCTCACCCTCGCCACCCACCTCCCGTCAAACCCCATGGCAAGCATCAAGTGACAAAGGAAGTCCCGGTTGACCATGTCATATGCTTTCCGAAGGTCAAGCTTCACACAAGCCTTCATCCCCCCCGGTTTGTTGAACTCTCGCACCATCTCGTGAGCTAGCAGGCTGTGCTCCGCTATCGACCGGCCCTTGATGAACGCTGCTTGGTTCCGGGACACTAAACCCTGCATAATCCCCTCCATACGCCTGCACATAAGGTGAGTAATAATCTTGTAAAGGAAATTACAGCAGGCAATGGGTCTAAAGTCCGCAAGAGAGGTCGCTCCTTCCTTCTTAGGAACCAACGTCAAGAAAGTATGGTTCATCTCCTTCAGAAGCCGGCCCTCCACAAAGAACTCCTGAACCGCTGCCAGAACAGGAGCCTTGAGCACACCCCAGTGACGTTTGAAGAACCCAGAAGAGAAGTCATCGGGACCTGGAGCTTTGTTTGGGTTAGCCTTCATCACAATATCCTCCACCTCCTCCATCCTCACCGGCGCCAAGAGAAGACTGTTCCCATGCCGAGACACCAGTCTCTTCGTGACCAGGGCCGAAAACATGCTAGCATAGTCTGTCTGCTGATAGAGATCTGTGTAGAATCTGACGGCCTCCTCCTGAATCGCCACCGGGTCTCCTACCAGACGACCCTCAGCATTCAGAAGCCTTGGGATGCTGTTCCGGTGCTGCCTGGTGCGGATCACATCGTAAAAGAATTTGGTGCAGCGGTCCCCATCCTTGAGCCAGGTGCACTTGGCCCTCTGAGCCGCACTGATCTCCTCCTGCATTCTCATGGTGCTAACCTCCTCAATCAGGGACCTCTCCTTAGCTGCCAGAACCCCATTCATAATGTCAGATTGAAGGGCCACCTGAGTATCCCGAAGCTCCTCCTTTTCCGCCAGAGAATTACGCGGAAGCTGTTTCACCCACCCCCTGATAGCCCGCTTGATCTGCTTGAGCTTGTGAACCATGCGGAATTGGGCCGTGCCATCCCGGAAGTGCTGCATCTCACGTATAACCACCTCCTCATACCCGGAAGAAAGGTACCAGCTGTTGTTGTACCGAAACGGCCTCGTCCTGAAAGTGGGTCTCTCACACAGGCCCACCCTGATAGGAGAGTGATCGCTAGTACCCGCAGCCAGACCTTCTGCCACCGAGTTCGGGAACCATCTGAACCACTCGCTATTGCCCAAAGCCCTATCCAACTGACAAGCAATGCGATTCTGAGTAGCCTTGTTGTGCCAGGTCCAAATATGTCCAGCTCGCTCCAGCCCCCGCATACCTGATCGAAGAAGACAACTCTGGAAGTCGTAAAGAATCGAGTCCGGAACAGGCCTGCCCCCAACCTTCTCGTGGCGAAGCAACATAGCATTGAAGTCCCCCATGATGAGTAGGTGAAGACGCATGTTGTCCGCCATACTGCCCATAAGCACAATGTCCTCCCACAGAGCCTCCCGGAGTCTCCGGTCGTTGTGCCCATATACAGCACCCAGGATGAATCTGAACCCCCCTTTATTCTCAAAAGTGATACCAATGAGTTGTTCAGACATATGAGTCTGAACCCCCACCCAGCTACCTGTATTCCACCTAACCCAGATCCGCGCCACCCCGCAAAGATCTAAGTTATGTAAGTGGTCCCAGTCTGCTGGCGTCCGTCGTGAGAGCATAGCGGCCCCTCGAATCTTCGTCTCCAACAGAATAGCAATGTCACATGCCTCTCTCCTCAGCACCCCTCTAATCTCCCTCCATCGGCCAATGGAACACCCTCCCTAATGTTCCACGCTAGGACCGACATCTAAATAAAAGATGGTGGGCCCCTCTGTAACTCCTCTGGATCGACACTCGAGGGAAGTGTCTCATCCGTCTGCTCAAGCACAGCATTAACCATAGAGGAAGGGGCAAGATGTGCCTGAATCCTGCTAAGAGTGATAGTCCAATCCGGATTGGGGTCGGTCGGTTCATCCATCTCCCTCATCTGAGGAAGATCCTCCAGAGTAGCCGGAGCATGCCTCTTCCTGCTGTTGTAGACCATAATTGCCTTTGAAGCCTCCGCCTCCCTCTGATCACTATTCGCCGCACTCATACCCCTGGTCGTCATAGTCCTCTGTGGCCTGAATGGTACTAGAGCACCCTGCAAGCTCTCCTGTCTCCCAGGATCCGATCTCCTATCAATCTCCATAACTGTGTCTTCCTCCACGTGTCCCTCTGGTGCCGTCTCCTCAGGCATGTGGCTGTGAGTTTCCTCCTCCTCGGGTGCCTCTGTCTGATCCTCCTCCGGCCGAGAAGTCCCTGTCTGTACCTCCTGTGGTCTGGCGGCCTCCTTCCCCTTATTTTTGTACGCACTCGTGGTGTGCCCAAAGCACGCACAGTGGGAACACATGGGAGGGACCCAATCATACTCCACAGCCTGCGTCAGGACCTCTCCAGACGAAACCTGAAACTCAAGCATGCTCGGGAGCTCCGAGCCTGCCTTGATCTCCACAAAGACTCTGGCGAACATTATTCTGGATCGGAAGGTGGTGGCCTCATCAGCCTTTATCGGCTTCCCCACGAGGCTGGCAAGTCTCATGAGGAGAGGGATGCTCCAAAATTGGACGGGGAGTTCCGAAAACCGGATCCAGACAGGGATAGCATTCAACACCTCCTTCTCACACCTCAGTTCAGGTGTCCATTCTTTCAATATAATAAGTCTCCCATCAAACGACCATGGTCCTCCCTGCACAATCCTAGTCACATCTTCCGCCAGCCCAAATTTGACATAGTAAAAACCATTCTCCCGAGAAAAGAATTCCATGCTACCCTTTGGTCTCCAAACTCTCTCCGCGTATCCCCTGATTTGGCCGTAGAACGGCTTATTTCCTAACACATAAAGCACTAATGTGTTCTTCCAAAATTCAGCGACCTTCGCTAATTCATCTGCGGGGAAGTACGCCCGGAGTCTTCCACCAACCGCCATCGGGAGAACATACTCCATAGACATCGGGCTCTTCGTCACCACTGGGGTGCAAACCTCCTTCCATGACCGAGGCCTCTGTTCCCCAGTTGGGGTTCTGGTTGGGGGGGCCACAGCGTCCTGGCCCGACCTGCCATTATCGACAACCACACCCTTCCCCTTCTCCGCCGCCGTCGCCTTTGGCCTCCACCCCGGAACAGTTCGCACCATACCTCCCCCACGTCGTCGGGACTCCAAAGCGTCGTTCATAGGTCGAGTCCCTTGGTTTCCAGTCCCCGCCCTTCCCGAAAATTGGGATTGGGGCCCTCTCCGTACAACAGTCCGACGTCTCGTCACGGTTTGCCAGCCAGCATCTCCAGATTTGTCTCCACCGGAGCCGAACTCGAAGATGGGACCTCCTCCAGAAGAGCCGCCGCCGCCTGGGGGGGGTGCCGCCACCACTCCCCTGCCCTCCACCGCCGGGGGGATTCTCGCCCCCGCCACCCGACCCCCCCCCCCCCCCCCCCGCCTGGGGGGGTATTGCTGCCACTGACGCCCGACCCCCCCCCCCGCCTGGGGGGGGGGGGGTCCCGCCGCCACCACCCTGCCCTCCCCGGCTGAGGGGAGGCCCGCCCGCGCCACCCGACCCCCCCCCTCCGCCTGGGGGGGTGCGCCTGGGGCTGTCTCCCGCGCCTCCCGACCCCCCCCCCCCCCCCGCCTGGGGGGGGACCCGCCTCCGCCGCCTCCTGCGGTGACCTGTGGCCGGCCGCCTCTTCCCCCGCCTCCCTGCCGGCGAGGCCCCCTCCCCGCAAGCGGATCGGGGGGCCGGGGGGGCGGGGAGGTCGCATACGGCTTTGCCCTAGCAGAGCTGTTGTCGCCCATGGCTTTTTTTATTATATATATATATATATATATATAACGAGATAAATAAAATGTTGAAAGTTTTATGACTAAGAGATTAGGTAATCTGCAAGCTGAAAGGTTACTGTCAGTCTCACCCTTGCAGTGTTGAAGATGGTGGTTTTACAGTCAGGAAGGATGCTGATGGACCAAGGAGGAAGATTATAGTGCATCCCATTGAAAGCTACTTTTACGAAAGATACTGTATCATAGTTGGCAAGAAATGCAGCACATTCTCCTGAATTTGACCTGTAAACATGGGACTGGCAAATATTGAAGGGTTAGTAATAGCGCACTTAAAGATGATTTAACCCGAATTCCAGAAATAATATCAGTTATAGATAAACCTCTTGTGAATTTCCAAGTGATGTCACAATGGGATCGCCAGAAACCAAAGCTGGTTCACATAATTTGATTGCTTTGTGGAGGTCCTTCAAATGGCTCCACTTTGGCTGTCTTAACAGACCTAGGAAAAGAAAGTAAAATCTCAAGATTAGTCATAGACTTGAACACATGGAACATGGTCAAGGAGTAGAATATTGGTGTGCACCAGTAGGCCAGAAGAATACATATGCCACAATTTCTTCACAGACAATGAACAAAATTATATACAAAATAGGGTAAAGATTATGAATACAAAAGAACAGATGAATACTGCAGTATATGTTGAAGCATGTTGGTTCATGTCAACCGCATAAGCCCACTAATAGTGTTTTATTATGCAGTCCATTGGTCATGTAGAGAAGATATATAGTCTATAAAGAGCTTGATATTGGCATAAAAATCTATGAGAAGATTATGTCAAATGCCGAGACATGCTAGAAGGGGAAAAAAAACATGTATGTGAGAAGAGAGAATTTTGCTCACCAAATTCATCAATTGGAGCATCATAATCATAGCTAGTTGCAATGAAGGGACCACCTGCCGTCCGGCCAAAATTTGTTCCACCGTGGTACTAAGAGAAGAAAGAAAATAAGATATTCCTATAAGAATCCACGGGGATACAAAATAACAAACATGGTATCTTGATGTCTTGATCAAGATATAAACTAATGCCGCTCACCATATAGTAGTTAAAATAAGATCCACCTTTCTGTATAAACTTTGCAACGGCGAAGGCCAAATCTTCAACAGGGCGATGAGGAACTGGACCCCCAAACCCCGTAAACCTGTTATAACAGTAAAATTTTAATATGGGACGTCAACATAGGATCCAGCAATTCATGTATCAAGCATGGTTGAAATTTCCTATCAACCAGGAGTCAATTACCATCCGGTCCAAACTTCAGTCCACATTGTCGGCTTGTAAGGCTGGTTAGGAGAGAACCAGTCGCCATAGAAACCGTTCCATGTGTTAATCTATCATCACATGATGAAAGAAAGTTATGGCTATCAGTATAGGTATAACATCACTAGCAAGAATGAGACATTAATAACTAACTAGTTACAGTTACAGTTTTAGTTCAGCTTTAGAAGGACTCAAATATAATAAATCTAAGCCATTGTGGAGTGGGGTCTTCGAAGAAGAGGATTATGCATTATAAATTGCTTACTTAAGCTGCTGGCAAAGGAATCTCAATTATTTAAGTAAGGAAGGCATGAAGAAAACTTACAACAGGGTCGGGGGCATCGTCCTGCTTGCACATAACCCATGGCACCCCGGTGTCAAGATCGACCGCCATTTTCGCAGCCCAGGCGGAGTAGGCCTTCGCCGGATCCCCCTGGTCCCACTCCAGAGGCCCGAACTCGTTCTCGATCTGCTCAAATTCAAGTAAAAACATATTGCAACTGCCACTTGTTATTCACTTCACTCGAAGATCCGATGCATACCTGAGAAAGAATGATAGGGCCACCCTGCCATTGGAACAGGCTTTCGGACTTCATCATCCAAACAATCTTCTGTGTGAAATTCTGCATTGCCCACTATTGAACAAGCAAGAAAACACAAATTATTTATTTAACCGAATTAAATTTCAGAGAAAAAATAATAATGCAGTAAATTTTCTTCTTACTTTGAAAGGCTCATTATCAGTTCTGAAGCTGATGCCAGGAACATATTTCAGCCATACAGGAAAGCCTCTATACAAAACCCACACCCAAAAAAAAAAAAAAAAAAAAAATTCAAAATTTCGTCAAAAAAATTGGAAATGAATTTTTAACACAAAAGAAGAAGAAGAAGTAATTAATTAATTACCCAAAATTCCACTCAGCACAAGCATAAGGACCAATGCGGAGATTAACATAAAGCCCAGCCTCTTGAACCAGCTTGATGAACTTTACTAAATCATACCTATCCTCAAAATAATACTGCCAAATTGTAAATTCAACCAGAAATATATTAAAAAATCATTAGAAATAATAATAATAAATACAGAAAATTAGGAGAGAAGAAGAAGAAAGACCTGTCCTTGAGATGGTTCGTGGCCATTCCAGAAGACATAGGTCTGAATAACGTCCAAGCCGCCGTCTTTCGCCTTCCGGATGAGATCCGGCCACATCTGGACCCGACCCGGATGCCCAAATCGACAAAATCAGCAGAAAAAAAACGATTTTTTTGGCAGGAAAAAGAGTAAAGGAGCTGCATTTACTGTGGTTAGAGAGTACCTCTGGGACGCTGCGGGGATAGTGGATGGAGCCGGAGATGAGGATCCTCCGCTGCCCGTCGATGATGACGGCCCTGTGGTCGTAGGCGACGGACGCCGTCGCCGGAGCCGGCGGCGACAGGAGCGCCGCCAGCGCCACGAAGAGGAGCAGCAGCGGTGCCCTTGGAGAAGAAGAACCCATCAAGAAAAATGGGATCTTTTTCTCTCGATAGTGTTTTTTCCTTCTTCTTTTTTCTCTTTGATTGTTTATGTATATTCTTTTCTTTGGGTTGCTATTTCTCTGACACTTTACGCTGATGAGAGACTACAGTGATGTGGTGTGGTGTGTGGAGAATGATGGAGAGGTCCTTTTTATTGGGGAATATGGGGAAGGTGGGTCCCACCTACACTTCATGGGGGTAAGTGCCAAAATTGTCCAATAACATAAAAATACATTGTAATACTAAAGATTGGGGGAGGTGGGTCCCACTTATAATTTACGCGATTCGGTCTCATTACGTGACAGTAATAAATAATAAATTTATCTAATAACAAATAATACTAAAAATTAAAAATAATAATTAAATAATTATCAAATATTATTAAGATAAAATTACTAAAATATTTTAATATTATTGTATGTCAGTATACCATTAGATCAGGACTGGTCCTGAACTAATGGGAGCTCAAGGCAAAACTTTCAAACTGAACTCCTATACATAATGTAAAAACAAAACAAAAAAAACAAAAAAAAATTGTAGTCAAGATTTGAACCAAGAACCTCCTACTACATATAAATCTAGGATTATAACCACTACACCACAATACTTTTTATTAAAAAAAGGACACATAATATATACTAGTTCTATTGTAGATAGTTTCATATTGGTGCTTCCTTTCGTCAGGGGGCCCTGAACAGTCGTCCGGCCTGCTTTGGTCCAGGGTCGCCCCTGCATTAGATGGACTCATTATTCACCGCATCGACTTTATAAAAACGCTCCACTGTTTAGATAATCACTATTTGTACTAATAATCTACTTTGTACATTCTAATTCTATAGGTTTTGTATTCTCAAAACCAAAAAAAATATTAAAAATTTAACTTTAGCCTTTGTTTGGTTGATAGTGAATACAACTCCATAACATTTTTTTCCAACACTTATATTAATTTTGATATTTAATTGGTTATAAATGAAGTCGATAATACAACAAAAATCATAATACATATATCAATTCTTGCAACATCTATTGTAGCCATTTTTTACTAATTCCAATTACAACAATAATTAGTGATATTTTGTAAACTTACTAAAGATCCTATACACTTGAGACTTCCTTGGTACTTCTGTACAAAACTTATTTACTTATTTATATTTTTTTTGCTACAAATATGTTGTTTGTGGACGGAGGGAGGAAGGTCTGACATTTTGAGCATAAAATATAAAATAGTTTCCAATGCAATAATAATAACAGAAAATTTGCTCCAAAGTATTCATTTTTTATTTTGTTCAGGATAACATGTTTGAAAAAATTAGAATTATAGGAATATTTCGCCAGACGAACTGGCAAAAATTGGACGTGTCCAATTTTCGTCAGACCATCTTGCTGAAATCGCGCGGAGAGGAGGGGGGGGGGAGGTTTTAAAGTTTTCTGTAAAAATTATTCCCAACAATGCAATAATTTAAACTCCAGTCATTTAAACTCCAGTCGTTGGTAACCCTTGTCCCAACCCCATTCCAAACAAACCCAACCCCTCCCACCCTCCTCTCCGCGCGATTTCAGCCAAATGGTCTGGCGGACCGGCAGTTCGTCTGTCGGAATGTTCCTATAATTCTAATTTTTCCAAACATGTTATCCTGAATGTAATTTTTTAAAAATGAGTACTTTTGAGCAAATTTTCTGTAATAATAATAATAATAATAATAATAATAATAATAATAATAAAGGTTGTTTGAATAAAAGGAGCATCTTTTTCCAAGTAACAATGCAAGTGATTAGGACCAAAATGCAAATAAAGTAAGTTAAGGGGGGACCGGTATGCAAAATGATAAATTAATACCTTGTTTTGGTCGTTTCTACCGACCTTGTAGAAAAGCTCGTCTCCATTCCGTAGTTTGGACTTTTTGGACGGTGGGGATAAATATTGTCGCATGCACACACACTCTCTCTCATATTTGCATCTTCATTCACTGTCACATTTATGCAAAAATCTCTAAGTTTTAAATGAATTTAATTTTATCATTTACTTTTACTTTGGTTGCTTCTCAGGATCGAATTCCAACGGAGGTGACTGTATGGTGTTTGTCCATGATTTCCGGATCAAGTTTGACTGGATGGCTTTAGTCTACGGACTTTAGAAAAAAGAAAAAAAAATGTTATGTTGATAATTGAGTAGACAATACTAAATTGGTCAACTAATAAGTTTACTAATCAATATCTATTGCCATAACAAGCTTCATGCAAAATGTTATTATATATGGATGAATAAAACATTTGATAAAAATTGGGAAATAGAATGTAGTCAAGGAGACAACAATATACCTAGTGATATCTATTGGATAACTACACTTATCAATATTAAATGTCAAGAGTGAAATAGCCATTTATTTAACAAGAAATAATAGTATGCATTGTTGGAATTTTATTTGAAATTGGTCTCAAGTGACAAATGTGTATTTCAATATCTGAAACATCATTTATTGTCTTGTACATATGGAAAGTGGTAGTTCGTGTGGTCGGTAAAACAAAATTTTTTTAAGAGATCATGGTTGAAAATCTTTAAAAAAAATTGTCACTTCGTTGGAATTTTTCTTTGGAACTAACCCCAAAGGAAGGAACCTAGCAATTCGGATACGGATGTGGACAAAAATAGCAAAGTGACGCTTTGATGACACTTTGCACGTACGATCAGCTCGTAGTGTGCAATTTTGTTAGTCTATTATGTCTGTGTTGCTGCTCTTTAGTGGATGCAGTTACTATAGATATGACGAGACATCCTTCATGTTTCTCTTAGGAACGTCTAAGCGGATATAGATATGACGATACAATATTTAGTACAAAAAATTCATGCATAAAGATTAAAACGGAATGATCCCTGAGACAAAATAAATTTTAGTTAACCTAAATTAGGGTTGGCAATGAGAGCAATAGGGGTCGGGGACTATACCCACCCATCAATGTCCTTGGTTAGTGACGAATCTCCGTCCCAATCTTCGTTCCGATCGGATTCAATTTTTATCCCTAATATTTCTGTTTCCGTTAAACAATACATTTTTCGTTCATGTCCGGTTAACACTGTTATACCTAGTTTTTTCCGTCTCCCGTTCCGTTAAAAAATTTTCCTCTACAGTATAAACTTTAAAAAAAAGTAAAAAAAAATATAAGACATGTTAATAAAACCTTATTTTCTTAAAAGAAATACTAGATAGAGAAAATAATATAATACAACAAAAAGAGAGAATATTAATCCAAAAAACATATAAGTGACCGATAAGGAGGAAAAGAAAAAAAAATTAAAGTCCATCTAACTTATCACCAAAAAACCCTATGTATACATAAAAAGAATAATCAAAGTTAAAGGTAGATTAGAATGATGATCATATAGTATTGGCATATGAAAGATTTATATAAAAGATATTAATGTCTAACTAATATTAATATATTGCATATATAAGTATAAGTAATCGGGATCAAGGATTTATCGGAATGGATAGTACTATTTTCATATTCGGCCCCAAATTCGATAGTTTTTTTTTTTTTTAAATATGCATCACCGTTTTAAATTTTTCAAATCCACCCCTGAAAAAAGAACAAGGCCATCGAATTCGAAAAAAATTGTCATCCCTAGCCTAAATCCTACCATTTAAGATGAAAGAGGATTTCTTTAAGATGAAAGGGGATTTCTTTCTTGGACGATGATGAAAAAGCCAGTGCGGACAAGATCCGTACGAAGAGTCCGAAACGACATGACGATCGGCTAAAAATTGTGTACGGGGAGACATGATTTAACTAAACCCGTACGTGCTAGATTAAAAAAAGGTAGAAATTTCTTATAAAATAAATTGATATATATATATATATATATATATATATATATATATATATATATATATATTGCTGACAAAGTCCCAGGTCTGGCTTACAGGCATTGGAGTTTCTCCTGACTCAATTGTTTTTCTATTCAAATGGACCCAATTTTTACTTTGTAGTGCGGTTATCCGCCTCATCATCGTGACCCACGTTTTGGACAAGGTTTGAGTCTGATTTCTGATAAGGTCCAGATGCTAACAAAATCATGGTTCAATGCAATAATAATTATTATTATGTACTATTAAATAATAAATGTCATCTCTGTGTTGGAAAAGTTCGAAAAGTAGCTCTAAAATCATTCTGACTCAAAGAGGAATTTTTTTCCGGTATACTATTGGAGTTGAAAGCTGAATTTATATGTTACACCAACAGAGTTGTATCAGAGCAGTGGTTGTCACTTGTAGGAAACGCGGGTGTGATTCGATCCGGAGTTGGCCCATGAAGAGCGATATTGGACTGTGCCATATGTCCTTAAAAAAAAATTCATGTAAGGCCTGAACAAATTTCAATTATAATACACCCCGTCATCTCACATCGTATCTGAGGTGGAACTAAATTATCAACTCCGTTTTCACCACCTTTGAGCGTTCAACTAGAAACGAGATATAATCCAATAGATAACACCCTATGTACTATAATTCCGGTTATTTATTTTTGAAAAAAGCTAATTTATTCGTAGGAGGGCGGTCCGTCCGCCGTGTGGCCGCACCCCGTTGCACCCTCCCGCACATATTTACGGGTCCCATGCAGGTTGACCTGCCAATGGGGCTGCGACACGTGACGGACGGGCTGGTCCGCAGCCGGGCAATATAGTAGCTCACTTTATTTTTCGGCTTAATTGCTAATTGCTACCCTCAACTATCACACTTTTTCAAGTTGATACCCTAAATTTTTTTTCGTAACAGATTGATACCTCAACTATTTTTTTTTTTCAACTTAATACCTAACATTTTAAAAAACTCCAAAATGTCCTTATCATTTCCCTCCCTCCATCCCCCCCCCCCCACTCCGCCCCCCCCCCCCACCCCCCCCCCCCCCACCCCCGCCCCCTGCTAGCTCCGGCCGAGGAGGGCGGCGCGGGTGGCGAGGACGAAGTCGGCGCGGGGGTTCCTGGAGGCCGCGGGGCCGCCGGAGCCGTTGAAGCGGACGACGGCGAGGGAGAACGCAGCGGCGGCGTGGGAGCCCAGCGCCGCTCGCGCCATCAGAGCCGCGCCGGAGCTAGCAGAGGGGAGGGGGGGGGTGCAGGCGAGGGCGGCGGAGGGGGATGGTGCAGGCGAGGCGAGGCGGGGCGGGGGGGGGGGGGGGGGGGGAGGGGGGGTGCGGAGGGGAGAGGGGGGGGGGGGGGGGTGGCCTGGAGTAGCGGGGGGGGGGGTGAGTGGTAGTTTTAAAATTTGGGTAAGGGCATTATTGTCCAAAAAATTATCTAGGTATCAAGTTGTTACAAAAAAAAGTTTAGAGTATCAACTTGAAAAAGCGTAATAGTTGAGTGTATCAAGTAGCAATTAAGCCTTATTTTTCTTATTTAATGAAACTCTTAATTTAGCAATATAGGTTAAACTATAGTCATGTAAAAGTCAGTTTTTAGAACTCTTCAAGCCACCAAGCACTCACGAAAGTATGAACACAGAGAAAAATGAGTGCTAGCTAAGTATGCTAAATGTAAATGGAATCAAACCTGAAAAAAAATGTAAAAAATAATAATAAAAAGAATAGGAAAAAAGAAATAGTGTAAAGAAAATACAATAATAATATAAAATAGAAAAATAAATATTGTGGTCCCCATATTTGATTTTTGTTGAGGGATTGAGTCGGTGACCGGAGAGTTTGGCCGATGCGCGCAAACGAGGAATTTCAACAAACATTTGGTGCGTTAATTTAATGGTATTCATTTCCTATTCTTTGGAGTCGGTTCTCACCGTCGAAATCATGAAAATAGTGTTAAAAAAAAGAAGATTTTGGGTTCTTGTAATTTTCCGGCTCCACTTAATTTGATTTATGTTTTTTTTTTTTTTTTACATTTATGATATATTTATTGGATTAGAAAGTCCATATCGGAAGTTTAGTGTAGGGTGAGCATTATTCGATTTTGGACCGAAAATTGAACCGAACCAAACCGAATAAGAGATTTGGTTTGGTTTTAAAAAAAAACCAGTTCGGTTTCGGTATTCAAAATACAAAACTTTCTTATTCGGTTTCAGTTTTGGATTTTGGTTTCGGTCCAAAACCGAATAAAAATTATACAATTATGTAAATACTCTCAATTTAAAAATGTGTATATTTTTAAAACAACAACTCTATGTATGTATTTTGAATTACAACTTTGATAATTCAACCACTAGTCCAACTTTTTGCATAACTTTGAAATTCAACAAATATGTGTATAAAAATTATATTTTTTTTAATATAATTTAACTACGATTCTAACTTTAGGTCCGACCCATTAATTTCAACCGTACAAATCGAATAAACCGAATTTCTTATTCTGTTCGGTTCGGTTCGGTTTCGGCTAATTCAGATCGGTTTCGATTTTGGTATTTTTAGAATTTCGGTTTATTCGATTTTGGATAATTCGGTTCGGTTGAAACCGAATAAACCGAACGCTAATCCCTATTAGTGCCCTTGAATCAGTTCTTTAGAAGGAAAGCAGATTTGTTCTCCCCATATTTTGTATACGAAATATGTTATCTACCTTATAAAATTGTGGTTCCCATTTATTATTTATTATTTTGAAAATAACACCCACAATCAGTGAGAACAATAAATAATATGCTCTCGTGGCTCGATCTATGGATCTTCTGCCACCTAGCCAGTTTGTAACCACAAGAGTCACTGATGGTTTTTCTTCCTCGCTTGTTTGTATTTTTAAAATACTCAAGGCTGAGCTCATATTGTTTTTCTCCCCATATTCAGTATCAATTTTGTTTCTTATAAATAACCAGCAACTCCGATAATAAACTAAAATAATAATTTTGATAAAATTGGTACAAAATATCTGAAACAAACTTTCTGTTACCGTAAATATATAAAAGAAAATTTTATTTGTAGCAAGTGAGATGACAGCTATATTTGAATGCTAGGTTTCAACATATACATCTTGAGAAGTGTCTCATTCCAAAAAGTCATGACAGTTTGCAGCAACTAAGAAATCCTTGTCTTAGCTGCAGGCACACCCATTAGCCATTTCCTGTTCCGGTCGGTTGGAGTATGGTCAGGTTTGGTCCACATCCCAAGCCCATACACATGTACGTGATCCAACACTAGAACATTAATTACAGAAGAGCAATGATAAGATTGCAACCAAATGGTAGGGGGTGTGATCGAGCCGGACGGACACGGACAGTCCATTGTTCATATTAGGTTTGAAAATAAAAATAAGTTCGGACGGACGAACAAGGACACAGACAGTTCACTGTTCGAGTCCGGATCGAAAACGCACGGATAACTAATGTTCGTTAATTCAATCGGACGGTCCGCGGATAAATTAAATATATTACAAAAGCTGTTATTTTATCAAGATACCTTGATAATTAGTTTAAAAAATCAAGTTGAAAGGAAATACAATTGAAGGTTATAGAATACAACAAACAATAGTAAAAGGTTAAGAAAAATTCAGACTG
This sequence comes from Iris pallida, assembly GCA_029216955.1. NCBI lineage: Eukaryota > Viridiplantae > Streptophyta > Magnoliopsida > Asparagales > Iridaceae > Iris > Iris pallida. Next base: position 2,961,506 of record JANAVB010029617.1, on the reverse strand, counting down.
GACAACAAAAAATTGATGCAAAACCAAATGATATGACATAATTGATGCAAAACCAAAATGAGTCTCCACTATCGGACGATCTGCGGACAAATTCGGACCGGACATGGATATGACCGTGTCCATGTCCTATTTTTAAACGGAGCAAAAAAATGTCCACGTTTTGTTCGAATTCAATCGGACGACCAACAGTCGAACCATTTATCGAGCCGGACTACAACGGACTGCTTTGTCCATTTTACAGCGCTACCAAATGGATCACAATTTATCTACAATTGCATACGCGACAGTTGTCACACAATTCTCACCATACAAAACTAAATAACCCAAGTTACATAATTCTCACCATGCAAAAAATTGTCCAAGTAACACAACTCTCACATATTTCCGTTTACTCGGAGGGTCTTGTATAATATCAAAATTTACGTTTACGCCTCCATTTTGGATATTGGTCAGTCCAAATCAACTATTAAGACGAGACCCAAAAAAAATTCTGGACAATATAAAAATATAAATGCAAATTTACAATAATATAGGAGACCAGAAAACTAAATAATCATTTATACAACACGCATATGGAAATAGAATCAAAGGCCAAACTTCTATTTTTCCTTGTATTTAGCCAATATTCAACAAAAATACCTACAAATTCCTACACCAGTATTCTTGAACTTCAATTGTGCTATTGCAAGACAACATATTTTTACTAAATTAACTGCAAAGTTAGGTAGATAGAGTGAGGCTCCCACCACAGAGAAGTGTTACAAAAGAGTGCTATCAGACATTTGTCAATGATGGGAACACTCTAACCACTTCAATGCAAAATAAATAAATTTGTAGTCAATCTACTCAAAATTTTAATTAAGATAAAGAGACACTTTAGACATCAGTCATTAATTAATTAAACCTAGGGGTGCAACTCGGACGGGATAAACCAGAACCCGATTGGATAAACCCGTTAATGGGTTGAATTATGATTGAAGATACTCGGGTTTGGATTCAGATTTGGGTTCAAATATTTGAACCCAATCAAAAATCGGGTTAAGCTCCGATTAATGTGTCGGGTTACCCGAAGAACCCGAAACCCGATATATATATATATCGTCATACTTCTTACAAAAAAATTTAAATCCTAAATTTTTCCACCAAAACTCTTCAACACCTTATCCTAAATTGTATTTCAGTTTGAATTTTGTAATGATCAAGACTTGATTGCTACTTGGTTATGTGTTTAATATTACTTTTGTTTAAAATTGTTTCAATTATTATATTAGAGCTCGATAAACCGATGGACCCGATCTTGGGCTTCATATGTTGAACCCAAGGTCGGGCTGGACTTGGGCTCGAACTAGACTTATGATTCATCGAATTGGACTTGGATTGACCTCAAGCCCGATCCAATACGTCCGAATTGCACCCCTAAATTTAAACCAATTAATTTATAGAAATGATAGGACTTTACAGGTATATGTATTCCCTTGTCTCCACATGTTAGTTCCACTAATAGATTCAAATTGATATATTATTAAGATAATTATGCTTCAGGCCTAAGTCAGCATGATCAAATCCTCTTAATCACTCTTAAATGATTTTGCACATTTTGTTTGTGAAACTTTTTATCATTCTCATTTTCCTTCATCTTCAGGATGTCCTGATCCAATAAAGATCGAGCAACCGTCCAGAATCCAAAACTTTAAGAGAAAACGAAAAAAATTATACATATAATTTGTTAGTATTTTAAATACCAGTGCTCACATAATATAACAAAATAATTTGTTTAGTAAACCTGGTTTTCAATCACACACACACACACACACACACACACATATATTTATTTATTTATTTTTTTTTTTTTCACACATATATATATATATATATATATATATATATATATATATGGGAGCGGATAAAAAGTCCCCCTTAAAAAAACTCCTAAAAACTTCCCTCACTCTAATTCGTAATATTAATGTTAATATTAATGTTAATGTTAAGTTTAATGTTAATTTTAGTATTTAATGTTAATATTAACATTAACATTAATATTAACATTAAATTACGAATTAGAGTGAGGGGGGTTTTTAGGAGATTTTCTAAGGGAGGCTTTTGATCCGCTCACTCTAATTCGTAATTTAATGTTAATATTAATGTTAATATTAATATTAATGTTAATATTAATATTAAATACTAAAATTAACATTAAACTTAACATTAATATTAATATTAATATTAATATTAACATTAATATTAACATTAACATTAATATTACGAATTAGAGTGAGAAGAGTTTTTAGGGAGTTTTCTAAGAAAAACTTTTGATCCGCTCCACATATATATATATATATATATATATATATATATATATATATATATATATATATATATATATATATATATATATTCTGAAGTCTAGACTATAGCTTCTGCGGCTAGAATTATATTATCATGGAACTTCAATTAAAATTTATTATTCTATAAAATAGACTCCTATTCTCTTAATAAAGTATCTAGAAATTGGAATGAAGCTTACTGTTTGATGCTCTTATGAAATTATTGTTCCCTAGTTTGTTTCGTTATACAAGCGATAAGGCTATCATTCCTATTTCTTACTCGCTAAGCTACAATATACTTTTGTCGAATCTCACAACCCAATAGGTTGCTACACACTATAAAGTCCATTACTTTTTTTTAGACACTTTTGTGGAAATATAAAGGCCGCTAGAATGTCATTCCTTTTAGCTTAATATGTCATATAAATATAACTAAATTGCACTATATCATCTCTTTGTCCTACTCTTTATAGTCCATGGTTGTTTGAACTTAAAATTACATAATACAGTACATAGTTCTACATATGTACTAATTAACCGTCGAGAGTTGCCAAATCCGAGTAACTCTTGTGATTATCGAGGAGAGGCATAAGATCCTGATAGATAGAAGAAGATCGGTGGATCGAGTCACGGAGGTGTATTATTTTTTTCATTTATAAATGGTGGGAGCTGTAAGAAATAATGGACCCAAAAGATATACGATACATCATGTATAAAGTTTCGAACGTTACGACGTCTTACATTTGAAAAGAAAAGAAAAATTAACTGTCGAGAGTTTATGTCACGATTCACTTAGTCATAGAAAAAATTTATAAACTGTCGTATGAAACTTTTTTATGGTCCACATCTGAAATCAAGAGCAGAAAACTATGACGATAATGTTGGAAACGCTGTGTGATCCGGACCGAAATTAGACCGCGAGGTACGATATTGGATTGGACCCATATGCCATAATAGAAAACTTCTATGTAAGGTCAGAACCAATCCCAATAATATACACCTCATGATCCCAACTCCTACTCGATGTGGGACTGAATTACCAACTCCATTGTCCCCTCATTTTGAGGGCTCAACCAAAAATAAGATACAATCCAACAATCTTTACCTTACCTCGTTTCCGCCAGCCGAACAACATTAGCACCCTTGCTACTTTTACTCGTTTCCGCAGCCGAGTACCCAGGAGATCCAACATATTGACATCTCGATCCGTTCGACCATAGAACCAAACCGACACATTCATCTACATCATCATTGTGTGCCAACCACAACGTCTTGCTCCACCTTGGACACGTCAAACCCACCTTTGAAACCAATCCGTGCAGTTACATATGCTCTAAACTCTACCTTCAGAGGAGAGCCCGTATATCCGTACGTGTATACGTATGGACTTTTAGCACCATCTGGCTCGAATCAATTAGAGCTGTCCAAATCAGCACCGTAACCTTGAGCTCTGATACCACTTGTTGGGAACGCGGTGTGATCCGAACCGGAGTTGACCCGTGAGGTACGATAATACTGGATCCATATGCCTTAAAAAAGAATTTTTACGTAAGGTCTGAATCAATATCAATTATCTACACCTCATGATATATTTCACCTCATATCCGACGTGGGACTAAATTACTAACTCCATTATCAACTCTTTTTGAGGGCTCAACCGAAAACGAGATACGATCCAGTAAATGACAATGACAAATTGATGACATGGCAATATTATGTTGTCTAGTTTGATCCACAAGCTAAGCAACAAGTATTGATTTGTGCAAAATCTTAAACCACTACCATTCCCATCTGAAGCTCATGATGATTAGAGACCTCCACAAACTAAACTTTGTGGCACCATTCAATTATTACTATTATTTTTAACCACCTACCACATCCGAAGCTCATGATGATTAAGTAGTTAAGCTAGGGAAGAACATAGTTTTTTTTTTCCCCTTTCCTTTCGGTTGTTGAGTTAGTTATAATCGAATACATGTTGTTGTAACATTTTTTTTTTTTTTTTTTTTTTTGAAATCACACTCACACACACAATTGGGGGGCTCGAACCTTGCCGGTCCCTCCGGGTGTCCGCTCTAATACCACTAGGCTAGAGAGCTCGGATTATAAAGACTAAAAAACAAATATTCTAAAAAACAAATATTATATTAATATTATTATTATAAAGACTAAAAAGATTATTATTATAAAGACTAAAAAACAAATATTCTAATCATTCTAGTCTTATTAAGACTACTTAGAAAGACTAAAAAGATAACGATCTTAATTACTTTAAAGTTATTATTATATTAATATTATTATATATATTATTTTATACTTGTATGCAATACTATATTGGATGACCAAATGACAGCTCTCAGTATTATATAGTTGTTTCTATTAACTTTAGTGAATAATTTTAATTAGTAAATATATACAAGGTTACATTTGAAAAAAAAAGTTTCACGGTAAAATTAAAATTTTATTTATTATATAGTAGTATAGAAAGATAACACCATAATTAATATCTTTCGTGATATGCAAATTTTATGGTCAACATTATTCTTAATGGTCGTCTAGCTTAGTCCTACATTTTCTTGAAGGAAATTTCTTTGTCGAAAATATCAAATTGAACCGAACTCTAGTGCCTAGGAGATATATAAGACCCTGATTGGGTGAAGAAAAATCAGTAGTCGAACGACGGGTGCGTATTATTCATTCCATTTACAATAATGATGGAAGTTGGAAACAATGAATCCAAAAAAATATACAATACAGCGTGTACAAAATTCCATACGGATGGTCCGATATCTCAAAAAAAAAAAAAAAAAAAAAATCAAATTGAATGGTCCTTTTACAACAAACCACCCACTAGCTTCCACAAATCCTCCTTTTTTTCATAACTTTTTCTTTGCCGAGATCTCTATAAAGTCACTTTTTCTTGTTGAAAACATATATATAAAGTTATATACACACAACCATAATACTGTCATGGGGAGACAAATTAACAATTGGAGCTTTAACTTTAAGTAAAGCTTTACTAACTAAAGTACGTACATATGCTTACATTTTTCGACACATCAATTATTTTGGCACCTTTGTTTATTTCAGTACATATATGTTATTATCATTTAGTAGCTGAATTTTCAAACACTTCACACTAATTAAAGTTTTCTTGTTTGACAAAATGTGCAACTAATCATTCAAACAAATCTTTGCTTGACATAAATTAAAATTGTCTATAACCACTTTGACTTGAGAGGATTAAATTATGAATCAAAGAAATTAAAATATATTATCACGAGCAAAGGAACTAACTTCTATTTTTATAATCTCATAAAATTCCGCATCCTTTTTGCTAAAAGGTTATCAGTTTTTTGATTTGGTCGTTCACATTTTTTTATGGTATATTGTGGAAGATTCATACTATAAATTAAGAGACAAAAAAAAAAAAAAAAAAAAATATATATATATATATATATATATATATATATATATTCTCGATGGTCTTCAATTGTCAATCTTGATTATTTGGGTCTTATTTGTATTCTATTTTCTCAACTTTGTTTGTGTACTTTGTCTAAATAAAAATAATCTCATAAAATATTGCTACTTAATTTCTCTAGCCTTTAGAGTGTTAGTATATATATTCTTTTTTTTTTTTAGTTCACTTAAAATAAATACACACACGCAATAATTAAAATATGTGTTCTTCTGATACCATGTTGAATTGTTCGTCTTCCTAACATGAGTCGCGATATGGGTCAATTTTCACATAATTAAAGATGGAAAGCGCAACAATATTTTCAAAACCTATCGAGTACATGGACCGGAGAGGTTTTTTTTTTTTTTTTTTTTAGCGTTACAGAGGACACGATCCTCTTGAGAGAAGAAAAAAAAAAAATCCAAAGAAATGTATTGTTGTTCTTCGTTAACTGTTGTATATTATAGTCAGAAGTATAGTACTAACCTTACAAATTACAAGGAATGGTCACTACTTTGGTGACCTTAAGAATATGAATTATTAATGTTCTCAAGAATCAAAGACCATATCACAACTTTTATTAAAAAAGAAAAATGTCATGAGTGTGGAGTGCAACTACAACAGCAGCAGAGTTCTCAATATGGGGATGTTTGGTGGGGGGAGAAAGGAGAAGAAGAAGAAGAAGGAAGGAATGAGTAGTAATCTTCTTCATCAATGGGGCAGGCACTTCCCTTTGCCAAAGAAAAACTCCTTTGACAAGCCATTGCAACAACTTTAAATATTAAATAGAGCGAGTGGTCGAATTAGCCCCTCCAACACTTAAACAATACTCATATTGTTGTTGGGACACATTTGGATGTCGGTGATGCTACGTTGTCGGTGGATTTGGCCTGCACTCCTGGTCTGCCGGCCACGTGTTGCCTCTTCAGTGGATGAGGGCTGCATAATTTACGGACTGGATCTTGAAGGGCGAGAAGGAGGGGTTGACACGTCGGCACGGACACACGTACGGTTAACATTATCTTAATTTGGTCCTCAATAGTGCATAATGGGCACAAAAGATTGATCTACCCAACACAAACAGATATGGGATTAGGGATATGGAAAAGAATCCTGCGTGGCACTCTTCCATTGGCAGGAACGCCGACGTGGGTCCCCACGTTAACAGGGGGGAGGCCAATGGGGAAGTGCCGCGCAGGCGGACGGACTGGCCCGCCTGCGGACAAAATAGCTTTTTTCTATGGAAAAACAGCATCAGTTTGACCCCCATCTTACTAAGCCACTACAATTTTCTCGAGTTAATACTAAACGCCCAAGGCAGATAATTCAAGAAGAACAAAAATATTCAAAAAAAGCGACCTTGTATGTACATAACCCATGTAAATCATAAAGTTCTACATGTGTTACGTAGATCATAAACTTAGGGGTACCATGTGTTACGTAGATCATAAACTTAGAGGTATTCTGTGTCAGTGCAATTAGTTTAAAAGTAGGAATACCCTGTGTTATAAATCCAAAACTTAGGAGTAGCGCGTGCCAATAATCTGAAAAGAAGAATAAAATGGAGGAGGAAGAAGTTAGGTTATAGAAGAGACGAAAATGGAGGAAGAAGAAGAAGTTAGGGAGGAAGAATAAGTTTTGGCAATGTTTTAAAAACCGGATCGGCTTGAACAATTTTTTTTTGGTATAGGTCGAACCGGAGTTCAACCATGGTTCAAATAGACTTTGTTTGATTTGGTTCAAAATTCAAATAGATAATATAGCCATATTTACTTATTGGTTTGGTTAATTTTACAACTATAAGGTTTCTTAAAATCAAACCAAGAACCACGCGATAAATATTTTTGAGTTTTTTTATAAAACCAAAATTGGTCGGTTTAATTGTGAACCGGTTCAGTCTGTTCTTCGATTAAACCTGCTTTTGAAAAAATCGTCGATTCTTTAAAACACCACGGTTCAAGTCAGGCCGACCCGATTTTTATGACAAATCGACTGAAACCGGTCCACCGATGGTCCGATCCGATTTTGACAACACTGAATTTTGGGTTAAATCCTGTTCTAATGGCTGAAGAAAAGATGTGAGGAGTAAATTTTTTTTTTTTTGTCATAATCACGGACTTCAATGTCATGTTCCAAAATTTCATTATAAGACATGTGAGATAGGTGAAAAAAAAAGGCTTAATTGTACTTTGCTACCCTCAACCATGCCGCTTTTTCAACTTGATACCCTAAACTTTTTTTTGTAACAAGTTGATACCTCAACTATTTTTTTTTTCAACTTGATACCTAATTTTTCAAAAAACCCCAAAATGTCCTTATCCCTTCCCTCTTCCCTTCTCCCCTCCCCCCCTCCCCCACTCCGGCCACCCCCACCCTCCCGCTCTGCCTCCCCTCCGGCCACCCCCTTCTCCCACGTCCGGCCAACCCCCCCTCCCGCTTCCGGCGCCACCGCGGCGGCGACGGCTGCGGCTGCTGCGGCGGTGGCTGCTGCTGCCGCGGCGGTGGGGGTAGGGGGGTTGGCCGGACGCGGGAGAGGGGGGTGGCCGGAGGGGAGGCGGAGCGGGAGGGAGGGGGTAGCCGGAGTGGGGGAGGGGGGGTTTGGGGGACGGGGGGTTGGGGGGAGGGGGGGTAATTTTAAGGTTTGAGAAGGGGTATTTTCGTCCCAATTTTTTTTGGGTATCAACTTGTTACAAAAAAAAGTTTAGGATATCAAGTTGAAAAAGAGGAATAGTTGATGGTAGCAAAGTGCAATTACAAAAGTAAAAGTCAAGGGTTAAATTTTTTTAATTAGACATGTCAGGACTTAAATGCTAATCTGATGCAAAATTCAGATCAAAATGCTAATTAGTCCTATAATTTAATATTTCCTATCTATTTATAAAAATAATGCATTGTTTTATATATATATATTGTTATCGCCGGGAACGCCGGGGTACGCTTTTCGATGGAAAATACAGAAACTGAAACAGTTGTAAAGACAACGTTTCAAATGTAATTCCTTAAAGAAAGTTTTGCAACAGAGATCCAGAAGGATTCTACAAATTACGAGATCTAAAAAGATATCGTAATTCACGAATAATCTAAAGAGATTTTCGTGATCGTAGCAAACTGGCAGTAGTGCCTTCTAAAAAGAAGATACTGACAGAACTGCTAAAGGCAACAGAAGGGTGACAGGCGAGAAATGGAATTGCTGGGATGAATGATCACCGTTGCTCAAAGCTTTATTCGCCCTCTGCGAACAGCTTCCAGGAACCAGCAAGGTTGACGGAAAACCTTGGAACACTCCTGCTCTTCTGACTCCTCGGAAGACGGCGAACTCCTCTGACAATGGCTCTACTCTTCTCTGTCTGTTTCTGAAGTAACAGAACCCACGCGTACTAAAAAGTAGTAGTGTTTGTGTTAAAAAACGCGCTCACTACTCTGTTGTGTTAAAGAACACTTAGAGTTTTCTCCATGGAATTCTGATTTCTCCAACACTGAGAGAGAGGAGAGAACCTGCATATATAGCCCACGGGGCGGTTGCCAAGCAGTTGCCTGAACTTCAGGGTAGTGGCTGAACCACTCCTGAACGTGCAGCAACTGCTGCAACTGTTTCCGCTCTAATATGCAGCCAGCCATACACACATACGCACACTGCGTACGCTGCGCACACTGCGCACTCTACGCACGCTGCGTACGCTGCGCGCACTGTGCGTACTGGGCGTACTAGGCTGCGTACTGGGCTGCGTAACCGGGCCAGCGTAACGGGCTGCGCAACGTGGTCGCGCAAGTAGCTCGCGCAACGAGCGCAACTTAAGCGCACTATGCGCCTAGCGACGATGCTGACGTGCTAAGTGCAAAGTGCGCCAACAAAATGCCACATTACGCCTCATGAGCCCTTGAGCCCGAGTCCGAGCCTGAGCCCGAGCCCGAGTCCGAGTCCGAGTCCGAGTCGCTAAGCTCCTACGGAGCTTAGCTCCATGGAAATAAATTTCCAAGAGCAAAAAGCTTACAGCTTCTTAATTGTTGATTAAGCCTTTATACCATTAATAATTAATCCCACATGGCACACAACCATGTGCACTACATGTGCATCTCCATAAAGAGCAAAGACTCATATATATGGAGATACACATTCCTTTCTAGCCGATGTGGGACTAAAAACCAAAACAAAAGGCTAAAAACCCAACAATCCCCCACATATCTATATATATATGAGTACGAGTGTTCCCCACAGTAACTGTCCATTATGCTTTTGGGATAGATGCCACTTAAGACTTGAATCTTCCCACGTGAGTCAAAAATCAAACTATAATACAAGCATGGACTAAGCCTTGAATTCTGCATCATACCTGAAATTCTTTCCACTCACATAATGTAGTTACATGTGCTTCTGGCTACACATTAAAGGCCCTGTGCCAGCCTGGTTTCAGTGTATAATATTGGGCGTCTACAAGTTTACCCTCAAGAGACGGCCTGTTATCTCTTTGTCCATACACTATAGGTGAGTTCTTTATTAAAGAGACATGGCATGAAGCGTCCAACGCTTTCTTTGCGGTGCTACGCCGCTATGACATGGCCTTAAGCCGAGGACCTTACCCCGAATCATCGAAAACCTTATCGTAGTGTCATACTTGTAGGAACCCTAGAGGGGGGGTGAATAGGGTCAAGCTAACTAATCAAGCACTTAGCACAGACAAATTGGCAATTTAAAAATATAAGTGCAAGAGAAAAAGCAAACACAATATCGACACCCGATATATCCTGGTATCCTCCTAAGAGGCAGTCCAGTCCCGGAACTCTCTCCGGCTTTAATCCACTATTTGAGCAAATAGTTACACACGAGTTTGGATCCGAAGAACTCGCCAACTTCTTACACAAGAGATTTAATCCGAAGGGCTCTCCGACTTCAACCGAGAGTTTGGATACGAAGACTCCCCAACTTCAACCGAGAGTTTGGATACGAAGACTCTCCAACTTCAACCTTTCACAATAGGTTTTGATCTCCTTATACAATAGGATGAAGATCTCACTTTTCAACTCAATAACTCTAACATAATTTGTAGATGGCAAATGAAGGATTTGTAGAGTTGTATGTGGATAAGCTTTGGTGGTTTGGAAATTTTTAGGCTCAAAGCATCAACCTTGAATGAAGGGGTTCAAGGCTATTTATAACCAAAGCAAAAAAAAGTGCAATAATGCAACTTTCACAGGCTGACGGATCATCCGCCGGATTTCTGCAGAAATCCGCCGGATCATCCGCCTGAATAGTCCAACGGCTATAAAAAGAGCCGTTGGGATCAATCATTCGTAAAATCCAACCGTTGGAATGCAAACGGTCATATGACGGAAAATCCGTCGAAATTCCGCGATTTTTCGCCGGATAATCCGAACACTCACAGAAGGTATTCTGTGAGACCATTCGGATCTTCCGCCGGATTTCCGCAGAGATCCGCCTAATTATCCGCCAGGATTCCGAAGATTGTCCTGGGATATATTCTACCCTAGCTTTCGATTTTGCCATCCATTTCTTGTGTTTACAATTATTCCTAAGACTCATTACAGACTCCAGATATATTATAGCAGGTGCAGGCTTCTTCAGAGTCTTGAAATGATGATGGCATGGCTTGGCTTCTTCCTTTAATAGGTGCTGACTTTTTCCTTTGGCGGCAGCTGTCCAAAGATATCCAGTTTGTGAAAACTGAATACCTTTCGGGAGCTTCGCCCCCGAACCCCCGACGAGGGGCGCTGCCCCCTCGACCCCCGTCCGCTGACCGGGCAGCGGAACCCCCGGTGCGTGGCTCCAGAGATGTCGTCGGGTGGTTCAGAAAAATCTTGTGGGATCCATCGTCTTTGGCCCACAATGATTTCTTCATTGTATTGCATATGTCCACATTGATCTTGCTAATTGCTTTTCTGCAAATACATGTTAGACGAACAAAGCAATATATATGTAGCAAGAACGATAAGATAAAAGCACATTAGGACTATGCGAAGTTTAAGTATCAATGCTATAGTGATAGCATAAATGTTAGTGATATCATAATGATTAAACTTAATTGAATGACCACAATCAAAAACATAGTTTTGATTTTGGCAACCCAATTAAATCTAAGATAGATAAGCTCATATCACTAATATGTAAACCAATAGGCACATATCATCAAAGGTATAAGTATAAGTAGAAATGTTTTTAGCGATAGTATGAAGATTAGTGATAATGAAGTACTAAACTTAACATATTAACCATATTCAAAAATATGATACAATCATTGGGCCAACAATACTACCCGTAACATGAGGTCTAGCCCCTTTGTAGTGCCAAACTACCCAGCATGAAGCCTTACGCTTCTGTGCGGTGTTATGCCGCTACGACATGGCTTGCAAGGCCGAGGCTTTATCCCTAGCCGGGTTTACCTCATTGTGGTGTCGTGCCACCCGTAACATGAGGAACACCTCCTCTTTGTAGTGCTGACTACATCCCTCTTTAATTCAATATACAGCATTAGGCCAACTGCCTATTTGCGGTGCTACGCCGCTGTGACTTGGCTAACATAGCCGAGGCTTTACCTCCTTCGAGAACCTCATGGTGGAGTCACCACCACACATAGCATGGAGTCACACTCCTTGTAGTGATGTGCTACCATGCTTCCTGTAAAGCATACCAGGCATTCACTCTGCCTGAGAACTCATTAAGGCAATTAAGCCAACCTTCCCATAGGAACCGTTTTTCGCAGAAAACAATAGTAGACAACAGTGGTTATAGGTCCGTAACCTCTCCATGCCCAATAGAACATGTACCCACCGTTCCTGATATTCTTCCGATTAGTGGTCCTCCCTTGAACCAAAAGCTAGATGCCTAGTAGATAAATCTTTGAACTAATAGCATAAAACTTTATGGTAGGAATACAATAATACAATATCAGAATGCCTTCAAGCCCATTTTACAAGCTGTGTCATCGACCAGCTGGCGCTTGAGGCCCTTGGTAAACGGATCCGCCAGGTTCTCCTGACTCCGAACATCAATTACTGCAATAACACCTCTCTTGATAAGATCGTGTACTGCCCTGTACTTCAACCGCACAGTCCTCTTCTTCCCGTTGAAAAGGTCATTTGATGCCACCGCCGCAGTCGTCTGGTTGTCGCAGTATATCGGTATCGCCGGTATTTGTGCCCCAACCACTGGAAGATCATACATGAGCTCATGAAGCCATTCTGCTTCCTCGGCTGCGATATCAAGTGCAAAGATCTCAGATTCCATGGATGACCGCGAGAGCATAGTCTGCTTCTTCGACTTCCACGATATAGCAGCTCCACCCATTGTGAAAATGTATCCACCTGTGGACCTCTCGCTCTCCACCTCTGAGCACCAACTGGCATCACTGAAGCCTTTCACTACCGACGGATCTCCGCTGTAGTACAGTGCATATGTCTGAGTCTTCTTGAGATATCTCATAATCCGTTCCACAGCTTTCCAGTGTTCAACACCTGGATTGCTCGTAAAACGACTCAGCATTCCCACGACGAAAGCTATGTCAGGCCTTGTGACAGTAGTAGCATACATCAAACTCTCGATTACGCTTGCATACTCCAGCTGCCTGACGCTTTCCCCTGAATTAGGCTTCAGCTTCAGATCACACCTGTACGGCGTATAGATCCCTGGAAGATCCCGATACCCATAACGAGTGATCATTTTCTCAATATAATAAGACTGTGACAGCGCTAGTCCAGTGTCTGTCCGGATGATCTTGATCCCTAAGATCACATCAGCTTCCCCCAAGTCCTTCATACTGAACTTGCTTGAGATGAATTTTTTTGTCTCCGTGACACATCTAATATCCGTACCTAGGATAAGCATGCCGTCCACGTACAAACAAACGATCACACCTCTTCCATCAGCGAACTTCGTGTAAACACACTTGTCCGTATCGCTGACTATGTAGCCATTTGACCTTATAACTTTGTCAAATTTCTCATGCCACATCTTGGGAGCCTGTTTAAAACCGTACAAGGATTTCACCAACTTGCAGACTTTGTCTTCAAGACTCCTGATGACAAATCCCTCTGGCTGTTGCATGTAAATCTCTTCGGTCTGCTCGTCATTTAGGAAAGCCGTATTCACATCCATCTGATGTATCACCATCTTATGTATTGCTGCGAGAGCAATCAACATTCTGATGGTGGTCATCCGGGCTACTGGAGCATACGTGTCAAAATAGTCAATCCCCTGCTTCTGAGAAAACCCCTTGGCTACCAACCTAGCCTTGAACTTGTCAATAGTTCCGTCTGCTTTCATCTTCTTCTTGAAGATCCATTTGCATCCGATGGGCTTCGCTCCTTCAGGAAGATCAACCAATACCCAAGTGTTATTTGAGGTGATGGAATCAATCTCATTGTCAATCGCCTCCTTCCAGAAAACCGCGTCTCTGGTCTTCATCGCCTCATCATAGGTAAGCGAATCTGCTTCCACATGATAGGTGACAAAGTCACTTCCGAAGTCCTTCGGCCTCCTCATACGCTTAGCTGACGGCTCAGCTTATTCTGGTTCAACTGTTGTATCAACAACAATATCTTCTTGGACCACATCTTTATTGAAGACTTCAGTCTCTTGTGCACCCTTATTATTCTCCGGAACATCCGGAAGAACAATATTCTTGTGCCTTGCAAACTTGTCTTCAAAATATTCTGCATCGCGAGATTCAATGATATGATTTGACTCAATATCAAAAAATCTTCGAGCATCACTCTTCTCGGCATATCCCAAGAAGATCGTCTTTGTAGTCCTTGTCCCAAGTTCTGAATCTTCAGATCTGGAAGCTTAACATAAGCCAGACACCCCCACACTCGAATAACATTCAAGTTAGGTCTGACCTTGAACCAGAGTTCATGAGGAGTAACGTCAGAAGTTGCATGAGGCACTCTATTTAGAATAAAAGTGGCAGTCAATGCAGCTTCTCCCCAGTAGCACTTAGGAAGGCCAGCAGTCAACAACATTGAGTTTATCATTTCAGTTAACGTCCTGTTCTTCCTCTCAGCTACTCCGTTTGATTGAGGAGAGTACGGAGCCGTAGTCTCATTGACAATTCCATGTTCTTTGCAAAACGATACGAATTCATGAGACCTGTACTCCCCACCTCGATCACTTCTTATCCTTTTGAGTTGTTGTCCAGTCTGCCGCTCAGCTTCGGCTCTGAACTCCTTGAACTTCTCGAATGCTTCGTCTTTAGCCTTCAGCAAGTAGACAAACGCATACTTTGAGAAGTCATCGATGAAGGTTATGAAATACTTCATCCCGGCCTTTGTAGAGAACTGTTTGAAGTCACAGATATCGGAGTGTACCAACTCCGGAAGATCTGTACTTCGATTAACCCGAGAAAAGGGTTTCCTTGTGATCTTTGTTTGAGCACAAACTTCACATTTTTCTACCTTACCCCCACATTTGGAGATAAGTCCTAGACTAGACATTCTGTTTATTCGTTTACAATGAACATGTCCTAGCCTATTATGCCACAACTCAAGAGTATAAGCAGAAGGAGTGATTTTATTAATTACACTAATTACATTGGACTGATTTACAAGCTGAATTTTGAACATTCCTTCGGTATAAAAAGCTTTTCCGAAATATGTTCCCTTGATAGACATCACCATCTGGCCGGCATTGATGTCCATCCTGAGCCTGCATTGCAGAGTAGGCCTCCCGAGACCAGGTTCTTGGCGATAGCAGGTACGTGCTTTACGCCTTGAAGCGTCAGAGACTTCCCCGAAGTCAGCTTCAACACCACCGTCCCGATCCCGAGCACTTCAGCTTGTGCTTGGTTCGCCATCACAACCGCTTCAGAAGTGGGTGTGTAGATGGTGAACCACTCCTTACTGGAGCAGACATGGCAGGTGGCTCCAGTATCTACCCACCAGTCTGAATCAGATCCTACAGCATCAACCTGTCCAATCATAGCAATTACATCAGTAATCATTGAGACTTTGCTAGGCTCACCTTGCTCTGATTTCTTGGCCGGTGCTGTGCATTCACTTTTGAAATGGCCCAACTGGCCACACTTGAAACAAGGCATCTTTGCCTTAGATTTCTTTGACTTGAAAGAAGTTCCCTTAACATTCAAGTTGCTAGGGTTCTTCTTCTTCTTCTGGAAATCTGCACGCTTTCCCTTTCCCTTTGGTTCCCTTGATGAAACCAAATTTGCGTTAGCCATCTGCTTGGAAAGCGTGTCAACTTTATATTGAGCCCTCATCTGGTCTTCTACATAAATTTCCTGCAGGAGATCTTCAAGGGTGATCTCCAGCTTCTTCCTATGCATGTTTGCATAGAACTTACTCCACCCAGCGGGGAGCTTTGAGACAATCCCTCCAACAATAAACTTGTCGGGGAGGGGCATAGCCTCGTCTTCCAACTTCTGTCGCAGCTTCATAAATTCTTTGACCTGCGGCAGCATGGACTTCTCGTCCTCAAAGAGCCATTTGTGATATTTTTCAACCACAAATATTTTGCTCCTGTTCTTGTCTTCTTCGTACAGTTTTTCCAGAGACTTCCATATGTCTCTGGCAATTGGTTTCTTACTGTAGGATTCTGCTAGAGAATCCTCCATAGCATTCAAGATAAGTAACCTGCAAATGCTATTCTCCCTTCTCCACTTGGCCTGAAGTTTAGTAGCCGCAGTGATTGCGGCAGCAGACCCAGTATCTGGAACAGTAGGTTCCTCTTCAAGCAGTACGTGATCAACGTCTCTAAGTTGAAGAGTGAGATAAACCTTCCTCTTCCAGACTTGATAATGCTCTCCATCAAACTTCTCTAACTTACAGAAGTCAGTGTTTAGGAGAGAAGCATTAATATTTTCCATCGTAGCAATAAAGCTTTGAGATTGTTATCGCCGGGAACGCCGGGGCACGCTTTTCGATGGAAAATACAGAAACTGAAACAGTTGTAAAGACAACGTTTCAAATGCAATTTCTTAAAGAAGGTTTTGCAACAGAGATCCAGAAGGATTCTGCAAATTACGAGATCTAAAAAGATATCGTAATTCACGAATAATCTAAAGAGATTTTCGTGATCGTAGCAAACTAGCAGTAGTGCCTTCTAAAAAGAAGATACTGACAGAACTGCTAAAGGCAACAGAAGGGTGACAGGCGAGAAATAGAATTGCTGGGGTGAATGATCACCGTTGCTCAAAGCTTTATTCGCCCTCTGCGAACAGCTTCCAGGAACCAGCAAGGTTGACGGAAAACCTTGGAACACTCCTGCTCTTCTGACTCCTCGGAAGACGGCGAACTCCTCTGGCAATGGCTCTACTCTTCTCTCTCTGTTTCTGAAGTAACAGAACCCACGCGTACTAAAAAGTACTAGTGTTTGTGTTAAAAAATACGCTCACTACTCTGTTGTGTTAAAGAACACTTAGAGTTTTCTCCCTGGAATTCGGATTTCTCCAACACTGAGAGAGAGGAGAGAACCTGCATACACTGCGTACGTGCTAAGTGCGCCAACAAAATGCCACATTACGCCACATGAGCCCGAGCCCGAGCCCGAGCTCGAGTCCGAGTCGCGGAGCTTAGCTCCATGGAAATAAATTTCCAAGAGCAAAAAGCTTACAGCTTCTTAATTGTTGATTAAGCCTTTATACCATTAATAATTAATCCCACATGGCACACACCCATGTGCACTACATGTGCATCTCCATAAAGAGCAAAGACTCATATATATGGAGATACACATTCCTTTCTAGCCGATGTGGGACTAAAAACCAAAACAAAAGGCTAAAAACCCAACAAATATATATATATATATATATATATATATATATATATATATATATATATAGGAAAATGTACCTAAGGTCGACCTTAGGTAAGTTACCTAAGGTCGACCTCATTTTCCTCACTTTACAACATTTTTTTCTTGAATTTTTTTTTATGGGATTCATCTACACCTATTGATTGGCAACATACCAAATTTCAAGAAAAAATAATATTGTTTAGCCCCCTATCAATAAGGTGCAAAATCGACGGTGTAGCAGCAAAGTTTTAGACCGTCGATTTTGCAAGGAATAGATAGGGGGCTAAACAGTATTATTTTTTCTTGAAATTTGGTATGTTGTCAATCAATAAGGTGTAGATGAATCCCATAAAAAAAAATTCAAGAAAAAAATGTTGTAAAGTGAGGAAAATGAGGTCGACCTTAGGTAACTTACCTAAGGTCGACCTTAGGTACATTTTCCTCATATATATATACTTAAACAATGCAACTCCAAACTGTTCCTAAACCGCTGCGTGAATGTTACGCGATCAAAATTAATCGGACACGGCGTATCGGACGCGACCACACTCTCGGATGGCTACAGCGACTCCCGGTGCGTTCCCAATCCCTCCCGCTCGATCATTTTCTCTTTCTTTCTTTCTAGGGTTTAAAAGCAAATTTCGTTCTTCTAATTGATCAATTTAGTAGTTCTATTTACCAATTCGATTCTTGACTGTAGTGGCCCAGCAAAGAGTGGTCGTTCCGAACAAGCACGGGGAGAAGCTGGTCGGAGTTCTACACTCGGCTGGTTCGAAAGAGGTCGTCGTCCTCTGCCATGGATTTCGAGCCACAAAGGTCAGTCGCTCACCTAAACGAAGGAATTTGTGATGTTTGATCTAAGTTTGAGCACGGTCGCGAGTCCGGCGCCGTGTCGGACGCGGATCAGACACGACACAGACACTCCAAAGTACAAGAGGACACACCAAGATCAGTGTCGTGTATGCATCTCGTGCAGAGCCGGCCCTGGTAATTTTAATGCCCAGGGCAATTTTTCAAATGGTGCCCTTTTTTCTTCTAATGATGTATTGAAAACAAAAGGGAGTCCATCTATCTATCTATTAAGTTCAATACAAAATACAATGTGATAAAAAAAATCATGTCCTTTGAATATAGATTCAGATCGAAAAAGCTAAATAATAGATGACAATTATGTATCGAGACAATTTATAAGCCTAAATATCACTTCATCTTCTTCGTATCATTTCATCTTCATCGTATCCCGTTCATGGCCAAAAGGAAAACCTTCTGTCTTCTTTCTTCCAAAAGCTTCTTCATCATCCACCTCAAACAAATAACCACAAGCACATAAGAAAACAAGCAATGAAAACTGGAAAAAAAAAAGTGTCATTTAAAATGTTTTCTTCTTGCATTTTTGGAAGCAAAATCATCAATTATATCTGCATATTCAATGGTTTTCAACATATCTTTTTCAATGCATATAATTGCTAATCCATTAAGTCTATCTTGAGTCATGGTGGTCCGCAAATAAGATTTTAATAATTTTAATTTAGAAAAACTTCTTTCCTCAGATGCCACAGTCACAGGCAAAGTCAACAAAATTCTGTAAACAATCATTACATTCGGAAACATATCCATGCTTTTTAGAAACTCTAAAATTTTAATTGTTGTCCATGACTTGTCTGTATCATATGATTCACTAGGTAAGATATATTGCACTATTTGTAGCTCTTAATACAAATCCCCTAAATCAACATCAGAAGCATTACCATTTTTCAAGGCCCTATCAAGATTCTCACAAGAATATTTCAATTCATCATCATCCAATGATTTTAACTTTGCTGCATCAAACAGGAAACCAAAAATAGACTGAAATGTATGTAATTGCTCAAATCTCTCTCTCAATTCAGCAAAAGCAATATCCACTACCACAAGAAAATAATCAGTTCTAAATGATTCTTCGGCTGATTGTTGTTCCCTTTCCGTATTAGCAATTTCATCAAATTGTCTTTTTCTACAACTTTGACGCTTAAGAGGAAAAATATGCTCAATTTCCATATTAGATGCAATCTTTTTTGCCTCAATCATAGCAGAATTAAACCCATTTTCCCTATAGTTTTCAAAAAAAGAAACAAGTCCTTCCAAACATTTTACTGCAACATCAACACTCATGTCTTCAAATTGTAGTTTCTTACTAACCATGTTAATCTTTACAAGAATTTCAAACCAAATAACCAAGCTTAAAATAAAATCAAAACTAGAAAACCCTTGAGTTGCTAAAATTTCAGCATCCCTACTTAATTTAGCATCATCGCTAATCTCTGCTAATTTAAACAATGCTTCTCTAATTTCAGAAACTTGAGACATTATTGCTTTGACACTTTTTACATGACTTTCCCAACGTGTAGTAGACAACGATTTTAAAGTTAAACCGTCTACATAATCAAGTAAAACAGCCCATCGTTTTGTAGAATTAGCGAACACAGTATATATGCATTGACATGCTCCAAAAAAAGATTTTGCTTTAATACATGAACTTACCATATCACAAATAACTAAATTAAGAGAATGACAACCACAAGGCATATAAAAAGCTCTAGGATTAATGTCAAGTAATCTTTTTTGCACACCTAGATTTTTTTCTTTCATATTGGATCCATTATCATAACTTTGCCCTCTCACATTATCAATGTCAAGATCAAGTGATTTTATTGCAGCTATCAACTCTGTAAAAAGTCTTAATCCAGTTATTTCTTGCACATTTAATTTTTTTTTTAAAAAATCTTCTACTTTTATTGGAGTACTTGACACATCTACACATCTTATAATTAAAGTCATTTGTTCCTTGTTACTTGCATCAGGAGTACAATCAAGAATAACTGAAAAATACTTTGCTTCTTTAATTTTTTTAATGATTGCATTCTTCACTTTCGATCCTACAATTGTAATCAACTCATTTTTGAATTTTATGACTAAGATAATGATAATGAATCTGTTTATCTTGAATGAGACGAAAATGTTGTTGCATTACCAGATTAAATTCCGCAATCATTTCATCTAAGCCCAAAAAATTACCATTAGAATCTTCATAAATCTTTTCATTTGTTCCACGAAATGCCAAATTATGTAGAGCAAGACACTTCACGACAGCAATTATTCTAAGCATTACTTGTTTCCAATGCTCTTTATCTTACTTAATAAGCTCTTGTAATTCTTTATCAATTGTTTGATTGTGGTGCAATCTCTTACTTAACTCAACCCAAGCAGTACAATTAAGAGTGTGTTCTTTGCTTCTTTCATGTTGTATAAGTTTCTCACCAATATGTTTCCAATCTTTAATTCCTTCTCTTGCTAATTGACTTCTAGATGGCATTATACTAAACAACTTGCAACAAAAACAAAACACTTTATCAGTTAACTTTGAGTAGACAAGCCATTTTCTATCATGAAACTCTCCATTATTCATTGGCCGCTTATAATAGCTAGTAGAAAAATGTCTAGAATGTTCATCTAGAGGAAAATTTAAATTATCTTCTCTAATAAGTCCTTTCTCTACAAGTAAATCTCTCATATTGTCATCAATATTATCCCAAACACCTGGATCATACATATTCAACAATGGTACAGTACTAGCAGGTTCATCTTCTCCTAAATGGTTTGGGGAAGAATGATCACCATTTTGATCACTTTCATGTTCTACTACATGTTCTGGCGAAGAATGATGCATGCTTGTTTCATGTTCATTTTTCCTACATCATCAATATCTTCATTCACATTATTATTATTTTCTACCACTTCATTCAAAATAGTTTCTTGTTCAAGCTCATTGGGTTGATTCAAACTTTCATCTGAAGTATGTTTGTTGCAAAAGTATTTTTTTAGAGATCCTTTTAGTGATTCGGCTATCTCTTCATTCTTTTTTTGTTTTTTTCTTTTCAAATTTCTAGAGAGTTGTTTCCTAGGAAACATTTTAGAGTCTAAGACGGAAAATTTTAACTAAACAAAATCACAACACATAAGCATATGCAAACAAAATATATTCAGCAAAGAACAATAAAACCTGGCTTGAGTTCTTTTTCTTTAAATTGTAACTTCCAATTCAAATTGTAATTCCAAGAATCATTGCCTGCAAAGAAAAGAGGTATTGTCATTAACAAATTTTGTACTGGTACCAACAAAAGATAAAAAAATAAAAGCAAGTTTTAAAAAAATGCTAAAATGAGTTTGTACAAGTCAGATTCTTTTAACAATGGAGGAAAACTATCCCTAAATTAACGAAAATATATTAATGGTTATTGGTTAATTATAAATAAAGCAGTAAAATAGAAGAACATGCCTAAATTAACAAAGAACATGCCTAAATTTTACAAATAAATAGTTAATTATAAATGGTTAATCACAAGTCAGATTCCTAGATTTGGTTAATTATAAATGGTTGATTGAACTAATATGGCTTGCAATTAACGAAAATATACAAGGCAACATAACATTAATTTGACAAAAGTCAGAAGAACATGCCTAAATTTTACAAATAAAGCAGTAAAAAAATTAGATCCATACCAGTAAAATATATTAATCTTGGTTGTTCAACAAAAGCAAAACCACAATGGAGGAAGAGAGCCCTAGCAGTAGCAGAACATGGGAAAACTGAAAAGAAAAAGTGAAGATGATTTTTTTTATAGATAAACTCCAATTATAAAGAGAGCAATAAAATAAAAAATTTACCATTGGGAATAAGAATCGTCTCCATCACAGAAAATTTTACAAGGAAATAGAGAAAGCCCTTTTCTCTCGGACTACGAAACAGAAAGTAGAACCGGAAATGGAAGAGGAAGAGAATACGAGGAGACATTCACGGAAGAGTTATAGCAAATATATGTTGCTGCTGATTTGGTGGGGTGGTTATTTATTTGCGGCCGCTGATTGCTTTGTTCGGCTACAGCCTACAGGTTTGGGTTATAGCAAATATATGCTATCAAAAATTGGCCCAGGTCCATAATATATAGGACGTTGAGAAAAATTTGGTGCCCCCAACAGAATTGGTGCCCTGGGCTTGAGCCCGGCCCGCCCTGGCCTGGGCCGGCTCTGATCTCGTGTCATGTTGTAGTCTTGGTTACACTGTCCCTATTATTTAACCATGCAATTTTTTTTCTTTTTCATCTGCCTATTATATGGTAAGTTCTATAAGACAAATATAAAACAGGCAACGCTTGATGGATCCGAGTGTTGGAAAATTCCGAAAATAAGAAATAACATGTCCATAATTGAGTGGGAGCTGAAGTGAGATGGCTGACCGACAATACGTTGAAGGATAGGATAAGAAACGAGTGGGAAGTTGGAGGTGGCGTCAACTGAGAATAGGATGAGATAAAATCGTCTCAGATGGTTTGGATTTGTGCAATGTAAACCAATAGATCCACCAGTTTGATGGGGTGATAGGATATATCAGTCAAACTTAGATCAAGGCCGTAACGAAGGAGATGGTTTTTGTTAATGTAACAGAGGACATGGCGTTAAGGGAGCTACATGGGAAAAAAAGGATTCAAGTAGCCGACCCCAAAATCTTGGGATGAAGGCTTTGTTGTTGTATCGTATGGTAAGTTCAGAATGCCTATTGATTTGGTGTAGTTCACAATGCCCTATTCCTTTGTCGTTGTATCATATGGTTAGTTAGTTCATAACGCCCTATTGATTTGGTATAGTTCATAACGACCTATTGATTTGTTGTTGTATCATATGGTAAGTTCATAAGGCTTTGTTGTAGTTCCCACATATACTTTTTGAACATTATCTCTTCAAGTATTAGTCGCCTTTACCCGTTTAACTTGCACTTGGCAGAATAATCTCTTTCAGCTTAGCACATAAGTGCCTGTGCATTCGGTTGCAACAACTAATAATTAACAAACAAAGCTTCTTGTGACAATTTTGAGAGCATCCTGCACAAGCATAAAAGAGTAACATTACGAATTGCTCAAATAGTTACTGATACTTCATAGAATTATAATTAATGTTACCAAAGTTACATAAAATTGTAACAAAAAGATTATTGACTTTACACATAAAACCAAAAAATCTAAAAAGATGGACGAAATACTTGCTTGTACTAGATCATAGCTTCCATTGTACTCCCAAGGAAGGTTCCCGACCAAAAAGTTTTGAGATTGTTCTAGTTTAAAACTAGGGGTGGGCTGTTTAAAATGGTGGATCTTGAAACAAGTTTTAGGAGGGGTCAAACTACAAATAACTAACAAAGTATATAACACGAAAGTAAATTTATAATATAACTTTTTTATCCGTAAATAATATCCATAAAAAATAGTATTCCGCAAAAACAACTAAATAGTAAATTAGACATAATTGAGAGAGAGAGAGAGAGAGAGAGAGAGAGAGAGAGAGAGAGAGAGAGAGAGAGAGAGAGAGAGGGAGATTTCAACTTAAAGTAGCGTTGGATGTTCTCCCAAATGCTTGAAATCATCAATAGTTGAATCAGAATTAGAATTAGAATTATTAGATACTCCTCTTTCAATAAACAGTCAAATCATCGACAAGAAACTACTATTTCATCTTAGTTCTAAGTCTTGTTTTGACAATGCTTATTGCAGAAAAGCTTGTTGTATAGTTGCGAAAACTAGAAGAGTTAAAATAAGGCAAAATAGTCTATCATATATCATTGAAATATTTTTTAGATTTCTATGATTTAGGAACATTGCAAAACAAGATGCTACAACTAAAACTTTATATTTAATTTATATTGCTCATTGGAATCGTTAGGATAATATTGTTGTTGAAACCAGAAGTCGTAAAAATCAGCAAAAAAACTTACTAAGGGTATGAACCGAGTGTACTACCAACAAAATTGTCGCGAAAAAGCAAACAACGTGCACCGAGTGGACTAAGTTGCTATAAGAGTAAGGCCCTCAATAGCAATATAGCATTGTAAAAAAATAGTTATTACCTCGTTGATGGGGTATTGAATATCACCATTGCTTAAAACGAGATTTGACCCTTTCCATCCATCTGTTTCTAGGAATCAGCAAGTTCAAAAGAATATCTGGAACACTCAAAACTGTTACATACTCGGAACAGAGTATGAACAAGGTCGCCGCTGCTTCTGCTACACTTTCTTTTCTCTCACTTTTCAAGTGCAAAAAACAGAGACTTTATATAGGGGAGTCAATCCCTTATCAACCATAATCGTCCACTACTAATGTAGGCGAAAAACCATTGAGTAACTCCCTATTAAATGAACGGTTACCAATAGTAACTCCCTATAAATAAGACAACTACAAACTGAACCGTCCCAACGACAACAACAACAACAACAAAACCGAGACAACAGAGAAAACTGTATGCGAAATAGCATATTCGCTGAATTCTGCTGAACCTGCGAACTCCACGGACCCGAGGAACCGTGGTACGCGACGACACCCGCAAACCATGTGGACTCGCAGAAGTATGGAGCTGCGAAACATCGCGACACCCGCAAAACCATGGAACCGCGTTTGGCCGTGACGCATGTGCACGCTACGGTGTCGCGTGACGTGAGAAAGTATCCCGAACAATCGTGACAAAACCGCAAGAAACCGTATTGCTTCTACAATATCACCCCGCAAAATGCTCTATCTCTGCGTCATATGCGTACGTGCGAAGTGTAAAATGTGATATCAAAGCGTCATTTTGCGTCCTTCACCCATGTCTGAGTTTGAGTTTCTAAGCCCCTTTATGGCCTAGCTCCAAAGGGAATCTTTCTTAAAATTGTTGACAAAAAAACAAAGATACCTTGTGGGATTTGAACCTTACCTACTAGAGAAAACCTCCACCCAACAACTACTTGAGCTAAATCACCCTATATGTGCAAATTAATAAATGATAAAATATTGAAATACACACACTTGGAATTTGCCACATCATTGAGTAGTAGACCAAGTCACTAGTGACCAAGTGCAAATAAATCACAACCACCTCAGAGTGATTGTACATCGTTCATTAGGATAGATGTCGCTTACGACTTGAATCTTTCTACATGGGTAGAACGGTAGTACGATACAGAATGGACTAAGCCTTGAATTTAGTACCATACTAAATCTTTATTCATACACATATATGAGTTCGTTCCTTAGAGAATTTAAAATCTCAGTATGAGGTCACCTACCTCCTTGCGGTGCTAAACCGCAATGACGACCCAATTTCGAGCTCTCACTACCACATTTGATGTCACCCTACTCTAGCACGAGGGATTATGCCTCTTTGTTTTGCAATTATATTATTCTCTACCTTTCAGCATGAAGCCACTTTCCTCTAAGTGATGTTGCACCGTTGTGACATGACCCGAAGCTGAGGTCTCACCTTATGCGATATCACACCACTATAACATGGGGTACTTGTCCCTTTGTAGTGCTACCCGTGCTTCATGTAAAGCACACCGAGCATTCCAAATGCTCGAGAACTTGTTAAGACTTTAAAGTTTAAACCAACCTCCTACATAATTTGTTCTTTTTCAAAGCAAACAATAGACCATAGAGGTTTCAAGATCCAATTCCAACAATGTTTCCATAGACAAATCTCTGTACCTGATCTATCCTGGCCAATGATTATTCTTTGAACAAAAAGATGTATAGTAGATTTTTTTTAAAATTAATAGCAAAACACTTTATGGTAAAATTATAAAGACATTACATTAGAATTTTTTAAGTCTATTTTTTGTTGTATCCTCGACAAGCTGGCGCTTAAGGTCCTTGGTGAACGGATCCGCTAGATTCTCATGGCTCAATTTATCAACCACTGTAATGATGCCATCTGAGATACGCTTATACAATACTGTGTGAAGAACTCATAGTCCTCTTCTTCCCATTGAAGAGAACATTGGATGCGACGGTTGAAGTCACCTAGTTGTCGCAATATATCAGTATAACTAGAATCTGCGCACCAACCAAAGGAAGATCATACATGAGCTCCCAAAGTCATTATACTTCATCTGTTACAGTCAGTGCGTATAACTCAAACTCTATAGATGAGTGTTAGAGCAAAATCTACTTCTTCGACTTCCACGATATAGCAGCTCCACTCATGGAGAACTTAAATTCTCATGTGGACCTTTCGCTCTCCACTTGTGAGCACCAATTAGCATCACCGAAGTCTTCTACCATAGTTGGATAACCGATGTAGTGTATTTCAAGGTGTTGGGTGGGCCGGCCCGGGCCGGGCTCAGACCGTGAGCGACAGCGGGCCGGACTGGGCTAACCCGGAGGGGGCATGGCTGGACCCAGCCCGGACCCGAGGCCAGTTTTGGTCGGGCCGGGCCGGTTCAGCGGCGGATCGGTCGACCCGGTTTGGGTCAGGAAAACCCCAAAAAAAAATTTCATAAAAGGAGAAATTTTATAACTAAATTGTAACATAAAAACTATTTTTTTATTAATCTCAACATAAATTAATATACAATTTTGGACATTTTTTGATTTTTGGAGAACTAAATTGTAACATAAATTTATTAATGTGAACTAGTAAAAAAATGTACAATTGTTTTTGTGTCTTTCGTCGTCTTTCATCCGTCTCTATTGCTCAGCTCTTCCTTCCTCCAAGGTAAGAGACGCAAAGTCTAGTTCACTGATGTCGGCATTTTCATCTCTTGAGTTTTGGGTTCGTTCTTTCGCATGAATCCAGTCTTGAACGCATTTTTCTTGCAAGGTATCCTTGAACCTGTACTAAAACAAGATTCCGATGCTACCGTGGACACTGGGATCATTAGTATATCGCGTGCTATAGAAGAAAGTATAGGGTATGTAAAAATTTTATTGTGAATATCGTATTCACGTAAAAATTGCATGATGGCTCCACCAATTACTGAACCGGTATGTGAAAAATCCAAATGTCATAGACAAATAATACGTTTTTGCAACATCCACTTTGGGACAAAATCTGTAATAGGATTGTTTTTAAATAAATTATTATAATAAGCAAAATTTTGTTGTGAATCATCTCCGTAAGGGTGGTTAGAACCAGTAGCATTCATAGTTTGAAAATTAATTTTGTAGAAAATGTCGTCTACCAAAAAGAGAGACTGTCACGCCCCGCTCCCGTAGGAGCGATCGTCCTCACTAAGGCGTGATGCCGCACGAGCCCAGATTGCGCTCGTGCAAGGCAGGTTCCATAACGGCCGATTGGCAGCGGCGGCGACGGGGTCGTCGCACAGAAGTCCCAAGCAGAATATTGAATATGCAGCGGAAATTTAGAACAAGAACACAAGACATTCAAAAGGAAATCTTTATTGATATTGAGTACATGAATACATTTGTGGGCGCAAGGCCAATTTACAAGTCTCTCGTGCTCACTTTTCTCTCATTTACAAGTCACTCTGCTCTCTCTTATGTCTCGATACAATACTTGAATCCAGCGGAAGCTTCGGAAGGCGATGTCCATACATTATGTCCTGTATAAGTCTTCAATCCACGCGGTCGCACGCTTCGAATCGCCAAGGAACTCCGTGCCTCGACGCATCCAAGCGAGCTCCGCGCCACGAGCTTCTACCGGTGCCTGCACATGAAATACTGTGTGGGTGTCAGTACTCAACTGTACTGGTGGAGTGAGCTTCTCGCCCACCTATACAAAACCGACACGTTCATTTACTTTGTGCAGCTTAAACCCTTTCGATTGTCTTTCTAGTCTTGCCTTAGGATCAGTTTTAAGACTTGACGTCTAACCAACTCGACGTGCAACGACAAGGTCGTGCTATAATACCGTGTATTTCGATCGAGGCAGTGCCTCATCGCCTAGGTACTTGACCAAACTTCAACTCGGGACGGCAGGGTCGTGCCACATTCTATTCGCAACTTAGACATGTTCAAGACAATGCTATGCCGAGGAGCAACTTACGCGAACTCGGCCGTGCCAAGACCTTTGTTTAAACTCAAGCGCCTCTAGACCAATCCTCGTGCCAACAATTCAAATGCCAAAGACGACAACGGGACGACTCGTGCAGGTTGTGCTTCTAGACCTTGTTTAGACTTGTTCGTGCTTCAAGATTGAGGCCGCGTCTCGCAACATATCAAGACTTATCATGCTACCGCCTTGCGGCCTTCCTGATCGACTCATTTGCTAACTTAGACAAGACTTGTGAAACATAGTGTTGATTCTATGAATATCCCGATGCCATCTATTGTGCCAAGCACGGTGCCTATGCTGCAGCCCATTCTTAGGCCCAGACCTTGTGTTACCGACTAGACCTGCATTCAAGCTCTAGACCCAAACCCAAAGGCATACACGCGGTGTGCCGCTATCTGCCGACACGTCTACATGAGGAGGTCACTAGCAATGTCAAGCTATCTTGGACTGGCTCGTGGGATATCGGCCTGTACGTACACGGGTAGCTAGCCCGGTGGGACCGAACTCTCCCATGCGGTCATCCAGCATCCTACTTTGAGCCACACTCGCTTCCCCCGGGCCGAATGATCCCGGCGCCCCGGTGATCACTCGAGAAGACATCACCTTGTCGACAAGTTGTCCAATGACCATGCATACTCGATCTATCCAGTCTATCCAGTCCTTCCTTAACATGACCATGCTTTCCTTCTATCTGTCGAGACTTCCAAGCCGCGGGACCGATCTCGTGAACGAGACTTATCAAGACGTTGCGAGACTCCCAAGTAGCGGGACCGATCTCGGCGACAACCAGTCGCGGGGACTTCCTTTGACCGTGGCATGCTTTTCACTAATCCGATCGTGGATCGTGCCTCTGATAGGCCTGGTTCTCTAGGCGACACTAACGCTCAAGTCATATACTTTGTACAACGAGCCTTGTTCTCAAGGGCTACGCGACTTGACAACCGCAGATAGAGCGGAACAATGCTAGAAATGGCTTCGATAGCCCAGCACAACACTTGCCTACTTATTCGAGCAACGACTCGACGAGCAAAGGCTACGCCGAGCTCCGCGTCGAGAGGACGTGCTATGCACATGGTCGACTTGAACAACCAAGTTCGTGCCTAGACTTAAGCCAACAGCCGTGCAAGACGACTTAACTTACGGGACGTGCGAAGGCTATGCCAAGCCTTACGGGACTGGACCGTTCAATGCTTAATTACGCATTCACGTGGCGATGCCTATGACTTAGGCTGATTCAAGTGTTGGGGCAAAACGACGGAACCGTGCATGCTTTACCAAGCATTCACGCAGGCGACGCCTATGACTTAGGCTGTTTCAAGTGTCGGGACAACTTAGCAACTTAAGCCAACTTTCTTCTCTCAAGCCACGGGATCGAAGGATCGAGTGTCATTTGAAAGCACGCTGAGCCGACTTCTATGAAGACCGTGGGACCATTTTCCATGTTCTAAGACATTCCGACGGGTCGGAATTATTCCCTTAGCTATGTGCGTTCGTAGCTTTTATATTAGCCTACTTGTGCAAGTTGAAAACATGCGAGTTATTAAGTGAAGGCTAAGATGAGGCAAGTTCACCGAAACTACCCCACCTGTGCGAGGAGTCGCCTCGGAAGAGCGAGCCTTCGAACAGCCGTTGCAAGGCTAAGTTCCAACGCCATCGGCGTTTCGATTTCTCCGATTGACTTTGCGGGACGGGGTACTACAGAGACAGAGAATAAAAAGTCCAAAATTGTCAAAAAAAAAAAACTCAAAAAGTACCACAAAAAAGTGAAAAAATCTCTAAATTAAAATTACTTGGAAGGTACACTTCGGGAAGAGATGTGAAACTCCAAGAATTTTTGCAGAATTTGAAAGCCGGAGAACACCGCACTTTGGCCTCCAGAAAGTTGCACTTCAAAGTCTAGAAACTTGTTGTTCAATCTTCAAAGAATTCCTTAACTTCAATATTTTGTAAGAGGAAAGAAATGGTTGTATATATTTTTTTTTTCAAATTTGGTCTATCTATAGATTTTTTTGGGGGGCAAAATGACATATTTTACCCAAAAAAAGAGTGGTTATAAGGGTATTTTGGTCATTTTCAGCAAAATGACCAAAATAAACTTCCAACGTTCAAAAAACAGCCACTAAATCGGGATTGTTTTGGTCTTTTACACCCCCAACGATTACAAACCCAAATTTTTTTTCAAAAAATCGGCCGAACCGGGCCTGGACCGGGCTAGTCCGGATCGGCCCGGTCGGACTTGGGGGGTTTGCCCGCCCCGGACCCGCGCTCAAACCGGACCGGGCCGGTCCGGGCTAGTGGGTCGGGGAGAGAGGACCGGCCTGCACGTATATGGGGGCGGTTTTGGGTCGGTTCGGGTTTGTCCGGTCCGGGTTCGAGCCGGGGACCGGGCTGCCCGGCCCACACAACACCTTGAAGTGTATTACAAACTTTTGAGTCCTCTTAAGATATCTCATAACTCTTTTCACAGCTTTCCAATATTCCACAGATGGATTGATCGTGAACTGGCTTAGCATCCCCACAACAATAGCAATGTCAGGTCTTGTGCAACTTATTGCCTACATCAAATTGCTAATGATATTTGAAAAGTCCATCTTCTTGAGAGTTTTTCTTGAGTTTGACTTCAGCTTCTTGCCACACCTATAAGGAGTATCAATTCTCGGAAGATCCTTATATCCATATCGTGTGAGTATCTTCTTTACGTAGGGAGCTTGTGAAGAGAAAATCCAACTTCAGTCCGATGATCATTATACCGAGGATAGCATCAACATATCCCAAGTCCTACATACTGAACTCAGATGATTGGAACTACTTGGTCTTTATGTTGCTACAGGATTAACATATCGTCAAAATAGAGACACACAAGCTGACTTAGTGTAGATACACTTATCTGTCTTGCTGTCTCTGTAGCCGTTTGATCTAATAACTTTATCAAAATTCTAATATTACATCTTGGGAGCTTGCTTTAAATCGTAAAAAGATTTCACAGTTTGCACATCTTGTCTTCAAGCCTCTTAAAGATTGTCTTCTGGTTGCTTTATTTACACCTTTTCGTTCAGATCTCTATTTAGTAATGTCGTTTTGATATCCATCCGGTGAATCACTAACTTGTGAATAACGTCCAATACGACCAACATTTCAATAGTTGTCATCCGTGCCACTAGAGCATAAATGTTGAAGTAGTCGATTTTATGTTTATGTGCGAATCATTTAGCCACCAACTTGTTCTTGAACTTATCAACTGTTCCATTGGCCCTTATGTTCTTCTTGAAAATCTATTTGCATCATATGGGTTTCGCAACTTCAGGTAGATTGACCAACACCCAAGTGTTATTGGATGTTATAGAGTCAATTTTGTCATTTATTGTTTACTTCCAGAAGAAATCTATGGTCTTCATCGCTTCATCATAGTGAGTGGATCAGTTTTCACATGATGATAGGTGACAGGTGACAAAGTTTTCTTGTTCATCCGCTTGAATGACTTTCTTACAATCTTAGCCTAAGAACATACTTCACATTTCTCCATCTCCTTACCCTCATATTTGAAGATAAGACCTAAACTTGATATTTTGTTATTCTTTAACAATGAACATGTCATAGTCTATTGTGCCGCAACTCAAGAGTATAATCAGAAATATGGCTTTAATACATTCACAAGGAGTTACAAGCTGAAGTTTGAACATTATTTTGGTACATAAAACGTGTCCAGAGTATGCTTCCTTGTAAGACATCACCATCCGACCATCATTGACTATCATCGATGTCCATCCTCAAGCTTGCATTGCACAACAAACTTTCATAAATCTGGTTCTTTGCGGCAACAAGAACATGCTTCACATTTTTCAGAGTAAGTGACTTCTTTGAAGTCAACTTTAGCACCACAGTTCCGATTTCAAGTACTTCAGCTTGCATCTTATTTGTCATTGTTACATTCTCAGGTAAAGGTTCATACGAGGTGAATAGTTCCTTCGTAGAACAGACATGGCATGAGGCCTATGTGTCCACTCATCCGTCGGTGTTCATGTCATATGAGACAACCTGCACTTAAGCTCGTCTTCCTAGTGTTCTTTTGGTTTTGGCCTTAGTTTGGACCTGTAATCCTTCTTGAAGTGGCATTTCTTATTACAATTGAAGCAAACCCTGTTCTCCTTTGGCTTAGGCTTGAAAGGAGTAGATTTCACCTCAGATGATTGGAGTCCTTCCTCTTGTTGTTGTGGATAGCCTTATGTTTTCCCTTGTGATCCCCATTATATATCATGTTTGTCTTGACAAACTGCTTGGACAATAAGTCCATCTTGATCTTACTCCTGGCTTCGTCCTCAATCTGGATGAAGCGCATAAATAAAGTTATATTTTCTTCTTCTTGTGGTACATATCGGTAGAGAACCGATCACTATTGGTAGGGAGTTTGGAGATAATAACTCCTACCGTAAATTTTTCCACTAGAGGTATAGCCTCTTCTTCCAGCTTTTGTTGAAGCTTTATAAGTTCTTTGAGCAAGGGTAGTATGGTTTTACCATCTTCAAACTCATGTTCATGAACTTGTTAACAAGATACACTTTTGACATGTTCTTATCATCCTTGTACTGTTTTTAAAGAGACTCCTAGATGTCTCTCGCTTTCTCCTTCTTGTTGTAGGATCCTTCAAGTAAATCCTCCAAGAAATTGAGAATCAATAACTTGTAGAGGTTGTTGTCTCTTTTCCACTTCGCAAGAGTGATAATCACGTTGACAATTGCTTACCCATCATCCATCTCTGGAATCATAGGTTCTGTATCAGTCAGAACGTATTTTACGTCAACGAGATGAAGATTCAAACTAATCTTTCTCTTCCAATTGCTGTAGTGCTCTCCATCAAACTTTTCGAGTTTGTGAAAGCTGGTATCCAGAAGACTTGTACGCGACTCCATTATAGGATCTTGAAGATATTTTTGTAATCTTGTGGAAAATCATAAAATCTCGCTTTGAGATTGTTGTTGAAACCAGTGTACTTCCGTACAAGTCTCAAAGACTTTTTCCACGAAAGTAGTGAAAATCAGCAAACAAACTTGCTAAGGATGTGCACCGAGTGCACTACCAACAAGATTGTCGCAAAAAAGCAAGCAACGTGCATCTGAGTGCACTAAGTTGCTATAAGAGGAAAGTCCTCAACCGAAGTATAGTACTGCAAAAGCGCGTGGAAGCACGCGGAGCAACCACGAGGTCACTGCACGGAACGCACCATCTCTACGCCCAAAACCTATATGCGAACTGCAAAGTGAGCCATTAATTGACCACTTTGGAACCGTCTCTGTTGTGGACTGTTAGCTGTAGGTACTCAAACGGATCATGAGAACTGATTCTCTGGAAGTGTATAAAAGGACTAGTTGCCTTGGGTTGGAGGTTGGCCAATAATAAGGATAGAAGAAAAATATTTACAATGTTTCATTTGAAACTATCTTCTTGACTTCTTCAGAATATGTCACAGCTTGTTCATGATGGTAACGTATAGAGAATCAAAAGCACTTGGTATATATTAGGGGAAAGGTCATGCTTGGTCATGACTACTAAAAGTTTAACGGTCAGAATGAGCTTTGTAGAGCATGTACTAGCCGCTCATCAAGTAATTACGCCTTTGTCTGCACCTTGTGTCACTTCTGGCACTTTGTTTGATAGCAAATTGGGTTGCCAAATTATGTACTGATGTATTTTCAGATTTTGAGCCTCTTCGTTTCAAGTAAATAAAACTTTTTGTGCAGGGTTTTTGGTTTCTCTGAGTTCTTCAACTGTACAGCGTTACTGTGCTTATTCCTTTGTTTGTATAGAAACAATGTTTTTAATTTAGTAATATGGTTTTGTTGAAATTGGTGTTATAGTCATCTTATTCTGGTAGTTGTTGCAAATTTCAGGAAGACAATACTATAGTTAAGCTTATTTGTGCACTGACAACAAATGGGATCAGTGCCTTCCACTTTGATTTTTCTGGAAATGGGTAAGCTATTGTTACGAAAGATGCAAACCATGCCTATATGAGGTTTCTTTGGTGTATTTCCCTCTTAATTCTTTCTAAATATTGTGTATGCTAACTGCTAACCCATGGTTTAGAATTCTCTTTAATTTCAGTAGAGCATTTGGTGCTTGTGGAACAAAGTTAATACATTTCCAAGATACACTGAATTCACTCAGATGAAACTTCTCTTGCTAAGATTTATTTCAAAATGTTGTTAATACCCTTCAAGTTTGTGACAAGTACAAAGAGAATGAGTAGTTGGTGAACTAAGATTGTCATCACATTGATGGAAATAAAGAACACATTATCTAGATCCACCACCTATATTTTCTCATTGCTCTGCCTTCACTTTTTTCCAAGTAAAGGAGAAAGGCTGATCCTTGTGTAACCAAAAAGGTAGCTCTACTCAATCATATCTGGAAATCCAGGTTTTATGGCTACACCCTCTCTTGCATATAACTAACTACCTTGACTTGGAGTTCAATGCCAAACAAAGACGATTGACGTCAGTTTTTACAGCCGCTCGTAAATACTTGGTTGATTGTTGTACGGAGCTTTCTTCTGCTCTATTGTCATTCCCATTCTATTATGATAGGAGAAGGTTCGGATGATGATGATGATGACCGCCTAGTTTATGCTACTAGAGTATCTTTGTTAATTATGTGACAATTTTTTTGGCCACTATGGACTGGAATTCACCAACTTTATAACCATTACATGTCACTCCTTTAGATTCTAGTTTAAAAGCATTATTAAATGAAAAGTGATTTTCCAACTTCTATTAAATGCTTAAGAATTGCCTGATTTTCATCTATATATTCCTTGAACACGTTTCTTCAGTTAAGTGAGCTTATAATTTATGACCTTGGAGGTAGGTATTCTTACCCACGTGCTAATTGCTGTGGTAACATGGTCTTGAACTTGGCATCCTTTTGTCCAGTTATAGTCTTATAGGTACAGGTGGAAACTAAGTATAGGACTGCTCAATCATTTCATGGAGCTTAACTTTGGGTAGTGCCTCAAGCCGGAACCTTTTGATGAGAATAAATGATGAAGATAGTGCTCAAATACATTAAATTAAATGTTTTGCTGATTTTGACTAACTGTTTATTCATTACTCCCTTTCTCTACGACCCTTCTTTTTGTTCTGATGCAGCATTTTACATTATTTTACAAGTTAATGTATTTTTTTTCCTATTAGTTTCAAGCGATTGAAAGTGAGTCCTGTTAAGATAAAATAATTTGCATAAAAGAATCTCCAACTACCACCTTTTTTGTAGTTGTATACTTTGTTCTAAAAGGCGGCCGCCTAGGCGGCGCCTAGGCGCTAGGCACCGGGTGCCCGCCCGATGCCCGCTTAGTCCCCTCGACGTCTTACTAGGCATATTTTGGGGTTTTATGTATTTTTTTTGCAATTGTTAGTAGATTTTTTTGGATTTTTTTATTTTTTTGAACCGCCTCTAGCGCCTAGCGCTTTTCACAACCTTGGCTGTATATGGGTGCTTTATGTTCGTGCACTTATATTTCTTTTCTTATGGCAATATAGATCTGGTTGGGTATCTTTGTAGGATACTTTTCTGTTTCTCGAAAAAGAAGTTTTGTCCTTCTTTTTCAAGTGTCATTACATGTTCAAATGCTGGTAGCCAGAATTTGAGTTGTGTAGGAAACAATGATTGTCCTAGAATATGTGGAGCTTTTGTTCATATGGAATCTGAATGCTGACTACTTAGTTCTGTTGTTTTGTTGACTCAAGTTTTGTTTTTCCTCAGCTTACACCAATCTTCTATTTAAAGAGAAAAATCCATCTGATATTATTCCTAGCAACAAATACAATTAAATATTATATTGGTGTACAAATCTAAGATGCATGATTTCTAGACTATCTAGGTTTCAAATTACATGGGAATTCCACGTATCCATTTCTTTTCATGCTTGGTAGTTTTCACGGATCTTTCCTTTTTAGTTGATGTCATATTCCCTATTATAGTCATTCGTAAGAGTTCACAAGTGCAAGTGTTAAATCATCTATTTATTTATGTTTTTTTTCCAGGGAAAGTGAAGGTGTATTCCAGTATGGAAACTACCGAAAAGAGGCTGAAGATTTGCGTGCTGTAATTCTATGCCTATCTGCAACACATGAAATTGGTGCTATTCTTGGACACAGTAAAGGTAAGTTGTCGAAGTTCGAAATTTTTGTTTTAAAATTCATATTCTGATGTCATTTAGCCTTTTGCTCGATGCTGACTAATGAAAAAAAAAAACTTATGCATATGGATTATCCACTCTCATAAAGCAATCCTTCTAATCTAGAAAGTTATGACCATGCAGACAAATGTGTTGTAAGTTGTAACTTGTCTTGTAAAAAAAGGTTAGTCTTGTATATTAAGGTTAAGGTTAGGGTTAGAGAACTCAAATGTGGTGAACCTTGGGGTTTCATTTTTTTTCTTTTTGTAGAAACTTAGGATCCCACTTGAGATAAAATAACTAATGTCCCGTCACTCATTTGAAAACCCTTACACATGTGTTTAGGGAATTATGTGGAGTATTTAAAGATTGGCTATTCTAAAGATTGGGGGAATCTGAACTATTTATAATATGGTTAATTCTTAAGCTATGTTTGGAAATGGTAATGCGGACTTTCTTTGATTGAGATGGATTTTAAGTAATAATAATGTTTAGGGACTTATAGGGAGTGTTAAAGATTTGATGGTTTAATATGGAAATTCCATTAATTGCTGCATGCACACTTACACATATGGGAACGTGCTATATGAGAATGGCTATGAGTAGATTCTTGAGCTGTATGAGGTAGGAAACTCTCAATTATGGTCCGGGGAAGGAGTTGATGCACCTATTCAAACTGGAGTGAGCGTCTAGTTGTGGAAGCTTGGTCCAAACAAGCAAGCTTTATTGCTTACTGTAGGTAAGTATATTTAAATACATAAATGATTGAAGATCATGAGGCACACTTTAATGAAGATTGGGTGAAGCTATGGTAAAGAAGTGCAAACCGAAACACTAAATCATGACGGTTCAGTGACCATAAAACTAGATATGAAAGGATTAAACATCAAATGCAGTTTAATTAAGATTCATGTAAACAAATACAGCCTGCCATATCTTTGAATTATTGAACTTATCTGTTTTATTTTTTTTTCTTTACACCTTCCAGAGAACATTGGTGAATGTTTACTTGTTCCTTCTCGTACAATGAATCCAAAATGCCATGAATTCAGACCCAGTCGTAGAGTATTGACAAACAATATGTTTGATAACTTTTGAAAATTAGAAGACAGTCTTATGGAATCAAAAGAAGAGATTTTCAAAAAGATTTGTCCCATCCCTTTTTTATGCCCTTCAAAGAACATGGGTGGATATTTGATTGTTCCTTCCAATACCATGGATCCAAGTCAATCTCGTTTCTTGTACTATTAGTCTAAACCCAATGGTAGAGTTGAAAGATGGTACAGAATCAAAAGAAGCTGCTCATGAATAGGATCCTCAAATTTATGTTGTAGCAAAGTAACACTATAAGATGAATGAAGTTGACTATTTGTTATATATTATATACTTTGTTAGCATATGGAATGATTGCAATGGCACAATGATGTTTGCATGTGTATAAAGTCTGAGATCTGGTACACTCCCAACATAAGTTCGTATATCGTTTTTAGTAGAGAAATCAACATGTCTATCTGACTTGCATAGTTCATGCACTAGGATGTCTATCTCAGCAGTAATGTTCATGCCGTAGTATGTTTATTTCACTAACAAAGTTTCAGGCACTCTTGGAGCAATAGAGTAATAAGGATTAAATCTGTATCTAAGTTCGGTTTAACTTATTGGTAATCAATAGCATTCATACTTAGATGTCAAATTCCTGGCCAAAATTTTGCTAATTCTGAATAAGCTTAGAATTATTTCTTAGGCCAATGCTAGTTCCTAAATATTTGAAGAATGATTCCTCCAATGGCCCCTGGCCGTATACATCGTGTTTCATTGTAAGAAAAAAACATCATTAGTTGCTATCTTTCTGATCTGCGCTCTGTGTAGTCTTTGCTGTAATATGTTGTCTAGCGATTCTATACTTTTCTCAATACAGATAGCCAGTTCTATGAATTAAGCTTCATAGGTTTCTTCTTCTGTGAGGAGCTTGATCAGTAAAGGGATGTTACAGGAGGAAATGTGGTTGTTTTATATGCGTCTATGTATCATGATGTCCGTACAGTCATCAATGTTTCTGGCCGGTTTGCTTTAGACAGAGGTATTAAAGGACGTCTAGGGGAGAAGTTTATGCTGCGAATTAAAAGAGATGGATATGTTGATGTGATGGACAAAACAGGTAATCATTTTCCCCTATTTTTTTATAAATACAGAACATGCAATATAATCAATACAAAACCTTTAGCAGTTTTTAAATTGCAACAGTACCTGTTATTGAATGTTCCTTTAAGTAACCCGTTGATATAAACTGGAGTACTGTACTTGCCTTTTTCTTTTCTTTTTTTTTTTTCTTAAAAGAAAAGTCTCTACTTAATTTGAGTTTGTTTGCAAGCCAGTATTTCAAACCATGACATTTTTGTGAAGTTCTTAATGCTTCTTAAGTTTTATCAAGAACTTCAGATGGTTTGGATGCTTTACTGTAAGCAACATGATTGATCCCTAGGATGATGAAAATGAAATCTATTCCATGCCTACTGTAGCCTTTATAACGTATCTTATTCAGTAACAGGATTAATACATTATAGAAATGAAGAACAAGTGGAACATACAAAATTTTCCTCTTCGATATGTGGTTGCTTGTTTTTCCCTGTCACACAGATGTAACGTGAAGGTCGCAATGGATGCAAACGAATCTGCCTTTTAAATATGTAAAAATGTTTTAAATTTTCTTTGTAGTTGTTATAGAGAATGCCTTGCATTGCGTGTTACACAGATGATGTAGTGTGTCTACTCTTTTGAAATAGAGCGTGCCTTGCAGTTTCCTGTGAAATTTATCATGTATAAGTTTTCTTTTATTTGCTTTTTTTTTTCCTGATAATTTGTATTATAATGTTCACTTTTTCCATTCTCATGAGTGTTCTCATATGTTTTTTCTTTCCTTTTTGAAACGGTAAGTCTACATCTAGATCCTATGGTCAGGCTTATGTTTGGGTCTTTTATTACATATTTTATCCTGGATTGTGTCTGGGTCTGGCTCTATGCATGTTGATCCTTGATTTTTTGTTTTTTGCATGTTGATCCTCGGTTTTGCATCCTTCGTCCACTGCTCGGGTTGATCTCTATCGCACGCTTAGACCGCTTCTCAAGGTCCGGCTCTCAATGAGTCGCTACCTGAATGTCTCGGTTCATTTCCCTTTTAATGTTTAAGGGTATAGCACGCCTAGGGGGGGGGATTTGAACCTCCGACATGATTCCAGGTCTTTATGTCTTCAAATCATTGCCACTTGAGCTAATGCTTGTTGACTGAGTGTTTTCGTATGTGCTTACATGCTTATCTATATTCACTTTTGTGAAGGTTTTGCATGATTCAAGTGGAAAATTGAATAGGTGCCCTGTCTACTCAAGCCAATTAATTAAAATGCACGTCATCTATCACTTCGCCTGTTAATTATGTATCGTGGTAACTTACATAATGCTTTAGCGCAAAAATATATATTTACATAATGTATATGGTGCTAGTACTCTGCACTTCACTCAGTCAGCTAGGCTGGTTGTGTAAATGAATGGTTGCCTCCATACGTTTGTAATTTACAAGTGGGCAAGCCATGGGATGCATACCGAACAGAAGAAAGAAATGGAAAATGGTATGTAGAGAGGAAAGATACTACAGTTGCTGCCAAAAGTCTATGTCATCCTATGTTTTATGTGTTCAACTGTCCATTCATATTTTTACAAGTTAATATTAGATGGATGTTGGAAACGGGTGGACACATGAAAGAGTTATCTAAGAAATCAGATAACAGGCATAAAATTCTCAAAAAATTGAAAAAGAGAGACTACTTCCAGTTGGCAGGCGAGAAACTGTCTCAGCGTTCATGCACATTTCTTGGAATTTCTAGATACTGTAAGAACTATATTCACTATTTTTTATTTTTTTCATGTTTGCAACAACTTTGGAGTGATAAATGAAATATATTAAGGCTCACCCACTTGGGAGACATCATACATATGCTGTAGAAATTGATTTTTAATTTGCACTAGCTGGCTATGATACATCTGGTTTTTATTGTAGGGAAGGTTGAGTTTCGCGTAACTGAAGAAAGTTTAATGGACCGCTTGAGTACCAACATGCACGAAGCATGCCTTTCCATTGAGAATGGGTGCAGGTTAGAGTACCTTTTTTTTTGCTGTAACAGTGCTAGTTTCTGCTGTATCAATAAGTAGTTCCGTTGCAGAGCTAAAGTTTAGAGTGTTAATTCATGGGCGAAAATTCTTGCCTCCATATTTATGTATTGTTCTGATTTTGTTCATTGCTCTAATATCTGTAGCATGGTCTTGACCATTTCACTTTTATCCTCGGTGCCAACGCTAGCACAAAACAAACATGGTTACATGGACACCAATGGACATGCCACAGCCTTAACAGACACGGCGACTCTGGCACTTGTACCCATTTAGGAGTATCCGTGTATAAATCTGGCATCATTGTCTTCTCCAACACGTTTCCATGTTGGACAAAACAACGAACACAGCCCTTAGGTGGAGAATCTGATCAACTTCTAGCTACAATTGAGAAAATTATTTTGGAATCGTCTTATACAACGTTTTACAAATTGTGTTAAACAATAGGAACTTGCTTAGGAGCAGAATCTGACCCAGGTCTAGAACTGAGAATTTTCTTTTGGAAATTTCTTTACAATGACAAGGTTTATCCCAAAATTTTGGGGTCAGTTGTCTTTTTGGAATCGTCTTCACAGAACAAAAAAAATGACAAGAGGGACATGGCCTACTCTGCTAATGCAGGGGAGGTTGGAAGGGAGTTTTATGAGCCTGGTTTAGAGCTACTTACTCCTGCGTCAGAGGTTATGAACTTTCCACTATGTCATGAACTTGGCTTCTCAAGAACTGTGTGCTTCTGTGTGTATCTGATGATTTTGCTTCTAGCTGTAGCTCCAAACTTCAGTGTTATATATTTTATTAGTGTTTTGATTGGTATAATAGGAATTTTCTTTTCTTTTTCCCATCGTCTCCATAGAGCTCATACCTCCTAGTCTTAAATGTCTTGCTTACAGGGTTTTGACAGTTCATGGTTCATCCGATGAAATTATACCAGTAGAGGACGCTTTCGAGTTTGCCAAGCTCATACCTAACCATAAGCTGCACATTGTTGAAGGTGCCAACCATTGCTATACTGAACATCAGGAAGAGCTAGCTTCAGTTGTACTGGACTTCATAAAATCTAATCAGGTACCGCTATCATGCCCCAGAGATACTGGGACTGTATTTTCAAGGATGTGAAGGTATCGTGAAGATATTATGTCATCAGAGGCTATCTAGCTATCACCAATGTCCGAAATTAATTATTGCAGTAAACGGTCTGTAATTCACGGGGGATCAACAATATAATTGATAATTGGATAGGAAAAATTGATTCGAGCATGAAACGACCTTTTTAGCGGGATATGTTTATGTTAAAATTTCTTCTCTCCAAATTCATTAAAATACTTTGAAGCGTGTCTTATTGTGACAATACTCTATTAACTACAGGTAGAAGAAAGATCTTCAGTGGCAGAAGTTTGAAACTCCTACAGATTTGGCATAATAGAGGAACTACAAAGCACGCATTCTATTATGAAAATTTCTAGTTCCTCATGGTTGGTATAGTTCACTGGGAATTGCAGCTATGTTAATTCAGAAGCACATGATGTGTAAAATTCCTTGCAGTTCAAACTTCTTCATGTTTGTGTAGAGAAACAAGGGAAGTGGAGCAGAATCCTGCAAATATAAATTTCCAAGAAAAGTATGTCGGCATTTGGATTCAACGTTTTGAGATTTGTATTGTTGGTTGAAGAAATGTTCCTGGAAATTCTTGCTCCCATGGGACCATTTGTATCTATATGCGTCAGGATCCCGATTCATGGATCTCTCGGTTCGAGTGTCTGAGAGGAATTGGTCTATCCCCTTTTGGTTGGTTGAAAGAGCGCTATAGATCAGTTGTTAGCTTTCCAGCATCTGAAATTCTGTTGCTTCTGGAAGTGGGTGATAAAAGAATAAATTTTGCTTGGAAAATAGGTTGGGAAGAGTGCAAATCCGAAAAGTATTTGCTTGGAAGTGGTTCATGGATACGTCATTTTATGATTCAAATTTGTCAAAAGGTTACATTTTCTTTTAGATTTTGAAATTCTATTGTTGACTTGCAGTCACTTTAAAGTGGAGTTTT
The DNA here is from genome assembly GCA_029216955.1 of Iris pallida. Lineage (NCBI taxonomy): Eukaryota > Viridiplantae > Streptophyta > Magnoliopsida > Asparagales > Iridaceae > Iris > Iris pallida. The sequence continues at coordinate 2,918,735 of JANAVB010029617.1, read as the reverse complement.
AAAGTACATTTTCAATCAATGGTCATTTCGATTGGCGGGTGGCTCGTGTTCCATTTTCACTTCCTCAAAATAGAGAGAGAAGTGACAGGAACTCGCTCTCGACTCCTAGACCTGCAGGGAAGTGCGTCGAAGTCGTTTTCCTATACGGTTCACCATTGTTGTCCCTGCCATATTTCGGAAGATTTCAAAAAAAGGGAAAAGAAAAATTCAATGGACGACTTTGGTTTCGATGGTAATTGGATTTCCAAATTAAAAATATTATAATTATTAAATTATAAATTATTAACTATGATTATAATTGTGATTAAAATATTATTAATTAAGATTATAATAAAATAGTAATTAATAAATTATTAATTAAGATTATAACAAGACTAATAAATGATTAATTAATAAATTATAAATTAAAATTGTAAAATTATAGTTATGATTAATAAATTATTATGATTATAATCATGATTAATAAAGTTATAAATTATTAATTATTAGTTGAGATTATTATAGAATATTAAATAATAAAATTATTAATTTATATTATAATTATGATAACTAACTATTAGTTAATTTTTTACTAACCATTAGTTATAAGAAAATTAATTTTTTAAATCTTCCACTATATAATGAGGCTTCAAAACGGCTCAAAAGTGAGCCGTCTAAGCCGTCATTATATCACGGTCCATTCTATTTTAAAAAAATAAATTATGTAAAAAAATTGATGAAAAAAGTTTAAATTTGTCAACATGGAGAATCGAACTCAACCAAACAAAAAAAATACCTTGCACCTTAACCACATGAGTTAGAAGAAATATTTAACTATAATTGAATAATATTCTTATTATACGTGCAAAGCACGGACATGTACTAGTATATATAATAAGCGCAGGCAAAAGAAGGTTTCTTACTCCATCGTTTCACTGAACAAGTTTGATTTTGATAAAGGGCTCATATCAATTTAGAATTTACAATCACCACAAATCTAGTAGTTTTAATAGGAAACCATATGTTCCTTATGGGAAGATATATATATATATATTTTTATGGGAAGAGATATATATATATATATATATATATATATATATATATATATATATATATATATATATATATATATATTTTTTATATATATATATATATATATATATATATATATATATGGAAGCGGATCAAAAGTTCTCCTTAGAAAACTTCCTAAAAACCTCCCTCACTCTCATCCGTAATTTAATATTAATATTAATGTTAATATTAATGTTAATATTAATATTAAATACTAAATTTAACATTAAACTTAACATTAAAATTAATATTAACATTAACATTAATATTAACATTAAAATTAACATTAATATAAAAATAAAAATAAAAATTAATATTAACATTAACATTAATATTAACATTAAATTACGGATGAGAGTGAGGGAGTTTTTAGGAGGTTTTCTAAAGGGGACTTTTGATCCGGTCCCTATATATATATATATTTTTTTTAGAGAGAGAGAGAGAGGAGGGATCAGATTCACCCCTTTCATGTTCATCCTATTATCATCCATATCTCATTCATTATAATATCTCATTCATTATATTAGATTTAATAAACGGTTCAGATTAAACCTCTAACCATAAAGAAAGAAAAAAAAAATCTCCGTAGCCAAATTAAAGAAGAGAAATCCGAGAAAACCCCCCCCCCCCCCCCAAAAAAAAAAACCTCACCCGCTATGCCTCCGTACACAAATTTAAAAAAAAAGCCTCAACCCGCCCGCTCCGCCTTCGGCCTCTCCGCCTCCGGCTGCCTGCTCAGCCTTCGCCTTTGTGTTTCTGTAAGTAATATGCATATAATTGTTAATTTTCTGAGTTGAGTGCATTAAAAGAAATTAGAATCATATATTAAAACCGACAGAGATTTCGTTTACGGACCTGGAATAGCAGAGGCTTTGATTTGAAGCATTCCTAAAGTTCTAATGATTCAAATATGTATGACAAGGAAAGTTGAGGAGCGAAGTTGAGCAGCCTATAGACTTCATTTGAATAAATCATATATACATCTTTTTGTATGGTCCTTTGACAATTTTAGTAAAGGCATTGTTGATCCTTATATAGAAAAATAAGAACAGCCAACCAATCAATTTTTTTTTAAGTAAACATATTCCTAATGGCAGATTTGATATCCGACGTATGTACCAATACAATAATTGTCGACCGGTATATATCGTAATGTTTGCCAATTTTGAAAATTGATTTAGTGTTTGTTTATTAGTTTCTTTATTATTATTGTGGAAATATTAATTAGTTAAAACAAATTCCTGACAATATATATTTATGTTCTTCAACAAATTCTTGACATCTATATTTATGTTCTTATGTGTTGATAATTTGTTCCACAGACTATATAGTTAAACGACGAGTGTGAGCAGTGTTGATATATGTGATGAAGTTATGGATCTATGTGATAATCATATTTCTATGCAACTACCTTTAATTGAAATAATTGTAGACGCTAATTTGTCTCGACGATTGAATGCAGGCCCTTGAAAGCAGAAGGGCGGGTATGGCTCCTGTCAATATTGATTCATAGGAGGATATCGATCGTGCACCGAAATGAATGACCCAGAGGCAGTAATTAAGGTGGACGACGATATCAAGCAGCTATTCCAAAGTATTTAGCTGCTTCGGGACATGTTGGATATCGAGAAAGATATTCGGAAGAACGGAATGGAGCCTGCGACAAACAATGCCAGGAGGAGAGCCATGGCTGAGGTCTGTAACATATGTCGTGTATCTACCAAGTCCAGAATACGAAGAAGCAACGTTTGATTAGCAAGAGGACCAAGCTCACTAATAGACACATGATGGAACTCTGGTAGGCCCAGAAGATTGTTGATGAATTAGAGGCGAACAAACAAGAACAGTACAATTGTTCGACATGGACGGTCGAGGGATAAGTTCAACAAGTCTTCGAATTTTGGCAACCTCCAACTCTTATGCCATTCTTTTTGTACGTGTTGTACATCTTGTAATGGTTTATCAATAATTGTTCCACAAAAGAGACAGCAAAATAATACAAATCAAAAATTTCAAATTTCCAATTTCTTTGTCTATTTTAAATATTATTAACAGTTCCTCTTCCAGACTTCTTCCACTCCACCTGTTTTTATGACTGGAAAAATTGATTTCTGAAGTTTTTATTGTTTATAATGATAATTATCTGCATTGTGATTCCATTCCAGGACTACTGGAAAAATCAAGAGAGCTCGACTATCAGCAGAAAGAATCACAAAATCCAGCTTATAACCCAACCATAGGCCATGGGGAGTTTCACAAGTTGATTAAACACACTACACAAACACACAGCATAAGAAATAGCAATAGCAGAATATTTAGTAAAACTGAGACTCTTGCACTTCTCTGATTCTTCCCAAACCATCATCCTTTGCAACTAAATAGGACCCTAGCTGATTCCAAATATCAACACATGTAAAGATCAGATATTGAATACAAAATCCCACAAAACATTTAAAAGCAAGATATCAAAAGTCAAAACAACTCATATTTGCAGTCAATTGACCAGTATCTTTTAAGTGGAGAATGAATTGTTGGATTATTCAATAATATGGGGCCACACATGTAAAACTAATTGTGTTGGACTATCTAAATAATTAAGCCAAATTAAAGTGGTTTATTTGGAAATTGGTTTAAGGGTATAATTGTCATGGAATTAATGTGTAGATATCGGAGATAATTCTAATTTGATGAGGGGCCAAATTAGAAATATCAAAAAAACACATGTATATATATATATATATATATATATATATATATATATATATATATATATATATATATATATATTCATTAGGGTTATGGTCCCCAACTCATACGGCCACCAAAGAGAGGGTTTCTCTATTCTCTTATGTATCCCCATCAACAAAGAGAGGAACAAAGATTTCATCTTTGTTATTAAGGGCCGTAGCGGATTGGAAGATCAAACCCCATAAAGAGACATTTGCTTCAAGATCCGTCAAGCAAAGACAATGGATTCAGGTACGCTTTCGCAATTTAAATTATGTTCTTCATCTCATGAATCGACAAGGTACAATAAAAATCTAACAAGTGGTATCAGAGCCTCCCTGTTTGATTTATGAGGTCGAAGTTTCAGAATCAATTTATTTTATTTTTTAGAAACCCTATATCGTTCGATCTAATTTAATTTAGGGTTGACATGTCAGAAGTTTGTATTAATTGGGATTGCAACCGAATAACACCAGTATGGATTAGGGATGCAATGGAATATTATATCGGGTTGGGTCTTAGAGGGACGGACAAGAAATCTGATATACGTATATTATTTATTTATTTATTTATGTCGATGTATATATTAAGAGCCAACCTAAGGCATTTCTCTGGTTTGACAATCCCGATGTCTTTGGTTCTGCTCAAAATTCTATGATTTAATTGTTAGTTAATCAGTCAGTGTGTTGCATATTTGAGATTATTCGTTTTGTGATGTTCATGTAGTTGAATATTACAATTTTATGATGCATCTAGCAAATGTTGAGGACATGATATCGTCTTTACTTTTGCTTTAGATTAGCTTTCTCGGGCCTGTTGTCTACCAAAAATGTCCAAGTCCAATATATTGGAGTCGGTGGCATTCTTCTTGTGTGTATTCGTTTTTTGGCTCATTAAAGAATAGTTGCTCAAACTATTTTGAAATAGTTTCAGATATATTGTAAATTAAGCCTTTCATATTTCTCATGAGGTACGAGTAGAAGGATCCAAAGTCTTTATTGTTCTTTGACAGAATTTTGGTGTAAGATCTTTATGATTATTTGAAGTAATCTTTTGATTGATGGATTCGGTTATTAAATAACTAGGCTTCAAATTGGTCTAAAGTTTGCTTATTCTTTTAAAAAAAGGATTTTCTTTAGATATTTTGATATTTAAAGAGGAAAGTGGTGTTGATAATGCTCAGGTTAGACCAAATATGTTCAATTTTGGATATATATTTTGGAGTTAATATTTTCAGTTTTCTTTTGAATACATATTTTTAGCATGAATTTTATTATGTTGATAATGTTTAGTTTAGTCAAATAATAAATTCATGCTTTAAGTAATGTAAAGAGATTCACATGCTTATGATTATCTTATTTGAGTTGTAATATTTTAAATATGCATGTACATAAAGTTTTTGAACATGATTCGGTTTTGTAAAATTTAGTCAACATTTAAATTTTTGGTGCCTTTTGTGACTAGCAATAGTTGTCTAATATTCTAAATAGACTCATTGAAACAAGATGTCGCCAAAGTGACCTCTCTTGTGTAGGTAGTCTATGAGGGATGTTTGATGTTTATGTGTGTACATTCATGCGGGTATTAGCCGGCCCAAAGGAAGGTTAATACTTGGCCGAATTGCACACATACTTGTGGTGATAAATGTGTGACAATTATACGGTTTACATGTGAATAATAACCCGATCCAAAGATAGGCTTATTATTTGACATAACTTATTGTCAACGTTTGATCATTACACCAAGAGTACCACTTGCAGTTAATATCACTGTCCAAAGACTTGATATTAATGATGCACTAGGTATCTTGAGAAGGGGTTCACCATTATTTGAATTTGCTTGACTATCTTTTATTCTTTGGTTATTAATTAGAGCATATTTGTTTATTTATTTTTTGTTCTCTTTTCAGCTAGTGTTGCTTCAATATCTGCTAATCTGAACTCAATTCTAATACTTAACGGGACAAACTTCAAGGACTGGAAAGAAAACATTTATATTGTTCTCGGCTGCATGGATCTAGACCTTGCACTTAGGATTGAGCGTCACACGACTCCTAAGGATGACAGTTCATCTGGTGACAGAGAGAACTTCGAGAAGTGGGAATGCTCAAACCGCATGAGTCAAATGATCATAAAGCGCGGTATTCCAGAGACATTCAGGGGTGCAGTATCTGATGAGGTTACTAATGCCAAATAATTCCTTGCTGAAATCGAGAAGCGATTTGCAAAGAATGATAAGGCGAAAACAAGCACACTTTTGTTGTGCTTGATTACCATGAAGTATAAAGGCAAAGGTAACATAAGGGAGTACATCATGGAGATGTCTCATATTGCTTCAAAACTTAAGGCACTTAAGCTCGACTTGTCGGATGACTTGCTCGTTTATTTGGTATTGCTCTCACTTCCTACACAGTACAATCAGTTCAAGGTCAGTTACAACAGTCAAAAGGAAAAATGGACTCTAAATGAGCTCATTTCGTACTGTGTACAAGAAGAAGAGAGATTGAAGCAAGATAAATGTCACCCTCGGGTTTCATTATACGTATTTTGGTATAGGTGTACATATCTCGGACCCGTATTTCGACTTGTCCTGGCTAGCTAGCCTTGGGTTTTTGCATTGGCATGGGTTGTTTAGCATTTCATGGTTCGTGTGGTTTATTTTGGCTTTGGCATGCATCGGGTTCGGTTGGGTTCGACTTGGTTTGGCTCGGTTTGGGTTGGTATGCAAACCCCTACCTACCACCATCCATCATTTATTAACCCAACAACCCTTCTCTTCTCATTCATTTTCTCATTAACTCTTCTTCTTCTTCCTCATTCCTTCTCCACCGAACACCCACAGTAGGCAAGTGCACCTTGCTTCCACTTGAGGACCCATTTTTATGGTTCTATTAGCTTCTTCTCGTAGCCTCAGAATAGTTTAGAACTTGGCATTTTTCACTTGGGTACATGGATTTTCGTAGATCTAGTTTTTAACATTCTTGATATTTATGGTTTTGATCTACTAAACTTGGTTGTTTTCGAGAATGGAGAGTTCCATGTAGTAGGAAATTCGATTTTACGCAAGTTTGGCTTTTGAATGGTTGGATTTCATCAAGTCTTGGCCGAGATGGGGTTTCTTGAGTTTTTTGAGTCCCATGGCTACATGTCTCGGTCTTGGGGAGAAGACAAAGCTTTTACGCACACGTCTTTATGTGCCAGCGTAGTATTTTCCCTTTTACGCACACGTCTTTACGTGCCAGCGTAGTGTTTTTCCCCTTTACGCACAGTGCTCACGTGCCAGCGTAATTTGTTCTACGCGGAGCTCACCTGAACTCTACGCAGGGGCTACTCTCGCTCGCGTGCAGTCCCGCTCGCGTAGAGTTTTCGCTCGCGTAGAGTCTCGCTCGCGTAGAGTTCCCGCTCGCGTAGAGTTCTCGCTCGCGTGCAGTCTCGCTCGCGTAGAGTTCCCGTTCGCGTAGAGTCTCGCTCGCGTGCAGTCTCGCTCGCGTAGAGTCTCGCTTGCGTACAGCCTCGCTCGCGTAGACCCTCCCGCTCGCGTAGAGCTGTCTTTCCTTGTTCCTGCCCGCGTAAAGCTATTTTTACGCTCGGGGCCCCTTGGCCTAGCGTAGTTTCACTAGCGTAGAGACCTTGAACCCTTGGCGTACCCCGCTTGTCCTTTTATGTTCTTGCACCCTTTGTCATGAGCTTGATAATCACGAATTGGATTAATATGATTGGAATGATAATTGTACACGGCATGGTCTAACCAGTAACTGACGTGGCATGACATGGCATGACATGACAAGTAAGCATGATAGAAATTATTGAATACTGTTGCGACGGCTAGCATGACTTGATAAGAATGAATGGCCTGGATACCGTGGACGATTGTGTTTGTACAAATGAACCAGTATTGTCTTGTATCATGTCTAGGGCATGGACCCCTGAGTACCTCGGTCAGGGGTACCTACTGAAACCGACTAAGGCTAATAACTAGAATAATCCAGTAGTCATGAAGAGATTTCCCAGCTACAGGCAATCCCGTTATCTGGGCGCCCCATCATGGGATGTGTAGCCTGCCGTCGAGTAGGGCACATTTCTAGCACACTGTCATGTGTTGTACCCTCCCAGCTACTTAAGGGTACATGTATTTCTTGGACGATGTACCCACATGAACTCAACCCCTAATTTCGTCCGGATAATCTGGATGGTCTGCAGGGCTTGTGGCTGTTGGAACAATCTCATTGCATCTTGCTAGTAACTAGGCCTGTGATAACCCTAGTTAGTTAAAGTATCAAGTCGTACTTATTGCTTGGCTCTGAATGTTGGATGGAGTCTAGCCGGTCTAAGCCTTGTCTTGTTCCAGTACTTGGCTACTTCGGACAAGACTGCCTATGCTTACCTTATCAATAGCTGATCGAAATAATTTCTCATTTTTTTTACATTTATTGCCCTATTTAGATTTCATGCCTTATTTATCTTCTTATTTTATGTTCTGATATGCTGGTTTTAGTTCTTAAGTGAAGCCTCCTTTGTGGCACTTGCTCTTTCTGGGATCTGACCCAGCTGGTTTTGCATGGCCAGATACCGGAGCAGCTCCAGAGGATCTTCCTACCTTCCAGCCAGATGGTGCCCACCAGGCGTAACCCTGGCAACGAGTGGATTTTATTTTGGCTCTCCCACTCTATTGTAAAATTATTCTTTTGAGACGTTTAGCCGTCGGGCAAGTGTTAGCTCGTTTGCAACTTTACTTACTGTCTGCCTACGGGCTGTAGTATGATTAACAAATCATAGGGTTGATCATGTATGACTGAAGCTCTTGCTAGTCTTCACATTTTGTATGACTAGCTTCATGATCATCTGAATATGTGATGTTTGGGACGCCTTACTTTGTATGTCTGATGATCTAACATCTTGTAACATTTACTTACTTGCTTAAGATTGAGACACTAGGCTTGTTCATGACCATAAGAGACTGCTGGCTTGTAGATAAACCCTCATGTGTCTAGACAGCCGTGATCGTATATCGAGGTAGATTATACCTCAATGTACGTAGCTGGCTGTGTCTGTCCCCCGTTCTCCAGTATTCTGGTTCTGGGACGTGACAATAAAACTGAAAGTGCTAATTTGGCTACCACCCTAAAGACAAGTATAAGGGCACTAAGCGAAAGAATACAAAAGCTACTAAGGGTCCAGTGTAAAAGAAACAACAAACTGAGGCCAATAGTTGTTTCTTTTGTGGCAAGCCGGGACACGTAAAGAAGGAATGTACAAAGTACCACGCATGGCGTGTAAAGAAAGGTACATTTCTTAATTTGGTATTATGTCAATTTAGCTTCAGTATCAAGAAACACATGGTGATTAGATTTTGGTGCAACTACTCACATCAGTGTTTCTATGCAGGGTTGCCAGATCTACCGAAAGCCAATTGATGATGAAAGACACATCTATGTGGGAGACGACAAGTCGGTAGAAGTGGAAGCAATAGGACAAATTTTGGATATTAGTTATTATTGGATTTGATAGACAATTTTATCTAAAGCTTTTATTGTACCGTCTTTTAGACGAAATTTAGTTTCAGTTTTCTTGTTTGACAATCTTATTTATTATTGTTCATTTGGGAACAATAAAGTTTGATCTATCTTTAAATTCAAAATAATGTTGGTATTATTTTTTTTATAAATGTTCGTGACATGCTATTATCACTTGAAACTATTGCGTCCTATAAAGAAACCTTGCATATGGAACCACGTGGTACTAAACACAAAAATAAAGAATTTTTTTTAGACGAAAAGTGTAATATTTTTTGAGGATGTTGAGTTTGGGGGAGAAATAAAGTCAATGACATTATCTTTGAGGAAGAATTGATTGCGATTCCTACTACCACTTTTAACGATGTGCAAGATTCTGCACCTGTCATTGATCAAGAAGTAAATTCGGAGCCTCAATAAGACAATGTCGAATTACCTCTATAAGTCGATGTTGAGCTACCTCAACAAGACAACATTGTGAGACCCGTCTCACTGTATCGGTATTTTATACGGATACATGTTTAATTTGAGCCGTATTTCGTATTTATCGATTTACGTGATATTTTAAAATTTCCTAAGTATAGAATTTCATGACTTGGTTTAACTTGGATTTGGTTTTATTTGGTTCGGTTCCACTTTGACTTGGTTTGGTTTAGTTTGGTTCTTTATGAGATGAGGTGTATGGTTTAGATTGAGTGGAGAGGAATGAATGGTGGAGATTGCTTGGGCTTGTTATATAAGCCACCTACCACTCTCTCTCCTCCATTATTTTCATTTTCATTTTCATTTCCATCTTCATCTTCTTCCTCCAGCCCAAGGCAAGTACACCTTGCCGAACCTTGAGCAAATTTATTTTTGTTTATTCCATCTTCTTCCTTGCATGATTCTAAGTATGTTTAGAACTTGGAGTTTTCGATTTTACCGGGTGGATTCTTGTAGATCTAAGTTTATATCATTTTCGGTTTTCTTGGGTTTTGATCTACCAAACTTACTTGTTTTCGAAAACTAATTGTTCCATGTTATAGAGAATTTTATTCTACCCAATTTTGACCTTTGAAAAGTTGGATTTGGACTTGTTTTGACCAAGTTATGGACTTTTGAAGCTTTGGGTTCAACCATGGAGTTCTTGCTGATTTGGAGAAGACAGTGAGCAGTGTGCGCGAGCTTTTTAGCTTGCGCCACTGAGCTGCGCGTGCTCTTTAGCGCAGCGCAGTCTGACCCATACGCTGCCTTTTGGAGGCGTATGTCTGGCATACGCTGCCTTGACAAGGAGTCGTATGGACCTCATACGCTGCCTTGAAGAGGAGTCGTATGAAGCCCATACGCTGCCTTTTGGAGGCGTATGTCTTGCATACGCTGCCTTGACAAGGAGTCGTATGGACCTCATACGCTGACTTGAGCGTAGCTGACTTGAGCATAGCCTGACTTGAGCGTAGCTTGACTTGAGCGTAGCTTGACTTGAGCGTAGCCTGGCTTGAGCGTACGCTGACTTGAGCGTAGCCTGACTTGAGCGTAGCCTGACTTGAGCGTAGCCTGGCTTGAGCGCAGCCTGACTTGAGCGCAGTCTGACTCAGGCGCAGCCTGATGTTTAGGCGCAACTGGACCTGACCCTACTTACCTTGGCGCAACCTGTTACCCTGGCACAACTTATCTAATGCCACTTGTTGGCTATAGTACCCCTTGCTCCCCCCTTGGGCGCAGTATGTCCCCATATTCCCCTTCTTATGATTTTTGTACCCATTTTATATCCTTACGTCTTTTGTCCTGAACTTGATAATCACGAATTTACTTGATATGTTTGGAATTGATAATTGAGCATGACTTGATAGTGACCCTGAGCCGCAGGGCTCCTTCCTATGCCTTGTCCAGCTATTTAAATTATTGTTATTATTATTTCTCTATTGTTATTTGATCTTAATGATGACTTGTGCCTTGTAACCTCAGCATAACTTGAGTCCCCTGATTGAATGCTTGCACTATACTGTCCTACACTTGTCCCCTGAACACGACAGTGACCCGTAGTGGTGCACTCCTGATTAATGACCTGACATGACCTGATAGTGGCCCGTCGTGACGCACTCTTGACCAGTAAACTTGACATGATAATGACATGATAGTGGCCCGTCGTGGCGCACTCCTGACAAGTAGACCTGACATGATATATCTTGATAAGCTGTTACGACGGCTACCTGACATGACATGACTTGTATAAATAAATGGCCTGGACACCGTGGGTGATTGTGTTTGTACAAATGAACCCGTCTTGTCTTGCATCATGTCTAGGACATGAATCCCTGGTTTTCTACGGTCAGGGATTCATACTGAATATGGCTAGATTAATGACTAGATTGATCAAATAGTTCATGGAGAATTTTCCAGTTACCTGTTGCCCATTTGGTCCCGGCCTTATATATATATACATGGGATTTGTTGCTATCCGTCGAGATGAGCGCACTTCCAGCCCACCGTCGAGTGTGGTATCTTAGGACACATGTATCTTACTACAGTGTGTCTGCTATATCCAGCTACCTTTTCCTTTTCTTGCTGGGATCACTCAGGTAGTAACAAACAGGTAACCGGACTTGGAATTCTCATTGCATCTTTCTAGTAACTAGGATTGTGATAACCCTAGTTAGTTAATGTAGAAAGCCGTAGGCAATGATTGGCCGTGATTGATTGGATGGAGTCTAGTCCAGTATGGTATTGTCTAGAAGTGATTGATTGCAAGATTGTACCAGAATGATTGAATGACTGTCACTCCAGATTGATACTATAACGATTGTACTCTATTGTCACTCTAGCGTATTGCACTATTCATTGTCACTTTTATCATTGTACTCTCTCCTTTTCACCTTAATGATTGTCACCTCTAGCAATAAATGATCAGAGACCAAGATCTGTTCAGGCGAAGGGTTACAATCCTGGTCCTTGTTTGGTTTAAGGGTTGTAACCTGGCTTCCGGAACCGTACCTTCGTCATCTCTTCGTATATTGTCCAGTTCTATTTATTTAACATGTTCTCCAGTTTACTTTATGCTCAATGATGCTTTACTTACAGTCTCTCTATGATCGGGACGAGTGCATTGGTACTGCACAAATCTCGATCCTCCCTTACTTATTGCTCGCTTTGTTTACTAATGATTGCTGGTTTTAAGTTCATAGTTCGGCCTCCTTTGTGGTACTTGCTATTTGGGGTCTGACCCCACTGGTTTTGCATGGCCAGGTTCTAATAGAAGAGCCCGAAGGATCTACCGCACCATCTACTCGACGGTGACCAGCCGGAGCACCAGAGTGCCTCAGTGGGTTTCTTCTTCATTCTCCCACTGATATGTAAATTCTCCTCTTGTAACGTTTAGCCCCGAGCACGTGTTTAGCTCGTGTTTTGGTATTTTCCTTGATATTGTAGCCTACGGGCATAAACATGATATGTGTATTCTAGACTATAGCTAGTCCTTATCATGTACGACTAATACTCTAGCTAGTCCTCAGTTCTGTGGTACTGGCTTCATGATCAGTCATGTATATATGGTTCGGGACGTCTTACTATTGTATGTATGATGATCGTACTCCTTGCTCTTGTATAATTGCCTGTGATTGAGATACCTAGGATTGTTAAACCATAGGATTGACCGATGGCTTGTAGAGTAACCCCCATGTCTTGACAGCTTATACGTGATTTCAGAGTATTAACGTACTTTGGGATTGCGTAGCTGGCTATGTCTGCCCCCGCTCTCCGGTATTCCGGTTCTGGGGCGTGACAAACATAAAGGCACCCCCATTCAAGATAAGGTAATTGTTTCTGAGGAACAAACTCAACAACCTCAAGAGAAGAGGAAGGGATTGTTTTTTAAAGAGACTTTCTCTTCGGTTCCTTTGAGAGACTCTTTTAAACCAATCATAGTACTTGTTGTAAATTTTAATATTGAGTTACATCAAATGGATGTCAAAACGGTATTTTTTAATGGTAACATTGACGAAATAATTTATATCGTGCAACCAGAAAACTTTGTGTCAGAAGACCCAAAGAATATGGTTCGCAAACTGACAGAATCTATTTATGGACTCAAGCAGACTTCTCGTCAAAGATACTTTAAGTTTTACCAAGTGATTATCTTGTTTGTTTTTGAGATAAATACTGTTGAAGATTGTATCACAAGTTCAGCGGGAGTAGGAGTAATTTTTTGGTTTTGTATATTGATTAAAGTATTCAATGCAAACCAGGTGACACCTCTCGTTAAAGGAGACAAATTTGGTCTCAATCAAGTGCCCTAAGATTAGCCTTAAAATTAAGAAAATACAATAGATCTTCCATTCATGACCAGTTATAGGAAGTCTAATGTATGCTCAAGTATATACGCGTTAGGATATTACGTACATATTCAGATGTTAGGCAGATATTTTAAGCAAATATGGATGGATCATTGGGTAGCAGCCAAACTACTTAAGTAATTAATAGAGAACAAAGAATTATATGCTCTTTGTAGGAGATCGGATAATTTTGGAGATCATAAGGTATTTTGACTCCGATTTTGTTGGATGCCAACACAACAGGAGATCCACATCAGGTTATGCTGACTAATGGAGACATATTTTGGATGAGTGTCAAACATGCACTCATAATTTCTTCTACCATGGCAACAAGATTTATAACATGTTGTTAGGCATCTATTCAGGGAATATGGTTGCAAAATTTTGTCACAAGGCTGTGCCTACAGAAAAGGGTGTTGAAAGACCACTCAAATTACGGTGTGACAATGAATCAGCAATACTGTATTCCAATAACAACAGAAACTTGTATAAGTCAAAGGATATTGACATAAAGTTTCTCGTTGTGAAGGAAAGAATTCAGAATGGTTTAAGTATCCATATAGCACATTAGGACAAACTCCATGATTAGCGGATCCGCTCACAAAAGTATTATCACCGAGGATCTTTCATGAGCATACTGCTCATATGGGTGTTATCTTAATTAAGAATATGGCAATACAGTGGGAGTTTGTATTTTATGTATTTAGGTGCTATTTGGTTTTGGACACATTTATGTATTAAAATATTTTGGATATTTATCTGATCAGATATATGGAAATTCAGTTCATTATGTTAAAGTATTGATCTCATTAAAGTTAATGAGGACCAGTTGGAAATATACATGTATTGATCACATTGCATGTAATTTCTATGCTACGCATCTATGATTGATCTATGTCGTTTAGCTATATTGGTATATGTGACCATTGATGGTTTAGTTACGCTATATGTGACGAATGCCGCTTTGATCCTATGTTGATATGGTTAATGGACGAGATTGTCCGGATATACCCTAAGGATTAAGATAGCAATTTATGAGCTCACTATGGTTAACACAATTATAAGGTTACATATGTGGTCCAGTGGGAGATTGTTGGATTATTCAATAATATGGGGCCACACATGTAAAACTAATTGTGTTGGGCTACCTAAATAATTAAGCCAAATTAAAGTGGTTTATTTGGAAATTGGCTTAAGGGTATAATTATCATGGAATTAATGTGTAGATACCGGAGATAATTCTAATTTGATGAGAAGCCAAATTAGAAATATCAAAAACATACATGTATATATATATATATATATATATATATATATATATATATATATATATATATATATATATATATGTGTGTGTGTGTATTCATTAGGGTTATGGTCCCCAACTCATACGGCCACCAAAGAGAGGGTTTTTCTATTCTCTTCTGTATCCCCATCAGCAAAGAGAGGAACAAAGATTTCATCTTTGTTATTAAGGGCCGTAGCGGGTTGGAAGATCAAACCCCATAAAGAGACGTCTGCTTCAAGATCCGTCAAGCAAAGACAATGGATTCAGGTACTCTTCCGCAATTTAAATTATGTTCTTCATCTCATGAATCGACAGGGTACAATAAAAATCTAACATGAATGAATAAGATCGGATGTAAAACCGCACCCCAATTCCACAACTAAAATCACTGGATCATTGAAAAAACAAAACAGACATCCGAAGTTCTAAAATTACTCAAAACACACCACCATAATACCCGGTGGTCTCTGTCAGATGGTGGTTACAGAATTATGGTTTGTTGGTAACTGGATATAGTTCACACCAAAAATTTGGTTGTGGTCTTGCTTCCTGGAAACAGAAGTGTCCAAAAAATCTTGCAAAAGTTGGATAGCATCCCCTTCCTGATCAAGTAGATAGGCAGATCTTGCAAAATACACTTTAAGACCAAAGATACTTCTAGACTGACAACCATTCACTTCAGCTATTCCCTGCACATGATAACTAATGTTAGAAATTTTATTTTTACACATAAAAACAATCGGTACATATGTTAAATGTCCACAATCAGCACAAGAGTTGAAGTCAAATTATCAACTTATGACAAAAAAAAAAACCACTATAGTAAGGAAAATAAGAACTATAAAAATAAGAATCTAAGTACACACCTGAAATACATAATTAGTGTTCAAACAACATCTTAATCCATAACTTCATCACATAGATCTATAGATGAAAATAAATATTTGATTTAGAAGTATTCAAAAAAAAATAGGAAGGCATTGGTAACGAAAGCATTCAGGCAAAAAAAAAATTGTAACTTCATCACATAAATCAACACTGCTCACATTCGTCATTTAACCATGTAATATGTTGAACAAATTAACAACATATATAAGAACATAAATATAGATGCCACGAATTTGTTGAAGAACAAAAATATAGATTATCGGTAATTTGTTTTAATTGATTCATATCTGCACAATTTAAAAAATAATAAACAAACAATAAATCAAGTTTCAAAATTGGCAAAAATTGTAATATATACCAATATACAATTATTGTATTGATATATATGTCGGATATTAAATCTGCCATTTGGAATCTGTTTTTTTATAAAAAAAATTGGTTGGCTGGTCTTATTTTATACCGAAGGATCAACAACGACTTCACTAAAATTCACAAATCACAAAGGTCCATGTGCAAAGATGTATATGATTTATTCAAGTGAAAGTCTATAGGCTCATCGACTTCCCTTGTCATACAAATTTTAATCATTTAGATAGCTATGAATTAAAATTTTAGGAATGCTTCAAATCAAAGTCTCTGCTACAACAATTTAGTTTTATGAAGATTTTGCAATGTCAGTAAGTATTATCAAGATTTTTTTACTTCTGTTCGGGTATAATTAAATAAAGATAAAAGGTTAACTTATCATCAGGTAGCTTCATTTACTTTGAATTCAATGGGTAACAGCTAATCGAACGAGAATAAAACATTAGTGATTAAAATACATGAAGTGGAACATTCCGCTAAGGATAAAAGAGTTAGAAATAACTAGATTATATAATGATAAAAAGTAAACACCTTGGAGAGCTTGTTGAGCAGTCAAAGCACATCTGGAATCTTCAAATTCAGCAAAGCAGAAGACCTAAGCCATTTCCCCAGTCTTTCAGCAAAGCAGAAGACCTAAGCCATTTCCCCCCAGTCTTTCAGTAAAGCAGAAGACCTAAGCCATTTCCCCAGTCTTTCAACAAAGCAGAAGACCTAAGCCATTTTCCCCCAGTCTTTCAGCAAAGCAGAAGACCTAAGCCATTTCCCCCCAGTCTTTCAGCAAAGCAGAAGACCTAAGCCATTTCCCTAGTCTGAAAGCCAGTATTCTTATAAAATGTAAGTATGGGTCCAGGGCCCCAGACCAAGTGGGCACCAAAATAAATATATCCAAGCCCATATTTACATACAGTTTAGCCAATTAACAAATAGTAGGAATAGTCTGATTCAAAAGATGGAAGCCATTACTAAGAGCCGCAACAAACAATCAACCAAACATCTAATAAGTAGGAATGTCACTCCTAATTTTAATGAGCAGGTGCTTTGTCATAACCTTAAATTTTCCATTTTTATTTTTGGTATTTTACTTATTTTCAACCATTCAAAAATTATTTTCCTATAATTATTTCTCAAATATATATATATTTTATATATATATATATATATATATATATATATATATATATATATATATATATATATATATATATATATATATAGTGTAAATAAATAAATCAATCTTTCTTTCAAAATGCCCCTCAGGCAATTTTATTTTTGCATTCTTCTACATAGAAGGGTATGTGGCATGCATGCATGGAAAGTGCCAAATGTCATTTTTCTCTCATGACAAGGCTTCATGGGCATTTTGGTCTTTTTTCCTTTCTTTTTCATTCTTTTATTTGGAAGAGGAGAGAAGCAAACCATTCTTCCTCCTTCACTCTCCAGGTAAACTCTTCCTTCTCCTCAATCTTCTTCTCCATTCTTATTCTTCTTCCCTTCTTATTCTTCCTTCCCCTTTTTTTTCCTTTTGCTTAATGCTGCGGCTGCTGTTTATGCCGCTACTGCTGTTACTGCTGCTGCGTTTGCTGCTTATGCCGCGGCTGCTGCGCGGGTGCTGTGCCGTCGCCGGCGCCGCCGCCCGGCCGGCCGGCCGACCGCACACGCCCCCTTCTTCATCTTCTTATTCTTCTTCCTCTTCCTTTCTTCCAATTTCTCTCCATTTTGATTTCAAATTCATTTCTAGGATTCTAAAATTTAACCCAATTTCACTTCTTGTGCCCTAGGATTTTGAATTGGGGCTTGGGGAAGAACTCTTCTAATAGGAATCATACCCAAAAGCAAGGCAAGCCCTCTCTCCTTCCACCTCTCACATTTTTTTTTATGTTCATTTTAATTGTTCTTGTATTGGCATGAATATTCTATGTATAATCTGAATATATATATATATATATATATATATATATATATATATATATATATATATTGTCACGACCCGCACCCTGATTAGGGGCACGAGAACGTGGGTACGTCCAGCCTACGCTGCAGTGTCGGCGGTAGAACGCTGTATAGGTCATCTATAACATCTAACATCTAACAACAAGATATATAAACCTGTCATCTCCGCACGGAGGTATAACATAACATCTTAACTCTATATCTCAAACACAAGACTAGGAAAGATAGAGCATGATATGGAATCAGATGAAAGGAAGAAACTGAATATAATAGAGTTATCACACCACAAGTAGATGTCCAACACAAATAAGTACAAGACCTGAAATATAACTAAGTCACAACTAACAATCGGAACAATCCGATTACAAAATAAAAACTATAAACACTAGACTAGACTAGGCACCCTCTACTGAGCTAGATGCTCCTCAGGCTCCTGAAGGTCACCCTCATGTGTCCCATAGAAGGTAGGACAGTCACCATCATCATCTGTAATATTTTCAACAGGTCCAGTCAGGACAGGAACGAGCACAATACATCTCACGCAGTTCATATCATGTTGGGAAATGTAAAGCATGCATAGAGTAAGATACATGGACTGTAAAGAATATATATAAAAACGAGAGAGATTTGATAACTGGAAATATCTATATATATGATAAGTAAGAACTGTAGGTAACCTGTGATTTAGAGCATGATATGGTTATATAAACGGGTTAGGACAATGCAAGGGTAACTCCATCATACGTGAGTGTACTATGGACATATACATGATTTCACAAGATTTCACAAGATGGGATTTTGATCACATAACCATTTCCTACTCACCCTCCCCAATCAATACACAAGGATCCAGTCAAGTTACATTACCTTGCACAAGAGGTTTTTATCATGTTTGCTCACGTGATCATGAGAGTACAAGATTGCACAAGAGTATACATGAATAGAGGTGTACATGAAATACAAGATGTTCGTGAAAAGCACATGACAACTGTATTTGATGCACCCCGAGAGGGATAACATCGCATGACAAGATCCATATAGTACCAATCCGTGATAATAACGTGACGACATTATGTAAAGTAATCTAGAGCAAGAATATAAATCCTAACAAGTATGAAATGATCAAAGAATGTACTCGCCTGTCACCCTGTATGACTGATATGAATAGATGTCCGAACTGGTGTCACAGAGTCCTATTTAGAGTAAAACATGTCACAATATATCCATAATGGTAAAATTAGAGTATACAATGCATACTACATGATTCTAGGTCAATCTGGTCCAAAGTCAACTCTTGGTCAACTCTGGCAGCCAAACTAGGTCAACTTAAGTCATACTAGGTCATAAGGAGTCAACTAAGTCAAACAAGGTCAAGCAAGTCAAGGTTAGTCAAATCTAGGTTAAACTTAGACTAACTAAGGGTTTTTAGGTCAAGGGTCAACTCTATATGTCAACTCTATAAGGCTAATCCAATCATGACACAACTCCTAATTATCCCACTTAACCCCATATATAATCTTAAATTACATAGGACTATCCTCATAACCATATGGTTAAACATAAATCAACTAGTTTAATAGTCTAGGGTTTAGTCAAACCTTAGTCATCAAGCCCTTTAAAGTCCATCCCAGCTATTTCTAGGTCAATTAGGTCAAGTTTGACCTAAGGTTGACTTTGGTCAACTCTAGTCAAACAAGGTCAACTACCTAGGTCAAGGGTCACTTGGTCAAATTAGGGTTAGCCCCTAATGGCCATAGGCTAGTAACTATGACCATAGGCTAATCACATAGGTTTCCATATGCTAATATCATATAGGTATCTATCTCTATACAATATATATATATATATATATATATATATATATATATATATATATAATATATATATATATATATATATATATATATATATATATATATATATATATATATATATATATATATATATATATATATATAACTTTACATATATATATATACAAACATTACTACATAGGCCTATAGCCTATGTAATACTCATATATCATATAGTATATATATATAGATACAATATATAATCTAATACAAATATATATACATATATATATATATACAAAACTTATATATCTACAATACATATATATATATATATATAGAGAGAGGGGAAATGAGAGGGTGAGTGGTGTGTGTGCATGAGTGTGAGAGAGAGAGGAAGGGAGAGAGAGAACTGTGTGTGTGTGTGGAGAGACTGAACAGTGGGGGGGGGGGGGGAATTCCAGTTTCCTGGAACTGGAAACTAAACCACCACACACACACAATAACACACGCACACCTATATATATACATATATGTATATACATATGTACACACATGTATATACCCCTAAATTCCACCTACACACACACAAACACATACACTATGTATATACCATATATACACAGATATTTATATAAGAAACAACATCAAAAATTGTTTTTAAATCTCAGAAAAAATACCAAATTTACCCAGGAATACTGTTCATAACTGAACATAGGGGTAAACCCAAATCAAAGCCAAAAACCTAGCTAAGATGCCAAAGTAGTGGTTGGTAATCGTGCCCCCATATGTGTACGCGTCGTAGGTGTCCATAGGTGTCCACCAAGACACGACACGACGTGTCCAGGACGAGAAAACCCAAATCGGGTAACACAGACACAGTGAATTGTCACCGCGTCGTGCACGCGTGCACCTAGCTCTAGGACACGACACGCGTGTCTAAGAGTCTCGTGCTCGTGTCCCTAGGTGCGCCTAGGGATAGGGTACGTGTCCAACACCCTGATACGTGTCCACGTGTCGTGTAGAAAGGACACGAGACGAGTATCAGAGACCTAAAATCGTGCATTCAGACCGCATCGTGCACGCGGTCGAGTGTCTCGTGCTCATGACACAGGACACGACACACCACATGCTTGTGTCCTGGTGTTCGCCCAATGATGGGCTACACACGTGTCAGCCTGATACGTGTCCACGACTCGTGTGCGTGGGACACGAGGCTCATGTCCTAGTCGAAAATTCGACTGAACGTGCGTGTAGGTGTCCAGTGCGTGGGTGATTGCGTGTCCGATACAAAAAGAGACACCGTGAAACCTTGGGGGCATGTTCGCAGACATTGCCCCCGTGTCCACACCAATTTTGGCGTGTCCACGTGCTCTGTACAGTGAGTACGAGACACGTGTGAGCAGGGCACTGTGTGTGTGCTGTGCGCAGCGTGTCCGTGTCGATTTTCGATACGAAAATGACACAGTATCGTGCTCAGTCATAGGGTTTCGTGTCCATCATGTCTAGGGTTACCCAAATATGTAATTTGTTTTGCATTTAACCAAAATTCATTTCTTTGAGGCATTTCATCAAACAAGGTTTTATAACCTAGGATACGTGTCCGATACGGACACCAAACCAACCCTATATTTTACCAAACTTGTCCCACAGCTAGGGTAGACCTATATGCATGCATTTATGAAGAAAAAACACAATATTAGCTAGGTTTATGGGTATTTACCTATTGATGCAAATTCCAAAGAAAACTCAATAAAGAGGGGGTATTTGTCCTTCCACTTGGTGATGCCCAAGCTTGTGAAATCTGGATTGCTAGCCTCCCTTAGCACCCTTGATGTTGTAGGGTCCCAATGCAAAAGACTAGAGTGAATTTAGAGCTAAAATGAAGAAGTTATGAAGGTTTGAGGAAATAGGAATTTCTAGGTTTTAAAACATGTAAATTTGTATGGAATGGGTTATATAGGAAGGGGGCATGCTAGGGGGGGTGCCCATGGCTGGTCATGGCAAGGGGGGGTGTCCTTGGGTTGCTTCCAAGTTAAGGAAGGTTAACTTCTATGTAAAGGTAGCTTAGATCTTTAGGTTTTCAAGAAATATCACAAAAGTAGATATCTAGATATTTTCTATACTTGACTAACATGTAAATATCTAACCCCTTAGTTTCTAGGTTAGTAACTAACCTCTAGATTAGGGTAAACTAGGTTAGGGGCTCTCATGACACTTAACAATAATTAAATAATAATAAAAACACATAAATACAAATAATTCCAAATAAATCCTAGAAAATTACCAAAATACCCTTTAGGCTAAAAAGCCCTAACTTGATGTTCTAAACCTATGATTAGGCTCATATGATCATGGTTAGTCTCTGGGTTAAGTAATCTCTAAGGTTGCACTAGCAAAACATCAAAATCACAAGTCGTGGTTTTAAATAGTTTTAAAATAACTAAAAATCACCAAAAATCATAATATGGTTT
The DNA here is from genome assembly GCA_029216955.1 of Iris pallida. Lineage (NCBI taxonomy): Eukaryota > Viridiplantae > Streptophyta > Magnoliopsida > Asparagales > Iridaceae > Iris > Iris pallida. The sequence continues at coordinate 2,896,377 of JANAVB010029617.1, read as the reverse complement.
AAATATCATTATTAAACAATTATAATTACAAAATTTTAAAATTACCCTCATTTTAGAAACTGGGTGCTACATATATATATATATATATATATATATATATATATATATATATATATATATATATATATATATATATATATATATATTTAAACCAATATTCTATGACAATAGTGAGGTTGATTTTTAAGGATAACTTGGTAGTAAGTGTTATGAATAAATATATGCCCTTAAGTATGATTTGGACAAATGTTGGACACTTCTACATAGGATAAATTGTGAATGTTGATTTTTCCGTACAAGGTTATATACATATATTTGCACATACATACATTCTAAATTCATGAAATAAATAGCCCAACATTGTTGTTTTCATGAGAGTACTTCTAAATAACTCTAAAATAAGAAATTATGAGTTTTATCCATTATTTTTATCTTAATTCAATTCTGTCCAGATTTAAAATTATACATATTTGACATAATTAGTGTGATTTCATAGTTAAATATGTATTTGTTGATACCGGTTCATTAGGGTAACTTCAATTATGAATTTTTAAATCAAAAATAACTATTTTGTGCCCCTAAAAGTTAGTTTTTAGTATGTAATAGCATTGGGCATGTTAAAATTGAAATTAGATAACTTGTTCATTTGTGATTATGCATAGAAACCTCATTTTGCTCTTTCAAGAAGTTAGGATTCGGTACAATAATGCATGAGTTAAATTATTATGGGGTAGGAGTTATTGTCAACTATTTTTAGCATAATATGCAAATCTGTCCAGAAATTTATTTATGCTTAAAATGACCACTTTGTCATAGACATATAGTTGGAATTGATATTTAATAGATATCGGACCAATAGGTTAACATACTAGTTAACTTTTCAAGTGAAAAGACTATCTTGTACACTCAAGAAGTCCACTATATCATTACTAGTTAAGATTTTTTTTGTGCTTTGTTTTGTAAAACAACTAACATTAGGCCTACAATATATTCTTTACCTACTAAATTAAGTTTTCTTGAGCTTGGAAGAGTGTTTTAGAAGAAGGGCAAATGCTAAAATTTTATTCCTATTGCTTGCTTGCTCGCCAAGGTGAGAAAGCTACTTTATATGCATAACTTTATTTTAAATGGCGTGGCCGGTGTTGAGAGTTGCCCCTCCGAAGGGGTCGGCGTACCCGATATTATATTTGCGTGTTGCCGGTGTTGAGGGTTGCTCCACCGAAGGGGTCGGCGTGCCAATTTATTATTTCTTTGTATTTATATGTTCTGGAATATTTTCGGGTCAGTAAATACAAAGGAGACTCTGCCGAAATTTTTTAAGAATTTCCAGAGTTAGTCTATTTTCCGACAAACTCGGATTTCTTGGAAATTTTGACTCTAGTTCTAGACCACTTGAACCATACATCTCCGACCTATAATATCGGAGGGATTTTTGAAATCTTTGTCCAATTAGATACTTTGGAATTTTACCTTGGTTCCAACATTTCTCGAACTACTTTAGTTTCGGAAAAGACGAAACTAATATTTGAAAGCGACTTGACTTCTAGTACTCCCGTTTGGGAGATAGTTTCTCTGAAGTCTAAATGTTTAGAATAGGTTGCATGGGGTTTTTGGGAGAGAAACCGTTGGATCACACCCGGCTGACTTCTTAGCAATATCATTTTTCATTTTCGTACTGATCAGTCCCTGATACGGTGTTCGTGCGGCCACGCGAATATCCGGGGTGAGGCTTAGCTCACTTTCTTGATCGCAATTGGACATCCAGGCCCTGAGTTTCAGCTCAGCTATCCTTTTGCACATTACCCTGAGTTTTCAGCTCAGAACACTTATTAATTCATTAGATATCCAGGCCCTGAGTTCAGCTCAGCTCTCTAATGAATGGGTTCGATATTCTTGGAAAAGTCCAAGTCATACGAACTTCTTGTTATAACACATGATGCGATGATTCGACCCAGATGATTCGAAAACCACTCATGATGTTATCTTGCTTGCAATCACATCAATATGTGATAGTACAGACGGCTGGAGAATCTAAGTACCAATCCGTTTTGTACGAGCCTGATTGTGAAACCCATATTCTCGTAATTAATTATTAAATAGTGATTTAGTATTAATATTAGTATTTCAAAAAAAATATTATTATCATTAGCGTTTTCTAAAAATTATTATTATTAATATTACTATTAATTATTTACGAGTGAAAAAGGATTTCGAAAATAATAACAACATGGATTTTTGGATTTCGAACCCAGACCCAGGCTTGAGCCCAATCCCTTTCTTTTTCTAATTTTTGACTTGGTTAATCATTATTAATAAAAAAAAATGGTTTGGCTGGTCCCGTAGGACCATCATTCTTGCAACTTGTTCAAGTCACCCTCTCACTTTCCTCCCCTACGGTTACTCCAGCACAACTCCAAACTCTCCCACTCCCCCTCTTATAACTCCCTGTTATTGAAACACCACCATCAACTCCTCATTTAATTCCATTCTCCCCACTCCTACTTTTTCTCCACACCACTCCTTATAACTCCTCACAGTACAACTCCTCAACTCATCCATATAACTCTCCACTTCTTTTCCTCACCACCACCACAACATTATTAATCTCTCCCTCTCTCTATTTCTCCAGAGAAGACAAACCTCTCTCTCTCCTTCTCCATCTCTCTGGAGAACTTCACCCCAACCCTTCCCCAATACTCCACAGAACCCCACCCGACTTCTCTCCGGCAAGGCGCTGCCCTAGCCGCGCCAACTCCGGCCCTGCCTCGGACACCGTGCCGCTCCTCCCAAGCCGCACCCCACACCTCCGGCCGACCGTCCACCGGTGTGCGTCAGCCGCCCGACCCCGCGACCCCGAGGCCGCCGCCTCCTCCAACGCGCGGACCCCCGCGCTGTCCCGAGCTCCGGCATCCTCGCTCCCCCGCGAGCCCCCGCCATCCGGTGACCGGCGCACCCGAGCCCCCGTCGCCGCCCTTGCGCGCGCGAGCTCCACCAGCGCTGTTTCCGGCGCGCTGTGCAACAGCACCCTCCGGCGAACCCTTCGAGCCAGCGTGCCCTAGCCGCTGGTTCCCATCGTCGGCGTTCCCAAGTTTTGCTGGTCGAACTCGCTGCCTTTTGGGCGAGTGTTCTCTGGATCAGATTAGCTGTGCCTATTTCTGAGTTTTCGACGTTCGTCGTCGACGACGTTGGGTCAACATCATTTCGGCAACGTCTGGATTATCTTTTCTTCTAATTTTATCATCTGAGAGCTCTAGCCGAGCACTCGAGGTATAATTTCTCTGTCCCGTTGCGTTTATTCTCGGTAGTCTGTGATGATATCGGTCCCCGGTTTCCCCTTCGAAAATCCGGTTAGCTACGTGGTAGATTCGGTTAGCTGCGTTAGCACTTTGTGATGTGGTTCGCTGAGACTTTTGTGTGTTGTTGGTTTGATTGCGGGAATCCCGGGTATTTCGGGAAGGTTCTGGTGGTTGGAAAGTATTTCGGTGGTTATATTTTCGGGATTATTATTTGGTTGGAACAATTGCAGGTTTTGTGGCGAATTTTCCAGTTTTGGGTTGTCCCGAAATAGAGGAAATGCTGCCCAAATTTTTACAAAACTTTATTTATTTTGATTTCAAAATTGGTTTCGGAAAATGAATTTAAAACTGATTTTCGGGCGATGACCGTACCGGTCTGTGGGCCCTAGCGAAATGCAAACGCACCGGTCCGACCGGGCGTTGAGGTATTAGCTAGATTTGATGATGGACCGAGTCTGAGACTCCAACTTTTAATTTAAAATTATTTTTATTTAATGTTTAAGTTATTTATTATAGTTATCTATTTACGGCACATTTTATTTAGTAATTAAATATTTTCTCTTATTTTATGTAAAAGAATTGTACAGGGCATAAGCCCATAACTCTAGGATGATTAGTTGTGCCCATGTATTTGCATAGTGTAGGTTTTACTTTCTTTCTGGGTGGATATTGATCTTGGGTGGTTTTGGTTTGAATGGATAATCGTAGTTAGAGCGTAATCATATAATTAATTAAGAATTAAATAAAATGGATAAAATATTACTATGATAACTAGTTCATGATTTGTCACTGTAAGAAAATATATTTTTATATATATATTACAAAAAGCACAAAGTTTTCCAAAGATAATTAATTCTTGTTAATATTTCCAAATAATCAAATTAACCGGTTAAATCAACGCACGTAGCTTGCGACGTAACCGTTAGCTGTAGCTTAATACAACTTAAAACATGACTAGGACTTACTACTAGAGATTGCAACTAGCACACTTAGCTTGGTTATATAGTGGATCTAAGTCGAGTTCTCAACTGTAGGAACTCGAAGACATACCTGACGTTCCTCCTCGGTACCAACTCATCTCTCCAGTCATTTTCCTGAGGCAAGTATAGTTTGTGTTGGTTTTACAGTTATTTTAATAATCATTTTACTGCAAGTTTAAACCATGATGCAAACACGAAACTCTCTCGGAGAGTACTGACTGCAACTACTGTACTGATTGGGGACTGGGGGAGTAGTGTAATGAGTATGACCACATCCAAAACTGTATACTGACTGTATTAGCTTACCCCTCATACACACGGGGATAAGCCATATCGTATCCATATGATACAACTGTACAACCCAAGCCGGTCATATTCATTGCCTATTCAAAACATACTGTTTTACTGCTGAAAACTGGTCATTTCTAAATTGTTTAAAAGTGCATATTTCTATTATTTATTTTAACTGTTTAAAATTAGCATGAATTATAATTTGCTCCCTCCTGACTGGAGACCCAACATTTTAGGTATCACTGATGAGGCTTTGTTCTGCGATCCCAAGACGAGGAATTCGAGACTGATGAGCTGTTTGCCTAGAGTTTTCTTTTATTCATGATGTATATAGAAAATGGTTTAAGTTGTATCTTTCATTTCATTGTAAAAGTTTAATAAAGTTTTAAATTTTCGAATGTTGAGTTGTGACAAATATAGTGTTGTTGTATGGTTACCTGCTACTGAACAGCTTACTGCCGCCGTCTCAACAACGGTGCAGGCTGGACATGATCCAATTCGATCCAAGAAATTGGGACCGGGTCGTGACACTGATCCCGGGCAAATGGGGTTATTGTTGAGATGCTAGGCGAGTGTGTGTGATCCAGAAGTTTCTCTAAATTGTATTTAGGTCTAGAAAGATCTTGTCCTGTCCTTGTGACATTAATTGAGAATCACTTACTTTTGATTAATATCAAAGTATGAGTTTTAGTTGCTCTAGATACTAAATCTTGTTCACTTATCTTATCATTACATACTTCTCCTTTGACTGAGGGCTTGCTCGTCGTATTGACGACCTAGTTTTGTTCACTAGGGACTGAAGAAGATCAAGATGTAGATCAGGCGTACACTGAGAATGATCTCTATGAATGATGAGGAACGGATGGAATGTAGTTTTATTTTGAGAACATTTTCAATTATGTAAATTATGTGTTGAAGACAATGAATCAATTATGTGTTTGAAGACAGTGAATCAAATATGTATAATATGTGTTTTGATGAATTCTAGACCAAGTATGTAATATTTCTGGATAAATGAATGTTATGTCATTGTGGAATTCTGTGATTATGCCTTATATCTATGCCTATCCCGGACCTTACAGGCGACAATCGTAGGGTACAATTCGGTACTCATTGTACAGTTGCGTAGCCTGGGGAGAAGTGTCATGTGCCTCAAGTCATCTTGGGAACCGGGGCGTGACACGTCTCTTTTGGTTGGTGGCCCATGCAGGTCTCTGTCTTTAAGGATAGTGTATAGGTTAAGGAGATTGTATGGGTAGATATTAGATATTCTAAGGACTTACTTGAAGTACCCCAGGACAGAAATATGTAAATTGAAGATTGAATTCCTAAATTAAAGAATCGAGGATTATGCAAGGATTTGGGATATGAATCTTGATTAAACTTTATTTAAACATTGATGATGCATTGTTTCTTGTCATAGATTTCTAATTCGAGGATTTTTGGGTATAGGTCATGGCTCGATTTATGTCGAGCATCTTTTGGGACGGGAGTGACAGAACTTTCTACGGTTACGTGCAGTTCACCCGGAAGGCCTGGCTAGTGGTAGACGATGCAGAACTCCCAGTATTCGGAGTTTACTTCCATCGCCTGCGTCCCAAGATCCGGGACATTGAAGATGGAGCAGAAGTTTATTATGAGAAGGAACTATGTTTGATATTCTTCCTTGCGAAGGACGGTCCCTCTTCCTTTACTTATGGGTATGATGGGACCATCAGCGAGTGGGAAGAGATCAACCCCTACGATAAGATTTTGGAGATCACTTACCTGAAGCTGACTAGGGGTTAGTCAGGATAACTGAGAAATGGGATAGCTTTTTGTTTGCTGTACAACATTTTGACGGATCAGCAGATATATGTATATGTATGTGTAGAAAGATATGTTGTGGTGGTGTAGAGGGGGAATTTTTTTGTCTGTTGTATTATATTTTGGAAATTACAACAGATGTATATAGTTTTGTATAGGGTTAGAGTATAGAAGTCGTAAGGACTTCCTTGTGAAGCATATTGTAATCCTGTTTTGTACAATGAATAAAATATGCTTCTTTTGGCTTTAACTATCTTAATTTTGATTGCCTTTCTTATCTCCTTTAGCAATCAAGTTCTTTAAGATTCTCCTTTAAATTTTGCATTAAGAATTTCCCATCCTTAACATTTAGAAAATGTCTTCTTCACCAAATCCCGACACATTGCAAACGAAAACCATCGAGATGCGTCCGACAGACGCTATGGAAAGTTTTCAGAAAATCTTGGTAGCCAACACCCAACAAATCCAACTTTCCCAAGCTGTGTCTGCAAAGCTACTGGAAAGATTGGATGTCGCAGCTGCTCCTAAAGCTGGGACCCTTTCGGATTTCAGGACGATTAAGCCCCCAGAGTTTAAGGGGACTGAAACTCCTATGGAAGCAGCACAGTGAATTAGGACCACAGAAGGGTTGCTGAAGGGCTCGAAGATTGCGCCAAATGACATAGTGTCTCTTGTAAGGATTCAATTGAAGGACGTTGCCGATATCTGGTGGAGCTCCTTACACCCGGAGGAATCAGATGAGATTGTATCATGGGAGAAATTTAAGGAAGAATTTGAAGAGAGATTCTTTCCCCCAAGTGCCAAGTTGGAGCTGGAAAGGAGATTCCTACATCTGAAGCAGAATAAGACATCTGTTGATGAATACTCGACGGAATTCATAAGACTAAGCCGGTATGCTTCAAGCATGGTGACTACGGAGAAGGCAAAGGTGGTCCGATTCATGGAAGGGCTGGACGATAAGTTGAAGTTGAAGGTTGCCCCCTACAAATGTCAGACTTACGCAGAAGTGGTCGAAGCTGCAAGAGACCAAGAAAGGATGCAAAATGATAAGAACAACTCGAAGGCTGCAGGACAAAAGCGGAGTCTGGAGACCGGCTCACCTCAAGGAAGACCTCGGAACAAGGACAACAGAAGCGTGCTCAACATGAGCAGAATAGAGTCACGCTAAGCTGTTCATACTGCAGGAAGTCCGGGCATACAAAGAATAACTGCAGAAGACTTCAAGGGAAGTGCCTGAAGTGTGGATCCTCCAACCACCGGTTGAACCAATGTCCCCAGAATAATAGAAGATCTGTAGCACAGAATAATACACATGGACCAAGAGCTACAAACCAGGGATTTCAACAAAGGCCTTTCTTTCAAAGCAATGAGCCCAGGTTTAATGCTGCTGCAGCACCACAAGCACAAGGTCATGCCCCTACAGGATATCAGCAGAGACCGGCATTGGCACCACAGGCGCATCAATTCCATCAAGCTCAAAAGGCTAATCAGAATCATAACAACAGAAAGAAGAAGAATCACGGTCAAGCCTTTATGATGGATAGCAATGAAGCTGGAATTGTGGAAGACGTGGTGACAGGTACTATACTCGCTTCTTCTAGCCCTGCATCAGTATTGTTTGATTCTGGAGCTACTCATTCCTTCATATCTGCATCATTCATAATTGAGTATAATATTGAGACTCAACCTCTAGTTATAAAATTGAAAATCCTTACGGGCAATGGTGTAGTAGAAGTGAGTCGAATTTGTAGAAACTGTCCAATCAAAATGGGAGGAGCAAGCTTCCGAACTAGACTATTAGTCTTTCCCATGGACAACTATGATATAGTATTTGTAATGGATTGGTTAATAGCAACCTCAGCAATCATTGATTGTGGACAAGGAAAAGTTCAGTTTTCCTTACCTAGTAGGAAGTTGCATGAATTTGTTAGAGCCCAGAAGGAGTTCAACAAAGAAGAGTTAGAGAAGTTCGAACTTAGGAGTCTCATGAACCAAGTAATAGAGGAATGGCCAAGGGTTGTAGATGAGTTTAAGGATATATTTTCTGATGAATTACCCGGATTGCCACTAGATAGGGCAGTTGAATTTAGCATTGATCTAATTCCTGGAGCAGCCCCTATTGCTAAAAAGATATATCCAATGAATAAGGAGGAACTAGCAGAATTAAATAAACAAATCAAAGAATTGCTAGCTAAGGAGTTTATCAGGCCTAGTGTTTCTCCGTGGGGAGCGCCTGTATTATTTGTAAAGAAAAAGGATGGAAGCCTGAGTGTAAGCCCCTGTTTTTCAAATTTTATTTTAATTAGTGTTAATTAATTTTTAATGTCAATTTTAGCCTTAAAATATTTATTATATTTTTAGGAATTTTTCTAGAATTTTAAATAAATTTTAAATGAGTTTTAAAAACAAAAATATCAATTTATAATTTTCTAAATTATTTTAATATTATTTGCAATTAATTTAAATGTTTTAATTATCATTCTGTAATTTTTTGAATTGTTTAGAAGTCATTTTGCAATTAGTTAATTGTTTTTAAATATGGAATGCAAATTTAGATTTGCATTTAGTGACCTTAGGGACTGGTTTGCAATTTCCTAAACTCTAGGGTTTGTTTTGTAAAACCTAAAACCTACCCATCCCTGCCCCGACTGACCGACGACCGACGACCAACGCTGCCCCCGTCATTTTCGGCCAGCGCGACAGCCCCCGACCGACTCTAAAACCCCTATAAAACTCCCCTCACTCTCCTCAGCCCAACCCCATCACCCCGACCACCATCGACGCCCCTAGCTCCGCCCTTCCCCCAAAAACCCTAATCGGAACCCTAACTCCGATCATCTCCTTCGCCCAGCCCCACCGTCGACATCCACCGCCCACAACCACCACCAGCTGCTTCGCCTCGACGAGACGACTCCAGCGCCACCGGAGCACCGCCGTCCCGACGTCTCCTCCGCCGTCTACGACCCTCGAAATCCCCCTTCGACGACCGGACACGTGAGTAGCTGTGTCAAATCGTGTCGTGTGAGGCTCGTGTCCACATATGTTGTTCGTCGTGTCCTGGCGAGCACGAGTGTGGAACTGGACACGTGAAACTCGTGTCGTGCGTGTCGAAATCGACCCGGACACGTAAAATCCTATGTCCTTAACGGTCCGGACACAGGATCGAATTTATTATTTTTTTATGTGTTTATTAATTCAAACCTAATTAAATCAAACAAAAATTCTAACTCTAACACAACTAGCGGGCTGACCCCCTGGCCAGCCCGACCCGACATAACCCCCCCCAGCGCGCTGGCTCGAGTTCGAGCCCCCCCTTTACTTCTGTGCTGTTTTTCTTTTCTTTTCCTTTTCCTTTTTCTGTTTTATATATATATATTTATATATATATGTATATATATATATTAGTATATATATATGTATATACTGTATTTTTGGCAGTATTTTATATATGTATATATATTTTTATAGTTAGTAAATTTTATATATATTTGTATTTATATACATATATGTATATATGTATATATTTTCATGTGTATATATATTATTATATATATACAATTATATATATGTATGCAATATTTGTATATGTATATATACTTTATAATTAAGTATTTTCTTATATATATATATATTTTTTTTTTTTAAGTATTTTCTTATATATATATATATATATATATATATATATATATATATATATATATATATATATATATATATATATATATATATATATACATATGTACTTTTAACATAGGTATGTATATATTCACTTTGTATAAACTTTACCTTATTAAAATATTAATATTTATTTTGCACTTTTTACCAATTTGTATTTTTGTATATTTAAATTACTGCAACCATTTGGTGTCTAAGCCTAGCATAGATTTTGGGCCCAAATGTGTTTTCACACATTCAAGACCTGTACAAGTCATATTGGATTTGATTCATGGCCTTGGGTCCTGTATTTGAACTTTGGTTCAAATTATATACATGGACAAAATACGCAGATAATTAATTATTTAATTTCAATTGTGTGCAATGCTGTTTTTGGATTTCTAAAAATACTTAAAGTACTGCTAAAATTCTGGAAAAATAGTATTTAGATACTATGTTAATTTAGCTAATTTAGTATAATTTTTGTAGTATTTAATTTACTGTTTTGCCAGTAGTTTGGCATATGAAACCCAAACTCATTTTCTGTATACTTAGGAAAACTGATTTTTATAAAATACTTGTACTGGTTAATAAATTCCAGAAAAATTATAATAAATTTCTATAATTAGCAAAGATCATTTTGGTACTTTATTTTATGTAAAATTAAGCTTTTTGTCTATCTCAAAAATTATTAAAACACAATGATCTTTTGATTTATTTATTGATTAATTACGACTTATAACTTTTTGTGTTATTTTGAGTTTTTGCCGTATTAAACCTCATCCCTCACTAGTGTAAAGATCCTAGAAAGATAGTTAAAGTAGTGTGTCACCCCACATTGGTCTCCTATGCTAAAATTATCATTTTGGCTAGGTGCCCAGTCACAAGTCGTGTTTCATCAATTAGTGTCCTAGTATTTTAGCTTAGTGTAAAAGCTAAGTTTATGTATTTATTTCTACAGTGACGAGTTACCGGACATCCATAGCACTTTTATCGCAGCTTGTTTTGCTTTGCTTTGCTAGAGGCAAGTACTTTCTACAAACTTTACATACTGTTACATAAATGAACTGCTAATCCAACCATGTTAAATGCTGATCCTTGGGGTAGCAAGTTAAAATATCACATGTTGTACTTTCCATTACTACCATGCTTATAACAGTCTTTATGTATCTCTCACATGATTAAAATATGGGTTATGGGAAAACTGTTAGTAGCGTACGTGATCATGCCCCCTTACTCGTACGTACGTACCGAGCAAGGTTGACATTTTATATGTATACCTTGTCGTAGGCGCACCAGCTGTATTTGTACGTATGTACATCTATCACTTGTTTTACTTGTACGGAAGTACATTTTATATACTTGTACCACAGTACATTTTACACCTATTGACGATCACGTACCTACTACAGTTTTAAACATTACATATACATCTGTCTCTATGACATATGTGTCCTTGCCATGATAGACTATGTGATGCCATGTTTCCAGTTATTTTCTCTTATGTTCATTTTCATGTTTCATATGCTAGTTTGCTAGATTAAGTACTTGCTCCCGTCCTGACAGGATAACGTTGTAGGTGTCCTTACTGAAGAGGAGTTACTCTGCGACACTTATTATGGAGATACTGCCGAGGACCCGGCTTTGCTTTACGAGGATGTTCCTGCGGGGAACCTCGCCTAGTTGTCTTTTTACTTTAGACTTTTGAGAGTAGTCATGTATTAGGCTACATATTTTGTAACTGGACATGTATCCAGTTTTATATTTCAGATCACTTGTACTTTGGACTTATTTCTATATATGAGACGACTTTTGTGTTTGGAGCATTTATGACTTTTATTCACTTATAGAACTGTTAGCACATTTAGTCTTATCCTGTTGTCTTTAGAACAGCTTACTACGTTTTATCTCAAACGTAGGCTGGGCATGACTCGGCCTGGCCCAACAATTTGGGTAGCGGGTCGTGACATATTTTTAGTGGTGGCCCATGCAGGTTCTGACTAAATTATTTGGTTACGTTATTGTACCAAGCATGCCTGCAATTAGGAACTTAAGGTAATTAGACAACATTAGGAATGACGCTTAGAACACCTAGAGGAATGCTAGGATTGCAACATAGGAATACATCACATGCTTGCTATTATAATTAGATTTTCTTGCCTATGATTGCTTACTTTAAACAAGTCCTTATAAGTCCTTTTTACTTTTATTAGATGGTGCTTACTCATTCGTCCCAGTATGTTACGCCCGAGAATGGGGCCCTCCATATCCAGTCAGCTGACCAGTTGACTGATACACCCCCACCTCCACCTACCATATCCCCCACTCCACAGATCCACAGACCCAGATGCCTCCACCACCTTCCACATCCCAGTCCCAGCAGGCCCCGATACTTTCACCACCCCCTATCATCATACCTACCCAGGCTTCCGTCACACTCGACGGGAACCAGCTGCTCACTATGATCTAGGGGTTCCTAACAACCCATCAGGAGCAGACTACCCTACTCCACCAGAGCATGGAGCGTTCTGAGGGACGTCCCGTGGTCCCACCACTTGTAGAGCCACGGCAGAGAGCGGGGACGATCAAGGACTTCATGGGTCTGAATCCCAAGGAGTTCTCAGGGACTGAGGGCATTGTAGTAGCAGGTGACTGGCTAGATTCGGTAGAGAGGAAGCTCCTAGGAGTTAGGATGCCGGATGACCTCCAGGTCGAGGCAGCGGGATTTCTGCTGATAGACTTGGCAGGAGTCTGGTTCCGGAATGAGCCGTTATTTGCGAGAGGGAGAGCCACTTGGGATCAGTTCAAGACCCAGTTCAAGAAGAAATTCTTCTCGACCACTGCTAGAGTAGCCATGGGGCTACGATTCCAGAACATCCAGCATGGGAACCGTTCTGTTGACGAGTATGCGGCAGAGTTTAGTCGCCTGAGCCGTTTCGCTCCTAGTCTGGTTGCAGATCCAGAGGAGATGACCCGTAGGTTTTGCCATGGTCTAGTTCCAGATATTGGCATTCTTATAGTGGCGAACGGTACGACTGACTACTACCAGAGCCTAGAGTTGGCCCGGAGCATTGAGGAGCGTCTTCTGTCTAGCAAGAGGCCGGCTTCTGTACATCATGAGGGACCGTCCAAGCGTCAGGCTTTCCAGCAGAGAGCACCGACGCCACCCCAGCAGACTTACCGTCCCCCTACATCACATCATCAGACCCCGCCAGTTAGAGCCCTGGGACCCCGACATCAGCAGCAGCAGCAGAAGGGAGCTATATGTTCTTTCTGCGGAAGACCAGGGCATGATTACTCCATCTGCAGGAAGAGGTTGAAGCAGTGCTTAGTTTGTGGGTCTGCCACCCACATGATACGGGAATGCCCAGTAGCCAAGGGACCTAGAGGACCGCTTCCGACTCAGCAGCAGAGGTTTGGACAGCACCTGCAGCAGCAGAAGGGACCTCAGGGGAGGGTTTATAGTCTAGCCCTCGAGCCGGAGCCGGAGCAGGTTTCGAAGCCAGATTACTTAGCTGACGTCATCAGAGGTCATGTTTATTTGCATACTTTTCTAGCTGTATGTTTGTTTGATTCTGGTGCATCTCATAGCTTCCTATCATTAGAGTTTATGCATAAACACCATCTAGTAGCTACACCTACTGCGGAGATTAGTAGAGTGATGACGGGAGGAGGACCAGTGCATATTAGATCTATCTATAGATGTTCTATTTTTATAGCCGGGAGAGAGTTCAGGGGATGATTCTTTGTGATGCCACTCCCCGGTTATGATATCATATTGGGGATGGACTGGCTTAGCTATGCCCATGCATCTATAGACTGTCATGAGGGTAGTATTTTGTTCAGTCCCCCAGGCACAGCACCATTCAGTGTCAGGATGACAGGGCCGGAGATCAGCCTAGAGCCGAACTGTTGTGCGACAGTTGGGGACGTAGCACCGCCACACCCTATCATTAGGGAGTTTATGAACGTATTCCCAGAGGATCTTCCAGGGCTTCCGCCTGACAGAGATGTGGAGTTCACTATAGATTTAGTGTCGAGTTCATCACCAGTATCCCGGGCTTGCTACAGAGTGAATCCCACGGAGGCCGTAGAGATGAAAGAGCAGATTGATGACCTGTTGAAAAAGAGTTTCATTCGATCCAGTGTTTCTCCATGGGGAGCGCCAGTGCTCTTTGTGCCTAAGAAGGATAGTACAGTCCGGTTGTGTATTGACTACCGGGCCTTGAATGCCATCACTATCAAGAACAAATATCCTCTGTCCAGGATAGATGATTTGTTCGACCAGTTGAGCGGGGCGAAGGTGTTTTCCAGGATAGACTTGAGATCCGGGTACCACCAGGTGAAGGTCAGGGCAGCAGACATCCAGAAGACGGCGTTCAACACGAAGTACGGGCAGTACGAGTTTCTGGTGATGCCATTTGGTCTCACAAATGCGCCAGCTGTCTTTATGAACTTGATGAATAAGACATTTCACCAGTATCTGGATAAGTTCATCGTAGTATTTATCGACAACATCCTGATATACTCGAAGATGCCAGAGGAGCATGCAGAGCACTTGCGGATAGTTTTGGGGATTCTGAGGCAGGAGAGATTGTTTGCCAAATTGCCGAAGTGTGAGTTCTTTTTAGACCGAGTGGAGTTTCTCGGCCATGTAGTCACTGGAGATGGAATCTCGGTGGATCCCAGGAAGATTGCTGCAGTTGAGACGTGGAAGGCTCCGACGTCAGTTTCAGATATCAGGAGCTTTCTGGGTTTAACAGGCTATTATAGAAAGTTCGTCCAGGACTTTGCTAGGATAGCTGAACCCATGACGAAGCTGACACGGAAGGACGCAGAGTACATCTGGTAGAGGACTGCCAGGCAGCGTTTGAGGAGCTGAAGAGGAGGCTGACGATCGCTCTAGTTCTGACTTTACCTTCAGGTTCTGGAGGTTTCACCATATACAGCGATGCTTCTGGGAAGGGGCTAGGATGTGTCCTACAGCAGAATGGAAAAGTGATTGCTTATGCATCTAGACAATTGCGGACTCATGAGAGGAATTATCCTACCCATGATCTAGAGTTAGCTGCGGTGATCTTTGCACTCAAGTTATGAAAACATTACTTATACGGAGAGCGTGTGAAGATCTTTACTGACCACAAAAGCTTGAAGTATGTGTTCACGCAGAAAGAGCTGAACATAAGGCAAAGACGATAGTTGGAGTTGATGAAAGACTTCGACATCGATTTACAGTATCACCCCAGGAAGGCAAATGTGGTGGCGGATGCGCTGAGCAGGCATCCGATGGCATGGTACCTGATGATTGATCGGCATTTGCGGGAGGATCTGGAGAAGTTCGGTATCGAGCTAGTTCGGCCAGGATCAGTGATACAGATGATGGCACTTGACATTCAGTCAGGTTTGATGGAGCAGATCAGAGAGGCACAGTCTACAGATGAGAGCCTTCACAGACTTTGAGCCCAGGCTTTAGCAGGATTGCTGGATGACTTCACTTTAGCAGAGGATGGATCCTTGAGGCATGGCAGCCGATTGTGCGTGCCGAAGGGAGAGCTGGTAGAGGCAGTCTTGCAGGAGGTGCACCGATCGAGATATTCTATTCACCCTGGTGCTAACAAGATGTACCGTGACTTGCGGAAACATCTTTGGTGGCACGGAATGAAGAGGGATGTATCACGTTTTATCTCGAGAAGCCTAGTTTGCCAGCAGGTCAAGACGGAGCGCCAGAGGTCAGCTGGTTTGTTGCAGCCGTTACCCATTCCCGAGTGAAAGTGGGAACATATTACGATGGACTTCGTCTCAGGGCTTCCTCGTTCCCAAGGAGGGAAGGATGCCATTTGGGTCATCGTGGACAGGCTGACGAAGTGTGCGCACTTCATACCCTTCAAGGTGGGGCTTTCCACCGAGAAGTTGGCTGAGCTATACATGTAGCAGATAGTTCGCCTACACGGAGTGCCGGTGAGCATCGTGTCAGACAGAGACAGCAGATTTACATCCCACTACTGGAGGAGCTTACAGGAGGAGTTGGGCAGTAGGCTCAAGTTCAGTACGGCATACCACCCGCAGACAGATGGACAGTCCGAGAGGACGATACAGACACTGGAGGATATGCTGAGGACCTGCGTGCTAGACTTCGGAGGATCATGGGAGAGCCATCTGCACTTGGTATGTCTCCTTTCGAGGCGCTTTATGGACGACGATGCCGCACACCGCTCTTTTGGGATGATGTTGGAGACAGAGTTATGCTTGGGCCAGAGATGATCACGGATGCATCAGAGAAAGTCGGGATGATCAGAGACAGGCTCAGAGTAGCTCATAATAGACAGAAATACTGGGCTGATGCTAGTCGCAGGCCGATGGAGTTCGCAGACGGTGATATGGTGCTAGTGAAGATATCACCTACTAGAGGGACGATCCGGTTCGGACGATGAGGGAAGCTGAGCCCCAGATACATCGGGCCATTCGAGATACTTGGCAGGATCGGAGAGGTAGCTTACAGGATTGCACTTCCATCCAACCTGGCAGGAGTTCACGATGTCTTTCACGTATCTCAGATGAGGAGATATGTTCCAGACCCCAGTTATGTGCTAGATCATACAGAGTTGGAGGTCGGACCGAGCCTTACAGTTTTTGAGCAGCCAGTGGAGATATTAGACAGGAGAGAGAAGAGGCTGAGGAACAAGGTTATACCCTTAGTACGAGTAGCTTGGAGCCGTCACTCTCCAGGTGAATCTACTTGGGAGAGGGAGTCGGACATGAGGGAGAGATACCCTTACTTGTTCGATCCAACCGCTGCGAGGGAACCACCCGTTCCCGCTTGATACCTTAGAGGTTAGTTTCGATCGCAGCCTTAGTCATTTTGTTGCATTGCTTGCTATGTTAGTTTATTGTAGGGTCTTAAATCCTTGTGAATTTCGAGGACGAAATTTTTCAAGAAGGAAAGACTTGTAAGCCCCTATTTTTCAAATTTCATTTTAATTAGTGTTAATTAATTTTTAATGTCAATTTTAGCCATAAAATATTTATTATGATTTTTAGGTATTTTTTTAGAATTTTTAAATAAATTTTAAATGAGTTTTAAAAACAAAAATATCAATTTATAATTTTCTAAATTGTTTTAATATCATTTGCAATTAATTTAAATGTTTTAATTATCATTCTGTAATTTTCTGAATTATTTAGAAGTCATTTTGCAATTAGTTAATTATTTTTAAATATGGAATGCAAATTTAGATTTGCATTTAGTGACCTTAGGGACTGGTTTGCAATTTTCTAAACTCTAGGGTTTGTTTTGTAAAACCTAAAACCTACCCATCCCTGCCCCGACTGACCGACGACCAACGCTGCCCCCGCCATTTCCGGCCAGCGCGACAGCCCCCGACCGACTCTAAAACCCCTATAAAACTCCCCTCACTCTCCTCAGCCCAACCCCCATCACCCCAACCACCATCGACGCCCCTAGCTCCGCCCTTCCCCCAAAAACCCTAACCGGAACCCTAACTCCGATCATCTCCTTCGCCCAGCCCTACCGTCGACATCCACCGCCCACAACCACCAGCTGCTTCGCCTCGACGAGACGACTCCAGCGCTACCGGAGCGCCGCCGTCCCGACGTCTCCTCCGCCGTCTACGACCCTCGAAATCCCCCTTCGACGACCGGACACGTGAGTAGCTGTGTCAAATCGTGTCGTGTGAGGCTCGTGTCCACATATGTTGTTCGCCGTGTCCTGGCGAGCACGAGTGTGGAACTGGACACGTGAAACTCGTGTCGTGCGTGTCGAAATCGACCCGGACACGTAAAATCCTGTGTCCTTAACTGTCCGGACACAGGATCGAATTTATTATTTTTTTTATGTGTTTATTAATTCAAACCTAATTAAATCAAACAAAAATCCTAACTCTAACACAACTAGCGGGCTGACCGCCTGGCTAGCCCGACCCGACATAAACCTCCCCCCTATCGCGTTGGCTCAAGTTCGAGCCCCCCTTTACTTCTGTGCTGTTTCTTTTCTTTTCCTTTTTCTTTTTCTCTTTTATATATATATATATATATTTATATATATATGTATATATATATATATTAGTATATATAAATATATATATTTATATATACTAATATATATATATATATATATATATATATATATATATATATATATATATATATATATATATATATATATATATATATATATTAGTATATATATATATGTATATACTGTATTTTTGGCAGTATTTTATATATGTATATATATTTTATAGTTAGTAAATTTTATATATATTTGTATTTATATACATATATGTATATATGTATATATTTTCATGTGTATATATATTATTATATATATACAATTATATATATGTATGCAATATTTGTATATGTATATATACTTTATAATTAAGTATTTTCTTATATATATATATATACATATGTACTTTTAACATAGGTATGTATATATTCACTTTGTATAAACTTTACCTTATTAAAATATTAATATTTATTTTACACTTTTTACCAATTTGTATTTTGTATATTTAAATTACTGCAACCATTTGGTGTCCAAGCCTAGCATGGGTTTTGGGCCCAAATGTGTTTTCACACATTCAAGACCTATACAAGTCATATTGGACTTGATTCATGGCCTTGGGTCCTATATTTGAACTTTGGTTCAAATTATATACATGGACAAAATACGCAGATAATTAATTATTTAATTTCAATTGTGTGCAATGCTGTTTTTGGATTTCTAAAAATACTTAAAGTACTGCTAAAATTTTGGAAAAATAGTATTTAGATACTATGTTAATTTAGCTAATTTAGTATAATTTTTGTAGTATTTAATTTACTGTTTTGCCACTAGTTTGGCATATGAAACCCAAACTCATTTTATGTATACTTAGGAAAACTGACTTTTATAAAATACTTGTACTGGTTAATAAATTCCAGAAAAATTATAATAAATTTCTATAATTAGCAAAGATCATTTTGATACTTTATTTTATGTAAAATTAAGCTTTTTGTCTATCTCAAAAATTGTTAAAACACAATGATCTTTTGATTTATTTATTGATTAATTACGACTTACAACTTTTTGTGTTATTTTGAGTTTTTGTCGTATTAAACCTCACCCCTCACTAGTGTAAAGACCCTAGAAAGATAGTTAAAGTAGTGTGTTACCCCACATTGGTCTCCTATGCTAAAATTATTTTTTTGGCTAGGTGTCCAGTCACAAGTCGTGTTTCACCAATTAGTGTCCTAGTGTTTTAGCTTAGTGTAAAAGCTAAGTTTATGTATTTATTTCTACAGTGACGAGTTACCGGACATCCATAGCACTTTTATCGCAGCTTGTTTTGCTTTGCTTTGCTAGAGGCAAGTACTTTCTACAAACTTTACATACTGTTACATAAATGAACTGCTAATCCAACCATGTTAAATGCTGATCCTTGGGGTAGCAAGTTAAAATATCACATGTTGTACTTTCTATTACTACCATGCTTATAACAGTCTTTATGTATCTCTCACATGATTAGAATATGGGTTATGGGAAAACTGTTAGTAGCGTACGTGATCATGCCCCCTTACTCGTACGTACGTACCGAGCAAGGTTGACATTTTATATGTATACCTTGTCGTAGGCGCACCAGCTGTATTTGTACGTATGTACATCTATCGCTTGTTTTACTTGTACGGAAGTACATTTTATATACTTGTACCACAGTATATTTTACACCTATTGACGATCACGTACCTACTACAGTTTTAAACATTACATATACATCTGTCTCTATGACATATGTGTCCTTGCCATGATAGACTATGTGATGCCATGTTTCCAGTTATTTTCTCTTATGTTCATTTCCATGTTTCATATGCTAGTTTGCTAGATTCAGTACTTGCTCCCGTCCTGACAGGATAACGTTGTAGGTGTCCTTACTGAGGAGGAGTTACTCTGCGACACTTATTATGGAGATACTGCCGAGGACCCGGCTTTGCTTTACGAGGATGTTCCTGCGGGGAACCTCGCCTAGTTGTCTTTTTTGCTTTAGACTTTTGAGAGTAGTCATGTATTAGGCTACATATTTTGTAACTGGACATGTATCCAGTTGTAACGCCCCAGAACCAGAATACTGGAGAGCGGGGGCATACATAGCCAGCTACGTATAATGAAATAAAATCCATCCCACTATACGGTCACGGCTGTCTAGATACATGAGGGTTTAACTACAATCCATCAGTCTCCTATGGTCAATAACAAGCCTAATTGTCTCAATCTTAAGCAAACAAGTAAAGTTACAAGATGTAAGATCACGAAATATACAATAATAAGGCGTCCCAAACATTACATATCCAGCTGATCATGAAGCTAGTCGTTACAAAATGTGAGGACTAGCAAGAGTTTAGTCATACATGATCAATCCTAGGATCTGTCAATCATGTTACAGCCCGTAGGCAGACAATAATCACTACACCAAATAGAGCAATTTGCGACAGTTAGAGTTGTCCAACAACAACGTACTAAAACTATCGTTATATTTTCGACAGATAAAAACTGTCGTGTACCATCAAACCTATGTCACCAAAATATAATAGATTGGATTTGACCGATAAAAAATGTTGTTTATATTGAAAATTTGGCTCCACAGTACTATTCTAATAAAAATTTTGTTTGCTATTTCCAAAACCCACGAATAGCTCCCTCCAAAAAGGAAAACTGTGCTCAAATTCTTCTTCTCCTTCGCACCCTTTAATTCTCAAAACCTAGTTAGTTAGCACCACCGACAACACCAGGTAATCTCCTTTGAATCTCCTTCGCACCCTTTATACCTTCTCAAACCCTTATGTCCGTTCGAATCTCCTTCGACAAGGAAACCCCTGCGCTCAATCTCCTTCGACAAGGAACCCCTGAGCGATTTCGTGGGATTTGTTCTTGTTTATTTTACTCCTTCGACAAGGAACCCTCGTGCGATTTGTTCCTCCGGCTGTGGCAATGTAGTATTCTACATATCGGGAAGGGGGATTTCCTTGTCGAGGGAGCGAAAGAAGGGGATTTGTTCTTTATTTTTATTTTCTAGGGTTTTGTTCTTGTTAATTTTACTCCTTCGACAAGGAACCCCCGTGCGATTAGTTCCACGGCTGTGGCAATGTAGCATTCTACATATCGGGAAGGGGGATTTCCTTGTCGAGGGAGCGATTCAGGGTTTATTTTATAGGATTTGTTCTTGTTTATTTTCTATGGTCCATACTTCTGGCCCAAGACCAAATGATTGTTACTGAAATTGCAGTTTTATGTTATGTGCTTTGTTGTTTTAATATAACTGAATTTATGGAGTAATTGTGGATGTTTCTACACTGATACATTTACCTTGTCTCAAGCTCTAAGTAATAATCTATCTCTAGACCTAACTTCTATTGAACATACAAATGTTGCCTGGTATAAATAGCTTATAAAGTTATCCTAGTAGACAAATAAAAAAAACTAGAATGTTAATTTTGACTCCGCTAGATATACCATGCAGATTCAATTTACGGTTATGAACTTATATGGAAATGATAGTTTCAGTTTTAAGGAAACCTCGATGCCTTTGAATGTTTCCTAAATCATAAAATTTGTAAATTGACGAGTAGAGCAAATGTTTTTTGTTCTGTATAACAGCACTGTTTAAACCTCTCTATAGCATAGTTTATATCAGATTCTATGTAAACAATAATTTTAAGATCACATGGACATTGACTTTCTTGTCTAAATTGGTGAGTATTTTTCTCAATAGATATAGCTTTTGAAAGCTTTTTTTTATGTATATGGTGGAGAGAATTAAATGCATTGGCTACTGGCCTGGTTTGTGCAATATGTGTCTCTAACCCACTTTGTAACAAATTGTTTAAGTCTGGGGTTATATTTGGATATCTTGTTCGACATATATGGTGAAGGAAACTAACTTGATTTGACCAACAAAAGCGGGAAGCACAGAAGCATTATTAGTCTAATTTGTCTATGTGATCCAGTTTGATTTGTGATTTTGAATTGTGTACTTACGGATTTAGAAGCTTGTGAGGTGTTTATTGACAGTTTTTAGAAGTACGTTATCATCAATAGAAGTTCAAATAGTGGATGCACACAAAAATACCACCAATCATGTAAAGTGGAGTAGCCTCACCTAACCCCTGGTACCTTAATCTATACTTTTCAGAGAAGATAACATAAGTTCTGCATGTAAGTCCACATAAATGTATCATAACGTATATACCTCTTCTATATATTAGAGATATATTTATAACTTGTCTGATTTAGGGCACTGTGGTTGTATACAAGGTAGTGTATTAAGTTTATACTTCAGTGACTACTAGGCCTGTGGTTTGCTTATTTACATCTCTTACTTTATTGAGTTATTCAGATCGGTAGCCTATATTTATTATTAATAATCTGATAACCTTTTCTTATTTTGATGTTAACTTAAATCTTCTTTTTCTTTTACTGTTCTAAATTATTCAATGCTCACTTACCTAACCAAGCTCCCAGGACTGCCAATAAGTATCAGAAGTTAAATATTTATATATCCGTTATTTGTTTCATATCTGCAAGTTCACTTTATTATATTTAAAAAATAAAAACTGAAAAAAAAAATTGAAAGCCAGATTTGCATAAACCATCAAGACTCCTAAAAGTGCAACTTGTGGAAAAGAGCAGAAACCCAAAAATCAACTTCCCAAACCTGGTTTCTAAGAGGGAAAGGGTGATGTGTTGGTTTGTCTGTTCACTTGTCAAAAGCTAGTCTCTTCTGAACGATATTGTTGAAATGATTGCTGATCCAATGTCATGGTATTGCATAGAGAGCCAATTTATCATATTAACTTTTCTTTCCAGGTAAGATCTCTAACACTCGATGTCCGAGTATGGGAGCCTTCTGTTATCAATTTGTTTCAGTCATTAGGTAATACATTTGCCAACTCTATCTGGGAGGAATTCTTACCATCTACAAGTAATGGAAACATGGAGGATGATACCAGGTCTTTCACTTGCTAAGATGGGTAGATAGTAAATCTGTATCAGAGATTACTTCCTTGACGGGAATTTACACATTTTATGCAGCTTCTGTATGTTAAATAAAAAGAATCACATTTTATGCAGCTTCTGCCATGTCATTTGTAGGACAGGCATATCAACTTTTTAGTCACAAGATGATGGCACGTAAGCTGTTCATGATTTTTGGGCCTGCAATTCTGTCTTTCTAGAAATGTCTATCAAATTGGAGGGCATCTCATATTTGAGGTCAGCGGACAAGCTGTGTTTAGGACATCTATAAATAAAGGCAATAGTGGCTCCAAACCATATATCCAACTACTTACCAGAACTCCAATTGTTTCCCAATTAAAGACTAGGTTGTTGGTTAAGTAATGATAGTTTGTATCTTCATTGTTTTATGAAATCTTGATTTTAGTTATTCTTATTATTTGCACAATAATGAACTAGCTACTTGTTTCTAGTAACAAAGGAAATAGTATCTTATATCTTCATTGTTTCCTAAGCTTGAGAATGCATCTGCCCTTGTCTACTAGTGGCCAGGCTTTATATATTTTCTTTTAGTTATAAGGTAGATTAAGAAATTCTTACCTACTTGGATTTTTGATGCAACTCTTGACCTTTTCACTATGACCCAAATAGCTTTTGCTTACTTTACGAGGAAACACCAATTCTGTAAGTTTTTTACCTTCTTAAATTACTTGTTTGAAAATATATTTGTTCAAATGGGAAGTTATGGTTAATCAAACAAATTATGAGACGTGTTATCTATAGCCAACTCTAGACATTTCATGAACGAAGGCTGCCTGCCTTGAGATCATTGTTTCTCTTGGTGAACTTTGTATGGAGGTTAAAGTCCAGTCATGTTCAAGCTTTGCTTTTATATCTCTTGACATTTTGTTTTCTATTGATAGATTCACCTTACAAACATATCTTAAGAAATAGCAACAAGCCCGTTATCCCAAAAAATTGGGTTGGGTATTTGAATCTTTTTCTTAATTCTGCTCATTAAGGGGCCATATTTTAATGGATATGCGTTCTTGTATGCCTCAATGTTCTTGTTTCATTGAGGGTTTGTGGACCCTACATGTCCATTATTACAGTTACACAATATGGTAAAGTAAAGCTACGATGCTTCTAAGATAACATGTATTTTATTTCATCTAACTTATCCTGGAGACTTCAAACCATTCCATGAAGGGTTGGAAGGCTACTAGAGGTTCAAACTTCATGTAATGGAACTAACAGTTAAAATAGATGAATTTTTATGTATATGAATATCTGATGTTTCACTCCAAAAAAATATAGCCTGACCCACAAACTTGAAATAAGGCACTGTTATTGCTGTATTATCAAAATGTTAGGATTTGCTTATAGTATTAAAATAGCAAAAGTTTTTGACTTTTTTAGACGACCTTAAACTATAGCCTCTGGAAGATATGGATGTAGCACTTTAGCAACTGGGAGAGGGAGATTGCTCACATTAACTTGTTCTTATTAAGTTCAGCATATATGATCAGTTGTTTAAGTAGCTTAATTTATGCCTCTTAACTGAAATATCAGTTTAACACAAAGTTTACCATTAGTCAGTTCCTTTTTAACATTTCAATTGTGAAGTTAACTTACTGGCACATAACCCAGTAGATACTTTGAATGTTTGCAAGTTTTAAAATCATGTTCGGGTTTGGATTATGCTAGTTACACTGAGATAATTAAAAAGATGATAGTGGATTTAAGAGTTGGAAATAAAGCCAAGATGAGACATCATGAAAATACTGAAATTTTTAGTTAACCTTTTTTTGCCAGTTTTCTCTTAAAGATGAAGGATGTCAATCTAAACAATGATGTATTGTAATAATGGATATGTAGTTCCATTTGAAATTTTAGTTTATTCTGCAACAAAGTTGAACGAGATTTACTAGCAAATTTTTTCTTCCTTTGAAACAAGAACATTCAGTTATACAAGAATTCAAAATTTTCCACTCACACAATTACACCATATGGTAAAGTAAAGCTACGACTCCTTGGTAGGAATGAAAATCCAGTTCATGCTCTTTATTGAGGGTTTGTGGATCCTATAGTGGAAATTGGAAACTATAAGGAAGACTTAATAGGTAGTCAACATCCTAACACTATTAACCTTAAGACATTTATTAACCTTAAGACATTTGAGATGGGATTGTTTATTGGATTGGTTATGATGCTTTACTAAAAACTGACTTTGGACATTTAAGAAAAGTTTTATACTCTCAAGTTGTTGTTGTATATATGCTCATCTGATTAGTAACAAATGTTTCTCAGGTCATACTTGGAACCTTACTAATGTTTTTGTTGTTTTTCTTTTCCCCCACAGGTCATGATATTTCTTATTAGCAAGCTAATAAAGCACCTATTTCTTTTATATTACTGTTATCGATCAGTTTTTCCTCTCCTCCTCTACCACAGTGTATAATGATGGACTGCTGCAGACAGTTGCAAGCACTGATGAAACAGTCTTTACAACAGTCCTCAAGAGTGACAAAGGTCAGTTGTTCTAGTAACTTCTAATATTTTAATATTGCAGCATCCCACATCAGCGATGTGTCTGCCTATTTTTTGCAAGTTTTGACCAGCCTTCAGCCTATTTTCACCTAGTTTGGCTGACTTCTGGCCTGTTTTGACCCAAATTGATCTTTATTTGCATGTTTGAATAGATTTAACTTATTTTCATCAATTTTGCCAAACGTTATTGTATCATGATCTATCTACTTATGTTTGCAAATGCTAACCAAATTTTAGTCTATTTTCTCCAAATTTTTGGAGAACCAGCCCGAATTAGTCATATGCCAGAGCCATATTGGCCTAATACTCTCCTAATACAATACCTGTTTGGCTTATATTAGGTATATTTTGGCCAATACAAGTGTTTGTATGAAGTTGCAGATCATGTGAATGGTGGTCTTTTTAGCATATACATGAAGTTCTTTTCGTTTTTGGTGGTCTAATTTTCTTATATCTTTCTGTATGTTCAGCATTTATCGTCATTAAAGAAAGTGTTTACGATTTGGAAAGAGCTGTGATTTCCATGGACATGTTTATGTTTAAGCAAGTATTTCTTGATGTTCAACTTCTCTATACAAAATTAACTAGAACAATGACTGGAGTTGAAGATAAACTCCAACTTTCAATAACTCCCATTTGTAGTCTGCATAATTGTAGAAAACCTATTCCAAAATGTTAAATAATATTATATTTATAGTTCAAAGAATTCTATTGATCTTAAGGGCTTTTAAAAAATGCAGGTGAAGGTTATGAAAGAGAACCCAGCTCCTTTAGCAGTTCCTAAGCATGCTACCAGGCCAACACCATCCCACCAGGAACAACAATCTGTCCCTGCTCCAGGAATGGCTCCTCCACCTGAGGTTCCTGCTGCCAGTTCTATTGTTTCTGAAAGCAGCATTCAAGTGGAAGAATGTTGTAAGAAATCCATTCTAGTAAGTGCATTTTATTAATACCATGATGCAACTTTTAATAGTATATTCACCGTAGCTTTATCTGGTTGTTATTGTTGTTCAATTGTTTCAATTGGTAGTTACATAATATACATAGTAGGCTTGCACTGAATGCTGCTGCTGCTCAACTTGAAGAGGAATTTAAGAAATTCGACCCTATTAAGCCCGGTGGCATACAAGTTAGGAGTCATGAGGTTCTTTTCTACTTAACTTCAACATTTTTTCCTCCTTTGAATAAAGTTTTTTGGTACTCTACCTGATATATGGATTTTTAAATGAATGCAGTTGCAATGTTTTGGTTTTGTGGAATTTGAGGTGCCGAGTGATGTCCAATGTGCGATAGAGGTAATGTTTAAATACAATTTGTTGTTTAATTCTATATTTTACAAGCTTGATAGGTACTAGAAATTGAGAAGACGGATGAAAGGGATTCAGCATTTGTAGAATGGTGTATATCTTGGACTTCAGTTCAGATATCTAATTGCTAAATGGCATATTTTGCCTGCAATATATTAATTCATTCTATGTTAAATCCTATCCAAGGTAGCTATAGACATTAGAGGACCATGCCATAAAACCTAACTAGTTGGTAGGTGGGTTGATCTACCTTTTATCTAAATACCTCCTCTTAACAATAATGCAATCATGGAACATTTCCATTAACTAATTTTTATGGAACACTTCTCTACTAAACAATTGCTCATTTTCTCTTGTACATTTGTAACTAAATACCTCCCCTTATCAACCAGTCTTGGTGAAAAAATATACAATATTGAACTGCAGTATTTTCTCGGTGCGCTGTCAGAGGAACACATTTACATGCCCATGTCTTCAACTAGTGAAGATTTGGTGCCAGTATGAGAGAAGTAGTCATGTTTCTAGTGATTATGGTTTAATTTGGGAGATGGGTTTTTCAAGATCTTCAAAGTTCATCCACTGATTACTGATTAGGAAAGGATTAGAGCATCAAATTTCTGCAAAGTATAGTTATTTCAAATTTTTGGAAAAATAAAAAGTTTGAAAAGATGTGACCATTACAATGTTAAAGTTTGGTCGAGGTTTTTTATTTCAAGTTTTTTGGGTGCCATCCAAACTAATGTAGATTGTAGTCTAGTCTATGCTCTTACCAATTTATACAAGGTAGCCTTGTGATATTTAGCTGGTAAATTTGGTTTTAGGACTAAATCCAATATGTAGGGACTACTAACTTATTAAAATGGCGAACTTTTTTGAAAGAAGTATTCTCTAAATCATCGGAGCAACTAACATGTATTTTTGTTGTATTTCTTCTTTTGTAGTTTTTGACGTTAACATATAATGTTAAGCTTATAATTTCATTGTCGATAATTTTTTTGACAGCAATGAGATGTTGTTCGAGAGAGACGGAAAGTTTGAAGATAAAACGGTTGGAAAAATGATTAATTGGCAAAAATATTCAGTTCAGTTTTTGAGGTTTTAAATTTTTTCTACTGAACTGGAGATTGTAATCTATCAATAACATTCTTTTTTTTGTTCATCATGTGAACTAAGTCATTGTAAGCTAGCAACATTGGGGTTTCATTTAGATTTTGATGGAATGTTGCTATGTAAAGTCTATATATTTATTAGTTAATACAATTTTGATTAAGTTACTTTTGTTGTTGATGATTGTTGATGTTTATATGAAATTCTATTTTTAGATGTATTTCAGTTTTATATAGAGGAGGAACATGTGTATATAACTTTGATATGAATGATTTTAGATTTTTTTTTTGAATTATGTTCCAAAAAAACGACATGCCTTAACTGTTGAAAAGAAAAAAAGAAAATGGTCGACCAATTCACAGATTATTTAACAGTTTTAGTCTGTTGTTTTTATTTGACAGACAATAACTGTCATTTTTTTTAGCTAGGAAACGACAGTCCAAAACCGTCGTTTATATTTTGGGACGCGCTATTAACGACGGATGCTATGACGGATCAAAACTGTCGTTTATCGTGATTTACGACGGTTTTGGTCTGTCAAAAAATGCTTATTTTGGCGTAGTGAATAAGACATACAATACGAGCTAACAGGTGCTCGCCGGCTAAACGCCTCAAAATGTAATTTTTACAATAGAGTGGGAGAGCAAAAATAAATCCACTCGTTGCCCTGGTCACGACTGATGGTCACCATCAGGCTGGAAAGTCGGTGGATCCTCTGAGGTAGCTCCAAAATCTGGCCACACAAAACCAGCTGGGTCAGATCCCAGAAAGAGCAAGTGCCACAAAGGAGGCTTCACTTAAGAACTAAAATCAGCACAACAGAAAATACACTAAAGCAGTTAAAGAACTCGAAGTAAAAGAAGAACAACAATCATAATGGAGTACGAGGGGACTATTCAAGCAGCCAGGTCACAACCCTTAAACCAAACAAGGATCGGGGTTGTAACCCTTCACCTGAATAGAACTCCGTCTCCAATCTTGTTGGTAAGATAAAGCATTACAAGCATGACGTGGGGTGCAATAATACAATAAACGAAGAGAGGACTCAGAACAGCTCCGGAAGCCAGGTTATAACCCTTAAACCAAACAAGGACCGGGGTTGTAACCCTTCGCCTGAACTGAACTTAGCCTCTGATCTTTATTGTTAAGAGTGACAATCATGCGATCAAGCTTGCAATAATCGGGCACTGAAACCACACCATACCATCGATTCCGGCCAATCAGTGTCTACGGCTTTCTACATTAGCTAACTAAATTGCCACAACATGCAGTGAGATATTCCTCCAGCCACAAGCCCTGCAGCTAATCCAGGTTATCCAGGCGACTTGGGTTCATTAAACAGTACATCGTTCTTTTCCACATATCGGTAAATCTAGACTTGTGCCCTACTCGTCGGCAGGCTGCAAGTCCACAATGGTGGCCGGGATAACGGGATCGTCTGTAGCTGGGAAAATCTCTCATGACTACTAAATTATTCTAGTTATTAGCCTTAGCCATTTACAGTGGATACCCCTGACCATGGTACTCAGGGATCCCTGTCCTAGACATGATGCAACCACTATCGGTTTAATTGTACAAACACAATCATCCACGGTGTCCACGCCATTCAATCTTGTCACGTCATGCTCACTGTCAGAAGTGCGCCGCGTCGGGCCACTATCATGTCATGTCAAAAGTGCACCACAACGGGTCACCATTGTGTCAGGGAGCAGTTAATTTAGCACAAGTGCACACTTAATAATTTAAATATTAGAAGGGGCAAGGCAGTGGGGGGGACTCATGCGGCTCGAAAAATTTCATGCGGCCAGCAGTCACTTGGCCATATGCGGCTGGAGTAAAATGTATAAACATGCATGCTAGCAGACAAATGTATATAATACACTAATATAGTATATTAATGTAATGCATTAATAATGCATTAATGCCGTAAATATATTGTATTAATATATTTTAATATACAAAATATTTACGCTAAATAATATATATATATATATATATATATATATATATATATATATATATATATATATATATATATATATATATATATATGCTTGCATGTATTAAAATATTGCATTAATATGCATGCGACTGACTTTTCTTCCCCTGCAAGATAATATTAAAATCATGATATAAGCAAGCCATGCGGCTCTCCATTGCATGCCTTGGGAGGATGCAATAATATATTGCATTAGATGCATATACGGCCTGACAAGTTATCATATGCGGCTGAATTATTGCTTCATGCGGCTCTCTACTAGCCATATGCGGCTATGCTTGGAAACTCCAAGCAATGGCACAGGTTGCATTGCAATAAGGCATAAATTGCCATGCACGTGGAGGCTTGGAAACATTAAATGCTAGTGCTTGGTAGTCCAAGCAACTAACAATGCTTGGAAGCATTTGCTAATAATGCTGATGCTTGATTTTCCAAGCATTAAATGCTTGTGCTTGGAAAGCATTAAATGCTTGGAAGCATTAATTAGTAATGCTTGCTGCTTGGTATTCCAAGCTAATGCTTGGAAAGCATTAAATGCTTGGAAGCATTGTTATGGGTTAAAATGCAAAATTGCTTTTGTTAGGGGTTATAATGCATAAAGTGCATTTTAAATGAATGCTTCACATGCTTTTCCCTGGAGTGTTATGCGGCTAACACATTTAATAATGCAAAATGCATGGAAGACATTCTTAGAATGCCATGCGGCTACAATGCACCAAAATGCATTAATGCATTCTTTTGGATGCACTCCAAAAGGCTTATGCGGCTGGCCTTTCCTAAGGAAAAAGGAAGGCATTAAAATAATGCCATTAAGAATTCATTCCATGAATGCATTAAATAAATTCTAATGGGTCATGCGGCTGGCTACTGTGCAGGAGCATTGCAAGCAAGCTTGCCAGCACATGCTTTAAATAATGCACATGCGGCTCACAATTGCATGCGGCCAAGTGCTAAAAATGCCCATGCGGCTCAGCAATTTCTCGTAGGTCAAATTAGACCTAACCAACTTCTCTGCAATCATAGGATCATCAACTTAGCAAAATATGCAAGTTTGATGGATCAAAATCCTGGAAACTGAAAATACCACAAAACTAGATTTACAAGAATTTAACCATGGAAATGAAAAATGCCAAGTACTAAAGTGGGTTAGAAACACAGGAGAAAAACAATAGAACAATAAAAATGGACTTCCTCCATGAAGCAAGATTGCACTTGCCTAAGCTCTCCCACTCTCTCTATCTCTCTCTGGTGGTTGAAGAAGTAATTATGGAGGAGAAGAAGAAGTAATGAAGAGAGAGAATGAGTGGGGGATATTTAATGAAAGGATGGTGGTAGGTGGGATATTTAATGAAAGTGGTGGTAGGTGGGAGTGGTTCACATAAAACTGAACCATGCAAACCAAGCCGAACCAAGTCAAGAAAAATGCCAAAATAAATCAAGCATGCAATACGGGTCTAAATACGTACACATATACAAAATACGTAATACAAAAAATGGTCATTACACCAGTTTTACATTTCAGATCACTTGTACTTTGGACTTATTTCTATATGAGACGACTTTTGTGTTTGGAACATTTATGACTTTTATTCACTTATAGAACTGTTAGCACATTTAGTCTTATCCTGTTGTCTTTAGAACAGCTTACTACGTTTTATCTCAAATGTAGGCTGGACATGACTCGGCCTGGCCCAACAATTTGGGTAGCGGGTCGTGACACTGAGATTGGTGATAGATTATAGAGCACTGAATGAACTGACAATCAAGAACAAATATCCACTCCCTAGGATCGATGAATTATTCGACCAACTTGGAGGAGCAACTGTATTTTCCAAAATAGATCTCAGACCAGGCTATCACCAAGTGAAGATTAAGAAAGAAGACATACCAAAGACTGCTTTTAGAACTAGATATGGACATTATGAGTTTCAAGTCATACCTTTTGGATTGACAAATGCTCCGGCCATATTCATGGATTTGATGAATAGAATATTCTATCAATATCTGGATAAATTTGTGATCGTATTCATTGATGACATATTGATCTACTCGAAGAATGAGGAGGAGCACGAAGAACATTTGAGGATAGTACTTGAGACTCTACGACAGGAGAAGCTGTATGGGAAGCTGAGTAAATATGAATTTTGGTTAAAAGAGATTCCTTTCTTGGGACACATAGTCAGTGGAGAAGGCATAACAGTAGATCCTAAGAAAATAGAAGCAGTTAAATCATGGCCTACTCCCAAGAATGTAGCTGAAGTTCGAAGTTTTATTGGTTTAGCTGGATACTATAGAAGATTTGTGGAGAACTTTTCCAAAATAGTTGAGCCGCTTACTAGATTGACTCGGAAGAATGAGAAATTTGTTTGGACTGATAAATGTCAAGCGGCATTTGAGGAATTAAAGGAAAGACTTGTCACATCACCAGTACTAGCTCTACCCTCAGGATCAGGAGGTTACGAGATTTACAGTGATGCTTCTGGTAAGGGTTTGGACTGTGTACTGATGCAGCACGGAAGGGTTATCGCTTATGCTTCGCGGCAGTTGAAGGTTCATGAGAGGAACTATCCAACACATGATCTGGAGTTAGCAGCTGTTGTGTTTGCACTAAAACTGTGGAGGCATTACTTGTATGGTGAACAGATCAAGATTTACACAGATCATAAAAGTTTGAAATATGTGTTCACCCAAAAGGAGCTAAATATGAGGCAACGTAGATGGCTTGAGCTGCTTAAAGATTTTGATATGGAGTTGGAGTATCATCCAGGCAAGGCAAACAGAGTGGCAGATGCTCTTAGTAGGAGGCCTGAGGCTTTCTTTATGAACACGCCCAAGGAGATATTGGATGATATCAGAAAAATGGGGATTGAAGTGATATGCCCAGTTGCAGATAGAATTTGGGAAAGTTTACAAGTTCATTCATCCTTAGTAGAGAGAATTAAGGAAGCACAGAAGAAGGATGTGAAGCTGCAAAAACTGTGGAGTCAAACTGAAGCTGGGGTACAAACTGGATTGACGAAGCATTCTGATGGATCCTTGAGGTTCGGGAGTCGTTTATGTGTACCATTTGGAGAACTCCGGACTGAGCTAATGACTGAAGCACATAGTTCTCAGTACTCCATTCATCCTGGGAGTACGAAGATGTACCAGGATCTGAGACAAAACTTTTTGTGGCATAGAATGAAGCGGGAGATAGCTAAATTTGTCTCGAAATGTTTAGTGTGCCAACAAGTGAAAGCTGAGCACCAACGGACTGCTGGACTACTGCAACCACTACCAGTACCTGAATGGAAGTGGGAGCATATTACAATGGATTTTGTATCAGGACTCCCAAGAACACAGAAGGGTAACAATGCCATCTGGGTGATAGTGGATAGGCTTACAAAGTCTGCGAGATTTCTACCATTCTGAGTTGGACAATCTACGGAGCATCTAGCGGATATGTACATGAGGAAAGTTGTTAGCCACTATGGGGTGCCGGTAAGTATCATCTCAGACAGGGATACTCGGTTCACCTCCAAGTTTTGGAGAAGCTTACAAGACAGTCTTGGCAGTCGCCTGAAGTTCAGTTCAGCATATCACCCACAGACTGATGGACAGTCAGAAAGGATGATACAAATTTTGGAAGACATGTTGAGAGCGTGCTCTCTAGATTTCCAGGGATCATGGGATGACCATCTGTATCTGGTAGAATTCTCTTATAATAACAGTTATCAGGCCAGCATCAAGATGGCACCATTTGAAGCACTGTATGGGAGAAAGAGCAGATCACCTATATGTTGGGGTGACGTCGGAGAACGACAACTTCTAGGGCCAGAATTGGTCACTCAGACAGTAGACATAGTCAAGGCTATCAGAAGGCATCTTCAAGCTGCGCAGGACAGGCACAAGATGTGGGCAGATAAGCATCGGAGAATCTTGAATTTCAAACCTGGTGATCATGTATTTCTGAAGATCTCGCCAACTAAAGGAACCATCCGGTTTGGAACGAGAGGGAAGTTGAGCCCAAGGTATATAGGCCCATTCGACGTCCTGGATCGAGTTGGCGACGTGTCTTATCGATTGGCCTTGCCACCATCTCTCGAAGGAGTTCACGACATCTTTCATGTATCTCAACTGCGGAAGTATGTGCCAGATCCCAGTCACATACTGGATCATTCGGAAATCACAGTTGCCCCAACTCTCCGCATTGAACAGAAGCCGGTAGGGATCCTGGATCGAAGGCAGAAGATTCTTAAGAACAAGACCATCTCCTTAGTTCGAGTATCTTGGAACAAGGACTCATCGGGAGAATCTACTTGGAAAAGGGAAGATGAGATACGGCAACTATACCCCTACCTCTTTGATGATTCAGGTACTTAGCAACCTATCCTTTTCTACCTCTCTTATCTTTAAATTCCGGGGACGAAATTTAAATTAAGGTGGGTAGGGTGTCATAACCTTAAATTTTCTATTTTTATTTTTGGTATTTTACTTATTTTCAACCATTCAAAAATTATTTTCCTATAATTATTTCTCAATATATATATATATATATATATATATATATATATATATATATATATATATATATATATATATATATATATTGTGTAAATAAATAAATCAATCTTTCTTTCAAAATGCCCCTCATGCAATTTTATTTTTGCATTCTTCTACATAGAAGGGTATGTGGCATGCATGCATGGGAAGTGCCAAATGTCATTTTTCTCTCATGACAAGGCTTCATGGGCATTTTGGTCTTTTTCCCTTTCTTTTTTATTTTTTTATTTGGAAGAGGAGAGAAGCAAACCATTCTTCCTCCTTCACTCTCCAGGTAAACTCTTCCTTCTCCTCAATCTTCTTCTCCATTCTTATTCTTCTTCCCTTCTTATTCTTCCTTCCCCTTTTTTTTTCTTCCTTTTGCTTAATGTTGCGGCTGCTGCTTATGCCGCTACTGCTGTTACTGCTGCTGCGTTTGCTGCTTATGCCGCGGCTGCTGTGCGGGTGCTGCGCCGCCGCCCGGCCGACCGACCGACCGCACACCCCCCCTTCTTCATCTTCTTATTCTTCTTCCTCTTCCTTTCTTCCAATTCCTCTCCATTTTGATTTCAAATTCATTTCTAGGGTTCTAAAATTTAACCCAATTTTACTTCTTGTGCCCTAGGATTTTGAATTGGGACTTGGGAAAGAACTCTTCTAATAGGAATCATACCCAAAAACAAGGCAAGCCCTCTCTCCTTCCACCTCTCACATTTTTTTTATGTTCATTTTAATTGTTCTTGTATTGGCATGAATATTCTATGTATAATCTGAATATATATATATATTATATATATATATATATATATATATATATATATATATATATATATATATATATAAACCAATATTCTATGACAATAGTGAGGTTGATTTTTAAGGATAACTTGGTAGTAAGTGTTATGAATAAATATATGCCCTTAAGTATGATTTGGACAAATGTTGGATACTTCTATATAGGATAAATTGTGAATGTTGATTTTTCCGTACAAGGTTATATACATATATTTGCACATACATACATACTAAATTCATGAAATAAATAGCCCAACATTGTTGTTTTCATGAGAGTACTTCTAAATAACTCTAAAATGAGAAATTATGAGTTTTATCCATTATTTTTATCTTAATTCAATTCTGTCCAGATTTAAAATTATACATATTTGACATAATTAGTGTGATTTCATAGTTAAATATGTATTTGTTGATACCGGTTCATTAAGGTAACTTCAATTATGAATTTTTAAATCAAAAATAACTATTTTGTGCCCCTAAAAGTTAGTTTTTAGTATGTAATAGCATTGGGCATGTTAAAATTGAAATTAGATAACTTGTTCATTTGTGATTATGCATAGAAACCTCATTTTGCTCTTTCAGGAAGTTAGGATTCGGTACAATAATGCATGAGTTAAATTATTATGTGGTAGGAGTTATTGTCAACTATTTTTAGCATAATATGCAAATCTGTCCAGAAATTTATTTATGCTTAAAATGACCACTTTGTCATAGACACATAGTTGGAATTGATATTTAATAGATACCGGACCAATAGGTTAACATACTAGTTAACTTTTCAAGTGAAAAGACTATCTTGTACACTCAAGAAGTCCACTATATCATTACTAGTTAAGATTTTTTTTGTGCTTTGTTTTGTAAAACAACTAACATTAGGCCTACAATATATTCTTTACCTACTAAATTAAGTTTTCTTGAGCTTGGAAGAGTGTTTTAGAAGAAGGGCAAATGCTAAAATTTTATTCCTATTGCTTGCTTGCTCGCCAAGGTGAGAAAGCTACTTTATATGCATAGCTTTATTTTAAATGGCGTGGCCGGTGTTGAGAGTTGCTCCACCGAAGGGGTCGGCGTACCCGGTATTATATTTGCGTGTTGTCGGTGTTGAGGGTTGCTCCACCGAAGGGGTCGGCGTGCCAATTTATTATTTCTTTGTATTTATATGTTCTGGAATGTTTCCGGGTCAGTAAATACAAAGGAGATTCTGCCGAAATTTTTGAGAATTTCCAGAGTTAGTCTATTTTCCGACAAACTCGAATTTTTTGGAAATTTTGACTCTAGTTCTAGACCACTTGAACCATCCATCTCCGACCTATAATATCGGAGGGATTTTTGAAATATTTGTCCAATTAGATACTTTAGAATTTTACCTTGGTTCCAACATTTCTCGAACTACTTTAGTTTCAGAAAAGATGAAACTAATATTTGAAAGCGACTTGACTTCTAAGACTCCCGTTTGGGAGATAGTTTCTCTGAAGTCTAAATGTTTAGAATAGGTTGCATGGGGTTTTTGGGAGAGAAACCGTTGGATCACACCCGGCTGACTTCTTAGCAATATTATTTTTCATTTTCGTACGGATCAGTCCCTGATACGGTGTTCGTGCGGCCGCACGAATATCCGGGGTAAGGCTTAGCTCACTTTCTTGATCGCAATTGGACATCCAGGCCCTGAGTTTCAGCTCAGCTATCCTTTTGCACATTACCCTGAGTTTTCAGCTCAGAACACTTATTAATTCATTAGATATCCAGGCCCTGAGTTCAGCTCAGCTCTCTAATGAATGGGTTCGATATTCTTAAAAAGTCCAAGTCATACGAACTTCTTGTTATAACACATGATGCGATGATTCGACCCAGATGATTCGAAAACCACTCATGATGTTATCTTGCTTGCAATCACATCAATATGTGATAGTACAGACGGCTGGAGAATCTAAGCACCAACCCGTTTTGTACGAGCCTGATCCCGGGCAAATGGGGTTATTGTTGAGATGCTAGGCGAGTGTGTGTGATCCAGAAGTTTCTCTAAATTGCATTTAGGTCTAGAAAGATCTTGTCCTGTCCTTGTGACATTAATTGAGAATCACTTACTTTTGACTAATATCAAAGTATGAGTTTTAATTGCTCTAGATACTAAATCTTGTTCACTTATCTTATCATTACATACTTCTCCTTTGACTGAGGGCTTGCTCGTCGTATTGACGACCTAGTTTTGTTCACTAGGGACTGAAGAAGATCAAGATGTGGATCATGCATACACTGAGAATGATCTCTATGAATGATGAGGAACGGATGGAATGTAGTTTCATTTTGAGAACATTTTCAATTATGTAAATTATGTGTTGAAGACAATGAATCAATTATGTGTTTGAAGACAGTGAATCAAATATGTATAATATGTGTTTTGATGAATTCTAGACCAAGTATGTAATATTTCTGGATAAATGAATGTTATGTCATTGTGGAATTCTGTGATTATGCCTTATATCTATGCCTATCCCGGACCTTACAGACGACAATCGCAGGGTACAATTCGGTACTCATTGTACAGTTGCGTAGCCTAGGGAGAAGTGTCACGTGCCTCGAGTCATCTTGGGAACCGGGGCGTGACATGCTTTAAGAAGATATTTATAATTGAAGATTAATAATAGCCCTATGATCATCATATATACAAAAAAATAAAGCTTTATACCTCTCTCTGCCCTGTATTTCTCTCTACAAGGTAGATGACGGGTTACTTCAGTTGAAGGCAAGTGTCACGACCCGCACCCTAGAGTAAGGGCACGAGACGTGGGTACGTCCAGCCTACGCCGCAGTGTCGGCGGTAGAACGTTGTCCTAGGTCACAACATCTAACAATATAATGCTAAGCAGTTTATACTCCCCGAATGGGGGTGACATAGCAGAATGTAAACTCAATCACAACTAAGGAAGAAGAAGCACGATATGATATAGAACTCAAAGAAATACAGATGATCAAAAGAGTCTCAGATAACATCTCAGCAATATCCAGAAATACAAGTCTCAGCTACTGAATATGAAAGAATATATACAACCCAGATCTCAAAGACAGAAATAAAGTCTAACTACTAGTCTCAAGACAACATAAGTAAGATAAGCCTAACTAAGCTAGTCTAGGCAATAGGGGTAATGTCCTCAGCTAGAGCTGGGTCCTCCTGAGAGTCCAGCTCACAAGTGTCGTCTAGGACTGCCCCGTAGAAGGTATCCACACAGGCCTCCTTCTCGTCCTCTGTAATATTTTTAACAGGTCCAGTCAGGACAGGAGTGAGCACAATACATCTCAACAGATCATAGCAGGTTAGAAAATATAATCATGCAGTACAGTAAGATACAGGAACTGAAGAAATACAGTATGTAAACAGAGAAAGAGAACTGTAATAAAAATATCTACTATAAGTAAGGAACTAACAGTGGATAGTGAGTCAGAGTACAATATAGACATGTAAATGGCATAGGATGATTCTGATACTACACTATGGAATGATTCTGATGCTGCACTACTTGGATATATTCACATGTCTACTTCTACTCCCCCGTACCCCCAATCAATACACAAGGATCCATCCAGGTTATGTTATGATTCCATGTAACGGCCCCCGAAGGGTGGTACATGGTAGTGCCATAAATGGGGATTCTAGGAAATCCAATAAATGGGATGATGATTCAAGGAAGACTCTGTGATCATAAGAGTACATGTCACAAGTGATCAATGAACCGTGAAGCATAGTGATACGCCATGTAAGTGAAACGCACAGAACATGGAGTACCCGATGCTCCTTGAAGGGATAATATCTCAAGAAGGGATCCATATAGTACTAATCCGTGTGACCAACGTGACAGTATCAAGTAAAGTAATTTAATGCAGGAAAATAATTCTAAGCAGGATATGAAATGATCAGAGAATGTACTCGCCTGGTATCTGAGTGTCCGGATGAAGTGTACTATCCGAGGAGAGGTGTCTGGCTCCTAATCAGAACAGCACAAGTCACAACAAGTCTAAAATGATAACAAGATGCAATTCAATGCATTCTAAATGAATCTAGGTCAATCTAGGCCAAAGTCAACTCTTGGTTAACTCTGGTCAACCCTAGAAGTCAAACTAGGTCAACTATCCATTCTAAGTCTAATCAAGGCTATACTAGTCTAACTAGGTTATACTAGGTCTAAGTTAATCCATACTAGTCCAACAAGCTATTCTAGGACCCAACAACACTATGCTAAACTAACATCACACATAGTACATATATACATATATATTTGGCATTCAATATTACATATAGATGTATACATTATGTATATAGGCTACCACCCAATATATATATATAGGCATGCATCATTCATGTTATATATACATTATACATATATTCATTATACACATTATACATTATATTATACATATAGGCATATGAATCTATATACATATACATACTATATATATAAGGGAAAAATCACAAGTGTGTGTGTCCATATAGAAAACAGTGTGTATGTGATATGGTGTAGATACATGTGTGTAGAGAGAAAAATGTGTCAATGTGAATTTATAGTGTGTGGCATGGTGTTCCTGTGACAATAGAGTGAAACCTAGAGTGTCAATGTGAAATGCAATGAGAGGCTGATATGTAGGGTGTAAGGGCTGTGTTTGAGGGATGAATATGGGCAATGATAGGGCTGTTAATGGACAGTTGAAAGTGGTTATTAGGGACTGATATTTGGCAGCATATATTGGACTGAATTGAGAGGCTATATGGACAGGCTTAAGGACTGGTATTTGGACAAGTTTAGGACAGCTAACATGGCTGGTTCTTAGGTGCTAAAGTGGACTGAAAATTGGGACAAGTTTAGGCTAATGTGGACTGGTGTATGGGACTAAAATAGGACAGGTTTGGGAGCTAGGATAGGACTGAAATTGTGGGGTGTTTAGGCTGGAATATGGGACTAATTGGCTGGCCCTTAAGGCTGTTATGGGGCCAATATGTGGCTGATATTAGGCTGGATTGGGGACTGCATTTGGGCTGAATTTGAGTTGAAATATGGGACTGAATATGGGATGGAAATGGAGACAGTCAAGGCTGGTTTGTAGGCTGTGTTTGGGTCAGCTTAATGGGTGTGTCAATGCATGAAGGTGGTGTGACAGTAAAAATGAGTGTCATGGGAAAGCAAGGGTTAATCAGGTTCAGTCATAGGCTCAACAGTGAGGGCAGTGTGTCACAGGTAGAGGGAAAATCAGTGTGTGTGTTTTTCTATCTCAGTATTCTCAGGCTTTGAGACTATGGAATCACACAGTTTCAGAAATATATCAGTTAAAAACATTCAATTAAACACAAAAACTAAAAACCCCATTTCGAATGGATGTACTCGGCAGTATCAGAAAACCCAATCAACCAAACATCATCAACCACTACAAAATATGAATTCCCAGGCAAGCCAACTTAATCCCAATATATACGTGTATAATTAATATCTAATTAATCATGATTTAATGTCTAAACTTCATAAAAACTGGAAACAAAAGACTGATACTCCTTACACAAGTAATTAAACCTATCATGGCAATTTAATCATGGAAAACAGTAAGAATTCTCATTCAATCTCAGATATTCATTAGTTCAACTTAGAAAATCAAACCCAATCTAATACATGACTGAAATCTCAGAACAACATAGGAAATTCAGTTTTAAAACAGGAAATCAAATGAGAGTTAAAATTCTCAGAATTAAGTGACAGTGTGTAATCAGTGTGACAGGGAATTAAAGTGTGTGTAATGTACTATATAGGTGTATAGGCATGTGTGTGTTAATGGTAAAACCTGTGTGACAGGATTCCATGTGTGTGTGTGTTAATGTGAGGGTGAAGTGAGGAAATCTGTGAGTGTGTGAGTGAATGGAAACAGTTTTCAGTTTGTGTGTGCATGAGTGCTTAGGTATGTGTGTGCAGGACTCTTAGGAATAGGTAGGTTCCTATGTGTGTGTGGATTTGAAAGTGTGGGTGACAGGAACTAAGAAGGGTGGCCTGTGTTCTCAGGTTTTGCAAAACCAACTGACAGTCTCAGTTTTGTGACTGTGGGTTAACACCCTATCTCAGGAAAATCCAAAAACGAATCCACTAAGCTATCTGTCAACACCAATCCTAAACTAATATCCCATTAGCCTAATACATATGCAGGGGATCTAAATCAAACATTTAATCAACACAAAAATCAGAAAATGCAATTTTAAACTCAGGAAAAACAGTATCAGCTAAGAGTGTAAATCGGGTTTCAGTCCACATTGGGAATCAAGGAATTCGACCCTAAATAATAATCTAAATTACAAATAAGGAGTTGGTAATGATCGTGTACATTTGTATGTGTCTAGGGGGGTCCATTCGTGTCCAGAAAACTGGACACGAAGTGTCCAAACAATGAAAATAAAAATCAGTGAAGAGTGCACAATCATGGTCTCGTGCAGCCGTGTCGAGCCTTCGTGCTCTCGACACAAGGCGACACGTATCTCGTGCTTGTGCACTGAGGTTTGCCCACAGTAGGGCTTTGTGTCAGTGTCATAGTTAAGTGTCCAAGTCGTGTCGTGTCTGAGTTAAAGGGTCGTATCAGACGCGAATTTTCGCGTGTCTATTTCTATTTCTATTTCTATTTGTATTTTTATTTTTATTTATTTTTTTATTTTAATTTTTATTTTATTTCCCTTTTTATTTTTATTTGTTTATTTTTATTTTTATTTTTATTTTTTATTTTATTTTTTTATTTTTTATTTTTTATATTTATATTTATATTTATATTTATATTTATATTTATATTTATATTATATTTTTATATTTTTATTTATTTTTTATTTATTTATTTTATATACTTTTATTTTATTTTTTATATTTTATTTTGTATTTTGTATTTTGTATTTTTTACTTTTTATTTAATTTTGTATTTTGTATTTTATATTTTATTTTATTTTTAATTTTTTATCTTAATTTTTATTTCTTATATTCTTATTTTTAATTTTTAATTTTTAGTTTTTAATTTTTTAGTTTTTAATTTTTAATTTTTAATTTTTAATTTTGCTATTTTTATATTTTATCTTTTGTTTTTTTATTTTTTATGTTTTATCTTTTGTCTTTTATTATCAAAATTAGCAGCACCCAATATTTAATATAACAACAAAATTATCAAAAAAAAAATAAAAAAAAACTAACTTTGTAAATTCAAATATCTTTCTTCTAAATCTAAATTTTAGATTTGGCCATACTTTCCATTTCCAAATCCTCTTCAACCAAATATAGTAATTCATGGATTTGGCTCTAAATTTATAAAAATTTTAAATCTATAAAATTTTAAAATCAGCTCCAAATACAGTTCACCAAATGGACCCTAAGTCGATGAGGAGGACGGTGCACGGTGAGCCCGGCTCACTATTTTCTATCATAATAAATCTATTTTCTTTTGAAATTTGGACCAGGAAAATAAATTTAAAAAAAAAAAGTTATTCGGATGTGATGATATTTTTGGCTTCGACTTTGAAAGCCCATTTTGAAGCAACTAAGCAGTGGTTACGGAGGCCAGAATTTAAATCCACCAACATTCCTCTTCTTCTCCTTCTTCTTCTGTATAGATCCATCGATCGATCAATGGCGGAAGAAGCAAAACCAGAAGAGAACCATGGTACCGATAACTATTCCTAGGGTTTCATTTCATTTTACTTTATTATTATTATTATTATTATTATTATTATTATTATTATTATTATTATTATTATGCAGCCATTATTAGCAAAGAAAGAATGGTGATTCCGAATAGTCACGGGGAAAATCTAATCGGAGTACTCCACTCGACCGGCTCGAAGAAGGTCGTGATCTTGTGCCATGGCTTCCGATCCACGAAGGTCATACGAGTTGTCTTCTTCTTCTTGTTTCCTTATTCGCATTAGTTTTTATGTGTTTTTTCCGATACTTCTGTATGTTCGCTGAGAGGTTAACCGTGTCTTAGTATACTTTGGAGTGTGTGTGTCGTGTCCGACACGTGCCCGACGACAACGGACACGAATATGATACGACACGGTGCCCTAGTGTATTTGGAGTGTCGTGTGGCACGTGCCCGATATGGCCATTTGTCATGCGTCTCTAACTCCGTACAGATTACTTCTAAGGCTGTGTTTAATTGGGCTTTTTTCCATGAAAAATATTTTCATCACAAATTTTCCACCGAGTGTATTGTTTGATAGCTTATATTTTCCATGGAATTATTTTACAAAAAACTATTATTTTCCATATTTTCTTTTTAAATGGTGGAAAATGAAACTTGCACAACCCATAGGAAAATATTATTTTCCACGTTTTCCATGGAAAGTAATGACAATCAAGCTCCCAAATTAAGTTTTCCATAGAAATTTTTTAGAATTCCATGGAAATTTTTTCCTAGGAAAATAATTCAAATTTATTAGAAGTTAAACGGGAGCGGATATGTCATGACATGATGCAAATAAGACAACTTTTTGTTTTTTGT
Source organism: Iris pallida (assembly GCA_029216955.1). Lineage (NCBI taxonomy): Eukaryota > Viridiplantae > Streptophyta > Magnoliopsida > Asparagales > Iridaceae > Iris > Iris pallida. The sequence continues at coordinate 2,852,560 of JANAVB010029617.1, read as the reverse complement.
TGTCTGTGCTTCATGTGGGATGCATTCGATGTTATCTATAGCTAAGTTGCACAGACACTAAAATGGTCCAGTACCGTCACGATGAGTTTTGGCATGTCCTATTGTATTTCAGAGTGTCTATGTTGTCTGATATATGTGCCCAATATGCACTATGTTGCGCGGACACGAATATGACATAATATGGATACATTGATACTTACATGGCTCATATTAGGCTTGTCCTAGTGTATTTTGGGGTGTCTGTCATGTCCGTTAAGCGTCCAACAGAACACGGACACGACGTTTTTTGTGCGCCTGTCCTTCCTGGTCCGTACACAATGTTTCATCTTCCTTCTCTGTCTTCTCTTTTCCCCATCAAATGGGTCGGTACGACGCAGTGCATTTTTATTGTATTGGCTCGACGAAACATTGTTGAGCAAATTTCACGTTCACATGCCCCACCAAATGGTCAATTTTCTCGTTTGGTGCCGAATTTCTGGTCAAGGAAATGATGGACTAGATAAGAGGGGAAAACAAAACATGATTGCCAATTGGTAGGTAAGGAAACCTACGTTATTGGCCATACAGTTCAAGCTTATGCAACCGAGAAGCCTTTCGATACCCTAGAATATATATAACCTTCTAAAAGCAAGGGTCAAGTAATAATATGTGTTTTAGAATGGTATCCCTTCCTATATCTTGTATTACCAGTGGCTCGTGGAACTCAGAGGCCCGTCTTATAGTTATTAAATTTTCAGCTCCTATGTGCTAGTTTGGACACTTTTATTTGGTTGTTACTATAGTATTAATTGTTTTTTAGATACAACAACAACAATGAAGCCTTTATCCCAAAACTTCGGGTTTGTCTGGATTGATGCTTTTTAGATGCTAGCAATATTGAAGGACTCTCCAGGAGTATGGAAATATAGTACTATGCTGAAATTTCTAAAACGTTGTTGGTTTTTAAACTTCCAGAAGGCACTGCGATTGTTCCAATTCTGATTCTGAAGGAATATGTATATTGTTGTTTATTCAAAATGTTAGATTTGACAATGATCCTCTCTAATTATTCAGGAAGTTAATATTCTAGTGGAGCTTATTGCTGCATTAACAAGACAAGGAATCAGTGCCTTTCACTTTGATTTTGCTGGAAATGGGTGAGTTACTGAAGGACCTGTAAATGTTTCTCATAGTTCCTCCTTTGTAACTTCTGTGAGCTTTTTGCTTCTATGTTGTGGTTATTCTGTTACTGGTTCTTCGCACCAGAAACTTTTTCCATAATACCATTTGCAAGATAAGATACTCACCTATTCCCTGATACATACAACATATACACGTTGCTTCCATACTTCTTTCTATCTCAAATAGCCGCTAAGAGATTGCCTCGGACCATTGTAAGAACAAATTTAAAGGAAAACTAAAATTAATAGTTAATACCTTTGATAAAACAGAGGATATATTGTCTACTAGCCTCTATCTACATTATGATCAAATTTTCATTGTATTCACTCTCAAGTCTCTTTTCGATTGACCAGAGTTGGATTCAAAGAGCATAATCAGAAACACCCCAGTCAATGATACATGTTATCAGAAGTAAAATTTGTTTGTCACTTCGTATAACCGTAGTGAAGCTTGTCATCTTCCTCATCATCTCGGTTCTCCTAGTTCACGAGAAACTTAGAGGATTGCTATAATTTGCATCGAAAATGCCCTTCATTTCTCTGCCCCATCTCCGTCTTTTCGTGCGTACGAAATTACATTAATGGTGCTCTTGGTTGCATGAGCTTAAAGTACATGGTCAGAGGTTCTCCATTCTGCTGACTTCCTTCTATATAAAACAATTTTTATGATTTGGTGTCAGGAAGTCTGTCATAGATTTGAATCAGTTCTTCTGTGAAGCCATTTATGCCTGTTGTAGTGGAAACTCATTTTGATGAGAGAAGTTCCAAATAATTGTTAATTGTTATTTCTACTCTAACATGAATATCAGTTAGAGATTTGTATGGTCACCTATTGTATTTTAAAGCTGATAGTATTTCAAATATCATTACCTACAGAAATCAATTCTTCTATTTGCAATGCATTGAATTACCACCTACATAATCAACTATTCTGTTACCCTTCAGATGCTAACAACTTTTTTTTTGAGGAAATCAAACTATATAAAGTTGTCTAATCAATGCCCGCACTTGAGCATTGAGTGGACATCTAGTCGATACACCATCTTGGCGTCAATTAAATTTACTGGGTACTGAATCAGCAACAGGCATGAGTTCTATAACTGAAATTTTTGCACTGTTTGGTCATGACATGCTTGTTAGTTTGCAAGGTACTTTGGAAGATTCAAACCTCAAGTTTACTTAGACCAAGGTCTGGCAGCTTCAATTAAATGAAATATAGGGATATATGCTTCCACGTCTTTGATGCAAGAAGCAATAATTAGAGGGGAAGAGGATGTTTAATCATCTATTACTGTGCTAATTGAAAACTGCAACCTTTATTTAGTTACCATCAGCCCAATTAAAGGTTAAAGTTAAGACGATTTCAGAAACAAATAGGTTAAGCAGTGAAATCTATTACCTCGTGTATAAACTTAGTCACCGATAGAGTTCTCAGTTCTTATTACTTTATCCAAGAAATAGAGGTGGCGGTGCTATATTTAGGTCCTCTTATGTCCCTGTCTTTTGTCTAGCCAACCCATGGTCTTGTTCGGGTATGGTAGAAGCCAAACCTTTATCAGCATATGGAATAACCTACCAAGAAGTATTCCATTTCTGTAGTTTGGTTGTGACTGATCTTAGCTCTTAACTGGGCAAGTAAATCTCCATTGACTGATCTTTTGTTTTCCAGGGAAAGTGATGGTGTCTTCCAGTATGGAAACTATCGTAGAGAGGCTGAAGATTTACGTGCTGTGATCCTCCATTTATCTCAAACACATGAAATTAGTGCTATTCTTGGACACAGTAAAGGTTGGATGCTAGGTTGCAGAATTATCTTCGTATCTTATTTTGGTATTGGTGTCATTTGTGAGACTGCAGTCCATAGTGTTACTTTTTCACATCATCTATTCTCACTAGGCAATCTTCTTGGCAGTCGATCAAATAATATAATATGATGAATGCTCTGCATCCCTATGGAAGGCACTGAATAAAACTATGATTTTGAGGCGACGGACTTTCACATGATTTTGAGGTTCCTACGCCATGGACTGATGTAAAAGTGAAACAATTGTGACATGCTAATGCTTGTCAATATACTATTACATGGCCAAATTCTTATTGAGTTCAGAACTTTTTTCAAATGTTAATGCTACTTCTTTTGACTTTTATGGACTGTAGCTTCAACAGTATGTGACGAAGATTTGCAGTGCTTTATCCTGTGTGAAGTAGTTTTGAAGATGATGTCCTCTGTTCTCTCTTATTTTCTGTATTGTTTATCCACACTTATTATTACTATTACTACCGTGACACTCAGGTGCATGGTATTTACATTCGTCCTGTTAATTTTTTGAAGCTATAATGAGTATGATATTTTACAGGAGGAAATGTGGTGCTCTTGTATGCTTCTAAGTATCGTGATGTCCAGACTGTCATCAATGTTTCTGGTCGCTTTTATTTAGAAGGTGGTGTTGAAAGTCGACTAGGGAAAGACTTCATGGAGAGAATCAAGAAAGACGGATTTATCGATGTGAAGGACAAAACAGGTAATCTTTCAGACTTATCTTACAACAATAAATGTCATCTATGTTATATTGTTATCATGTTGTTAGTATGATTATGCTTAAAATATTTGGAAGGGGAGCTGTATGCTTATAGTGCAAAATCATAGTAAATATTTAAGCAATAAAAGCCTACAATTGACAAGTTTTGACATTGGTACTGCCATAAGACATGATTGAAGTTGCTCCCATTTCAAAAGTGCCTTCTCATAGTTGGGAAAATGGAACATCTGACTAGTTTAGTACGAAGAATGATTAGTTTCTGAAGAAACTTTTATGTAGTGTAGTTGATTGACTGCTTTTTATTCATACTTTTGGCTGCAAAATTTTGTATGATTGCTCCTTGGTTGCATGTGTTCTATACGACTATGGTAAGTATTCCTGACCTTGGCGTTCAAGGCTATATGTCAAACCCCTTATTTTTAATGTAAGGCTTCAAGCTAGAAACCTGTCACCATCTCAGAGAATTGATTTCAGGTTGGTATTGGGTCTTATAATTTTTCTCTATACTTAGCACACACTGTAGAAAATTCTATTTGTGTATTAGATAGCAACGGAAGCAACATGAAATTGTCCTGCTCGACCACCTTACCTGTGTGAATGGAGAAACACTCATCTTAGCCTGTCCCTCTTCTTGCCTGATGGACGAAATGGTGTAACATTAACTCTGTGCGTAAAGAAGTATGTCTCATATATGCTTTCAAAGTTCAAATCTCTTTTTTTCTCCGAGTATCAACATATTTCTGATAACATTTTGTTTGTTATAGGGAAAGTTGAGTATCGGGTGACTGAGGAAAGTTTAATGGACAGGCTAAACACAGACATGCATGCAGCAAGCCTTTCCATTGGCAAGGACTGCAGGTAGCATACATCTCTGTTTGAACCATAAACCTATAAAATAGATAGACCAAAGTTCCATCAATTTCTTAAAACAGTAGCACATTCCTGACATGATCTTCTCACGTACAACTAGAGCGATCATTTGGAACCTTAAGACCCGAATTCCGACCCTTTATGAACCTGGTGCCAATCAAGATCCTAGTGTAATGTAGGGTCTAAGTCGAAAGTAAACTTAGGTATCGGTCACTAACGGGGAAAAAGGCAGAACCATACATAAGCAGGTTTGCGACATCCTCAACTTGGGCTACACCCATGTAAGCCTGGCCTCTTTTTCTGTAATTTTCTTTGGGTCGAGTCAGGGCCTTTAGTAGACAAGGCTATCTATTAGAGAGATGATAGCATGGACTTGGTCAAGAACTTTATCCTTATCTAAACAAGATTCAATGTAGTTGTTATGTTAGTTTATCTCAACATATTTTGGACGACAAATATCAACTACCTATATACAAATCTGTTGAGATAGGCTAAGATAACAAATGCATGTGTTGAATATCTACTACCTATGAACAAAGTATGTCGATATAAACTAAGATAACTACTTTAGATAAGGATAACACTTTTGACCAAAGTCCATGTTATCATATCTATAAATGAGCATTTTTATTGCTTAGTGTCATTATATATGCGTCATTATATATGCTCTTTCGGTTGTTTTGGATTTATGTTCTTCAATTATATTCTCTCTTTTTCTTAGAAGTAGTAAATGAGCATTTTTATTATGGACAGGGTCTTGACAGTTCATGGTTCAGCAGATACGATTGTTCGTGTCGAAGATGCGTCGGAATTTGCCAAGCTCATACCTAACCACAAGTTGCACATAATCCAAGGTGCCAACCATGGGTATACTAGACATCAAGAAGAACTCGCTTCCGTTGTACTAGACTTCATAACATCCAACTAGGAATTATCATGCGCAAAGAAAAACAAAGACTTCATTATTATTATTTTTAAGATTCAGAATTGCATTCAGTATATATGCTGCTGCTGCTGTTTGTACATATTGTAACGGATACTAACTGCATATTCTTTTAGCACAAGAATTATTGTGTGGAAATTATCAATTGAAGACCTTTCTATAAGGGTTGCCATGTGTACTATTTGCACATGAAACATTGCTCCTGAGCAAGAGAAATGACTTAAATTTTAGGGTTGTGTTTGTTCCAGTATCCGCAGGAATTCAAACACTATAACACATCTGCCATTGATGTCAGGATTTATTTGTTGCTAGAGAGGAGCACTCGTACAGTGGTCATCTTTGTCACGGGACTAATAATCTCGTCATATTTAATTCCGACTATTTATAAGGACCCTACGTGCATGAATGGTGAAAAGTAAGAGCTTTGCTATGCCTACAACCAAAAGTTTACAATCTCCTTACAACCGCCGGGTGTCGGATTTCGTTTGGAGGAAGAGGGTAAGTGGTGGGGTCGGATGGAGCCCATGTAGCGGAGAGGTGGGACCCATGTGTAAGGGGTGGGAGAGAGGTTGTAAGAAGTATATGTTCGCTCATATGAATAGCTGGCAGCATGCACCATGAGGGTTGTCCATTTTGGCATGTTTGGTGCTCTGTAATAATTTTGTTTCCTGAAATTGATTTCATTTCTTGATATCTGAACAATCTTACATGAGTCCTGTGGTTTCGAGGGTCCTATGGACCAAGCTGCTCATTTTTTTCTTATAGTGAGCTAACTTGGTTATTTGTTTCCGAGTTGCTCGGCATTGTTACATAATAGTTTAATTTTAAGCTGGTTGTCACGGACTTAATATTTTAGGTTACACTTCGACACATGTGACGTACAAGCTTCCTACTCGAAGATTCGTGCCAGCCTTTCCGAATCCGATTAGCTAGATCGCTAAGGCGATATTGAGAACAAAGTGAAGCAAAAGAGAGAGATTTTAAATATGGAAAGTTCACTATACTATAAAGATATTACAACTTTGGATGGTGAGTAACAAATGAGACCTCCCATTTATTTATAGTGTCCATAGGGCTTACAAGAAACTTATGTAAACAGAATATTCCAGGAATTATTCTAGGAAACCCTAGAACCTAGATATCTATAAGGAGGCTTCTAGAACATCTAGAAAGTTCACGAGTCTTCATGAAAGATCGCGAGTCTTCTAGAGGATTCCACCATCTTCTAGAATATTCTTGAGTCTTCCAAAGGATTTCACCATCTTCTAGAAAGTTTCGGAAGCTTCCAGCATAATCCCGCTCCGTGTAGAGTTATGCAAGTCCGTCTCGGTGGAGACGTAAATTTTTGGGCGTGAACACAGGAAGAGAAGCAATAGTAAAGAAAATGATTATCTATCATCATAAATTTGTATCATAGTGATTGAGGCTGGCTAATTTGGACTAATAAACATAATTTTCTTTTCAACATTAAATTATTTTTATATACAAATCAGTCAATCATGCCCTTTTTTTTAGTCAATCATGCCTTCAAGTGATACCTCCTGTAAGAAATTATTTAGACTACAAAATTAAACCGGATTATCAAACAAGATCTTGTAAATAATGTTCAACAAATTGGAATTCATTTACATAATTTTTTAATTTCTTTGATAGGTGTAATTACTATGGCCGTCAATAATAAATACTTATCCATCCAAATCTCATCGAAGTCTTGTTCCTTTCACTTTTCGAAACCTAGCTCTAACGTATCTATGATATAAAGGGTAAGGAGGTGTCAATCAGACGAGCAAAGAAAAAAAAAATTTTACTCTATTTTTGTTCTACGTGTAATTCTCAACAAGTTTTTCCATGCCAATCAAAAAGATCAATAGTTAGTCGTCTCTAATATATTTTCCTTGAGGACAATTTCGTAGGGGACTCTTGTGCTTTTTGCATATGTAGCACTCGATTTTTAGCACAAGATTACTTTCGTTGTGTTCAGATGATAACATTTTAGATTCACATCACTATTCTGTTACATTATTTGTCACTATTTTTATTACATTATTTGAGTATTTTTACAGACGGACGGAAAAACTGAAAAATTGGTGTATAACATCCGCAGGAACTTCAAAATTACACATTACCAAAACCATAGTCAAAATAAAATAAGAAAAAAAAATTACATGTAGTATTATTTTTCACACAAAAAAATATTATTTAAATTCTCCAGGACAAGCAGGTTGTGCTTCGGGTTTGGATGATGCAACCCTGAACAGGCAATACCCGACCCGCTTTCGGGAGTCAGAAATATCATTAGGGGGCACTTTCGTAATTCAGTATTCACAAAAAACATATCCTTATATTTAGGGTTCCCCTCTCTATAAAAATCGTTACTCCCTCGATCGAAAAGCTTTCTTCTTTCCTCTCCCAAATTCCAACTCTTCTTCCTGGTGAGCACTCCTTCTATTTTCCCTCCAATTTCAAATTATTACTGCAAAATTTATATTATTATTTAGGAAAAAACTTGTTTCTTTTATGCACTCTCATGTAAAAATCGTTTTCTTTTTGAATTATTTGGGGGAAATTTGTGCCATTCCTTTGTTGAATATTTGAATCTAGGGTTTATTGGTGGCTATATTATGGTTTGTATTGAGTGAGTGGATTCTTCTATTTTTTTGGAGATTCATCGGCACTAGACCTTGAAATTTTGAGAATCGGGGAAAATCTACGTTTACGGCTTAGCCTAGTTTTATTTGACATTTCCGGATGGCATGGGAACTAAATGGGTCGTCTTGCTTAGTTTGAAGATTTGTATCGGTACTATTTCTTGAAATTTGATGATTTTGGGGAATTCTAGGGTTTATGATAGGAGCCATTTACGAATTACGCCCATTCTCGGATGGTATGAAGAGAAAATTGATAGTTTTCTTTAGTCCCGTTTCTTGACCATTGGGTATCTCGCAATGAGCTTTAGGAGAATGAGCATCGAATGATGGTGTGATTTATTTAGTTTTCCCTAGCTATATATGATTTGTTACCAGCTTCCAATGTTGACCCGCCTAGACTTGAGAATGGACAACTCTCATTTAGTATCCCTTTATATGTCCAGTTGGTAATGTATAATTATTTCATAGAAAGCATAAGTTTTACCAATCACTGTACAGCTTTCTACGACCATAGTCAGTGTTCTTAAATTTACTTAATTTGCGAACAAAACACGGATGGACATAATTATTTCTCGGAAAGTTTCTCAATGAATTTCTAAATTATTATGATTCAGATGAAATTTCCTAGTTGGAAAACACGGCTATCTTATGTTTCAATTTGCTTTATCCGAACATTTTCCGAATTTACCAATTTTTTGCTGAATACCGAACTTTCAACCTCGGCGAATTATTCTCGAATGCTGAACTTGTGACTATGTTTACGACTAGACAACTTTTGATAAGCTTCAACAATATTCGACAACCTTAGTAGATACATATATATTTGGTGTAATGTTGAGCATTCAAGTTTTTTCTTTACCGGAAGTGGCTCAAATCCTAGAAGTTTTGAGTCCTATGTGAAACCTACTACATTTTATATAATTTGTCTAAAAGTGATAAGAGCACCTTGACTCATGAATTGAACAGTTTTCCATATGACACCCCGAGAAACATTTTTTAAATTACTTGAATAGAAGAACTATATTTGTCAATTACTTAAAAGCAGCATCTAATATCACAATAAGAACATTTATACATTGCTGCTAATCAATCTAGTTGGTTGTTGGTCTTTTGATCTATAGTAACCGAGGTGCCATATTTACTCAACATAACTAGAATTGTATTTGTATTCTGTCCTTATAATTTTAAGGTGCAAATTTATGTCCCAAAGCATATACCGACCTGCAATCCTTTGTGAAGTTTTACTGTATTTTAAGATTTAGATTGCAAACTGAAAATATGTTAGTTCTTTTACATAGCAGGCGTGGCGGTACTATCTTGCTGCTCGCTACTTGTTCTTACTCCCATAGCTTATCACAGTGTTTTCTTCTGTCCCCTCTTGAAAATTCTATTGGCTTTGGTAGATATGAACAAATTGCTGCATCTTCGTGTGATGCAAGAAACAAATTACTGCAGTACTGTATTTGTTCTTCATTTGATTCCATGTGATTTATTTGTTTTTTATATCTCACATGGTTGCCCTTTGTATCCTTTTTTTCTTCTTCTTTTGTGCTCATTGCAACCAAACAAATATATTATGCGCCTTAACCAACGAGTATTTTTTGGGCACCTGCCTGTTATCTAAGTAGCAAGAAGTTCATTATTTTGCCTTGTCCTCTTGACTTTTGTGATATTCTCTTTCCTGTCTCTATTTTACTGCTATTGTTATCATCCAGTACAGAATCTTTCACATTGAAACTCCTCTGTGCCATACCATGGCTTGGATCGAATTTAGATTCTTACTTTGTGACTCCTGTTGGTCTTTCTATTTTTCCCTCCTTTCTGTATGCATGCGTTCTCTTGCAATTGCTTCTGGCTTCTGTGCTTCTTCCATAGTTGCCTTGAAAGCTCCTTTTGATAAGCAATATGAGGACAAGGAGAAATTCAGTCGCTTCCAAGGCAGAAGAACCTGTAGAGCCAACTGAATCTGAAGAGCAGGTGGACCTGGAAGAACATGAGGAGACAATGGAAGAGGAGGTCGAGTATGAAGAAGTCGAGGAGGAAGTAGAGGAAGAGGAAGAGGAAGAGGAAGTTGAGGAGGAGATTGAAGAGGAGGAAGAGGTGGAAGAGGAGGAAGAGGAGGACACTAGTGCTAATGGAGCTGATGATGATGGTATGCAAGTCGATGAGCAGGATCAGGATAAAATAAAAGAACATGCTGAACTCCTTGCTCTTCCTCCACATGGATCGGAGGTTTATGTTGGTGGCATTCCTTATGACGTGTCGGAAGAAGATTTGAAGAGCTTCTGTCAGTCTGTTGGGGAAGTTACTGAGGTAAGATTACATATTATTTTAGTTTATTATGTGTTTACTTGATTAACTACATTATCTTCTGATGATGACAGGTTAGAATGATGAAAAGCAAGGATTCATCATTGAACAAAGGTTATGCTTTTGTCACTTTCAAAACAAAAGAATTGGCTTCAAAGGCAATGAAAGATCTGAACAATACCGAGTTCAAGGTAGACTCACTTATTTTAGTAGTTGTTTTGTATTTTATGTTATAGCTGCGTGAGTAGAAATGAATTCTCCTTCATCCCCATGAGACCTGGTGTAATTTCAGCAAATAGAAGTACTATGCTAACAGAAATATTTATACACTAAATTGCTTCATAATAATATTCTAAAATTCGTTGCATATAAATATTTGATCTCTTGTAAGGTGTTTATGGAAATGCAAAGTTGAAAGTATTGCTCGTTAAAGAACTTTTGCCTAGCTGTTTATTGAAGGAATGTTGAATGCCCAATGCTTCCTTAAATTTTTTAGAAAAAGAAAAAGAGTAGCATTTGCCAAGTTCTTTGAGCTGTGCTCGGTCCTCTTCTTTTCATAGCCTGAACTCTCTTCTGGTATGTGGTGTTGTCTCAGGGTAAAACGATAAAGTGCTCAACATCTCAAGAGAAGCACCGCTTGTTCATAGGCAATGTTCCTAGAAATTGGATGGAGGATGATCTAAAGAAGGCTGTGACTAGGGTTGGCCCTGGAGTTATAACCGTTGATCTGATGAAGGTAGCCTCTCTCTCTCTCTCTCTCTCTCATATCATGCCTGCTTTGCTTTGGTGGATGATTTTTTTTGTACTTCTGTTCCTTTTTGTTCAGTTTTGGTTGAAAATGTGTTTCGAATTTGTTGGTCACCTTTTGGTGACTAGTATTTTCATTAATCTTCAAGTAATGTGGATAATATTTCCAGATATTTTTGCTAATATCTTTACTCGTGCTCTTTTTTTAGTATTACTGAAACGAGTAAAAAATATCCATATAATTCTTGTTACTCTTGCAGGATCCACAGAATTCTAGTCGTAATCGTGGCTTTGCCTTCGTCGAGTACTACAACCATGCATGTGCTGATTATTCAAGAAAGAAGATGTCCATCCCAAAATTTAAACTAGATTCTTATGCTCCTACTGTGAGCTGGGCTGACCCAAAAAGTGGAGATTCCTCCGCCAATTCCCAGGTTGAGTTTAGTTCATTTTAAATAACTTATTTTTGAGCCTGTCCATTTGATGTTCTTGAGTGATACTGCTCTACTTGCAAAACGTCACAGATCCTCACATATGACTAACCTAAAACCTTTTCTTACAGATAAAGTCAGTCTATGTTAAGAATTTGCCAAAGGATGTAACTGAAAATCAGTTGCAGAAACTGTTTGAACACCATGGTGAAATAAGAAAAGTAGTGCTTCCTCCTGCAAAATCTGGACAAGAGAAGAGGTATGGTTTTGTGCACTTTGCAGAACGGTCAACAGCCATGAAGGCACTGCAAGACACTGAGAAATATGAACTTGACGGTAATTCATTCATTAACTTTTCGAATGTGCAAGTCATATTGCAGCCTCATTCTAAGCTGCTCTTTCTTTCTTATAAGCAGGTGATGTGCTCGAGTGTTCTCTTGCAAAGCCTCCAGCTGATAAGAAAGTTGAGACGGGACATAATTCTCAAAAAGGTGCCCTTCTACCTAATTACGCTCCCCGTGGATATGGTGTCATGGGGGCTGGTTATGGTGCAGTTGCTCCAGGTTATGCGGTATGAACATGCTTTATTTTTTGTATTTGCAAAATTTACTCGTTTAATTTGTATATAATTTATGTTTGAACTCTGTCATATCTATCTTCTTTTTGCAGCCTATGATGTACGGAAGGGGACAACCTCCTGCTGGTGTGGCTATGGTTCCAATGATATTACCCGATGGACGCCTTGGATATGTTTTGTAAGTACAAAGCTGCCAAAATGGAATGCTCACTCTTAGTGTTCATCTTCATTATCATTATCATTGTTATCCAAGACTTATCCCATAAGAGTGGGTCGGCTATGGAGCACAAGAAACCATAATAGAATTGGTGCTTTCTTTCTCTCTTTTTTGAGATAAAGAAGCAACACTTATTGTTGATAAAGAAGCAACACTTATTATTCTTGATATTTTCTTTTTCTTTTTCTTTTTCTTTTTCTTTTTCTTTCCCTCTCTTTTTTTTAAGATATAGAATTGGCAGTTTGTGTTCTCCATAAATCTACCATTGTGCGTTCGTGAAACCGGTTCGTCTGCATAAAGCCACAAGCAGATGACATGACATCTCACATCTATATGCCCCTACAAACTTGTTAAAATAATCCATAAGCTACATTATAGCCTTTCGTACGATCTGCTTGATTGAAATATTTATTGGCCAATAGTAGTTTTCCTGAGTTTATACTATTGTCAATGTCAAGTTATATACTTATATCCTCCATTTCATTCCCATATGAATGTGGATCCACATTTTATTTGGCATGAAGTGTAATTACCTTCTTAATTTTTGTTGTCCATTGTTCCATTTCCTTCACTAATCTAAATGGTTTTTTTTCCCCATTTTCTCGTTATTTCTAGTCTCCCGTCAGTTAATGTTCCATTTATTATCATCACCTGGAGCCTGGTACAAACAAACCTGAGACATTGAAAATAAATTCTAGGTTATTCTTTATTAGCTAGTTCTGTTGATTCAGCCATTCCAATTCTCTAAATAGAGGAAAACTTATAATACTCTCTGATATCGGAATGTTATTTGTTTCTTCCACAGGCAACAACCTGGCGCTCTTGTAGCACCTCCACAGAGGGGCGGTGGCAGCGGGGGTCGGAAAGGAAATGATAACAATAACCGTGGCCGTAGGTTTAATCCATATTGATGTTGGTTGGAAGCTGTTAGAAGTTTGTGCTGAGGAATTCTTGTAATACTTACAAGTTACTGTTTTTATTCTGAATAACTATGTCAGATCACTTTTATGTGCATGTTTTCACATTTTTATCAGTTCAGCAATCTGCTTTTGCTGCTTGGATTGGTATCCTTTGATGCCAATATCTCTATGTAAATAGGAATAGACAATTTTTATTGGAGTCTTGATCCATGTGGAAAGCTAGTCCAATGGAGAATTTTTCTGCTACTAGTTCCACTTGATTTATAATTTGATTTTAAGGATTAAATCTGAGCCATATTGTCTGGAAAAAATTGTCCAGCAAATTTATGTAGTTTAGGGAAGCAATAAGGGTTGATTTTAACATAAGGAATGTGAAAGTAGTTGAGCAAGTATAATGTGAAAACTATATTCTAATTAAAAAAAATTTGTATGTTTCAAGCTGCAGCAGTGATCTTTCTCCTTGTCCCCTTGTTATTGTCAAGACTTTAAGCTTCTGAAAATGCTACATAATGTCTTTTATTTATTTTTTTGGCTTAATTTCAACCTAATACCTTCAAAGTTTTTTAATTTAATATTCTAAACTTTAATATCATACCAACCACTATTTAATAGTTTCAAGTAAATACTCCGTCAATCATGAATTAATTTTTCCGTTTCAACAAAATAAATACTAATTTTTTATTTTTCGTTAACACTGTTAGGAGATTAAATTGTACAATTATAGTTGAGGTATTAAGTTGTATAATATTAAAGTTTTATGGTATCATGTTGAAATTTTTGAATAGCTGAGGATATCAAGTTGAAATTTACTCTCTTTTTTGCCCACGAATCCCATAACTGTAGACATGTGATAACACTTGGGGCAATGTACTAAACTTGCAATGATACATTCAGCCTTGAACTATATCCATTTAGTCACAGTATAGATGGGAGGAAACAAGAATCAAATTGATAATGACAGTTAACCCAGATTCTAAATCCCTATTCATATTAACAACAAAGTTGCCCAATAAAAATTTTGCAACATAAAGGTCATGGAAAGATGCGGTACATGATAATTCATTGATCCTCGAGTCAGAAATTTAGTTCATCATCCTCATCGCATATATCCTCGAGTCATCCTCTCCTTGGACAACCTCTCCAGTGAACTAGCATAACATGTGTCCTAAAGACACATAATAATACATTAATAAATAAACATTTTATATGGGTACTCCCACCAGCACATTTTATATTTATCAATTTACATTTTAAGTGAAAGATTATTTTATTTAATGTGCTTGTAACAGTACCCATGTAAAATGTACATTTATCAATGTAAAATATGTTATCACGTGCCCTTAGGACATATGTTAACATGACCCAGAATTCCATGCAAAATAGCTTTGTATGAGCACATGCATACTTTAATAAATGAGTAGCTGGGAACATCAAATAAAAGGAGAGAGAAAATGTTTACTCAATATCATAGTCTGGTCCGGTCCAAAAATGTTTACTCAATATCATAGTCTGGTCCGGTCCAAAAATGTTAATTAAATTTAGTTTTAACTAATGTAGGATATACTAGTAATTAGGTACATCTTGGAGGGCAAAATGGTCATGAATAGTGGATCCTCAAATTTGAGGATTTTCATTCTCTCTCCTCAAATTTGAGGAGAGAGACTCCAATCCTCAAAAAATTTGAGGATCCATCCTCAAATTGAGGACCGGTTGGAGCAATATTTTGAGGATTTCTCCTCAATTAGGTGTTTGAGGATTTGGGTTGGAGATGGCCTTAGTATCTTCATAAACATCCTCATCGTCATCAGGAACTTAAGTTACTCTGACTTCCGAGTCAAACATGTACCCAGAAGCCATTCAATCTTCAGTCCTAGAATAGCCAACAAATGAATCAGTGTTCTACTAAGAAAAATGTAAAGCCTGATAACAAACTGAGAGAAAGACAGAACATAGTACCCAATTGATCAAATGACATGTCTTGGTAAGAACTGAATTCTTAAAATAAGGATTAGGACCAAAGAAGAACTCTGAGCTTGAATCCCTTTGGATCATCAAGTCTGCACCACTCAATATCTTGAAGAAACTTCAGATCTCCTTTGTCACGCTCTTGGATCTGGGGATCGTGGAAGAGAGGAAAACTAATCAACACAGAATACAAGACTTCGATATCAACGAAGAAAACAACCTGGACCTTAACCTTCCCGGCGAGGTTTCATTTGTTTCCAGTGCATTGAGCCAAAAGTCAGGCACACATTTTTTTCTTCTGCAAGAAAACAACATAAGCATCTGAAACTACAAATTAGATGATATGTAGTCAAAGCATCATGTCATGTTGTAAACCTTCCGAGCAAAATCCTTTCTTTGTGGCTATTGTTCCAATTGTTTCCTTGCTTTTACTTGCACAAGAGAGAAACACGGAACATATACTAGTTGCAAAAGTGTACCTTGCCATAAAGCGGTTCATAGAGCTTCTGGTATCTGGCTTCATCTGCTGCTCTTTCCTCAAAAAACTTTGCCTCGAGCTCATCGTGTTGGCTCTAAAATATGAAACATACATAAATATGCTTAGAATCCTGGACGCCATATAATAATTTTTAATATTAAAAAAAAAACAAGTCTTCCTTCTTCCGAGCACCAAGCCAGATTTGAACAACATGCTTCTACATCCAGGTCCTTGTTTCAGGCCATGATTTGTTTTAAAGAACTGAAATAGGAAAAGGGAAAGCATGGGTAGACTTAAACCACATTAAGTAACATACTAAGATGTACTCTGAGCACATGCCTTGCTTCAAACACTTTGCTCTCGCGTGCATGTCATTATCATGAACATGGTAATCCAAATTTGCAATGGTTCTCCTGGTTGATTGATATGTGAGCCAAGTTCATTTGCCCATATCTTTTTCAAGTTTTAAGACAACAATGCCATTCAAATTCAATATGCTCAAGACCCTTGCAAGTTTACACTTGTGTAATGAGTATTTCATTCACCAAAAAATCACAGCTTATTTCATTCACCAAAAGATTATTATAAATGCATCAAATTATTACTGTTTTTTCAACAATCATAAAAACTTTGTTAATTCTTTTATGGAATAAACTTTGTCAATTCTTATTTATTAATTCTTTAATGGAAGTTTCTTATAATGTCGATTTTTATTTTTATCATTTCTTTTAAGGAAGTTTCTTATATTGTATTTGTATCGATGATAATAGTAAAACCAAACCAGCGTTCCTAGTAGTCCGAGTGGCTTAAACTTTATACATAGATTATCATTCAAACTCAGTTTGGCATTGCTTATTTGGTCATTTATTCATATTTTTTGGAAACCAACAACAGAAGCTGATTGGTTACAGCTGATTTGCTTATTATTTTGGTAAGCTATACTTCATCACAATAGCAACTTTTAGAAGCAAGGGAAAATGTTGATTTCAAAAGTTGCTTTTGTACCTGCTTTCATAACAATGCCAAACCAGGCCTAAGCTACACTCTATAACACACCAAGTTCATAATTGTTTCCGCAGTCGCATATTCTGTGTACAATTCGAAGATTTCTCCTACATATTATCTTGAGCTGCAAAATTGCTCTTTCATCCTTTTTATTTATTTATTTAATTGATAAGATATTAACAAAACATGTTAGATTTAGAACAACTCGATTCTAACACAAGGTCGAAATCTTAGTTTAGGGCGTAATACTAGATAAAATTCTTGCCTAATTAACTAAAACTGTATCTGAAGACTAAAAAAACAAAGCAAATTTACACAGATACAATAGAGTAACAGCTCCAAGACATAATGGCAAAAATATATTGGCCGGCCGAGCAAAAAATGGCCATAGTATCGAAAGGGCAAACATTATACATAATTATTTGCCAAATTTCACAAATGTCCATACATATATTAACGTCAAAAACTTAATTAGACAATTTACAGCAATAGCATATCTGGTTCTTACGCAACAAACAAATTGAATAGCTTGCCACTGAAAGAATGATAGTTATGGTAACAGTAACTGGCATAGCAATATGATGCATAAAAGGTCTTCTGTTACAATTTAGTCGGTTGTAAATGATAATGATAGCTTATAGGAATCACAAGAAGAAATGTCGTCTGCACATACCGTCTATTATCTCCGCTTACTTTCAGGGATAATCTTGCCTGATTATATAACGGGGGTCAATCAGTAGCAGCAGTTGATTGTTAGATACAAGGATAAATGGAGTGCATAAACAGAGGACGAGGGATTTTTCGATATTAACCTGGCTTTCTTTGTCTAGTGTTGAGAAGAAGTGCCCCACAAGCCACAACTATAACATCAATTCTTGCTCCCTGCAACATACAACAATTGATATTATATGTACATATCTTGGAAAAGTACTGGAATAGTATGGAAACATATTTCATTATGGCATTAAGCTTAACATACACAATCTATAAAAATATAGGAGAAAGATACTCATTATGGCGTTAACATATTCTTTTAAGAAGCTTATATCAATCACTTCGGCTTCATAGGGATAGGTCTAGTTTTGTGCAAATCTATATTAATCCTAGTGTATCTTGCGAATACGCGGAATGGAGTTCCCTTTATGACAAAAAAGCAAAGAACTCAAAAAAACGATAACACAATCAAGAACACAAACAATCAAGAACACAAGATATAACGTGGTGCAGCCGAAGACGTCCATGGGACAAGTGAAGAATTACTTATTAAATCAAGAGAAAACTTTACAAGAGTTCACACAAGAATATTATATGCAAGAACCCTCCCTTACTAGATGTCCAATGAGATATTTTCGTCTTCTCTCAACTTTTTTAGTTTTCTTACGGTTTCCTCTAATGAACAAGCCACACCTTAATTTTTCTAAACCACACCTATTTTATTATGGCATTAGCTTAAACATACATAACCTATAAAAAATATAGGAGAAAGATACTCATTATGGCATTAACTTAACATACTCTTTTAAGAAGCTTACATCAATAACTTCGGCTCCATAGGGATATGTCTAGTTTTGTGCAAATATATATTAACATCCTAATGTATCTTGCGAATACGTGGAATGGAGTTCCCTTTATGACAAAAAAAATAAAGAATTCAAAAAAAGGATCACACAATCAAGAACACAAGATATAACGTTGTTCAGCCGAATATTGACCTACGTCCATGGGACAAGTGAAGAATTACTTATTAAATCAAGATAAAACTTTACAAGAGTTCACACAAGAATATTGTATCGCAAGAACCCTCCCTTACTAGATTTCCAATGAGATATTTTCTTCTTCTCTCAATTTTTTTAGTTTTCTTAGGACTTCCTCTAATAAACAAGCCACACATTAATTTTCTAAAGAACACCTATTAAATAGGCCCTCCAATAATATCATAATATTTGGAGCAAATCAGATCATCGAAACCACCTTTAAATTTGACCCGTTCTGTCTGAACCGGAATTCCACATTGAGGACTAGAGTTTCGACCGACATTTTGGTACTATTATTTTGGCTCATTTGAGCCCCTCATGTCTTCAACTCCTTCATTAAACAGAAGTCATCTCCAACAATCTCCACATTGACTTGTTGTTCAACTAAACACATTCTTAACATTGTTATCGATGTATCCGCAGTCCCTTAGACTTTTCTCCCTTAGTATCCTCTTGCCTACTGACAGTCTTTTGTCCAAAATTGTGAAACTGCTATCCGACACAGGCTTTGCTAAAAAATGTGACCACGACCTCTTACCAAGGCAACATTCCTGAAACATGAGCACCTCAATAGAAATCTAGACGAACTTTAACATCTTGAAAAGAATAACCTTCATTAACATATCAGCTAAATTCACCTTGGTATCGATCTTTAAAAGATCAACCTCCTTATTGCATGATTCCCTATCTTGTGATACTATACGTCGGTGTGTTTCGTCCAACTATGATATACTTCATTCTTCGCGAGTTGAGTCACACTTTGACTCTCACAAAATAATAGAACTTGCATCTTCTCAAGTATGAACTCGTCAACTAAACATTTAAACCATATGGTCTCATTTTTTGCCTCTACTATTGTTGTATCCTGACTCCGAAGTTGATAGCATCAATATCCTGAAAGGTCAACTTCCAACTAACCGGAGAACCTACAAGTGTGTATATACTATATAGTCCGTAGTTGATCTTCTCTTGTCCAAGTCATCAGCATAATCTGCATCCACATATCCCTGCAACTTGCTCAATCTATGTTATGACTTATGAAACAATAAACCGAGATCCTTACTTCCTTTTAGATACCAAAGTATCCACTTTTCCACTTCCCAACATATGATGAATCCAATCAAGTGCATGCCAAAGTGTATATGAGTGAACCTACTGTAGTAGCATATTGTACCCGCAATAATTTTTTTCTTTTTCTCCACAGTTTTCGAATTCTCCTGGAAGGATAACTTGAAATAGCCAACGATAGGGGTACTTATTATTGAGAACTAATAAGGGACTTAGTCCCACATTGAAAAAATGTAGTATGAAGAGGAGCTCGACTCCCTATAAGTAGTGGAGTACACAATCAATAATACAACACAACAATTATTCTCTACATGGTATCAGAGCCATAACCACAAAAATTTTCCCACCCCTTCCCCGACCCGGCAACCCCCCCGACCCCCCCCCCCCCCGGCCGCCGCCGAACCCCCCCTGCTGCCCCCGGCAGTCCCCCCCCCCCCCCCCCCGGACAAGTGAAGAATTACTTATTAAATCAAGATAAAACTTTACAAGAGTTCACACAAGAATATTGTATCGCAAGAACCCTCCCTTACTAGATTTCCAATGAGATATTTTCTTCGTCTCTCAATTTTTTTAGTTTTCTTAGGACTTCCTCTAATAAACAAGCCACACATTAATTTTTCTAAAGAACACCTATTAAATAGGCCCTCCAATAATATCATAATATTTGGAGCAAATCAGATCATCGAAACCACCTTTAAATTTGACCCGTTCTGTCTGAACCGGAATTCCACATTGATGACTAGAGTTTCGACCGACATTTTGGTACTATTATTTTGGCTCATTTGAGCCCCTCATGTCTTCAACTCCTTCAATAAACAGAAGTCATCTCCAACAATCTCCACATTGACTTGTTGTTCAACTAAACACATTCTTAACATTGTTTTCGATGTATCCGCAGTCCCTTAGACTTTTCTCCCTTAGTATCCTCTTGCCTACTGACAGTCTTTTGTCCAAAATTGTGAAACTGCTATCCGACACAGGCTTTGCTAAAAAATGTGACCACGACCTCTTACCAAGGCAACATTCCTCAAACATGAGCACCTCAATAGAAATCTAGACGAACTTTAACATCTTGAAAAGAATAACCTTCATTAACATATCAGCTGAATTCACCTTGGTATCGATCTTTAAAAGATCAACCTCCTTATTGCATGATTCCCTATCTTGTGATACTATACGTCGGTGTGTTTCGTCCAACTATGATATACTTCATTCTTCGCAAGTTGAGTCACACTTTGACTCTCACAAAATAATAGAACTTGCACCTTCTCAAGTATGAACTCGTCAACTAAACATTTAAACCATATGGTCTCATTTTTTGCCTCTACTATTGTTGTATCCTGACTCCGAAGTTGATAGCATCAATATCCTGAAAGGTCAACTTCCAACTAACCGGAGAACCTACAAGTGTGTATATATACTATATAGTCCGTAGTTGATCTTCTCTTGTCCAAGTCATCAGCATAATCTGCATCCACATATCCCTGCAACTTGCTCAATCTATGTTATGACTTATGAAACAATAAACCGAGATCCTTACTTCCTTTTAGATACCAAAGTATCCACTTTTCCACTTCCCAACATATGATGAATCCAATCAAGTGCATGCCAAAGTGTATATGAGTGAACCTACTGTAGTAGCATATTGTACCCGCAATAATTTTTTTCTTTTTCTCCGCAGTTTTCGAATTCTCCTGGAAGGATAACTTGAAATAGCTAGGCCTGTCAATGGTTGACCGAAAATCCGTATCCGATCCGTATTCGAACCGAAAATATCCGAAATTTTGGATACGGATACGGATTCGGATATCTTATCGGATATTTATCAGATATCGGATACGGTAAGTGCCATATCCGAACTAATAAAATCCGAACCAATAATATTTAATTTTTTTAATAAATTTAAAATATATATGTGGCAATGTATTCAATGTATGCATGAGATTATTAGTTATTTGTGCTTGTGTGGAGAATTATGACAAAATATGTTGTTCCAATGTGGAAATTGTTGGTTCTGATTCTTTTCTTCCATTTTTTAATATATTTTTTAGTAATCTTATTGGTTCGGATATTATCCGATATCCGATAAAATTATCGGTAACGGATATGGTAGCCAAAACGTATATCCGATCGGATATCGGATAGTTATCGGATATATCCGATAGTTAATGGTTCGGATATGGTATTGCCAATATCCGACCAATAAGCTACCATTGACAGGCCTAGAAATAGCCAACGATAGGGGTACTTATTGTTGAGAACTAATAAGGGACTTAGTCCCACATTGAAAAAATGTAGTATGAAGAGGAGCTCGACTCCCTATAAGTAGTGGAGTACACAATCAACAATACAACACAACAATTATTCTCTACATGGTATCAGAGCCATAACCACAAAAATTTTCCCACCCCTTCCCCGACCCGGCAACCCCCCCTGCCCCCCCCCCCCCCGCCGCCGAACCCCCCCTGCTGCCCCCGGCAATTCCCCCCCCCCCCCCACCCCCTCCCCCCCGACGCCCCCCCCGCCCCGCACGACGCCCCCCTGCTGCTGCCACGACGCCCCCTTGCTGTCGTCGACGAACCCCCCTGCTGCTGCCCCCCCCCCCGACGCCCCCCCTCTTCCGACCCCAACTGCTGCCGACCCCCCCCCCTTTTTTTCAAAACAGAAAAAAAAAAGAAAAAAAATCCTAATTTGCGAGAGATTATGTGGACGGTTATTCGAAGACGGATGGACGTCAAATGCTTTATTTGCACCATCTGTTCCTAGATTACGCCCTCCAGAATTACAAAATGCTTTTTTGTTTTTTCGTTCTCGATCTGCAAATTAGGATCTACATGCGCGCGCCGGTGTTGGCCACGTTAACAGCGCATTCGTAAGGTTTCTGTTGTAGACTTTACATAAAGACGACGACGAATCACAGTTGAAGACGCCATGGATTCGATCAGTGGTAAACTGACAGCAGAAGAGATGAAGGCCTTGGTTGATGATATTTTATCAAAGAGATTAACCGAGGCAACCCCACGTGTGATCCATACTGATGTGGATCCGTCACCCTACAAAATGGGAAAGCTGGACAAGCTGGAGACGAAGTTGGAAGGAACGTCCAACTACTTGAAATGGTCACGACAGGCAATGCGGACGCTGAAGGGACGAGACTTGGTTGGCTACGTCAATGGCCAAACCAAGGCACCAGATGATCCCTCCTCAAAGGAGTTTGCTATTTGGAAAATTGTCAACAATGTTGTGGCTGGATGGTTGACAGCCTCCTTGACCGACCAGGTGTCGGGCAATGTAGAGACGATGGAGGCTGCTGCTGATATATGGCGGACTTTGAAGGATATGTACTCAGGCTCAGGCAATCCTATGCGGGTCTTCCAACTGCAGGATGAACTTGATAGGGTGGCCCAGGACGACCGTACCATCTCTGAGTATGCAGCACTGTTGAAGAAGTACTGGTCTGATCTGGATCACTATGATCCTCTTGGGATGGAAGATGCACAAGTCGAACCAGCATTTGCGAAACATTTTCAAAAGTTCTTGGATTATCTTTCGCGACAACGGATGATGAAGTTTTTGAAGGATCTTAACCCTGTGTTTGAGCATAGAAGGAATGTACTCCTAGCACAGCCCATGCTTCCAACCTTAGAAGAAGCCATAGCTGCCATGGCATAAGAAGAGGCTCGATTGAAGTTGATGCCCAACAAGGGCTATTTTCAGGGGGAGCAAGCCGCTGTTGACAAGTCTGCCCTTGCCGCCTTCAATCAGCCTCCCTCTGTGGCCGGTGTTTGCCACAACTGTGGTGACTCAGGACATTACATCAGATTTTGTCCAAAACCCCTGCAAAGTCAGTCGAGTGATCGTGGACGGGGCCGCGGAGGACGTCGCGGTGGTAGAGGCGGTTATGCTGGTAGAAGGAAAAATTATTCTGGAGGACACAAAGCTAATCTGGCGGAGGAAGGGGGAGAAAATCACCTGGCTGAGTTAACCCCTCTTGAGAAGGAGTTCCTCGCGAGGTTACGCAGCACGAAGCTGGGTTCGGACGGCAGTCATGGGGCGTCATCTACCTCAGGGATCACATCACTTGCTTTGTCCAAACCAGCACAGGTATTCCTGCGCGTGCTCTTGCAGCAGCTGTCCACCAACTTGGTTGGATTATGGACTCTGGGACATCTCGCCATGTCACGGGGTCCCGCGGTGAGTTCCAGGACTATACTCACCTACCGACGCCGGAGAGCATTCAGACTGCTGATGGTAACTCCAGTCCTGTCATGGGTAAAGGCACTGTCGCATGCACCCCTTCTCTCACTCTCACCAATGTCTTACATGCTCCGTCTTTTCCTGTCAATCTTCTTTCTATTAGTGCCATTATTCTTGATCTTAACTGTACTGTTTTCTTTGATATTCCTACGGTGACTTTTCAGGAGAAGGGGACAGGACGACGACTAGGGACTGGCACATGGCATAAGGGGCTGTGGTACTTGGACAGAACTGGACTGGACAAAGCATTGGCATCTCTGGTAGCAGATACACCACCGGAAGATTCACGGCGCAGTGTAGAAGATGAATTGCTACTCCATCACCAGCGTGTCGGTCATTCTTCTTTTAAAATTATTAGTCGAATGTATCCGTCCTTATACCAAAGGGCTAATAAAGAGAAGTTATTTTGTAATGCATGTGAGTTGGATAAACATACCAGAAGCACGTATGTGAGTTCAGGAAGTAGAAGTTCAGCTGCATTTGATATGATACATTCGGACGTATGGGGCCCTTGTCATACAACCGGTATTAACGGTTTTCGATGGTTCGTCACTTTTATTGATTGTTATACTCGCGTGACATGGATCTACCTTATGAAGAATAAAAGTGATGTCTTTGAGGCGTTTCGAGACTTTCATCGCCGGGTAGAAACACAATATGGCACTAAAATTAAGTGCTTACGGTCTGACAATGGGACGAAGTATACAAATAAGAAGGTTGCTGAGTATTTATCCACTCATGGAATACTACACCAAACTTCATGTGCCTATACACCGGCACAAAATGGTGTGGCCGAACGGAAGAACAGACACCTGCTGGAGGTCGCACGGATGATAATGCTGGCTATGAATGTCCCGAAACACTTATGGGGGGCAGGCGGTGTTAACGGCCTCTTATCTCATCAACAGATTGTCATCTCAGGTATTGGACTGGAAGACACCGTTAGAGATGCTTATTGGTGCAACCACGTACACTGTTCCACCGAAAGTATTTGGGTGTGTATGTTTTGTCCAAGATAATAGGCCAGGAGTTGACAAACTGGATCCTAGAGCGGTTAAATGTGTCTTTGTCGGATACACGGCAACTCAGAAGGGATACACATGTTGGAGCCCAGTTGAACGGAAGATGTTTGTAAGCATGGACGTTACATTCAGAGAACTGGAACCATATTATGGTTCGGATGACGGTTCAGCGTTTGGTGACACACCTAACACAGAGGGTGTTAGATGTGAGGGGAAGAAAATAAGCCCATCTGTGGTGGTCGGATCGGTCCCATGCCTGGTCGTGGAAAACTGGACGAAAGGGGAAGAAAGCAGCGACTCCGATACAGAAGATGAAGAAGATACATATGTTAAACAAGGGGAGCAGCAGACAATGGAAAAGGAGCTCCAAGTCTACAAAAGGAGACAGCAGAAGTCCAGTACTGTGCATGTACCGTACCCTGTGCCTACTGTACCAAGTCCCTCGTTTACTCCTGCTCCAACTCTTGAAGATGTTGCCCCCGCACTTAATCAATCTGATTCTGATGTGGATCTCTCTGACTCTGATGGTATGATCTCTCCACCACCTATTGCTCCCTTAAGGAGATCTTCTCGCATCAATGCGGGTAAGGCTCCTAGTCGTTTTGATGATTATGAACATGATATTGCCAATTACCTGTCTTATTCTAACATTTCTTGGAATTATCGAGCCTTCATTGCATCATTAGACTCTACTTCGTTGTCCAAGTGTTGGCAGGAAGCAAAGAAAGATCCAAGGTGGAAAGCTGCAATGATGGAAGAACTTGGGACACTGGAGAAAAATAAGACGTGGGAGCTTGTTCCATTACCCAAAGGGAAGAAAACTGTGGGATGCAAATGGGTGTACACAGTAAAGGAGACGTCAGAAGGAAAAGTGGAACGATACAAGGCAAGGTTGGTTGCAAAAGGATACACAATCATATGGCATCGACTATGATGAGACGTTTGCTCCAGTAGCGAAAATGAGCACCGTAAGAACTCTGGTCTCCATTGCAGCAAACTATGGGTGGAAGCTATACCAGTTAGATGTGAAGAATGCCTTTCTCCATGGAGACCTACAAGAAGAAGTGTACATGGAACTCCCGCGAGGGTGCTACGCTACAGAATCAGACGGAGGGACATCGCATGAAAAAGTGTGCAAACTAAAGAAGTCGCTATATGAACTCAAGCAATCTCCTCGAGCCTGGTTTGACAGATTCAGAAAGGCTGTTACAGACATGGGATATCATCAAGCAAATGCAGATCATACGGTCTTTCTTCAGCATGCAAGAGGCCACATCACTATACTTGTTGTATACGTGGATGATATAGTAATCACAGGTAATGATGAAGTCGAGATCGCTAAGCTGAAGTCAAAACTCGCAAAGGAGTTTGAGGTGAAGGATTTAGGAGCGATGAGGTACTTTCTAGGTATCGAGGTGTGTGAAGGCGAACAAGGAATTGTTCTCTCACAGAAAAAATACGCACTAGATCTGCTGAAGGAGACAGGGATGGTGGGATGCAAAGCAGCAGTCACTCCAATTGACCAGAAGTGCAAGTTAGGAGCAGAAGTAGGAGAGCCAGTTGATCGTGAAAGATATCAACAACTTGTAGGGAGATTGATTTATCTGGGGCACACTCGCCCTGATATCTCATTTGCGGTGAGTGTAGTAAGTCGCTACATGCATGATCCAAGAACGGGTCATATGGATGCAGTGTTTCAGATCTTGAGATATCTGAAAGGGACGCCGGAAAAAGGGCTATGGTTCAAGAAGAATGGATGTATAGAAGTTGAGGGATACTGCGATGCAGACTGGACGAGCTGCATAGACGATAGAAGGTCTACCACGGGATATTGTGTCTTTGTAGGAGAAAACTTGGTCTCATGGAGAAGCAAGAAATAGTCAGTGGTAGCACGGTCTACAGCTGAAGCAGAATACAGAGCAATGGCTTTAGGAGTGTCGGAGTTGCTGTGGGTGAAAGCATTGCTGACAGAGTTGAAGCTGGACAAGGGAGCACCGTTACGTCTTCTGAGCGATAGTCAAGCTGCAATAAGTATAGCTAACAATCCAGTTCAGCACGACAGAACGAAGCACATCGAGATCGATCGATTCTTCATCAAAGAGTAGCTGGAACAAGGGATACTGAAGATTGATCATGTTCGCTCAAAAGAACAAGTGGGAGACTTGTTTGCAAAAACAAAAGTATGAAACTTTATTGATACAAACTATGTAATAAAGATTACAAGAATTCTGGGAAAATTACAACTATAGGAATCCAATCTAGATGACGATTGCTTTATCCCTTGGACGATGTGAACTTTGAAGACGAAGCCTCTGAAGTTGAAAACAACTCTGGAAACTGAAGGCAAAAGCCTCGGAAGTTGAAGGCAAAAAGCCTCGGAAGAATGCAGCAGCACTTGGGCAAGAACTCCTGGACTCTCTGATTTATGATCTCTGATCTCTGAACTCTTGATCCCCCTTGAAATGAAGACTTGAAACTCTATTTATAGAGTTCTGCAAATAACTAACTTTCAGTTATTCTAGACTGCGCAAGATGATTTGCGCAGCAATTGGTTTGCGCAGCATTAGACTGCGTAGACAGTTATTGGATCGTGGGCCAACTATCTGTGACACATGGCATCATTTGATTGAAATGCGCATGATCGTGCATAGACAGTTGCCACGTAATGAGCAATTGATGGCATGAATGCCACATGTACTTTATCAGTTATGTTGGTAGAATGCGCAATCTGAACTGCGCAGACTTTGGTTTGCGCAGACTCAGACTGCGCAGGAATAGTTTGCGCAGACTCAGACTGCGCAGAAATGGTTTGCGCCATCATGGATTGCGCTGCCAACTGTCAGCCGCCCTCGAGCACTGTGCGGCGCAATAAACGAACAGTCTTCTCATTATCCGTGCTGTCAGCTGTCAGGAAGATTTGATTTGATTCAGGTAATGATGACTTCTGCCACGTCAGCCTGCGCAGTTGAGAACGTGCGCAAACCAACATGCGCAATTTGATTGCTGCGCAATCTGTTGTCTGCGCAACTCATCAAAATGATGTATATCTTGATTATTTGACTTTGTTGATTGATGCAACTTGATTTTTTAGGACCTACAAGACCCCCTTCAAAGTTTTCGAAAGTTGATTTTATTCAAAATTTCGAAATACTTTGAATTTTTGAATTTTGAATCAAATTGCGCATGAGGATGAGCTGTCTGCGCAAAGCGAAGAGCCCCCAATTCTAGGCGCAATCCAAGGCAGCCGTTTCATATTTCGAAAGCTATAAATAGCCATCTCTTCATTTTCATTTCTTTACTTTGCAATCTTTCGAGCTCTTGAGAAAAATCCCCCCCGAACCCTTGCTGTCCTCCTCCTCCGCCGACTTTCATGGCACCCCGACGATCCTCCAATGCTGTCGCCGCCGCGAAAGGCAAAGCCCCGGCCGAGTCATCTGACAGAGTTGCACGACGAGCATCTCAACACGAATCCGCGCACCCCGCTCTGAGAGGTTGTTGAACCGATCGAAAAAACCTTTTTTAGGGTGATTCGACTTCCTTTGATCTTCGAAACTCATCTCTTTTTAGAGATGAGTTCATATTGCACCACCCTTTTTAGGGTTTTGGTTGCATCAACTGTCAGTCCTCATTTTTATGAAGGCTGCATTCCTGCGCAATCTGTTGAATTGTGCTGACAGGAAGTCAGCGCAATCGATTGATTTGCGCAGGATATCAGCGCAAACTATTGCTTTGCGCATCCTTTTGTGATGCGCAATCTGATGTTGCGCAAGTCATGTCAGCGCAATCTGAGGAGTTACGCACTCTAATGTTTTGTGTTTAAAAACAGAGACTTTGACTTGTACTAATTTTTATCTGTTTGTTGATGCAGTTGAGGTCAATGAAGATCCAAATTATGAACATTTTGTGGGAACCCTCTCAGAGTCTGAGTATAAAGAAAATCTGTCTCATGTTCACTATCCTCAGTACGATCTGCCGGCCTCCCGTCAGGCTATACTGATCTCCCAGGATAATGAGACTTTAATGTGTTTGATGAATGGACAGCCCCTTGAGTCAGCGGATGCTGTTATTCATAAGAAACCCTTATTCCTGTTCGGTGACGCCTTCGAGAAAGTCTCTCAGCCTAGGCCGAAGATGGAGGAGAGAATAGTTCACCAGGAAAATAAATCATTCTTCATACCAGACATTGCTCGCTGCCTCCCTTTGTCGCGGTATGCTCATGCGAGCTACCCAAGGAAGATGGAGTGGAACATCACTCTTTTTCAGGATGCCCGTGCAGGAAAAATCTTCGTAAAGAAAGGGCCAAACAAGAGGGATATGTTTTATAGCTCCTCTGATAGATATAGCTGCTTGTTGAGAGGCTTGAGACCTGGCTGCATTCCACCAGAGAACTCCTCTATGCTGATGCCTGTTAGGACACCAATATTCGCAAATGAATTTGCGAAGGCTGAAGGAAAATACCCCGAACAAGACATCAGACTAACTGGATTGGTGAATCCAGATTACAAGCGATGGAACTACATTGCGAATTGGATTCTGACAAGATTCCAAGACAGACTCCAACAGATCAATCTGTATAAAGCAGTGCACGCCACTGTATACGGCTTTACTCCCAACCCACATATGTTTTTAGCTTTGGCTGAGAGGTACAATTATAGGACGGGGACCTTCATGACCCCGGGTGGAGAGATGGGGTTTGCACTCCACGAGATGAAGTATATCTCGTACCTGCCCATGGCAGATGCTCCGTATGAGGAGTTTGTACCGACAAATGATGAGCTGGACAAGCTTAGAAAAGAGAATGCAACAATGGTAGCAGTGTTCGAAGAACTACTATGCCATTACAAGATCTGCTCTCTGTTTTATAAGAGTGCTACCGCCAACACTTGTTACTCTTCGAAGTGGTTACCATATCTGTTTCTCAATCACATAGAAGAGAAGAAGACCAAGGAGAATGACAAATGCTACCCTAACTTCTTCACACCTTTGAGCAACACGGAGGTTATAAAGCTGATGGAACAGAGTGGTAACTTTGATAAAGAAGTGAAAGATGATCATGAGTATCCTCCTTTGAAGACAGGGGACACTTTGGAGAGTTACTTAAGAATGGGCTATAGACCCATGTCAGAAGAAGCACAACTGGCAGGGTTCCTAACATACTGGCTTCGGAGGTTTGTGGTTCCTGGATCCAGTGTTGTGGATCGTTTTCACCGCGGTGTTCTGTTTGCTGCTATCAAATTAGTCTTCGGCTATAAGATGGACTTGTTATCAGCAATGACCTGCAAACTAAATGCCAGTCTTCGTTTATACGTCGACTTGATGCTGAAGGCGAAAGGAGAGAAAGAGTTCCCTCGCTTGGAATTGCCATATACATATTTATTTGGATGGTTGCTCCTCCACTATCCAACCTTAATGGACCCCGGCATGGGAGCGGTTGATGGCAGTTTTCTCCGAAGATATTCTCATGAAAAATGGAAATATACTTCTTTAAGCGAGTGTAGATATATATTGAATCTGAATAGAGGATGGAACTTCTGTTGTGCTCCTTTCCCTGCTGGGTACGATCAGATGCCCACAAATATGGTGGACTCGAAGATGCAGCCTCTGACCCGTACAGCCTTTGAATGGTTGAAGACGATTCGACCATCTCATCTGGTTTATCGGTTCGAAGAAGAATGCTATCTAGACCCATATCTTCCCAGCCGATTTGCTCGACAGTTTGGGTATGATCAGTTCCATGTAGGAAATGCAATTACTTGCCTCCAAGGCAAAGGTTATTTGATAGACGGGGCCAGAGCTTGGGCTTATTACAATGCCCGTGATACGAAAGCCACCTTTTCAATGCCAGCAAAGAGTACTCCCCAGGGTCCTCGGATGCTCTTCACATATTCAGTGTTTTATACATCCGCGAATACTTTTGCCGAGAATTTTAATCTCGCAGATAGTTTCGCTACTGCAACAAGATTGAGGAGAGGGAGAATTGCTTCATCGATCCCTGTAAATGAGGAGGTGCACGAGCCGGCCGATGCTCCTTTGGAAGTTTCGAGGGATATGATGTTCCCTCAAGAAGTAAACGCAGCAATGCGTATCTCTCTGAGAGTGGGTAGATCTCCAGCGAAGAAAAGGAGAAGAGAGGAGCCTCCTGCTCCAGCAGCAAAGAAGAAATTGATCCTAGATCATTCTTCTGAAAAGGTCACTACAAGATCCCAATCTCGGCAATTGGCCGAGACACATCAAGAAGCTGCCACTACACCAACTTCTGTGCAGAAACAAGCAGAGCCAGTAAATGTAGAGAGTCCTGTCAGACCTCTACACAGAAAGAAGAGAGTAGTCACCAGAAGAGTTTTGGAAGAATCTTCTTCCAGACAAATCCTGACTTCAGTAGATGCTGCAGCAGGAATTTTAATGTCATCTCCCACACCTGTTTCTGAATCTGGGAGCAAAACTCTTGAAGAGACTGAACAGAGGGGAGATCTTGTCCCAATAACTGAGGTTGAAAAGCCCGGAGAAAACATCATAGAGAAAGAACATAATGTTGTACGACTTCTTTCACCCGTCGTGGAGACGAGTCAACCTCCTCCTACTCCCAGGACTCTTCGTGAAGAAGAAGATCGTGAAATGATTGCAGCTTTGGAAGATTGCAGTTATAGCCTGCAGGAGGATCAGACTGCAACTGACAGCAGGAATGCAGAAGAAGAAGAAGAGGAAGAAGACAAGGAGAACTCTTCATCCGAAAATGTTGATGAATATATACAAGATCCCGAAAGGGATAATGAAGAACATATATCTCTTGATACAGCCGATGATACTTCAAATCCTAAAAAGGATATTGAAGTGGAGGCGTCTGCAGAAAAAGCTATTGATACTTTAAACCTTGATGAAGAAATATCTCCTGAAGAAGCAGCCGATGAAGGTGTTCTGAAAGAAACTCCTGTCACCGGCCCTCAAGGTATAAAACGAGATTTAGCAATCTTCTCTTTTAAACTAGATTGATAGATAATATCTTCATTTGTAATTCTTGCAGATCTTGAGACTCTGCCAACACCTCCGACAGACCTGGCTATGGTGCCCATACCAACGGTGGTCGTTAGTAGTAGTCATCATCTATCCTGCGGTTCTGAAGCAGGCAGCAGTCAAGCTGTCGCAGCTGAAGCTACTTCTGTTCAACGGGAGTCCATTCCAGCAGGGGATACACTTGTTGCTAGATTGAACCAAGGTAAAACTGCTCTTATTTGATCTTCTTGTTCATTGACAAACAATTAGTAAAATAACAATTTTACTTTTGTAGAGGAACAAACAGGAGGAGCGACTAGCTCTACTCTGGCTCCTTTGTTCAAAGAGCCTATTATCCAGCCACAAAGGATCGAGCAACCTGCTGCCTCATCCTCAACAGGAGTAGCTGCAACTCCTGGAACTCTGGCCATCAATCAACAAGTTGTCCAGTCATTCACCAGATGCTTCTTCGAGTCGCTGGGATCTCTTGTTCATAAAATGATAGAGAAAGAAGGAGCTGATTTCATTATGGTTAGGAAGCCAACTTCTTTCTTAATAAGAGCCATAAGGGAGCAAGGAGACGAGGCTCAGGCCACTCTCCTTGAACACATATTGAATGAATTAGAAGTCTCCCTAAAGAAATATAAGGAGCTCAAGAAAAAGGAGATAGACTCTTTAGTGCAGGCTGAATTTGAGCGACTGGCTCAAGCCGCTGATATAGAAAGGGTAAACCTTCAAAATCTTTTAGAGGCTCATTCTGCAAAATCAGCTGAATACAACTCTAAGATAGAATCAGTTACTTTAATGGCTGAAAGCAAAGGACGGAGACTTGCTGAGCTGAAAGCAGAAATTACTCGCCTCCAGCAAGAATTTGAAGAGGAAACTGTTAATCACCAACGGGTGATTGAACAATTTAATGCCTTAATTCAAGAGAGGAATGAATACGAGACAACCCATGGTGCAGAAATCACCCGCCGAACAGTGGACATGCCCATTTTTGATGAAGAAAGCGGGATGGAAGAAGCAAGAAGGATAGTAGCATCAACTCATGAAGAAGAGCTGCAAACATTGAAGCAGCAAATTGACAATCTGATTATCCCTCCTTCTTGATTAGAACTTTTTTGTATTTTTGTATTTGTTGCTGTAGATGCGTTTCTGTAATGCCTCATATTTTGATATAAAAGACATTTTGTTGTGGCTCCATTATTTATTGCATATCTTATTTAGATATAAATAATAGAGATAAAAAATATATTCAGAGGTGCAAGACATGATATATTTCTTGTAGAAAATAATTATATTCATTATATCTGCTCAGAGGTAATATGGACGTGGCAGAATATATTGAATACTATTATTTCAATTTGACAACTTAATCGAAAACGACAAGTTGCTGATGTGGATAATGAACGATGATGAATCGTCAATGTATGTGAGATAAATGAACGGGAAGACCGTCAAATGATGGATAATAATGAACGGGATGAACCGTCAAGTGGTGATGAATGAATTAATGAACGGATGAACCGTCAGGTGGTGAATGTAATAAATGAACGGATGAACCGTCAGGCATTAATGAACGGATGAACCGTCGAATGAATGTAATAAATGAACGGATGAACCGTCAGGCATTAATGAACGGATGAACCGTCAGATGAATGTGTCGCTTCGTTATTTGAGGAACTTCTGCCTATAAATATAGCAGAAATCTGACCGGAACGAACACTTCTACTCTTCAACATAAAAATGTCGTCTGGAGAAGCATCCAAGAAGGCTGAAATCGTCCCAAAGGCTCAGAAGGGCACTGAAGAACGCCCTGCTGATCCAGTTCAACCGAAGGCAGCAGAAACAGGTGAAGGTTCGTCTGCACCCCAGCCGCCACGAGACATTTTGGACTTCCTGCTCGAACCAGGAAGGACTGAAGAAGAAGAAGCCATGAGGATGGCCGCTTACAAGTTCCTCGTGGGTTCCAGCAAGGAGGTTCTCGGCTCTTTTGCTGATCGTGTTTTCGAGAAGGACGGCAGTGGCCCGCGTCCCAATGTAGAGAAAGATGATAGTGATCTTTAATATCATGTACTCTCATATAATGAAATAAAATTTGACTTTTATTTATGATCTTGATTCTGTCTGATGATTTACAAGCATTTACATTTATACATAATATTTCTTTAGGAATTTGCCATTGATAGGCATCATAGCAACTCGACCATCAAGCTCCGAAAGTTGATAGGCTCCATTTGAGAAGACTTTGCTTACAACATAGGGACCTTCCCACTTCGCATCGAATTTCCCTTTGCTCATATGAGTCATAGTCATAGGACGTCTGACCGTTAGAACAAGTTCTCCTTGCTGAAATGTTCTGACTTTAACTTTGCGGTTGAAAGTCTTCGAGATGCGGGCTTGGTATAACTCAATATGCTGTTGAGCCATTAATCGCTTCTCATCAAGTGCTTCTAATTCTTGAAGTCGAAGAAGATCGTTATTCTCTGTAGTAAGCTCGTTAGCAATGGCAATCCTTAAAGAAGGAATTTGGCTCCAAAGGAAGAACAGCTTCACAGCCATACACCAAAGAGAAAGGTGTAAAGCCTGTAGGATTACGGACCGTAGTTCGGTAGGCCCAAAGACATTCGCCGAGTTTCTCACTCCAGTTCCGTTTGTTAGGGGATACAAACTTCTTAAGGAGCTTGATGATGGTTTTGTTAAAAGCTTCAGCTAAACCATTAGCGGCAGGATTGTATGTTGTCGAGGCAACGTTGTCAATCCGATTATCATCACAGAATCTGGTGAACTTCTGACTAATGAATTGAGGTCCATTGTCATGGATGATTCTTCGAGGTACACCAAATCTATAGATGACGTGGTGTTTAACAAAGTTGATGACGCTACTAGTCTTGACTTCAGCCAGAGGTATAGCTTCAGCCCACTTGGAGAAGTAGTCCGTTATTGCCAATATGAACCGATGTCCTCTAGAAGAAGGAGGATTGATGGGACCTATGACATCCATGCCCCATGCTTCGAAAGGCCAGGAAGAAGCAGTCGGATGAAGGAATTCCGATGGTTGATGAATGAAGTCTGCATGGATTTGACAAGCACGACATTTCCTTGCATATTCAATGGCATCTGATACCATAGAGGGCCAGTAGTAACCCATCCGTCTAATGCGATCCTGTAGTTTAGGACCAGGTTGATGTGCTCCACAGACACCATCGTGAGCTTCACGCAAAACTTGTTCAGCTTCATCACCAGCGAGACAGCGCAGGAGAAGACCGTCATAAGTTCGTCGATAGAGGGTCATAGTAGTTTGATTGTAATAGAATCGGAGAGATCGTCGACGAACACTCGTAGCCTCCTTAGGATCTTCAGGGAGTATGTCATGAACTACGAAGTCGATAAAAGGAGTTCTCCAGTCTTCATCGATAACATTGACTTCAGCAAAGTTGCTGAATTCAATATTACGATTGTTTTCGATGCAGAACAGTTCTCGGTTGGAGATAACTACCACCTGCTGTCTTTTGATAGGGATGGCTAAGACAGCTGCAAGATTGGCCAAAGCATCTGCTTCGGTATTGCAAGCTCTTCGAACATAGTCGATGAAGAAAGCTTTGAATGATATAGCTATATTGATTGCTACTTCATGATAAGGCACCAGGTCTTGATGACGTACTTCATAGGTTCCTCTAACCTGATTAACAACCAGCTTAGAATCGCCGTAGACTTCGAGATATTCAACATTCAGTTGTTTAGCTAACTGAAGGCCGATGAGTAGAGCATTGTACTCCGCCACATTGTTGGAGCAAGATTCATCTAAAGAGTAGGCTCTTTGGATAGTTGACCCGTCTGGAGAAACGAGGACCACTCCAACTCCAGCTACAATAGCACCATTTGGTCCAATTCTTGATGCACCATCAAAGAATAAACGCCATGTTGGAAATTCTTCAGAGATCATGTTGGCTTCCAATGTCTCGTCTGGAATTTCGTCATAGAGTTTAGATGTCTCAGGCACAGGATGAGCTGCTAAGAAGTCCGCCAGCGCTTGACCTTTGACAGACTTTTGTGGAACATACACCATGTCATATTGAGCTAGCAGGATTGCCCATGTAGCCAGCCGAGAATTAAGTGTGCTAGGCTTCTTCATGAGTACCCTAAGAGGATTAACTCGGGATATGACATGAATAGTTTGGCCAATGATGTAATGTCTCGTTTTCTGCACAGCAAACATGAGAGCCAGGCATTCCTTTTCGACCGGACTATAACGGTGTTCTGCACCAATCATAGTTCGACTAAGATAATAGATAGCCTGTTCATGGCCTTCTTTGTTCTTTTGGGCAAGCAAAGCACCCAATGAATGGTCCATAGCACGGACATACATCAAGAATGGAATGCCAGAGATAGGTGGCACCAAGACTGGTGGATTCATAAGATATCGTTTGATATCGTCGAATGCTTGTTGACACTCTTCAGTCCAAACAAAAGATACACCCTTCTTCATTAGTTGAGTGAATGGTCTGCAGCGTCCAGACAAGTTCGAAATGAATCGCCTGATGTACGCAAGTCGGCCTTGGAATCCTCGTAGCTCTTTTAGGTTGCGTGGAGGACGCATCTCTTGGATGGCTTTGATCTTCTCGGGATCCACGTGTATACCCTTAGAGGTAATGACGAAGCCGAGAAATTTGCCACTAGAGACACCCAAGAATGACTTGGTGGGATTCATCTTGAGCTGATGTTGACGCATGAGATTGAAGATTGTTCTCAGATCATGGATATGATCTTCTTTTAGATGACTTTTGACGGCGATATCGTCAACATAGCATTCGACTGTCTTGCGAAGATGTTCTCTAAAGATGGTACTCATAGCCCGTTGGTAGGTTGCACCAGCGTTCTTGAGACCAAATGGCATCACTGTATAGCAATAGACACCACGAGGAGTACGGAAAGAGGTATGCTTTTCATCTTCAGGATTCATCTTGATCTGATTATACCCAGAGAATCCATCCATGAAAGATATTCGCTCGAACCCACAGGTATTGTCAATCATGACATCCGTGATAGGGAGAGGAAATTCATCTTTTGGACATGCTTCATTAAGATCCCGGAAGTCGATGCAGACTCGAACTTTGCCGGTTTTCTTTAGAACTGGAACGACGTTGGCCATCCAGTCAGGATGCTGCTCTTCTCGAATAAAACCACAAGCAATGAGCTTCTTGACTTCATCATCGATTGCATCCATCATTTCTGGTTTAAAACGCCGTTGTTGCTGCTTAACTGGTTTTGCATTAGGCAAAATATTCAGTTTGTGTGTAGCAATCTTGGGATCTAAACCTGGCATGTCTTCATAACTCCAGGCAAAGACGTCGATGTATTCTTTAATAAGAAGAATCAACTCTTGTTTGTCTGCTTCTGGAAGATTCTTGCTGATGAAGATTGGACGAGACGACTCGCTTTCCCCTACATCAACTTGAACTAATTGATCTTCAGTAGGAGGTTCACGTTGTTCAAAGCGAAGTACCCATTGGTTATCCATATGTTGAGCCCAAGGATCTGTTTCAGGATTTTCTTCAACGTCTTCATCATAGCCTTCTGGTAGTTTAGCGGAGACCATGTTAGATGATACGATCAGCCTGTGAACTTCACCAATGCTAGTATCAGAATCCCAAGATCTAGAATCAGATGAATTAGAGCATTTTTCACTGTCTGAGTCAGGGACTGCTGGGGATAACAGTGGAGGAGAAGTATATCCGAGATCTTTCTTAGTCCTGCTGTAGTATATTTCCGACTTTCCTTCCGGAACAGTCGTACGGATAGGAGTTCGTCTACCTTTACCGTAATTGAGGCCACTTTTGAAGTCATAGCCCATTTTCCGGATGATGTCTTTTGATTGTTGACTATAACGATAGAACTGGAGACGTCCCGTATCGTTAAGTTTGCTATCATCCGTATAGCTGAATTGTTTTTCTGGTCCTTTACTAAAAAGTATTGGACTTTCACCTTTCTTTCGAGAATGGTGAATACGGTAAGAATCATCTGGATCTTCAAGTGAGACTTCTGTCTGAAGAGATTGTACAACTCCCATTGTAATTGATTGGAAGCTATCTAACATATCCAAATAGCATTTAGTATAATAAATAACATCAGTATACTGGAAAGTAGGTGCTTTTTCATTGATTTGTACATCAGTATTTACAACAGGACCTTTAGCCTTAGCAGGCTTGGTCAGATTAATTACAAGAGGGGGAGAAGAAGAACGTGGGGGAGGCTTGTTACGACGGAGGTCGATAACAAGTGGCTCAGAGGAGGTGAGCTCCCTTTTTTCCTTGTTGCGAGTGAGATAAACAACAAGTGGCTCAGAAGGAGTGAGCTGCTTTTTGTCCTTGTTACGACGTAGGTCGATAACAAGTGGCTCAGAAGAGGTGAGCTCCCTTTGATCTTGATCAGCATCAACTGATTTCTTTTGAATTGGCAAGTGAATAGCCAGTGGTTTAGAAGACTGAGGATGTGAAACTCGCCCTTTGACAGGTATGATAAGAGTGTCTTTGGGCATTGTTTCTTGTTCTTCTTCAGTGTCTAAGGCTAACACAATCTTCATGAATTCATCCTTGTACATCCGAGCGTCGTTGCAGTATGCTTCAACGCCTTTGAAAGGATAAAGATCCGCAACTTCCTTATGGACCTCTCCCTTATCATCAACATATTTGAAACATTGATGAAGGGTTGATGGAACAATATTATGCTCATGTAAGAATGGTCTCCCCAATAGAGCATTATAAGAACAACAATGATTGTCAATGATATAGAAGGTAACTTTTGTGCGAAGATTGCCTATTTGGAGTTTTAAGCGAATCTTGCCCAAAGGTTCACTCCTTCCCTGATTGAATCCAAGGATGGTGGTGATTGTGGTGGAGAGACTATGTACAGAAATTTTCAGAGCATCGAGCATTGTTTTCGGCATGATGCTGAGAGCAGATCCTGGATCTATCAGGATACGATCGACTTTCATCGAATCAACATATCCTGTATAGTAGAGAGGACGATCATGCCTATTGTCCTCCATCAGCATGTCATCTTGTGTGAAAGTAATGTTCGGAATCAACTCCATAACACTATGACAATGTAGACAAGAGACTGGTTCTGCTTCCGGCTTCTTGAGAAAGGCTAAACAAGTCTCAGCTTGCATAAGAGCTTCACTTAAAGTTTCTCGCGTCTCTCTGGAAAGACGCAAGAGCTCAAAGATAGATAGCCTTGCTGGGGTATTAGCTAGTTGAGCCAATATATCAAAGTTGTAAGGCTTCTCAAGCCCTGTAGGGGATGATTTCTTCAAGGGTTTATCAAAGCGGACTTGTTGTTTGCCTTTATCAGCAGCCACTGGTTTGGGAGGAATAGGAACCACAACTGGTGAAGATGTAGAAGGAATTTCTTCAATAGCAGCAGGTTGTGCTGGGACAGGTTCAGAAGAAGAGGCAGGATTCTCTTGAGATTCAGAGTAATCTTTCAGATAAGTTTTCCCTGATCTGGTGTCCAACAGAATTTCTTCATCAACTATGGGGTCAAAAGACACCATGTTGCAGATCTTGGTCTTGTTTTTGGAGCGACCTTTCTTCTTGGAAGAAGAAGAATCTTCGAACTCTGAAGTAAGATCGGGATGGATCCACATAACCTCGCCATTGTCAAGAGACAAAGGAACGAGACCTTCGTTTGGTGGAGAAGGAAGATTTTCAATCTCGAGAGTAGCCTTCGGAATAGGAATGACACCATGCTGTATCATCTGCGGGAAAAAGTTACCGAACTGGACTGAAACCATATTGGCAGTGACAGTCTTCTCATC
Source organism: Iris pallida (assembly GCA_029216955.1). NCBI lineage: Eukaryota > Viridiplantae > Streptophyta > Magnoliopsida > Asparagales > Iridaceae > Iris > Iris pallida. Next base: position 2,812,839 of record JANAVB010029617.1, on the reverse strand, counting down.
TTGCTGCAGAGTAACAACTCCAGCATTGACAAGCTCTTGAATCTTACCCTTGAGCACATAACATGCTCGAGTAGGATGTCCAATGAATCGGTGGTAGACACAATACTTAGGATGATCGGTCTTACCGACTTCATCAGGTTTCTTTGGGTCTGGAAGCTGGATCTTATTGCTTTTGAGTAAGCAATCGAAGATGCTTGCTGTGTGATTTTCATCAAACGAATACTCTACCTTAGGGCGAGGTTCCCTCGGTTGAGTTGCAGCAGGAGTAGAAGTAGATGTAGGCGGAGCTACATTGACAGCCAAGGACTCTTTGCTTTTCAGGTTAATGTTCAGAGTTTCCTTGTTCTTGCGGTTGTTCTAACGATTACCGCCACCTGATGATTGATGTTCGTCCCGATCTGGGTTAGACATCTGTACCCCCAGCTGTTTGAACTTTTCAGCACTCACTTCAGCTGCTTTGGCGTTGACGATAAAGGATGGCCAGTCTTGAAACTGAGTTGAGCCTGTCCACATACTGATGATAGGCAAGAGATTTGCCTTGCAAGTGTCTATGGTAACAGCAGCAGGAGTCCCTGGAGGCATCTTCAAGACTTCTCGACGGAAACGTTCGATGAAACTCTCAGCAGTTTCATTATGTTTCTGTTTGATTTTATTGAGGGCAGACATAGTCATGTCATTGAATCCCTCATAGAATCTTTCTAGAAAGATCTGCTTAAGTCCTGAAAAAGAAGTAATACAACCATCGGGCAGACTTCTGTACCAGTCGTATGCTACGCCGGCTAAACAACCGACGAACACCCTAGTAAGAAGAGCGTCATTTGGTTGGAGTTGAACAGTCATTACCTCGAAGTGATTGATGAACTGGCCTGGTGAGGTACTGCCGTCGAAAAGAGAGATTGTTGGAATCTTGTATTTGGGAGGAAATGGAACTTCCTTCCATTCAACTGGGTATGGCTGCTTGATTCCCAACCTTTGCAAATTGTCCTTCTCTTTGAAGGCTTCGAACTGAGTTCGCAAGAGTTTAACAGCTTCATTGGTGTCTTCAGATGATGAAGAAGGAGCCGGCGGAGTCAGAGTAGTAGGAGGAGGAACAGCATTGTAAGCACTACCCCCAGCTGACTGACTAGGTGTAGTTTGAATTTGTACTTGTACAGGAGGCATTTGAGAAGGCATTACTCCCAACCCAGCATTGACAGGTACTGAAGATGCTATGATCTCCGGACTTGCGGTAGGTATAGTTGGTGGTGTGGCATGTTGGGCCACAATGATAGAATGCATACTAGCGACCATTTCAGCCATGGTCTTTAGCTTGTCTTCAAGTGCAGCGATTCGCTGTTCTTGATTTGCAGACGTTGAAGCATCTTGATCATCAGTGACAACATAAGCTGTCACTTCTCTTGGTACAGTGGAAGACACTGTCTGTTCAGAACTTTCGTTGTATGCATCATAGTCGAAAAAAGAGTCATCTCCTGACTGAGAAAGAGGGAAATGACCAGAAGGATCTTGAGGAAGATTCCTTTGACCGATTGTATCTCGGCTTCGGGAACGGGTATGTTGGAATACTCCCTCAAAAGATTCTTGAAGTAGATCCAGATACCGTTGACTTGGTTTGCGAGGTTTGCCGTGCTTAGAGCACCTTCTACCCCCAGTGTCTCGAGAAGTCATGTTAACAGAAGCGTACAACACTTCTTCATCTTCTGACATCGGTTCTGTTTTAGCAAAAGTCAAACGATCAAAGACAGATCGTTTTGTTGTTTGACAGCAACATTGGATGATGACTTTATGATTGCAATGATGATCAGATGATTGAACTGAAGGAGTTGAGGCATTATCCCGTTTTTGCCTGAGATGTTCTCGGAGATCAGAAACCATGCCAGGACGAGGAAAGGTTCGAGGAATATGTTCTTTAACAACATTCGGAACATGGTTCCGATTCTTCAAATGTTTTGTCCCCTGTGTGTACAAGGAAGTGCTCACCTCATTGGCATAGGTATCAGGATTTTTGTTCCTGGAGGTTTGTCTTTGAGGCTTGACCTTCGGCATAGGTTGCTTACGTTTTGCCAAAGTTGGCCTATTAAGATATGTTCTTAGGTCTGCAAATTCACCCCCAGGGGTTTCTGTTTGAGACACCAACAGTTTTTCCTGTTTGGAACGGGATATTTTGAAAGTTGGAAGGTCTTGGAATTCTGCTACTGGGGTAGGCAGAATACCTCTTTGATCAGTACAAGTTCCCTTGTCATGAAGAAAAGAAGAATCCTTGTTTGTAGGAGTTCTTGTACTGAGAGGTGCCGAAACACGTTCAATTTGCTCTTCTTCAGTAAAGACCGAGGAAGACTGAGAAAAGACCAAAGGACATTTTCCTTTATTTTGAGAAGAAGGGTTAGCTAAAGAGCGTTTCCCTCTGTTGTCTTCCAAGTCATGAGACAAGGAAGTCTGAGAAAAGACCAACGGGCCTTTTCCTTTATTTTGAGGAGGAAGAGGAATAGCCAACTGACTACCCCCAGTAGATTGTGCTGGAACAGCAGAGTGTTTAAGGGGAGGAACAGAAGTTTTCCCTTTGTTATGAGAAGAGGAGAGTTTAGCCAAAGGGCTGTTACTCTTGGATTGCGCATGCTTGGTTTGCGCATGGGTGGATGGCGCACTGGCCACTTGTGCATTAGAAGTTTTGGCAGAAAGTGCATTGGTTCTGACCACAGAAGCTGTGGTTTGCGCATCAGGAGTCCTTGCTTTAGAGTGCTTGGGATGTACTTTGGTTGCTGGAGTGTTGGTTTGAACAGGAAAAGCCATTGCCAATTGCGCCAGAGTCATAGGAGTCTTGTGTTTTGACAAGGCAACATATGAAGTAGCCTGTGCAACAGTTGCAACAGATTGCGCAGCAGTGTCTGAAACAATTTGTGCAGCAGTTGTTGAGACAGACTGTGCAAGAGTTGGCACAGTAGATTGTGCAACAGTCTGGCTAGCAGATTGTGCAACAGTTGACACAGCAGATTGTGCAGCAGTCTGGCTAGCAGATTATGCAACAGAGTGTGCAGCATCCTTGGTGGCAAAACTGCCAGATTGTGCAGCAGTCTTGGAGACCCATACTGAGCACACTTTGCTCTTAGCAGAAGTGGCTGAAGTACGGGGAGAGGTCTTGGAGTTGAGCATCGCCTCATAGGCTGTCTGGTTGACTTTAACAACCAGCGTCTTCTGCGTCTTCCCGATAGACGCTACGTCACATTGAGTTGCTACTTCCTCGTCGGAGGAGAAAGTTGTCCCCAGCAGAGTCGCCATTTTGTTTGCAAAAACAAAAGTATGAAACTTTATTGATACAAACTATGTAATAAAGATTACAAGAATTCTGGGAAAATTACAACTATAGGAATCCAATCTAGATGACGATTGCTTTATCCCTTGGACGATGTGAACTTTGAAGACGAAGCCTCTGAAGTTGAAAACAACTCTGGAAACTGAAGGCAAAAGCCTCGGAAGTTGAAGGCAAAAAGCCTCGGAAGAATGCAGCAGCACTTGGGCAAGAACTCCTGGACTCTCTGATTTATGATCTCTGATCTCTGAACTCTTGATCCCCCTTGAAATGAAGACTTGAAACTCTATTTATAGAGTTCTGAAAATAACTAACTTTCAGTTATTCTAGACTGCGCAAGATGATTTGCGCAGCAATTGGTTTGCGCAGCATTAGACTGCGCAGACAGTTATTGGATCGTGGGCCAACTATCTGTGACACATGGCATCATTTGATTGAAATGCGCATGATCGTGCATAGACAGTTGCTACGTAATGAGCAATTGATGGCATGAATGCCACATGTACTTTATCAGTTATGTTGGTAGAATGCGCAATCTGAACTGCGCAGACTTTGGTTTGCGCAGACTCAGACTGCGCAGGAATAGTTTGCGCAGACTCAGACTGCGCAAAAATGGTTTGCGCCATCATGGATTGCGCTGCCAACTGTCAGCCGCCCTCGAGCACTGTGCGGCGCAATAAACGAACAGTCTCCTCATTATCCGTGCTGTCAGCTGTCAGGAAGATTTGATTTGATTCAGGTAATGATGACTTCTGCCACGTCAGCCTGCGCAGTTGAGAACGTGCGCAAACCAACATGCGCAATTTGATTGCTGCGCAATCTGTTGTCTGCGCAACTCATCAAAATGATGTATATCTTGATTATTTGACTTTGTTGATTGATGCAACTTGATTTTTTAGGACCTACAAGACTGTCTGACTAAGGGTCTTAGTTATTAAGTCTGTCGAAGCTATGTAACAAGATGGGAATGATTAATATCTATCGCCCATCTTGAGGGGGAGTGTTGAGAACTAATAAGGGACTTAGTCCCACATTGGAAAAATGTAGTATGAAGAGGAGCTAGACTCCCTATAAGTAGTGGAGTACCCAATCAATAATACAACACAACAATTATTCTCTACACTTATATGTCTTAAATCCTTCATGTTGAATCTCTCTAGCACATTTTCAACATACTTTCTTTGGAGTAGCCATAGTTTTCCAGCCTTCTTGTCTTGACAGATTTTCATCCCAAGAATATTTTGTACTGCACCTAAATCCTTAATGCCAAATTATGCACTTAATGAAGTTTTGAACACCCTTCTTTCTGTCATTACTCTTAGAAGTCATCAACATGTCATCGATATATGAGAGGAGATGTATCGACGAATCATGCTTGAGCCGCTTCAACTTCAAGTACACGCAAGTGACATAGTCACATCGAGAGAAATTGATCTTCAACATAAATGAGTCGAAGCGCTTATATCACTGCCTGGAAGACTGCTTAACACATAAAGAGACCGTTTGAGTTCACATATATAATCCTCCTTGTCGAACTCCATAAAACTTTCAAACTATCTCATGAAGATCTTTTCTTCCAACTTCCTATGAAGAAATGTCGTTTTCACATCCATTTGCTCCAACTTCAAATCGTGAACTGCTACCAATATAGATAAACTTAGACATATGCTTGACCACATGCAAAAAAATCTTGTTGTAGTCAATCTCCTCGTTTTGAGCATAATCTTTCGCAACTAACCGTGTCTTGTATTGCTCATTATCTCTTCTTCTTTTTTCCTGAAATCTAACTTGCAACCAGTAGCCCTCTTTTCTTTCGGTAGCTCGACCAAGATCGACATATCATTCTTCTGAAGTGACTCCCCCATGGCCTCGATCCATCGATTGGTGTCTTCTTGCTCAATGACCTTATAATCGCTTAGATTTCTTCGAAACCATACTTGATTGGCGTCTTATATGGACGTCCTGATCTCCTTAATGCTACTGATTTTGGATCTTGTTGGGGTTGATCCTCATCCTCTGTCTCTGTAGTTTGCTCGTCCACCATCGGATGAATAGGCTACAATGGTATTTCGGTGACCATATCCTCTTTTGTGCCGGAAAACCTCGACCTCCACCGAATCGTTGTTGTCCAATGTACCACTTGCCTCCTTACACTTTTTCTCCACATCTTTCAACATGAAAATCTCATCGAAGATCACATTTCGGCTAATGAATACCCTCAAGCTTTCGGGATCCCATAACCCCTAGCTTTTGACTCCATGTTTAAATCCCAAGAAAATATATTATTTTGACTTTGACTCCAACTTTGTTCTATCATTTTGATTCACGGGTGAATAGACAGCACCCAAACATCCGTAATGAACCATAATTTACTGTTTTTCTCCTCCATACCTATTCAGGAATATGAAAGTCAATGCTTTGCTTCGGTTCTCCTTAGAGCGATATATAGCCAATGAGATCCTACTAAGCCTAGGCAAACCTATGCCAAACCATTCCACACCCATTTCTTACTAGATTTGTGCCAACATATACTTGAAATTTCACAAGTCTCACATGAGATACGTGAATGTAAGTATCGCGACAAATAACGTGACGAATAATATGAGGTGCGGATTAAACACGTGTCTTGCTAATATGGTAGGTGATAAAGATTAGAATAATACTTTGGCTGGTAGTGGTTAAGGAATCTCTATTTGAATTGTGTACATGCATCTAGCAAAAAAAATCATTACTGGAAGGTTAATAAACCCACAATATATCATTGGGGGATTAAACCATGCTTGTACTTTTCTAATTTACTAACTATTTTTGTTAGTGAAAAGTTAATGAGCACAAAATTTATCACCGGGGGCTTAATCATGAATGTACTTTTCTAATTCTGTAACACTTTTCATTAGTGGAAAGTTTATTAACCCAAAATTTATCATTCGATGAGTGTACTTTTCTAATTTTGTAATGCTTTTCATTAGTAGAAAGTTGATGAATCCAAAATTGTCATTGGAGAGATTAACCATGACTATAATTTTTTAATGCTTTTGCATCAAGTTTGGAAGGTAATAATTCCTCAACAAGGTAGGCCACCTTACAAATTTAAGTATTCTATAAATACGAACATAAGAAATGTTATATGTTTAATTTGAATTGTAAAAAAGCATATACAAAAATATTGGTGGGCCCTTATCTTATAACCATGCTATGGGCCGGTATAATGGTTTGAGTGCATGCGAAATTTAGTCGTGCCTCCCTTAAATCAAAACATTTCTCTATCAGGTTGCAATTTATTTAGATCCGGAATATTAACCTGAACCTAAATGAATTTCAGTATTGTTTTAGGTTCAAAAAATAGAAGTGGGACAAATCTGGACCATCTCGGGTCTTACATGAATCTGTCCCGCTGACAACTCTACCCAAAATAGAATTATACATTTTTTTTTCGTTTCTTTAACCATCACGAGTAGTTCAAAACATTATTTACAAATAACAGAAATTATCATGACCAAGTAATATTTTGCAATTTAGATAGATTTATTTGGAAAAGATTAAAAACTTCCATTGCATTAAAAAAACCACGGAAAAATATTTGTATATTATTTTAAAACATATAATAATTATAATAACCATTTATAATATAGATTTTCTTTTTGAAAAAGTATAAAAAATTCCATTATGCTTTAAATGCTTTTAAAAAGATTATAATTGTTAAAAACATTCAAGGCATGATCGATTGCTACCTTATGAGCTCGTCACTGAATCAATTTATTGATTATTTACAATATCAACATTCAAACCATTAGAAAATGATTTTCCCATTACAATAGTCATTAATTGCATTGTACCAAAAAGTAACAACAATGGTTAGTTCCCATTCATAGAAAAGTATTTCTTGAAACATTAGAACTTCAACATAAATTTCAGAAGAAGTCATTTGCAAGTCAGTGGACTCTAGATAGTTGATTTCATCTTCTACGACTTTCAGATCACGAACTCTGAGTCTTCTTCATTTAAGTTAGTTTTGTACAAGAAATTCAACTGCCGATTGTACATCCAACTGTGCATCTTCGCTTCCTTAAGACATTTCTTCTTCTTCTTCTTCTTCTTCTTCTTCTTCTTTTTGTTCCATGTTTCGTTTAATATAATTGAACAATTGACTGTAACATCTATTACAACAACCAATTTCCAGTCAATTGGTTCATCAAGTTTGATTGTAACTATATTGAACTTAGCTTATAATCAAGCTACTTGTACGATAAAAATGTACTTTACTTTTCTCTTATTTACTATTTCCATTTGAAGCCTAATTGCCAATATTTGAGAACTCTATTGTATCAGAACAATGGAAAGTTCTTAGGTCTTAATCCTCATTTGCTCTCAAACTTCTCATCTTTAACATGGTATGATACAATGATGCGCACTGCAACAATGATTTAAGCTTTAACTTCTTTTGGATTCGGTAAATTAAAAAGAGCATAGCAAGTTGAATGACCTACCCTCCCGACTGCACTCGATAACTGAAGTTGAAGAATGATTGCCGCACATTGCACTATATGCACGTTTCCTTGGTGTATTTTGGGCAAAATTCAAGAAGATATGGTGTACGGTGGATGAGTACCCCCATCCTGCTTCATATTTATAATTTTCGTAACCCAATTACTATAGTTAGGATCATGCTTCGCAGGACCGCTCCTCTTCCTGTCAAATAACCTTCTCCGGCAACAATTGGTGCAAATAATCAATGATCCTGGCCACTAGCAAAAGTTGTATTCATCGTGTTGGAAAACATGATAAATTTGGTGATAAATTTGGTCGGAATGAAGGATATGTTTAGATGGGTTCAGAACAATGGATGATTTTAGTATTTAATTATTTATGTCCTAGGACATTAAGTCTATTAGGATTGAGATTATATTCGTACTAACTTTATTAGTATTGAGTTTATGGATTTATAATAAATAAGAGAGACCCAAATTCCTAATTGGGGAGGTATGTTTACCAATGCATAAAAAACTAATATTAGACCTATGAAAGACAACATGGCATACGAGCTAAGTCCATTGTGATAATCAAAACACGAAGGAGAAGCAGAGTCAATAACATCTCTGGTTGTACGATCTCACGGTGGTCTGATCGTAGGCATTCTTCTCCAACGATCAAGCAACCATACACAAGCAAACCCTAGACCCAATAAGGCAAACCCAGAGTGGACTAGACCCAGTTGGGCCCAACAGTCATACCAACATAGTTATATGTATCTGCTTATATGTTGGAAGCAATCCCAGTGCCAAAAGGATTTGTTGAATCAAGCAAACAAACTCAAATGGTAATAATCCCAAGAATGTTGAAGGCTAGGATAGGAGAATTTAACACGATTTGTGGAACAAAGAGTACGCAACTGAGTTCTCATATCCTTCACGGCAGCAAATATGTTGATCCAAGCTGAGAGGTTGAAAAGGAATTAGGGTTAGTGTTCTAGAGAGAAGGAGAAGATGGAAATTGGTTGCCTATGAGTTTACCATTCAAGGAGACTAACGTAGGGTTTCCCTCTCAATATCATATAACAACCTAGTTATCAACACAAAAAATCGCAACTTCGTTTCTTGGTTCTTTCCCCCCACTATTTACTTGCAATGAGCAATAGTTCAATCAATTATGGAGAAAGTGGAGAAAATAGCATTGAGGGGAGCAGAACAACTCACAGTGAGAAGTCCCCACTGCCCAAGCTCTGATACAGCTCTCTTCCCCCTAGCAACTGCAACAGACCTCCACAGACTTAAAACAACCACATAAGCATACAAACAAGTAGAAGATATGTACTAATCATCAACTCACCTTCATGATAGAGAACCGCCGGATGATGCTTCTGGGTGGATCCATCAGGTCCAAAACTGCATACATGAAGTTTGATGTTAAAATTAATGGTAGAAGTTTTTTAGTATATTAATCAAATGACTAGCAATACAGTTGAGATTTTGTTACCAGAAAGTTTTATGGTGACTGGCATCCTGATGAGTATTTGTGGATTTCATTCGAGGAGGAGAGTTTCTTGGTGAATCCAGAGTATGTCAAGGGAACCAGAGTACGTCAAGGGAAGCATGGATGTTGGCTCAAGGAACTTATGGCTATGTTTTGAATGTGGGGGCACTCAAGGCATATGAAAGAACCTATTTTTGGAACATTAGGTCTAGAATATCTGGGGTTTTGGCATCATCAATAAAAATAAGACAACTAGGATATGTTATCACATCGCTTGGAACTTCATATACAACAAGGGGTTCAGTTCCTCCTCACATTACCATAGTAAGGGAAAATCACGACAACTAGAATACGTTACCACATCATAGAGGAATTTCATATATATTGCATTGTTGAAGCTAGATATGCCAAAGCGAGATATGGAAATATTATCACTTCTACACTTTTAATTTGAGAGCTGTAGTATAACCTTGTTTCCAAGTTACATATGGTAAGTTATGAAATGACCCCCAAAAGTAATGCTATAAACTTCCTGAAACTCAAACCTCCAAAGCAGCAAGTGATTATTTATAATATAGTACCAGTAGCAATGCACACCATTGTGAGTACTAAAAAGTTTCCAGCATCTATTGTATTGTTCAAAGGATCAAATTTCTAAACAAAGAAGATACCATCACAGTAACAAGAGCAGATGCCAAAATGAAACTAATCAGGCACTATCCCTCTTGTCCTACTTGTTGTCAATAGAAAGCTAATGCAATCACTCTATAAGGTTCTTCACACAATATATGCCAATAATATTCCACCCGAGGAGAAGAAGTGAGAACACCGCTAGCCCAATGAGGAAAGGCCACCCAGCCATATAAATTCCAATGAACAGCATCAGAGTGAATGGAAAGAACGATCTGACAACTGACTTGCCGTCCACCCATCGCCCTCTCCAAAGAATCAGTGCTGATATGTTTAGCGCATTCCAATCCACAGATCCATTGTAGGCCAGCAAGTTCATGGAGTTGGCCACGAAGGAGTAACAATTGCAGGTGAAGAGGTTGTAGCTCTTGTGCTGGAATCGCAGCATGCTCGAGTGCAACGCATCATCCCACGAGATTGCGGTTCCAATTTCTGCATGCCTGTAGGATTGCTCACAAGTGTGCCCAGCTAGATTCGGAGGGAAGCAGCACTGTCTCAGTGTTTCCAACAATGAGTAACAGACTTAATAGAGAGAAGCCAATATATACAAATATTTATAAACTCTATAATATACTTGTTGAGAACTAATAAGGGATTTAGTCCCACATTGGAAAAATGTAGTATGAAGAGGAGCTAGACTCCCTATAAATAGTGGAGTAGCCAATCAATAAATATACAACAATTATTCTCTACATGGTATCAGAGCCATAACCACACACACACACACAAAATTCCCAACCCGCCCAAAGCCAACCCCCCTGCCCCGACCCCCTCCCCCCCCCCCCCCCCCCCGACGCCCACCCCCCCCGGCCCCGCCGCCGACGCCCTCCTGCCGCCGACGACACCCCCCTTACTGCCCCCCCCTCCGCCCCCCTGCCCCCGACGCCCACCTCCTGCCCACCGCCACCCCCCCTCCTGTTCCCGCCCCCCCCCCCCTTGCTGACCCCGACGCCCCCCCCCTTGCTGACCCCGACGCCCCCCCCCCTCTCTTCCGACCACATCTGCAGCCGACCACCCCCCCCACAAACCCTAATTTGCGAGCGCGATTATGTGGACGATTATTCGAAGACGGATGGCTGTCAAATACTTTATTTGCACCTTCTGTTCCTAGATTACGTCCTCCGGAACTACAAATGCTTTATTTGTATTACGTTCTCGATCTGCAAATTAGGATCTACATGCGTGCGCCAGTGTTGGCCACGTTAGCAGCGCATTCGTAAGGTCTCTGTTGGAGACTTTACATAAAAACGAAGACGACGAAGTCGACGAAGACGACGACGACGAAGCCGACGAAACCGACAAAGCCGACGACGACGACGAATCACAGTTGAAGACGCCATGGATTCGATCAATAGTAAACTGACAGCAGAAGAGATGAAGGCATTGGTTGATGATATTTTATCAAAAAGATTAAACCGAGGCAACCCCACGTGTGATCCATACTGATGTGGATCCGTCACCCTACAAAATGGGGAAGCTGGACAAGCTGGAGACGAAGTTGGAAGGCACGTCCAACTACTTGAAATGGTCACGACAGGCACTGCGAACGCTCAAGGGACGAGGCTTCGTTGGCTACGTCAATGGCCAAACCAAGGCGCCAGATGATCCCTCCTCAAAGGAGTTTGCTATTTGAAAAATTGTCAACAATGTTGTGGCTGGATGGTTGACAGCCTCCTTGACCGACCAGGTGTCGGGCAATGTAGAGGCAATGGAGGCTGCTGCTGATATATGACGGACTTTGAAAGATATGTACTCAGGCTCCGGCAATCCTATGCGGGCTCCGACAATCCTATACGGGTATTCCAACTGCAGGATGAACTTGATAGGGTGGTCCAGGACGACCGTACCATCTCTGAGTACGCCGCACTGTTGAAGAAATACTGGTCTGATCTGGATCACTATGATCCTCTTGGGATGGAAGATGCACAAGTCGAACCAGCATTTACGAAACATTTCCAAAAGTTCTTGGATTATATTTCGCGACAACGGATGATGAAGTTCTTGAAGGATCCTAACCCTGCGTTTGAGCATAGAAGGAATGTACTTCTAGCACAGCCCATGCTTCCAACCTTGGAAGAAGCCATAGCTGCCATGGCACAAGAAGAGGCTCGATTGAAATTGATGTCCAACAAGGGCTTTTTCCAGGGGGAGCAAGCCGCTGTTGACAAGTCTGCCCTTGCCGCCTTCAATCAGCCTCCCTCTGTGGCCGGTGTTTGCCACAACTGTGGTGACTCAGGACATTACATCAGATTTTGTCCAAAACTCCTGTCGAGTGATCGTGGACGGGGCCGTGGAGGACGTCGAGGTGGTAGAGGCGGTTATGCTGGAAGAAGGGAAAATTATTCTGGCGGCCACAAAGCAAATCTGGCAGAAGAAGGGGGACGAACATCACCTGGCTGAGTTAACCCCTCTTGAGAAGGAGTTCCTCGCAAGGTTACGCAGCACGAAGCTGGATTCGGACGGCAGTCATGGGACGTCATCTTCCTCGGGGGATCACATCACTTGCTTTGCCCAGACCAGCACAGGTATTCCTGCGCGTGCTCTTGCGGCAGCTGTCCACCAATCAGGTTGGATTATGGACTCTGGGGCATCTCGCCATGTTACGGGATCCCGCGGTGAGTTCCAGGACTATACTCACCTACCGACGCCGGAGAGCATTCAGACTGCTGATGGTAACTCCAGCCCTGTCATGGGTAAAGGCACTGTCGCATGCACCCCTTCTCTCACTCTCACCAATGTGTTACATGTTCCGTCTTTTCCTGTCAATCTTCTTTCTATTAGTGCCATTATTCTTGATCTTAACTGTACAGTTTCCTTTGACATTCCTACGGTGACTTTTCAGGAGAAGGGGACAGGACGATGACTAGGGACTGGCACATGGCATAAGGGGCTGTGGTACTTGGACAGGACTGGACTGGACAAAGCATTGGCATCTCTGGTAGCAGACACACCACCTGAAGATTTACGGCGCAGTGTAGAAGATGAATTGCTACTCCACCACCAGCGTGTCGGTCATTCTTCTTTTAAAATTATTAGTCGAATGTATCCATCCTTATAGCCAAAGGGCTAATAAAGAGAAGTTATTTTGTAATGCATGTGAGTTGGATAAACATACCAGAAGCACGTATGTGAGTTCAGGACATCGAAGTTCAGCTGCATTTGAAAATACATTCGGACGTATGGGGCCCTTGTCCTACAACCGGTATTAACGGTTTTCGATGGTTCGTCACTTTTATTGATTGTCATACTCGCGTGACATGGGTCTACCTTATGAAGAATAAAAGTGACGTCTTTGAGGCGTTTTGCGACTTTCATCGCCGGATAGAAACACAATATGGCACTAAAATTAAGTGCTTACGGTCTGACAATGGGACGGAGTATACAAATAAGCAGGTTGCTGAGTATTTATCCACTCATGGAATACTACACCAAACTTCATGTGCCTACACACCGGCACAAAATGGTGTGGCCGAACGGAAGAACAGACACCTGCTGGAGGTCGCACGGACGATGATGCTGGCTATGAATGTCCCGAAACACTTATGGGGGCAGGCGGTGTTAACGGCCTCTTATCTCATCAACAGAATGCCATCTCAGGTATTGGACTGGAAGACACCGTTGGAGATGCTTACTGGTGCAACCACGTACACTGTTCCACCGAAAGTATTTGGGTGTGTATGTTTTGTCCAAGATAATAGGCCAGGCGTTGGCAAACTGGATCCTAGAGCAGTTAAATGTGTCTTTGTCGGGTACACGGCAACTCAGAAGGGATACGCATGTTGGAACCCAGTTGAACGGAAGATGTTTGTAAGCATGGACATTACATTCAGAGAACTGGAACCATATTATGCTTCGGATGACAGTTCGACGTTTGGTGACACACCTAACACAGAGGGTGTTAGATGTGAGGGGGAGAAAATAAGCCCATCTGTGGTAGTCGGATCGGTCTCATGCCCGGTCGTGAAAAACTGGACGAAAGGGGGAAGAAAGCAGTGACTCCGATACAGAAGATGAAGAAGATACATATGTTAAACAGGGGGAGCAGCAGACAATGGAAAATGAGCTCTAAGTCTATAGAAGGAGACAGCAGAAGTCCAGTACTGTGCCTGTACCGTACCCTGTGCCTACTGTACCAAGTCCCTCGTCTACTCCTGCTCCAACTCTTGAAGATGTTGCTCCCGCACTGAATCAATCTGATTCTGATGCGGATCTCTCTGACTCTGATGGTATGATCTCTCCACCACCTATTGCTCCCTTAAGGAGATCTTCTCGCATCAATGCAGGTAAGGCTCCTAGTCGTTTTGATGATTATGAACATGATATTGCCAACTACCTGTCTTATTCTAACATTTCTTCGAATTATCGAGCCTTCACTGCATCATTAGACTACTTCGTTGCCCAAAAGTTGGCAGGAAGCAAAGAAAGATCCAAGGTGGAAAGCTGCAATAATGGAAGAACTTGGGACACTGAAGAAAAATAAGACGTGGGAGCTGATTCCATTATCCAAAGGGAAGAAAACTGTGGGATGCAAATGGATATACACAGTAAAAGAGACGTCAGAAGAAAAGGTGGAACGATACAAGGCGAGGTTGGTTGCAAAGGGATACACACAATCATATGGCATCGATTATGATGAGACGTTTGCTCCAGTAGCGAAAATGAGCACCGTAAGAACTCTGGTCTCTATTGCAGCAAACTATGGGTGGAAGCTATACCAATTAGATGTGAAGAATACCTTTCTCCATGGTGACCTACAAGAAGAAGTGTACATGGAACTCCCGCCAGGGTGCTACGCTACAGAATCAGACGGAGGGACGTCGCATGAAAAATGTGCAAACTAAAGAAGTCGCTATATGGGCTCAAGCAATTCTCCTCGAGCCTGGTTTGACAGATTCAGAAAGGCTGTTACAGGCATGGGATACCATCAAGCAAATGCAGATCATACGGTCTTTCTTCAGCATGCAAGAGGCCACATCACTATACTTGTATACGTGGATGATATAGTAATCACAGGTAATGATGAAGTCGAGATCGCTAAGCTGAAGTCAAAACTCGCGAAGGAGTTTGAAGTGAAGGATTTAGGAGCGATGAGGTACTTTCTAGGTATCGAGGTGTGTGAAGGCGAACAAGGAATTGTTCTCTCACAGAGAAAATACACACTAGATTTGCTGAAGGAGACAGGAATGCTGAAATGCAAAGCAGCAGTCACTCCAATTGACCAAAAGTGCAAGTTGGGAGCAGAAGCAGGAGAGCCAGTTGATCGTGAAAGATATCAACGACTTGTAGGGAGATTGATTTATCTGGGGCACACTCGCCCTGATATCTCATTTGCGATGAGTGTAGTAAGTCGCTACATGCATGATCCAAGAACGGGTCATATAGATGCAGTGTTTCAGATCTTGAGATATCTGAAAGGGACGCCGGGGAAAGGGCTATGGTTCAAGAAGAATGGATGTATAGAAGTTGAGGGATATTGCGATGCAGACTGGGTGAGCTGCATAGACGATAGAAGGTCGACCACGGAATATTGTGTCTTTGTAGGAGGAAACTTGGTCTCATGGAGAAGCAAGAAACAGTCAGTGGTAGCACGATCTACAGCTGAAGCAGAATACAGAGCAATGGCCTTAGGAGTGTCAGAATTGCTGTGGGTGAAAGCGTTACTGACAGAGTTGAAGCTGGACAGGGGAGCACCGTTACGTCTTCTGAGCGATAGTCAAGCTGCAATAAGTATAGCTAACAATCCAGTTCAGCACGACAGAACGAAGCACATCGAGATCGATCGATTCTTCATCAAAGAGAAGCTGGAACAAGGGATACTGAAGATTGATCATGTTCGCTCAGAAGAACAAGTGGCAGACTGTTTGACTAAGGGTTTTAGTTCATTAAGTCTGTCGAAGCTATGTAACAAGATGGGAATGATTAATATCTATCGTCCATCTTGAGGGGGAGTGTTGAGAACTAATAAGGGATTTAGTCCCACATTGGAAAAATATAGTATGAAGAGGAGCTAGACTCCCTATAAATAGTGGAGTAGCCAATCAATAAATATACAACAATTATTCTCTACAATACTTCCAGAAGTTCTGTATTCTGGAGATATTGGAACTTAAAGATGAGATGCCTTACGACTACAACAAGTGCACATTATGTGCCAGTAGGTCCGATAAATCAAATTGTATTCAATCTAAAGTAAGGTTATTTTTATTCAAAATGGTATTATTTAAGATGATATACTGCCACGTGAACTCTCTTTTGTTGTTCTGGGAGAAGAGTCCCACAGAAAATAAGGAAACTGGTGCATTTCATCTGTTTGTTGCTATCTTATGTGGAAACACATGCATCAAATGTGTGCAAAGTATCATTAATTTTCAGAATATGAAAATTCTAAGATAATAGAGGAAGCCGAACAGTAGTCAAATAATCAAAAAGAAATAATAGAATGTGGAATGCAGATTCGAAGAAAAATATTTCGCTGCTGAATGCATACACACTACATATTGTAGTCATCTTTTGTTCAGACCAATAAATATACTATAGCAAACAATAGACTGACAGCTTGATATTCAATATTCTGGAACCTTTCAAAATTTTCAGGAAGATTAAAAGCACTAGAGTTTCTTTCAAACCTGTTCTCTGTCTAGTTGAAGATATCTAGCAACAGATCCAAAAGAAAAACTGTCTGACCCAACAAAATGCGACCCAGAAAAGTCCAGGACTACCCCATCTTCCCGGCAAATCCCGACATGACCCATATAAGGAGCCAACCAAGAAACAATTGGAAGAGATGTCCAAACTAAGCAACATGGAAACTTTGCCTTCTTTGCGTTTACTTTATCAAGTGGCCACACGTCATGCATTCTATCACTAGAAAATTGATCTTCACCAGCAGCACCAGCTTTGAACTCCATCAAAGACATTTGTTTTAGAGACATCTATTACTCAGCTAATTGCCGAAGAATATACATGGATCTGCAGTGAAATGACAAACCCCATTTAATAATCTTCAATATGGATACAAGAGAAAACATGAATTGCTTTTGACAGGAAGCAAAGATTGATGATGACATGCCGTGGGCATTAAAGACTCATAAACATATAAGATTACTTATAAGATTCACCACAAACAGAACAGAGTTAAACAACTTTCAGTACAACAAGCTCTTGATAGAACAAAACTGTTGATAGTGAAAGAACCCAAAAGTACTTTCTATACCTTCAGGTTGAGTTGGTCCCAATTGTCTGCTCCGTTTTAACAACAAAACCACATATTCAGTGATAGTTTGTTTACTACAGCCTATCAAACTATTTAATGACTGCAAGGATGTTAGAGTGTGCCAATTCTAAGAATATATAAAAGGATAAGTTACCTCCTTTAATGATGATTGAAGTTTCCTTACTAGTTCATACTGGAGTTCTTTAGTAGGGGCTAAATGCACCGAAAAGGAACATGTACACCGAAAACTCTCATGTTAACTATGGCAGGTTAACGGAACAGACAAAGAGAAGAGGACAAGGATGGACTTCAGAATTCTGATATCTTATATTTGCCGGCTATATGTGTGTAATTGACATGTCCATCTGTTCCAAACGAAGATATAGTGTAGCGAAATCAATTTGGCAATGTTCGATAGAGGTATAGGACCAGATGTGCTCTTTATGATTTTATTGAGAAAACAGCAGATGGCAAAAACAGCCAGCAAAAATTTCTTGGTAATAAGTACAAAAGGGCTAGATAGCTAAAAGGAAAAGGGTGACAAAGGTATTTACAAGGCTGGAGAACATATATCTAATAAATAGGTGGGAGTGTTAAACAAAAATTAATATAAAACCGTGATGTATATTGTAACTATTTTCCATGAATACCTCGAGAACCCTCAACAACTTTGGGCAAGACTAGTCCAAGGCAAATACCTTCAAAACCGGTCCTTTTGGAGTGCTCGAAAAACGAAGAGAGGGTCTCCAACCTGGAATAGTATGCTGGACATTAGACATGCCTTGGCAGTGGACACGTGCTGGAAGGTTCGAAGGGGGTGGCTGGACATAAAGAATGACCCTTGGGTGCCATCCTTACCGGGCTTCCGGATTTTAAGTAATATCGTTCTCCAACATGAAGGCCCCAAAATGGTTTGCGATCTCATGTACCCTCGTGAATGAAGATGGAAGACAGATCTTACCCGTGGCTTGTTTACCCCTTTGGAAGCTAATTCTATCCTGAACATAGACCTGCAGGAAGGGGACGGACCTGATCGCTTAATCTGAACGTGTGCCAAGAATGGAGAATTTCCTCAAAATCTCTTTACGAAACGTTGCGACGTCAGATCGCAAGCTCTTCTTACTGCCCCATGTAGTCAACTAACTGGAGTCGCCTATGGAAAATCGGATCGAAATGTTCATCTGGCGGCTCATGAGGAATGTCCTCCCACTCAAGTCCGCTATTCATAAACGGATTCCACTCATGGATAACTCTTGCCCATTCTGCTTGCAGCATGAAGAAGACACAAATCACATTTTTCTCCACTGTCTGATAGCAAGGGAGACCTGGTTTGCTAGCCTGATTGGACTGAGGGTCCAGTGTCACCTCAATGTTATCAATCTCTTAGATAGCTGGTTGGAAGACATTCAATCCCATGAAGCCTTCAAGCTTGGAGCTGCAATTCTTTGGTCTATTTGGAAGGCAAGATGTGCATGTGTTTTTAGAAGGAAAACTCAAGTTACTCAAGCTATTCTTAATCAAGCACTGACCATTCACCATGCCTTTCCCAATATCAGATCCTCTGATATACTATATTTGAGATCAATTTCTACTATGCTATTTTGGAGCGGAAATCCCAATTCCTCCTATATATATATATATATATATATATATATATATATATATATATATATATGATACTCGATGGCGATTGGCGATTTCCCGACTGGAGCCCTAGGGCATCCACGTGGGCCGCCCCCGCGGCCGCCGGAGCCCCTGGCCGGCGGAGGGGTGGCTCCGGCGAAGCCTGGCGGCCCCTACCCCGGCGCTGGGGAGGGGCGGGAGCACGATCGGGGGGGTCGGGCGGACCCCCCGCTGCAGGCGCGCGCGCACGGCCCCCCCCCCAGGCGGTGGGGGGGGGGGGGGGGGGGGGGGGCGGGAGACCGGGGGGGGTCGGGTGGACCCCCTGGATCGTCGACGACCCCCCCAGGCGGAGGGGGGGGGTCAGGTCCTTCGGGAGTAGGGTCGGGTGGCCTCCACGCGGTGACCGGTGGTTCGGGCCTGTTGCGAGGAGGCCTCATTGATCCGAACTTTAAATTCGGATCAAGTTCTGGAGCGCTAGGGAGCCAAACGGAGGAAGGTGGCTGGACGACGGTTACGCGCCGTCGAGTGGCGAAACCCGGGGGGAAGATGGGAGGCGGACAAGGTCAGGTTAGGGATCATCGCCCTGTTGGCCGCCAGAACGGGTCTGGATCTCGGACATCTGGCCGGGGTCCGGAGGTGCCTGCTGGGAGATCGTTGGGGTGGCGGCCTAAGGCGACTGCGGCGGCCAAAGGAAAAAGTAAGGTGGTGGACCCGGATGTTCAGGGATCGGGGACTTCACGCCCGGTTACTGCCCCGAGGCCTACTGGGTCGTCCCCTCGGCCTGCCGGAAGGTCCTGGGCCGAGATATGCAAACCTGTGGGACCGAAATCCCCCTCATCGATGGAGTACGTCCCACCTATCAAGGTTGGGAGGGGGTTCCGGGCTGTGTTCCCTGCGGAGGAGATCCAGAAGGTGACCGAGTACTGGGAGAATACCCTCGTCCTGTATGTCTTGGGCAACAAGCCTTTCTACGGACAAATTCGGGGCTATGCAGCGCAAGTCTGGAAGCCAAAGGGAAGTATGGAGTTCTATGCTCGTGAGAACGGCTTCTATTATGTGAAGTTCGGGCTGGCGGAGGATGTCGCTAGGATCCTCCAAGGTGGCCCCTGGACGTTCGACGGCCGACTGATCATCCTCAAGGAGTGGACTCCAGAGCTGCGATGCGAGAGGGAAGTTCTGAATGCCATCCCTGTATGGATCCGATTCCCCGAGTTCCCGGTAGGCTTTTGGAGCATTCCCCTGTTGATGCGTCTTGCTAGTCTGGTGGGCACCCCGATCAAGACAGATGAAGCTACTACCTTTCGGACGCGGTTGATGTACGCGAGGATCTTTGTGGAAATTCGAGCAGGGGGGAGCTCCCGAAGATGGTGGAGTATGAGCTCCCTTCTGGGGAGGTGCTTACCCAGAAGGTGGAGTATGAATGGGTTCCACCTACCTGTTCTCGATGCTCCTGTTTCGGGCATCTGGCCAGTGCTTGCTTAGAGGCTGGCCCCCCGGTGGAGCCTTGTATCCCGCCGAGTGAAGTCCCCGAAGCACCATGTGATATGGATTACAGAGATGATAGCGGAGTGGTGGTCGTGGAGGAGGAGGTTACTAATCAGGGGAGTGATGTCGGTTTGAGCCTCGTTGTATCTACCCAACTTGCTCCTGCGGGTGGGGTGGTATCCACTGGCCTGGGGCCGAGTAGTATAGTTACCAGAAGCATGGCTGCGACGGAGTCTGAGGCACGAGGGGAGGGCGGGTCGACTGGAGGGCAGGTTTACTGTAGGAAGCGTCGTGCGGTCGGCCTGCTGCGTGATGGTCCCCCCTTGATGGAGGTACGTACCACAGACAGAGAGGAGGTGGTGTGTGTTGACAATCCTGCCTGGGCGTTGGTTCTATCTCAGGTCGTTCCCCATCAGACGGTTCCGACTGGTATGGATGAGGATCCTTTAGCGACGGTTGCGGCACCTTCCCCAGGTGCCGTTCCGGGAGTTTCACAGGGGGCCCCCACCTCTAATTAATTAATGGCCATTATCGCCTGGAATGTGAGGGGGCGTGTTCGCTAGGGAGGTGGAGAGATATGTGGGGTGCTCCACAGAGAGAAGTGTGACATTTCTGTTATTTTAGAATCCAAGATCAAAGGAGAGAAGACCCTTACTCGGCGAACCCCTTCTCATTGGGCCCAGCTACACAACCTGGCCCTTTGTGACATGGCCAGGATTTGGGTTCGCTGGAACTCGAAGAGTTGGGATGGTGACTTGATTTTGATGACGGAGCAGTTGATTGCCATATCCTTCGTGAACAAGGGTGGCTTCCGGTTCTTACTGGGGGTGGTCTACGGCCACAATGACAGAAGGAGAAGGGAGTCACTATGGAGGGACATCTCACGTGTTTCCGATGTTGCTGAGTCGTCGGGTCTACCTTTGCTCTTGATCGGGACTTCAACGCTCTTATGCATCATGGGGAGAAGCTGGGTGGTCGGCCGATTCCAGACTCTATCCTCTATGATTTTCAGAGATGTCTCCTGCTTGCGGGGCTGCGGGAGCTGTCTCGATCAGGCTTCATCTGGACTTGGCACAACAAAGCAACTCACAACCGGGTTGCTTGTCAGCTTGATCGTGCTCTGGGCAACGGAGAGTGGTTCCGTCACTTCCCCAACTCTTCGGCCGAGGGTCTGGCAGCTGGGACGAGCGATCACTCTCCCATCAGGGTTGGCTTCTCTGCTCGATCTCTTGGGAAGTCCCGGCCGTTCAGGTATAACAACAGTTGGTATCTTTCGGAAGGCTACCTGGAGGCTGTCGTAGAGGGCTTGTCTAGTGGTCAGGAGGGGACGGCTCAATTCCGATTGGTCCGTCGACTTATGGCCACGAAGAGGGCTCTCAGGAGTTGGGTGCAGGGGTTGCCCAAGTCTACACTAGAAGATAAGGAGGCTGAGTTGAGATCTTTACAGCAGGATCTACAAGCTGACATGCTTAATGGAGATCTGGCGGCTAAAGAGAAGGAGCTGATTGGAGAAGTCAACATTCTGAGGCTGCAAAAGAAGATTAGCTCGGCCCAGCGAGCCAAGTGCTCCTGGCTGAAGGATGGAGACCGGTGTTCCAAGTTCTTATATGACGTTATCCGGACTAGACAGAATCGGAATCACATATCCCAGCTTCTCGATGCGGATGGCACCCTGGTGGGGACGCCGGCTGAGATACAGGACGAGGCCGTCAGGTACTATTCTGATTTATATTTCCAGACTGACTACCTGTCCGTGTTCCCAGAGGTTGTTACGAAGCGCTTGGTGACTCCATTTGGGAATAGCATCCTTCTTGCCCCTGTCACCTTGGAGGAGGTGGAATCTATTGTCAAGGGGGCGGACCCCAACAAGGCCCCTGGTCCAGATGGCTTCAGCAGTGGTTTCTTCAAGCGTCATTGGGATATTCTGAAAATGCAGGTCGTGGAGGTGGTCCAGGAGTTCTTCACTAAGGGGAAGCTTTTGAAGGAGCTGAATCACACTTTCCTGACCTTGGTGCCGAAGAAGGAGGGCGCGACTGCATTGACTGCTTTCAGACCTATTGCATGTTGTAATTATCTTTACAAGATAATTACGCATATTATGTGCCGGCGGATGGAGAGAATCATGCAGGACTTGGTTTCTCCTAACCAGGCTGCGTTCATCAAGGGGAGGTCGATTGCAGAGCATAGCCTCCTGGCTCATGAGATGGTGAGGGGTTTCAGCAGACCTGACGGGGAGAAAGCTTGTGTTAAACTGGACCTGAGGAAGGCGTATGACATGGTCAATCGTGACTTCCTATGCCATCTGATGTCTGCCATGGGATTCGCGGATCACTGGGTTGCGTTGATCAGGGAGTGCATCACGTCCCCTACTTTCTCAGTTCTCATCCAGGGCGTTCCTTACTGGTATTTCCAGAGCAACCGTGGGCTGAGGCAAGGTGACCCACTGTCCCCTTATCTGTTCACGCTTGTGATGGAATACTTTACTTGTTTGATGGACCTGGCAGTGCACCATGGACGGCTGGTGCCTTTGTTTCGGAGGTTGGACCCGCCAGTTACCCACCTTATATATGCTGATGATCTACTGGTCTTCATCCAGCCTTCGACGAGGGGGTTGCAGACGCTTGCGGGTATTATGGAAGATTTGAAGTCCTTCTCGGGTCTCCAGCTGAACAGGGATAAGAGTCGGGTCTACTTCAGTTCTCGGTGTTCCCAGAAGGAGGAGCGGGCTGATGTCCTGGGTATCGCGAGGAGTGATCTTCCGGTGCGTTATTTAGGAGTGTCCCTCACAGTCAATTATGCGCGGGATCAGGACTGCCAGGGCCTGGTTGAGTATGTCCAGCGGAGAGTATAAGGATGGCAAGCCGCCGATCTGTCTTTTGGCGGACGCATAGTGCTGATCAGATCTGTGATCTCGGCTGTGGCCCATTTTTGGCTACAGTCCATCCTCCTCCCGGTGGCCACTATTCGGCGAGTGGAGCGTCTTTGTGCTGATTTCCTTTGGAGGGGGGGTATGCATGCGATCTCGTGGGAGCAGCTCTGTCGTCCAAGGAAGGAGGGAGGTGTGGGGCTCAGGCCGTTGCTGGAGATCAGGGAGGCCTCTGCGCTCAAGTTGGCCTGGAGATTCATTAGCGGGGGGTCTCTTTGGGCGGACTGGATGCACAGCAGATATGTGAAGCAGGACAATTTTTGGACGTGTTCTCCTGATAACAACCATTCTGTCACGTTCAAGACTGTCCTGAGACACAGGGGTGTGCTCAAGTCTGCTATCCGGAGGGTCATGAAGGATGGTTCGGACACGGACCTCTGGCGGGACCTTGGATAGATCGGCGTTCGCTACTTGACATTAGGGGTTCCCCGACACACACGGAGGACAGGCGAGGTCTGACGTGTAGTCGGATCTTACGAGATGGAGAGTGGAGGCCGGATTCCTATCGGTACACTGAGGAGCTGGGAGGGTTCATTATGTCTACAGTCATTGACCCGGCTTTGCCTGCGGACAGGTGGATTTGGGAGCCGCCTGGAGCATCTTCGGGCTCGGGGGAGTTCCAGTTCCGTAGTTGCTATAATCTTATCCGGCACACTTTTCCTCTGAGTTCTGATTACGAGTTCGTCTGGTGTAAGGGTCTGGCCAGGAAGATGCAGTTGTGTGTGTACAAACTTCTCCTGGGTCGCCTCTTGACGAGAGATCGTCTGAGTTCTTTTGGAGTGCCAGTGCCGGACCCCAAATGTGTGCTTTGCTGTTTGGAGCCTGAGTCTATTAGACATATCTTTTTCGAGTGCACTCTGGCATGGCAGATATGGTCGAAGCAGAGTCGGGTATTGGGAGTGAGCGCCTCTGGGAAATACATTGGGGACATCATCCCGGTGATACGAGATAGCAGGGGTCGAGGTCAGGACTGGTTCCGTACAGCTAGAGTTCGTTTGGCGGCTGCGGTTTGGCATGTTTGGCGGAAGCGAAACCGCCGGATCTTTGAGGGACTGGTCACACCTCCGGTTGGCATTCTCCATAACATTGAGTTTGATGTGAACGCTATGGAGAATGGATGAGTGCTGAGTGGGAGTCCCACTCAGAATGTATGTTGTATGATTATGACTTTTCATTTGGAATAAAATTTACCTTTTTCCAACAAAAATATAATATATATATATATATATATGGCAGGCCCAAAACATGTCTTTTGGGGAGGCGTATTGAGCTCATTAGAGCTGTCATTTCGGCTATTGCGATGTACTGGTTCCAGGCTATCATGATCCAGGGCTGGCCCAGGGCGGCGAGGGCGAACGTCCAGGGCCCCCTTGATCATGAGGGGCCCAAAAAAATAGTTTAAAGATAAATATGTTAATAATTTTGTATCTCAAAATAGAACTAGTAAATACCATTGGCCCTTTTAGACATAAATCTATTGTGTAGTGGTTAGTATGTTAGACTCCTTACTGAAGGTCCTAAGTTCAATCTTGGTTGTAGCTTGTTTTTTAATATTTTTTACATTATATATAGGGGCCTTATTTTGAAAGTTCGTCCTGGGCCCCCATGAGCTCAGGACCGGCCCTGTCATGATCCCTAAGCCACTGTAAATAAGATTGAACAAATGTGTGTTGACTTTCTATGGAAATGAGGGATACACGCGATCAGTTGGGAAGAGTTGTGCCGACCTAAGAGAGAGGGAGGTGTTGGCCTGAGATTGCTTATTATTCTTAGATATATGGTCTCCTACAAATTGTTCTGGAGATTCCTCACTGGCAAGTCTTTATGGGCTTGATGGATCAGAGGAAGGTACTTCCCAAAGGGTGATTTCTGGTCAGCTAGGACCAATAACAACTACTCAGTGACGGTAAAATTGCTCATGGCTTTAAGAAGCTCGACTAAATCCAGACTGTCTAGGGTTATCGGCTCCAGGAACCATACTAGCTTATGGCATGATTCTTGATTCAATCACAACAGTCTGATTGAAAGGGAGAGATGACATGTCTACGAGCTAAGGGGGTCTACTGAGATGATCAACTACTTTATCCATGAGGGAAAGTGGAACTTCCAGGATCGTTTGATAGATGCAACACATGCGGTTGATATTCGTATTGTGAACATTGATAGGATGGGCACGGAAGATTACTGGGTATGGAAGGACATGGAAAAAAGTACTTCCAACTTCTGAACGACCTTACCAAATCAGGAATATAAATAAGGAGGTAGACTGGACGGAACTGGTTTGGACAAAAGGAGGGACGGTCAAGATTTCCTTATGCCTTTACAATATGATTCGAAATCGCATGCTTACTAGGGATCGTCTAAGCAGGTTTGGTTTGGACTGCACGGATAAGAAGAGCTGCATGTGTGGGCATGTGGGCATATGGGCGAGTCCAGAACCACCTTTTCTTTTGTTGTGGTTTTGTTTGGGAGATCTGGAGTCAACAGCGCAACCAGTTTTGGCTGCCTTTCATGCACAATAGGGATCTTTCGTCGGTTCTGAATGAAATCAAAGCACAAAAAGAAAAAGGGACGGGAGCGTACAGGCAGATACGGCTGATGTTCATTCGGTGGTTTGGCACGTCCGGAGATAACGAAACCGCCGTATCTATGAGGGTCTACATGGATTGAAGTTAAGAGAGTTAAGTGAGAGGAAGTTAAGTGTGGGAAAATAAAAACTATGCTTGGTTATGCTTGGTTTCAGGGTGAGGGTTTAGAAAGAGGGGTTAAGTAATGGTTTGTTTAACCCCCTTTTGTCTATTTTTTTTAACACCCCCCCCCCCCCCAAAAAAAAAAAAAATCGGAGGATTAACGAGGAGGATTGAGGAGTTTTGTTTAAAAAGTCATAAATACCTTTATTTGTCATATAAAATATTATATTTTTTTCTTTTTTTTTGCTTTCAACATGCTGCCCCGTAGCTTCCTCATTTGTGAAAATATTTTGACAAGCTCTGATTAAAATTTCAACCAAATTTAATTTTATGACATGTAATAAGGGTATTTTGGTAACTATTATATTTTTGTTAATCCTCCCCCTACTCAAAACCTTCGATCCAAGCAAGAGTTATTAAACACACCCCTACTTAACTCTCTCTTCAATCCAAACAAGGTTATATGTATTGACTCTACTCTCACTCACTTAACTCTGCTTTTTTTTTTCCCTCAATCCAAGCAGATATAGATATCCTTGACCCGATATGATCAGATTTTGTGCCTTTCGCAGGATTATAGTTTTGTAACTTAAACACCAAAATAACCTCACTTGTAACTGGTAAGCAAACACCAACCATTGTTTCAAGGCTTATGCATCAGCAACAAATGTTACTTTCACTAGTAACTAATTAATTAAGGAGGTAGGAGAAATGGGTTGTGGGTTGAAAAAAAAAAATCTACCAAAGTAAAATAATTCCATCGAGAATCCACCAAATTTCTAAATAAAGTAATTAAAACTCATCAAGAGCTACTGACCTCTTCAAGAACCCAATGGCCATGGAGCAAGAAAGAAAGATTTGGGACAAGAGGGAGAAGATCTTTATAAAGAAAAAGAGGATGCCAGAAGGAAATATATAATTAGAAAAAAAAGAGGAAGGTGCATGAACCTGCTGACAACAAACCACAGCATTCAAAAAGTACTGCTGCTACTCTACTCGTCTCTTCCTCTCTCTCTCTAGAAAAGTAAAAAAAAAATCATGGTCCTTGCTAAGCTGTTCCGCGGAACATCTTATGGAACAACGCTCTTTCACGTAAGTACTCCAAATTCTAGTTTTTGCACAATTAAATTAATGAAACTGTCCCCCCACCCAACCCACACACACAAAAAAGAGTAGACAACTACAAAAGTTTGTCTATGTAATTTAATGAACTTAGGCATAACATTTTCTACTAGGCAAACCTTTTTAAGATCCAACTAGAAGCTCGTATGAAAATCTTGTGCCAATGTAACCAAAATAATTTTTTTAAGAAATATACAAGGACATTGATAGGGTCCTTAAAGTCCAAGGAGAAATTTTAGCGCTTGTAAATTGTCAAACTCTATTTGGAAACAGGTTAGTTGTGTTTTTGAACAAAATCCATGTTAATTCGCATCTGAAACTGATATTTTATTTGTCTGTGTCTTTGTTTAATTCTATGCAACTTTTTTCCTTTCTAATTTGTTCTCTTGGAAATTCTGCAAGTTACAGTGTTGTTAATGCACGTATTAGCACCGAATTGTTGGATGTGAGGCATAAGTGTATATACCACCCAACGATACCGAATTGTTGGATGTGCAGCATAAGTGTATATACCAACCAACAAGACATGTATCACGACCATTGTTACAATGCCAAGCAAATATCAAACATGTAAGATTTGTATTTTTTTTTTTCTTGTCGAGTGAGCTAAGCTTCTATTGTGCACCCAACAAAGTGGTATCGGAGTCCTTCGGTTCAAGAAACGACAAATGTACTACCACTGATATGGAGTAGACATATTCATCCATGGTGATAAAAAGCAATTAGATTATTTTGAAACCAATAATGGAAGATAGTTGGAAGACTTTGGTTGGGTCGCTAAGTAACTGTCCCATAGAGAGTCCTTACAGTATGGACTTGGCCAAAATTAGTATAGGGAAGGAAGAACTCATGTGTTAGCAACATGGATCCTCACATTCAGAGTATGTCTTGGTTGCTTCTAAAAGAAATAAAGGATCCAAGTTACAAAGAAAAACAAGAGGGAGTTCTCGGAAATAATGCAAGGGTGGATCTCAATTAATGTTATTATTAATATGATGAAAATGGGCACTACAGAAAAATTTGCAAACTAATATTTCTTATTTCTTATTTCTATACTCTATACGCCAAAAAGTTAGCTTTGAAGGGAGAGACGACAATTATGTTCTTTCTGTAGGCCAAATATTTTTAGTATCTTTCTTCAATGTCAACTTGCGAAGTCAATGGAAATTCATGTACTTTATAAATTTTCCTATACACTGTTTGTTCGATAGAATCGACAACCATAAACCTAGTTATTTGTCTTATATGTTTTCTTTCTTTAAAAAATGTAATATATTTTATGAAAGTCACAAATTATATAATTTTCACTACTTAGTTAACAATTATAGTTTCGGTGTTCTAATTTCTTAGCAATAGCAACATATATGTGGCTTCTTTTATCTATTACTCCTACTGGACATCATCGATCTAAGGACGTTGAAAAAAACAAAGGATTCTTTAGTAAGGCACGAAGGAAATGAAAGAATGACCAAAACCACCAACCAATTAGAGAATTCGTCGATAGGAGAATCGCTTTGCAACAATCAAGCCTCAGTTATGCGTCCTCCTGCATTGGCACTAACATCATATTAGTATGCTTCTTCTATTATTTATTTCTATCACAATTATCATAACGAATAAAAAAAAATGAAAGCAAGCAATATAAACAATCATCGTGTTCATCGAAACCAACCAACGAAAGGCATAAAAAAAAAAACTACAATAAAAATATATATGGAAGAAACTCTTATATAGATATCATAACTATTTTTCAAAACTTAACTATAATATTATATTCATACAAATTTATTTTAGAACATAACTTTTATGAGGAAATGATTTTGTGTTTTTTTTAATAATATAATTTATACGGTAATTCAAGATTTTAATATAAAAAATGATTTTTTTTTTAACAATACAACTTTTTATATTATCTCGTTAAAGATGCTGGGTTGTCATCAAATAGCTTATTCACCACGTGGATTAGTCACTTACCTAGCCTAAATATTTTAATTAGATTAATTATTAAATTATTTAAATAAGCTACTGATTAAAAGTATAATTAGTATGTTGCCTTAATACATTTTTTGCCAACTCTAACTCTACCTCTTGGAGATAAGATGTCACGACCCGCACCCTGATTAGGGGCACGAGAACGTGGGTACGTCCAGCCTACGCCGCAGTTTCGGCGGTAGAACGCTGTATAGGTCATCTATAACATCTAACATTGTCACGCCCCAGAACCAGAATACTGGAGAGCGGGAGAATGACTCAGCCAGCTACGTATTACGGGTAGATGAATACCGTATAATACGATCAATGCTGTCTACAAGACGAGGGGGTGCATACTACATAAAAGTCTTACTATGGTCATTACACATCTATTGTCTCAATCATTCAAATAAGAAACAGAAATAGAGAACATGTAAGATAAAGCAGTAAGGCGTCCCAAACGCTCTGTCAAAATGTTCTTGATATCTGGCTTTACAAAACATAGCCAGATTGATGTAGCAAAAGTATACACAATTGTTATCAGCTGCAGTCTGACTTTAGTTACAATTATGTAAAAAGTAAGTACAAGACAATCCGACTAACATGTCGGTGCCAAACGGCAAGGTATAAAGTAGATAACAAAACGAGCGGGGAAGTAAGAAACCCACTCGAGTCCTCCTGCGATCATCCCTCTAGTGTTGACCATCTTGGAGGTAGAAGTAAGCTGGATCCTCGGGGACCGGCTCTAAATCTGGCCATGCAAAACCAGAGAGGTTAAACCTCTAATAGCAAGTACCACAAGGAAGCACGACATGAGAACTAAAACCAGTAATGAGAAATATAATAATAGATCTCTGCTTTCCACTAGGATTCACATCACGACACTTCGAACCAACCTCCCAACCAAACAAGGACAGAAGTTGGCCCGTCATGTCCTGATATTCTGATCATCCCAGTTAGGTAACAGAGTAGGTACAGTACACAAACAAATTATCTTGAACGGCCAATCAATTCCTACGGCTTGCTATGGTGAGTCCCAAGTTATCCTGGAATAATGCAATTAGGGATTCCTCAGTTCTTACTATGTGCAAGCAAGGCTAGTATATCCAGTGAATCATGTGCGCCATGCATGAATTAGACGAGTCCCAGCAGGACGCCCGTCATCAATATATAATATACAATAAATAATATAACCAGATACTGCTCCATGCCCGTGTGGCAGGTTTACAGTATCTGTGGGAACCAGCCGGCCCGTCGGATACTACTCGTCCCAAGGGGGCTGCCATGTAAGAACTCGGGAATCCATTCTCTCCATGCAATCATTATTTTATTTAACTTAATAGTCCCTACGTTGAGTGAAATCCCATGCCGTGGATCATGGTCATTCAAATGAGTACTTTCGTACGGGGTACGATATGTACAACTCTACAACGATACCAGTGCGGTTAGGTTGCAGGTCTTACATAGCGTAATACAACAATCAAATCTAACCACGGTAATCATGTCTTGACCATAAAGTACACATGCTTCTTTTGTAGCAAATAAATAAGTAAATAAATAAATAAATAGATTGAAGCCTGCATGTGCATGTATGTCAATATTCGGGATCAGCCAGTCGATTACAATAGTTCATAACATGAACGTGTCTCATTCATTTAATTTAATAAGACGACTAGCCAGCCTCTTAGTTCCAACTAGGAATGCATGATCAATTTAGTCAAGATAACCATCATTATCAATGGTGACAAGGCATGAAAGTCAACTAATATTCAGTGGAGTCGAGTCTACAACTCTCAGGGTTTAATTCCAGTCAATCGGGGTATCTATACTCAATTCACGACACATGGTACATCCCACGTAATCAATCCATATTTAACAGAAATATTAACATATCAGGATTATATCAAGTTTATGCCAAAAGGCATAAGGATATAAAATGGACGTTAAATATCTAATAAAATATCAATATACAGGGCTGCGCTCAAGTCATGCTACGCTCAAGTCTAGTTACGCTCAAGTCTAGCTACGCTCAAGTCAGCGTACGCTCAGGTCAGGCTACGCTCAAGACAGCGTATGCAAGACATACGACTCCTCCCAAAAGGCAGCGTATGTACTCCATACGACTCATGACCATCCAAGTCAGCGTATGCAAGTCATACGCTCCCAAAAGGCAGCGTATGGACTCCATACGACTCCTGACCATCCAAGTCAGCGTATGCAAGTCATACGCTACCAAAAGGCAGCGTATGGACTCCATACGACTCCTGACCATCCAAGTCAGCGTATGCAAGTCATACGCTCCCAAAAGGCAGCGTATGGACTCCATACGACATACGCTTCCAAAAGGTAGCGTATGCAAGACACACGCTTCCTAAAAAGGCAGCGTATGGACTCCATACTGCGCTGCGCTAAAGAGCGCGCACAGCTCAGTGACGCAAGCTAAAAAGCTAGCGTACACTGCTCACTGTCTTCTCCAAACAGCAAGAACTCCATGGTTGCACCCCAAAGCTTCAAAAGTCCATAACTTGGTCAACACAAGTCCAAATCCAACTTTCCAAAGGTCAAAATTGGGTAGAATAAAACTCTCTACAACATGGAACTATCAAAATTTGCAAACAAAGAAGTTTGATAGATCAAGACCACCAAAATCCGAAAATACTAATTTCTAGATCTACAAAAATTAAGACTTCGAAATAAGAAATGCCAAGTTCTAAACTCTCTTAGGATCACGAGAGGAAGGCAAATGAACTATAAAAACATGGGTTCTCATGGAAAGCAAGTTGTACTTGCCTACGGTTTGGTAGGTGGAGAGAGTAATGAAGAAGAAGAAGATGAGTAATGGTGAGAATGTGAGTTTATGAGGAGAGAGAAAGAGATGTAAGCTTTAAATAGAAAACTGCTGCACTGGTCCTCCTGACCTCGAATTCATGGGACATGTGGTAACCCGATGATCTGGATTTCTACATATCAGACATAGTCCGTTCAATGTCCGACACACATCTCTAGTGTGTCCCATCTTCCCACAATAAGTGCAGCCCGCTGGGGGTTGCTGGTTCTTCTTCTGTTGTTGTTGCTGCTGCCTGGGTGGTGGTGCGAGCAAGAATATAAGTCCTAACAAGTATGAAATGATCAGAGAATGTACTCGCCTGTCACCCTGTATGACTGATATGAATAGATGTTCGAACTGGTGTCACAGAGTCCTATTTAGAGTAAAACAGGTCACAATATATCCACAATGGTAAAAATAGAGTATACAATGCATACTACATGATTCTAGGTCAATCTGGTCAAAAGTCAACTCTTGGTCAACTCTAACAGTCAAACTAGGTCAACTTAAGTCATACTAGGTCATAAGGAGTCAACTAAGTCAAACAAGTTTAAGCAAGTCAAGGTTAGTCAAATCTAGGTCAAACTTAGACTAACTAAGGTTTTGGTCAACATAGACTAGTCACAAGGTCATTAGGTTAAGGGTCAACCATTAACAATCTAAGTCAACTCTATAGGGCTAACCCAATTCATGACACGACTCCTAATTATCCCACTTAACCCCATACATATCTTAAATTATATAGGACTATCTCATAACCATATGGTCGAACTTAATCAACTAGTTAGGGTTTAGTCAAACTAGTTAAACTAGTCATTTTAGGTTAATCCTAGTCAATTCTAGGTTAATTAGGTCAAGTTTGACCTAAGGTTGACTATGGTCAACTCTAGTCAAACAAAGGTCATTAAGGTACCTAGGTCAAGGGGTCACTTAGACAAATTAGGGTCAACCCCTAATTGGCCATAGGCTAGTGTATCTAGACCATAACCTAGATACTATATGTATAACATATATATATATATATATATATATATATATATATATATATATATATATATATTCCATATATGTACATATAACATTATATATATAATATTACATATAGATATATATAGAGAGAAAATAATAGAGAGAGAGATGTGAGAGAGATAGAGAGTGAACAAGAGAGAGAGGGATGTGAGTGTGTGGGGTGTGTGTGGGTGTGAACATGTGTGTGTGAGGGGGGTCATGGGAAGGGGTAGTGGTGTGCGTGTGTGTAACAGTGAGAGGGGGGTGTGTTCTCAGATTTCTGAGAAAGGGGGGTACACAAACACACACACACATTACATATATATATATATATATATATATATATATATATATATATATATATATACACCTATATACATCCATACATATACATACATACCCACATACATACATACACACACATATACATATATACTTATATATACAGTATATATACACACAATTTTACATATATATTTTAATCAAAAATCGATTTGAAATCGGATTTTAAAAACAGGAAAATACAGAAACACTGTTCATCACTGAACATAGTGTAGGTAAAGGGGAAAAAAACCAAATTCGAGCCAAAAACTTAGCTAATACCCAAGCCTAAAGGTTGGTAATCGTGCCCCTAGGTATACTCGTGTCCCTCGTGTCCTTAAGTGTCCACCACGACGCGACACGACGTGTCCAAGTGTCTAAAATACAAATCGGGTAAGTTACAGTGTCACAGCATCGTGCAGAGATGCACACGCGTGTAGGACACGACACACGTGTCCTCGTGTCTCGTAGTTGTGTCCCTAGGTTCGCCTAGGGTTGGGCTAGGTGTCTAGGTGCCTGCACGGTGTCCAAGTGTCCTCACGTGTCGACACGAGACCCGTATCAGTCGAGAAAACTCGACTGATATACGCGGTTTAGCACCGCGTCGTGCAGCGGTGCACGTGTCTCGTTGTCACGCCCCAGAACCAGAATACTGGAGAGCGGGGGAATGACTCAGCCAGCTACGTATTACGGGTAGATGAATACCGTATAATACGATCAATGCTGTCTACAAGACGAGGGGGTGCATACTACATAAAAATCTTACTATGGTCATTACACATCTATTGTCTCAATCATTCAAATAAGAAACAGAAATAGAGAACATGTAAGATAAAGCAGTAAGGCGTCCCAAACGCTCTGTCAAAATGTTTTTGATATCTGGCTTTACAAAACATAGCCAGATTGATGTAGCAAAAGTATACACAATTGTTATCAGCTGCAGTCTGACTTTAGTTACAATTATGTAAAAAGTAAGTACAAGACAATCCGACTAACATGTCGGTGCCAAACGGCAAGGTATAAAGTAGATAACAAAACGAGCGGGGAAGTAAGAAACCCACTCGAGTCCTCCTGCGATCATCCCTCTAGTGTTGACCATCTTGGAGGTAGAAGTAAGCTGGATCCTCGGGGACCGGCTCTAAATCTGGCCATGCAAAATCAGAGAGGTTAGACCTCTAATAGCAAGTACCACAAGAAAGCACGACATGAGAACTAAAATCAGTAATGAGAAATATAATAATATATCTCTGCTTTCCACTAGGATTTACATCACATCACGACACTTCGAACCAACCTCCCAACCAAACAAGGACAGAAGTTGGCCCGTCATGTCCTGATATTCTGATCATCCCAGTTAGGTAACAGAGTAGGTACAGTACACAAACAAATCATCTTGAACGGCCAATCAATTCCTACGGCTTGCTATGGTGAGTCCCAAGTTATCCTGGAATAATGCAATTAGGGATTCCTCAGTTCTTACTATGTGCAAGCAAGGCTAGTATATCCAGTGAATCATGTACGCCATGCATGAATTAGACGAGTCCCAGCAGGACGCCCGTCATCAATATATAATATACAATAAATAATATAACAAGATACTGCTCCATGCCCGTGTGGCAGGTTTACAGTATCTGTGGGAACCAGCCGGCCCGTCGGATACTACTCGTCCCAAGGGGGCTGCCATGTAAGAACTCAGGAATCCATTCTCTCCATGCAATCATTATTTTATTTAACTTAATAGTCCCTACGTTGAGTGAAATTCCATGTCGTGGATCATGGTCATTCAAATGAGTACTTTCGTACGGGATACGATATGCACAACTCTACAACGATACCAGTGCGGTTAGATTACAGGTCTTACATAGCGTAATGCAACAATCAAATCTAACCACGGTAATCATGCCTTGACCATAAAGTACACATACTTCTTTTGTAGCAAATAAATAAGTAAATAAATAAATAAATAGATTGAAGCCTGCATGTGCATGTATGTCAATATTCAGGATCAGCCAATCGATTACAATAGTTCATAACATGAACGTGTCTCATTCATTTAATTTAATAAGATGACTAGCCAGCCTCTTAATTCCAACTAGGAACGCATGATCAATTTAGTCAAGATAACCATCATTATCAATGGTGACAAGGCATGAAAGTCAACTAATATTCAGTGGGGTCGAGTCTACAACTCTCAGGGTTTAATTACAGTCAATCGGGGTATCTATACTCAATTTACGACACATGGTACATCCCACGTAATCAATCCATATTTAACAGAAATATTAACATATCAGGATTATATCAAGTTTATGCCAAAAGGCGTAAGGATATAAAATGGACGTTAAATATCTAATAAAATATCAATATACAGGGCTGCGCTCAAGTCAAGCTACGCTCAAGTCTAGTTACGCTCAAGTCTAGCTACGCTCAAGTCAGCGTACGCTCAGGTCAGGCTACGCTCAAGACAGCGTATGCAAGACATACGACTCCTCCCAAAAGGCAGCGTATGTACTCCATACGACTCCTGACCATCCAAGTCAGCGTATGCAAGTCATACGCTCCCAAAAGGCAGCGTATGGACTCCATACGACTCCTGACCATCCAAGTCAGCGTATGCAAGTCATACGCTCCCAAAAGGCAGCGTATGGACTCCATACGACTCCTGACCATTCAAGTCAGCGTATGCAAGTCATACGCTCCCAAAAGGCAGCGTATGGACTCCATACGACATACGCTTCCAAAAGGTAGCGTATGCAAGACACACGCTTCCTAAAAAGGCAGCGTATGGACTCCATACTGCGTTGCGCTAAAGAGCGCGCACAGCTCAGTGACGCAAGCTAAAAAGCTAGCGTACACTGCTCACTGTCTTCTCCAAACAGCAAGAACTCCATGGTTGCACCCCAAAGCTTCAAAAGTCCATAACTTGGTCAACACAAGTCCAAATCCAACTTTCCAAAGGTCAAAATTGGGTAGAATAAAACTCTCTACAACATGGAACTATCAAAATTTGTAAACAAAGAAGTTTGATAGATCAAGACCACCAAAATCCGAAAATACTAATTTCTAGATCTACAAAAATTAAGACTTCGAAATGAGAAATGCCAAGTTCTAAACTCTCTTAGGATCACGAGAGGAAGGCAAATGAACTATAAAAACATGGGTTCTCATGGAAAGCAAGTTGTACTTTCCTACGGTTTGGTAGGTGGAGAGAGTAATGAAGAAGAAGAAGAGGAGTAATGGTGAGAATGTGAGTTTATGAGGAGAGAGAAAGAGATGTAAGCTTTAAATAGAAAAGGGATGGTAGGTGGGAGTTGGGACGGGTCCAATGGGTCGGGTTGTAGGGGATCCAACCAAGGCTAACCCGAACCCAAATAAGCAAGACTAAGGCAGGGAATAAGAGCAGAAAATAAAGTACAGAAATAAAATTGCAGAAAATAAATTAATATAAAAATTTAAAGAGCAGATTAATTGATTAACATGAAATTTAAAGGAATTTAAATACAGGATAATACATGATAAATATTAAATAAATACATGATAAATACTAAATAAATACACATGAGTTGTACATGTATAAAAATACGCATTCTGGAAACGGGGAGTGACATCTCTACCCTCCTTAGAAAAATTCCGTCCTCGGAATTTCAAATCCAAGCAGGATAGAAACATCGGGGCTAAACTAATCTAAGTACAAGCAATTTAATCAAGCAATCATTTTACAATGTCCATAGCAAGTAACATATATGTAAATCTATAAATCTACGATATCAAGCAATTCTACCCATATTGTGATAAGCATGAGGAATCAAGACAATCAGGTACACAAAAAAAAAGATATACCTTGTGAGTCAAACAGGTGTGGATACCGTGATCGGATATCATCCTCACGTTCCCACGTTGACTCTCCCAAAGAGTGATGACCCCAAGCAACCCGGACAATGTTAATTGTTCGGTTCTTGAGTATCTTCTCCCTTCGGTCCAAGATAGATACAGGTTGCTCCTCGTAAGACAGGTTGGTACCAACAACCAGTTCTGAATGATCGAGGATATGGCTGGGGTCCGACACATACCTTCGCAATTGAGATACATAAAACACGTCATGCACCTCTCGTAACGAAGGTGGAAGGGACAAACGATAAGCAACATCGTCTACCCTATCTAGAATAGCAAATGGGCCTACGTATCGCGGACTCAACTTTCCGCGAATGCCAAATCTAATGACCCCACGGGTAGGTGAGATCCGCAAGAACATGTGGTCCCCAACAGAAAACTCTAGCGACCTACGATGCTGGTCCGTCCAATGACGATGCCGATCCTGCGCAACACGAAGTCGCTCTCTAATTTCCTTAACCACTTCAACTGTCTGAACAATCAATTCTGGGCCTAGCATCTTCCTTTCCCCGATATCGTCCCATGCTAGTGGCGATCTACACTTCTTACCATATAGTGCCTCAAATGGCGTCATCTGGATACTGGCTTGATAACTGTTGTTGTATGAGAACTCAACTAAGTGCAGGTGGCCTTCCCAAGATCCTCTAAAATCCAGAGTGCAAGCTCGCAACATATCTTCCAAAGTCTGAATTGTCCTTTCTGATTGCCCGTCCGTCTGTGGGTGGTAAGCCGTGCTAAATCTTAACTTGGTACCCAGACTATGATGCAAGCTCTTCCAGAAATGTGATGTAAAGCGGGTATCTCGGTCTGACATAATACTGACAGGGACTCCATGATGCCTGACTATCTGTTGCATATACAACTCTGCCAACTTTTCTGTAGATTGCCCTACTCTGAAAGGAAGAAAATGTGCTACCTTTGTAAGCCGATCTACTATCACCCAAATAGCATCTTTACCACTTGGTGATCTCGGTAAACCGGTCACAAAGTCCATTGTAATATGCTCTCACTTCCATTCTGGGATAGGAAGCGGTTGCAATAGTCCAGCTGGCCTCTGCTGTTCTGCCTTCACTTGCTGACATATCAAGCAACGGAAAACAAACCTAGCTATCTCCCTCTTCATCCCGTTCCACCAGAAGTGCTGCTTGATATCTTGGTACATCTTGGTCCCTCCAGGATGTATAGAATACTGGGAACTGTGAGCTTCTGTCATAACTTCCTGTCTGATATCTCCGCTAGGCACACACAGACGTGATCCAAACCTAAGTGTACCATCTTCGTGGATTTGCATCTCCTTCCTGAGCCCTGACTCACATTCTGCCCTAAGCTTCTGAATCCTTGGGTCTTGTGC
The DNA here is from genome assembly GCA_029216955.1 of Iris pallida. Taxonomy (NCBI): domain Eukaryota; kingdom Viridiplantae; phylum Streptophyta; class Magnoliopsida; order Asparagales; family Iridaceae; genus Iris; species Iris pallida. The sequence continues at coordinate 2,774,447 of JANAVB010029617.1, read as the reverse complement.
CTGAGCTGCCTTGATCCTGTCTACCAAGTCAGATTGGACTTGTAGACTTGCCAGAACTCCTATATCACTAGGAAGTATAACCTCGATGCCCATCTCCTGAAGGTCTTCTAAGATATGCCTCTGTGTTGTCAACATAAATGTGCCGCCCCTTCTGCTGAGAGCGTCTGCTACCACATTAGCCTTGCCTGGATGATACTGAAGTTCCACGTCATAATCCTTGATTAGCTCTAACCATCTTCTCTGCCTCATGTTCAGCTCCTTCTGAGTAAAGATGTACTTCACACTTTTGTGGTCTGTATACATGTCTACTCGGTCACCATATAAGTAATGCCTCCATAGCTTCAAAGCAAATACTACTGCCGCCAACTCTAAATCATGAGTTGGATAATTCTTCTCGTGGTCTCGAAGCTGCCTAGATGCATATGCTATCACCTTTCCGTGCTGCATGAGGACACATCCAAGTCCTTTATCTGACGCATCACAATATACTGTAAAACCTCCGGGTCCAACTGGCAATGTAAGAATAGGCGCTGATATCAACTTCTGCTTCAAATTCTCAAATGATGACTGGCATTCTGCCGACCAAACGAATGGCACATCCTTCCGTGTCAAGCGGGTCATGGGTGCTGAGAGTCTTGTAAAATCTGACACAAATCTTCTGTAATATCCTGCCAATCCTAAGAAACTCCGTACATCAGCTACGGTCTTGGGTACTGGCTAACTCTCTACTGCTTCTACCTTCTTGGGATCCACTGCTACTCCAGCTCCTGATACGATATGACCCAAAAATGAAATGTGGTCCATCCAGAACTCACACTTGCTGAGCTTGGCATACAACTGGTTCTCTCTCAGAACCTGCAACACTTTCCTGAGGTGGTCTTCATGCTCCTCTTCACTAGCAGAGTACACAAGAATGTCGTCGAGAAATACTACGACAAACTGATCTAAATACGGCATAAAGATGCGGTTCATCAAATCCATGAATATTGCTGGAGCATTGGTCAAACCAAACGACATTACTAAGAATTCATAATGTCCATACTTCGACCTGAATGCTGTCTTAGGAATGTCTTCCTTCCGAACCCTCACTTGGTGATATCCTGAACGAAGATCTATCTTGGAGAAAACTCTAGCCTTGCTCAACTGATCAAATAAGTCGTCGATCCTGGGTAATGGGTACTTGTTCTTTACTGTTGTCGCGTTAAGCTTCCTGTAGTCGATACATAATCTGTAGGGGTGCAACTCGGGCGGGCTAAATCCGAACCCGATCGGGTAAACCCGTTAATGGGTTGGGTTAGGGTTGAAGATATTCGGGTTTGGGCTCGGGCTCGGGTTAAAATATTTGAACCCGATCAAAAATTGGGTTGGGCTTGGGTTCATGTGTTGGGTAACCCGAAGAACCCGAAACCCGACATATATATATATATATATATATATATATATATATATATATATATATATAGTTTCATGCTACTTAAATAAAAAGTTAAACTATAATTTTTTTCACCCGAACTCTTCAATTCCTTGTCCTAAATCTCATTTCAGTTTTATTTTGTAATGATCGAGACTTGATTGCTATTTGATTATGCATTTAGTATTACTCTTGTTTAAAATTATTTCAAATATCATATTAGAGTCCGATAAACCCGATGGACCCGACCCAACCCGAGCCCAACCCGATCCTCCGGGCTTGGTCTTGGGCTTCATATGTTGAACCCGAAGTCGGGTCGGGCTTGGGCTTGGGCTAGGCTTATGATCTATCGGGTTGGGCTCGGGTTGACCTCAAACCCGACCCAACCCGCCCGAGTTGCACCCCTAATAATTTGGATGATCCATCCTTCTTCCCCACAAGTACCACTGGTGCTTCCCATGGTGATACGCTAGCTTGGATGAACTTCTTCTCCTTCAGTTCCTCTATATGTTGATATACCTTGGCCTGCTCCGAATCTGCCATTCTGTAAACCCGATCTGATATCGATTTAGTCCCAGGTGCCAATTCTATGCTGAACTCAATATCTCTAACCGGTGGCAGACCTGAAAGTTCTTCGGGAAATACGTCTAAAAATTCTTCAACTACCTTTGGAACCTGAACTTCTTTCATTGCCATTATTACTCCCTGCTCTTGCTGAGTTGCCTCTGATCTGACTAAGGTGAATCTCTTCATGCTTGGAATATCAAAAGATACACTTCCACTACGACAATCTATTGTCGCATGACTGTCTTTCAGCCAGTCCATGCCTAAGATAACGTCGAAATTTCCAACAGAAAATTCTATCAACTGGGCGGGTAAGGAATGCCCGCAAACTACAACGCTACATGCTAGAATAACTCTACTAACTCCTACGAGCCCATTACCAGTGAGTATATTCAACCTCCCTGGCAATGCCTCGAACTCCATTCCTAGCCGTGTCGTAAATTGTGCAGATATAAATGAGTAGGATGCTCCCGAATCAAACAATGCTACTGCGAGATATGAGGCGACGAAAATGTTACCCGCCACGACATCTCCCGACGCTAATGTCTCTTCCAAGGACAGAGTGAATGCCTGCCCTCGACCTCCTTGCTGGTTCCCATGTTGCGGCCTAGCCTGGTGCTGCTGCTGACCCCTGCCTTGATGATGCTGGGGTGGTCTATGCTGGTGTTGCTGCATCGGCGGTCCCTGCTGCCGAAACATCGGAGCCTGCGGTACTAACGGACGCTGTGCCAACGGTCTCACTGCTACCGCTGGTCCTCGATACTGTCCTGCCCCTGGTGCTGGCAGAGCAGAAAACTGCTGCACTGGTCCTCCTGACCTCGAATTCATGGGACATGTGGTAACCCGATGATCTAGATTTCTACATATCAGACATAGTCCGTTCAATGTCCGACACACATCTCTAGTGTGTCCCATCTTCCCACAATAAGTGCAGCCCGCTGGGGGTTGCTGGTTCTTCTTCTGTTGCTGTTGCTGCTGCCTGGGTGGTGGTGCTGGCCCTCGCATTGCCACATCGTGGATACGAATGCTAGGGGATGGTGCTGTTGTTCGGGGCGCTGCTCCCCCTCCTCCTTCAATCTGACTGTGGGATCTCTTCTGACCCCCAATCCTAACTGTGATCCTCTGAATGGTGATCTCATGCCTTCGGGTTGCCGTCAATATCTCATCAAAAGTCTGGTAGTTGTGCCCCTCTATCAATTGCAAGAGCTCAAGATGAAACCCTTGCTGGAACCTCATCGCCCTCTGGCGCTCCGTTGCCACCATCTCTGGGGCAAACCTACTCAATCTGCAGAACTCCGCTGCATAAGCATCTACAGTCTTGCCAGCCTGTCTGAGGTTGATAAACTTCTGTTGTAGCTCAAACTGCGCCACAACTCCATAATACTTCATCTTGAACCTTGCAGTAAAATTGTCCCATTCAACAGGACGTCTGATGCCTACTTCCTCTGCTTCCCACCAATCACGTACGAGATCCTGAAGTAACAACTTCACTAGATGCACACGTTCTTCTGCCGGCACCTTAGCGGCTGTCAGAATAGCCTCAATGTCCTTAAGCCATGCATCTGCTGAGATGACATCCTCCGTGCCCTCGAAACGGCGGGGGTTATACTTGCAAAACCGGGCTGACGCTCCTGAATCTGGCCTCGCCCCTCTTTCCAATGCCGTCTGTAATCCTTGGTTGAGTAGTACATTCTGCTCTTGCAACTGAGCGTGCATGCGCTGCTGGGCTAACATCTGGTGTTGCTGAGTAGCCATCATCCCTCTCATGATCTCCAGAAGGGCTGGTGTGTCCAATTCCACAGGGGTAGGTGGAACTATTGGTGGTGTTGGAATCTCCGGATACTGCGGTCCAACCGCTGGTTCTACTATCACCTCTTCTTGAATAGTCTCACGAAGTGGTTCTGACCCTTGTTGCTGACCAACCTGGTCAGGTTGTCCATGCTGCTGTCCATGTTGTTGCTGTCCAGCTCTGACAGATACGGACGAGGTGCCCCTAAGAAAAGGGACAAGAGAACAATCAAACGACCGGACATGAAGGATCAATGAAGTCAAGGGATACTGGAATGTCAAGCTGGAGTTGAGAATCAACAAATCATGAGATCAAGGGAGAACATGTGTGATTGAGACATCCTATAAATCAAAATACCCCACAAGTCTGAAATCAGACCTGCATGGGCCACCACTAAAACCTTGTCACGTCCCAGAACCAGAATACTGGAGAGCGGGGGAATGACTCAGCCAGCTACGTATTACGGGTAGATGAATACCGTATAATACGATCAATGCTGTCTACAAGACGAGGGGATACATACTACATAAAAGTCTTACTATGGTCATTACACATCTATTGTCTCAATCATTCAAATAAGAAACAGAAATAGAGAACATGTAAGATAAAGCAGTAAGGCGTCCCAAACGCTCTGTCAAAATGTTCTTGATATCTGGCTTTACAAAACATAGCCAGATTGATGTAGCAAAAGTATACACAATTGTTATCAGCTGCAGTCTGACTTTAGTTACAATTATGTAAAAAGTAAGTACAAGACAATCCGACTAACATGTCGGTGCCAAACGGCAAGGTATAAAGTAGATAACAAAACGAGCGGGGAAGTAAGAAACCCACTCGAGTCCTCCTGCGATCATCCCTCTAGTGTTGACCATCTTGGAGGTAGAAGTAAGCTGGATCCTCGGGGACCGGCTCTAAATCTGGCCATGCAAAACCAGAGAGGTTAGACCTCTAATAGCAAGTACCACAAGGAAGCACGACATGAGAACTAAAACCAGTAATGAGAAATATAATAATAGATCTCTGCTTTCCACTAGGATTCACATCACATCACGACACTTCGAACCAACCTCCCAACCAAACAAGGACAGAAGTAGGCCCGTCATGTCCTGATATTCTGATCATTCCAGTTAGGTAACAGAGTAGGTACAGTACATAAACAAATCATCTTGAACGGCCAATCAATTCCTACGGCTTGCTATGGTGAGTCCCAAGTTATCCTGGAATAATGCAATTAGGGATTCCTCAGTTCTTACTATGTGCAAGCAAGGCTAGTATATCCAGTGAATCATGTGCGCCATGCATGAATTATATGAGTCCCAGCAGGACGCCCGTCATCAATATATAATATACAATAAATAATATAACAAGATACTGCTCCATGCCCGTGTGGCAGGTTTACAGTATCTGTGGGAACCAGCCGGCCCGTCGGATACTACTCGTCCCAAGGGGGCTGCCATGTAAGAACTCGGGAATCCATTCTCTCCATGCAATCATTATTTTATTTAACTTAATAGTCCCTACGTTGAGTGAAATCCCATGCCGTGGATCATGGTCATTCAAATGAGTACTTTCGTACGGGGTACGATATGTACAACTCTACAACGATACCAGTGCGGTTAGGTTGCAGGTCTTACATAGCGTAATGTAACAATCAAATCTAACCACGGTAATCATGCCTTGACCATAAAGTACACATGCTTCTTTTGTAGCAAATAAATAAGTAAATAAATAAATAAATAGATTGAAGCCTGCATGTGCATGTATGTCAATATTCGGATCAGCCAGTCGATTACAATAGTTCATAACATGAACGTGTCTCATTCATTTAATTTAATAAGACGACTAGCCAGCCTCTTAGTTCCAACTAGGAACGCATGATCAATTTAGTCAAGATAACCATCATTATCAATGGTGACAAGGCATGAAAGTCAACTAATATTCAGTGGGGTCGAGTCTACAACTCTCAGGGTTTAATTCCAGGCAATCGGGGTATCTATACTCAATTCACGACACATGGTACATCCCACGTAATCAATCCATATTTAACAGAAATATTAACATATCATGATTATATCAAGTTTATGCCAAAAGGCGTAAGGATATAAAATGGACGTTAAATATCTAATAAAATATCAATATACAGGGCTGCGCTCAAGTCAAGCTACGCTCAAGTCTAGTTACGCTCAAGTCTAGCTACGCTCAAGTCAGCGTACGCTCAGGTCAGGCTACGCTCAAGACAGCGTATGCAAGACATACGACTCCTCCCAAAAGGCAGCGTATGTACTCCATACGACTCCTGACCATCCAAGTCAGCGTATGCAAGTCATACGCTCCCAAAAGGCAGCGTATGGACTCCATACGACTCCTGACCATCCAAGTCAGCGTATGGACTCCATACGACTCCTGACCATCCAAGTCAGCGTATCCAAGTCATACGCTCCCAAAAGGCAGCGTATGGACTCCATATGACATACGCTTCCAAAAGGTAGCGTATGCAAGACACACGCTTCCTAAAAAGACAGCGTATGGACTCCATACTGCGCTGTGCTAAAGAGCGCGCACAGCTCAGTGACGCAAGCTAAAAAGCTAGCGTACACTGCTCACTGTCTTCTCCAAACAGCAAGAACTCCATGGTTGCACCCCAAAGCTTCAAAAGTCCATAACTTGGTCAACACAAGTCCAAATCCAACTTTCCAAAGGTCAAAATTGGGTAGAATAAAACTCTCTACAGTATGGAACTATCAAAATTTGCAAACAAAGAAGTTTGATAGATCAAGACCACCAAAATCCGAAAATACTAATTTCTAGATCTACAAAAATTAAGACTTCGAAATGAGAAATGCCAAGTTCTAAACTCTCTTAGGATCACGAGAGGAAGGCAAATGAACTATAAAAACATGGGTTCTCATGAAAAGCAAGTTGTACTTGCCTACGGTTTGGTAGGTGGAGAGAGTAATGAAGAAGAAGAAGAGGAGTAATGGTGAGAATGTGAGTTTATGAGGAGAGAGAAAGAGATGTAAGCTTTAAATAGAAAAGGGGTGGTAGATGGGAGTTGGGCCGGGTCCAATGGGTCGGGTTGTAGGGGATCCAACCAAGGCTAACCCGAACCCAAATAAGCAAGACTAAGGCAGGGAATAAGAGCAGGAAATAAAGTGCAGAAATAAAATTACAGAAATAAAATTGCAGGAAATAAATTAACATGAAAATTTAAAGAGCAGATTAATTGATTAACATGAAATTTAAAGGAATTTAAATACAGGATAATACATGATAAATATTAAATAAATACATGATAAATACTAAATAAATACACATGAGTTGTACATGTATAAAAATACGCATTCTGGGAACGGGAAGTGACACTCGTGGACACGACACGAGCCACGTGGGACCTCGTGGCCATGTCCACGTGTAGCCCACGTGTTGGGCTACACACTCGTGCAAACACGAGGTATCCACGACTCGTGTCCGTGTGACACGAGTCGCGTGTCAGTGAGGAAAACGTGCGCGTGCAGTACAGTGCGTGTCCAGTGCGAGTGAGTTTTCTCACTCGACACGACACGAGAAGTCATGAGACTTTGGGGGCATGTTCGCAGACATTGCCCCCGTGTCCATGTCAATTTTGACGTGTCCTAGTGCTCTGTGCAGTGAGTACGAACATCGTAGTAGCAGGACACTGCCACACTGTGCAGTGCAGTGTGTGCAGCGTGTTCGTGTCCCATTTTGGACACGGACACGACTCGAAGTGTGCTCAGTCAACTAGGGTTGTGTCCTACATGTCTAGGGCTACCCAAAAATATATTTTGTTTCAAAAAAATGGCATTTCACCAAACACTGTTTTTCAAACATGGATACGTGTCCGATACGGACACCAAATCAAACCTACTTCCTACCAAACTTGGCCTACAGGTCCATGGTACCTAGATGCATGCATTTATGAAGAGAAAACAGAATATTAACTATGTATGAGGGTATTTACCTATTGGTGCAATTCCTAATGGAAACTCAATGAAGAGGGGGGTGTTTGTCCTTCCACTTGGTGATGTCCTAGTCTTGTGGAATCTTGATTGCTAGCCTCCCTTAGCACCCTTGATGTTGTAGGGTCCCAATGCAAGAAACTAGAGGTGAAAAGGATCAAAATTGATGAAGTTATGGTCTTGTGAAGGAATGGAAATTTCAAGGTTTTGTGAAGTGTAAATTTTATGTAAGGGAGACTTGAATGAACTATGGGGTGATATATAGGGGGGGGGGGGGGCATGGTGTGGTCTGCCATGGGGGTAGGGGAGGGTGTCCTTGGGTTGCTTCTAAGTTAAGGAAGATTGACTTCTATGTAAAGGTAGCTTAGATCTTTAGGTTTTCAAAGAAATATCACAAAAGTAATTATCTAGATATTTTCTATACCTTGACTAACATGTAAATACCTAACCCCTTAGTTTCTAGGTTAGTAACTAACCTCTAGATTAGGGTAAACTAGGTTAGGGGCTCTCATGACACTTAACAATAATTAAATAATAATAAAAACACATAAATACAAATAATTCCAAATAAATTCTAATAAATTACCAAAATACCCTTTTGACTAAAAAGCCCTAACTTGATGTTCTAAACCTATGGCTAGGCTCATATGATCATGGTTAGTCTCTAGGTTAAGAAATCTCTAAGGTTGCACTAGCAAAACATCAAAATCACAAGTCGTGGTTTTAAATAGTTTTAAAATAACTAAAAATCACCAAAAATTATAATATGGTTTAAATATCATTATTAAATAATTATAATTACAAATTTCAAAATTACCCTCATTTTAGAAACTGGGTGCTACATAAGACGTCGGTCACCCCTTCTCTTCTCTCAACTTCTTACGTCTTTTACCTTAATCTTACTGGTTTTATTTTATTTAACTTAATTATTAAGTTACAAATTTTATATAAAAAAAACTTTCATTTTATTTTTTTTATTTCTTCCTTGCTTATACCCAGCCAATCCCTCCTCTCTCTTGAACCTGAAAGCGCCATCTCATTTTCTTCTCCTCCACTTGTTGAACTCAATAATGGTAATCATATATGTAAAAATAAAATAAATTTAGGTTTTCATGTATTCTCTAATTTATTTAATACTTTTCTTATACTAGAGTGTTAGCATGTTACGTATATACCACCTTTAACATGGTTATAGAAATCAAAGATGAAGTTGACACACCTATGCATATGTGAACTTGACACACATATATAACTTATATAATACAATATATTGGACTTGTATAATCAACTTGTATAAGTAACATATACATAAACTATTCCTAAACAAAAAAAAAATGTATATCATGAAAATATATGTGTCACGCTTGTACTTTAGCATGTAAGAATCAAAGGTGAATGTGACGCACCTACACAAATCATGGGACATGATATATATAACTTGTATATATAAATGTAAACTAGATGGAGATGCGGTCGAGGAGGAGACGTTTTCTCAATTAGCGTAGACGAGTCTCGAAGATAAGTACATGTAGAGGGTAGAGGAGCGGCTTCATTTTGTGCAGTTGTAAATATCTCCTATGTATATTACCTTTTGAGACATAAAGTAGATCCGTGAAATATAAATTTGATGTTTATGTTTATATATGTATATTATTTCGGTTTATTAATGGTTTTAGCTTGTCCATATCTTTATCCTAAAACTTTACAGATGACAATCTCGATACAAATACATGTATATTTGTTTATCCGGCCAAGACACAATCTACTGCATTTATGATTTATTTCAATAGAAGTTAATCCATGAAATGAAGGTTCTCTATGCATTCATTTCGATTGTTTAGATGCCGAAATGATATCAAATTAATCTAATTTCGATTGAGTTCCAGTAGCTTTGGGATATTGTTAAATTAACCCAAAAGGAAATAGAGATGGATTTATACTTTTATTTACGATTTGGGGTATTTATATGCGATTTTAATTTTTTTTTATCTAAAAATGTGCAAGATTAGATTTAAATATTTAAGGGACATATATGCAAAAGACCATTTAATTTCTATCCATTCTAAACTCTCAAACATATTTTCTCTATCCCCAAATTCTCAGAGGCGGCTAGGGTTTGGGTTTTCTTTCCACCTCGCCTTCACATAATCACCCTCTCTGATCTCGTCGCCATGGCGTATTAGTGGGATTGAAACCCTAAATTCGCCTCCTCCAAACTCTGAAGGTATCAAAGTATTGTCTTTTGCATCAAATCAGGATATATATATTTTTTTTCTATGTCAGAATCGGTCGGTGTTCATGTACAATTAGAGTTAGGAGTTAATTTGGTTCGTTTGTTGATCTATTGTTAAATTATGATTATTTTTGTTTGCAAATGGTTTGCCTAAAGTCGTCAAATTGTAATATTTTTTTACATGTCCAGTTAGTTTTTTTTTAAGATTGAATTTCTTCATATTTGCTAAATATAATTGTTATTGTTTGCACACTAGGGTTAGGGTTCGCCTAAAGGTGTCAAAACGTACCTTTTTATATCAAAATCATTTTCAGTGTCAATATTGGTCAAATGTGTCCAATTAGTTTTTTCCCCATTTCCAGATAGAATTTGGTTCGTTTAATATTTCGCTAAATTATGATTGTTCATCTGTTCACGTTAAGGTTAGTATTTGCTTAAATGTATCAAAACATAACCTTTTTAAATCAAACGTGCATATTTAGTATCAGGATCAGTCAATGGTTATGCCCATTTCGGGTGCGTTTAGGATCAGGGTTTGGAAAAGAAACTCGGGTTTGGTGGAGTCAGGCCTCAAAAATTCAAATAAAGAAATTTATAAAATTGAACGAGTCAAAGATTACATCCTAAATCCTCATTATCGTCTTTCCACACAGAGTTTAGGCCTATCAATCATCCTTCTAATTCTCATCTTGATTTACATATCTTTTTCATCATCAATATCAATATCAATATCAATCTTTCTCATCTTGATTTACATATCTTTTTCTCGCCTTCAAATTTTGTCAAACTTGATACTTCTATTTCCTATGACTTTTAGTGCTTTTGGTAGTGGTTTTGGAGTTTGATAAAACTCCACGTCTAACTCCAAAACACTAGGGATGAGCAACGGTTCGGTTCGGTTCAAACGAACCGTTTAAGTAAAAACCGAATTTACTAAAACCGAAAACCGATTTTTTTTTTTTGTAAAACCGAACCGATCCAAATTAAACCGGTTCGGTTTTCGGTCGGTTCGGTTTTACGGGCCCATGTGGGCCGGGCCTTTTGAAAAATTAAATACCAAAAATAACAGTACAAATTTTCTAACATATAAATACCAAAATTTTACAATAATTTCTAACTTACAAACAACAAATATACTTCCAGACTGGCCCATACAAACAACAAATATACTCCCAGACTGGCCCATACAAATTACCAGTATACCAGATGTACTGACCAAAAATTTTAACATACAAACCAGTTAGGCAAATATACAAACATCCAGTTCCAGCAAATGTACAAAAATACATGCTACATCAATTATAAATATAGAAACAAAAAGTACTAAATGTTTTGGATTCATAATGCTTATTTATAACTTTCAATTGCCCAGCTCCACACAAAATGCCCTGACTAGATGCATCTGAAATCATTTTTGATAGCCCATTTATAACTTCCAATTGCCCTGCACCAAAGAGAGAACAAGGAAAAAAAAAATGTAAAATGTGGCTCAGATGACTGATTTATGCATCATAGTACGATGACATGTAGTATCAATTCCACTTTCTCAAGCCCATCATCATCATTGCCACTTTCTCATTTAATATGTTAGTAAAATTTTCAAGACGAAACAATAAATAAACTGACAACATATGTATAACAAAGTACATATCAGTTCATGCCTCGCCAATGGCTGCAATTCATGCCTCGCCAATGCACAATAGAGCAACAATAATCTGATTTTGAATAAAACACAAATATACAAACATCATGTTCCGGTTGAGAACAAAGTCTATGAGAACAACATTCTTCAGAATTGACATGGAACTATATGAGAACAACAGTGAGACAAACAGTAACACTAAGACAACATAAAAAATACAAGTAATATATTCAAAATGTGGTGTTCCCACACATGATTGACATTTGTAGTCAGCAAAATGTGGTCACATTTGAGACGTATTTAGAGAACTTAGGCTTGCAGGAAGTATTGAACTATGCAATCGAAATCCACTCATAAGTTTAGTAGCTCATAAGATGTAGGAAAGGCATCAGCTAAAAGTTTAACGATACATAAGTTAGAGAACTTAGGCTTGCAAAAATACAATGATGAAATGATACATAAGTTATTAAGAATTGAAAGTTGAGAGCGTGAGAACAAAATCTGTACTTACTGCAGGAGCCATCAAGTAATGAAATTGCATCAGTAAATAAAATATTGCAAACTGCAACAACAACAAAGATAAATATAATCTAACAAACGAAGGAGATGAATTACATGATCATACTTTCGCATGGCAACAGATTCTTCAACTAATAGGTGTCTAATTTGAGGAAACATGGTGCTAAGAGCAAACAAAAGAGGACTGAGTTATGCTTGAGAATGAACACCAAGATGCATAGAAGAGAACAGAAAAATAAGCATTTCCTTGTTTATATTACAAAATAAATTTCGACTATCACGGTGAAACTTCTTTTGATTAATATATCCTTTGTGTAACATGCCCTTATAATAACCAAACTAATAATTTTTGACTTTTGGTGGAATTCTCATTTCCCAAATTCTATTATTAGGACAGTGCCTGCCACTAGAATTTATAAATCCATAAAATGACTTAACTGTGATTGCAAACAAGAAACTGATAATTGGGACAAGCCATTACTATTTCACAGTTATATATAAATTCCATATAGATTTCATAGTTATATATAAATTCTAGTGGCAGTTATATATAAATCCATAAAATGTTACATGATGATTATATCAAAAGAGGATACATAATAACCAAACTAATAAAGGATCTATGCCTTTGAACTTCAAAAATTATAGAAAAAAAATATGTATTAGTAATAACGATAAAAAGCTATCAAGTCCACTTACAGTCAATATATGTAAATCGATTTCACGATGAGAAGATCCTGCAAGGAGGAAGAGGGTTAGTTAGTAAAAAACTATTTTTTAAAGGTTTGAACTTAGAAAGGTTAGGGTTTTGTGTTCTAACCTCATGAGTCATCGAGAGCGTCGGATATCAAGGCCCTTGATTCAAGGGTTCTTGCCCAAAGTCCAAAACCCATCATAGATCTAGGTTTAGATCTAAAGAGAGCTCTAAGAGATGAAGGGACCTGGAGAGATAGAGAGAGCCAAAGAGGGAGTTCTTTGGAGACGAGAGAAACTCTGAGACAATAGAGAGAGGTTATTCTCCAGGGAAGACGAGAGCGTTCTGGAATACACGGAAGCGAGAGAATGGCAGCGGCGGCTCATGTAAAGAATGGGAGTGGAGAGAGAAGGAATTAGGTTTTAGTTGGTATATATATAATGGAAAGGGTAAAACTGTAATTTACATTTCGGTTTTTGGTTCAGGTTGGTAACCGAAACTCAAACCCGACCACCGAACCGTAAAACCGAAATTTCCACTGCTCTAAACCGAAATCCGACCCGAAAATTGTAAAACCGACCCGAATTGTTAAATCGGGTCGGTTCGGGTCGGTTTCGGTTCCAAAACCGAAATCTGCTCACCCCTACAAAACACCATAAAAAACTGGAGTGAGCAATCCAAACCGATTGAATTTTTGTGAAACTCCATTTCCTTTTCTTGTGGACGTCCAATGCTACCTCTAAACTCCCAAATTCCTCCTAACTTAAATTTGACTCTAGTTTTGTCAACAAAGTTTCATCATTTCAAACCCCAGTTTAAAAAAAAAAACTCCAAAATAAACCTAACTACTCTTTTTAAACTTTGCTTCCAGAATAGGCCTTAGGATGAAGTTTTTTTTGTTGTGATTTAATTTAATTTTTTTTTATTTTTTTGCTCAAATATGATCATTATTGTTTGCAATCAGGGTTTGTCCATCTCGATTACTCTTCCCATCTCAGGCTTGATATCCCTCTGCAACAGTAAATACGTGTAACCTTTACATGGCGTAGTAGTAGCAGGAGACTTTACTCACTGTGATTAATACAAGAGCTACGCCCTAAATTTGCATCCTCCGAAACTTAAAGGCATACTTATTGTCAAAAGCGGTCAATGTTCATGCCCAATTAGGGTCAGGACTTTCTGAACTTGAACTGGTTCAACTTTTTGATCTTCTGTTAAATTATTATTGTACTTGTTTACAAACCCCTATTAAATTATCGACCGATATAATCTACTGAAAAACGATTTGTGATTAGATATGAACAAAAAGTTTTCCTTTTTTGTGTGCAGCTTAGAAATGTATCCGTCGAAGGGAAGCAACAATTACGGGCAGCAATCCTATCCGGGGCAGCAGTCATATGCCCAAGTGGTAAACTTTCATATTCTTGAAGAAATATTTATCATTCAACATTAGATCTGTTTCTTTTGTGAATGTCTTGAAATTAACTAGTGACATGCTTTCTTTGCAGCCTGGAACTGGTTTTTCTCAAGGACAATCATCTGCAATTGGAGCGAATCAAGAAGCAGACGTTAGCGGATATAGAAGCTATCATTCACAAGCGGCTCAATATAGTGGGCCTTATGCTGCACTTTATGGTGCTGCTGCTTTGAGCGCTGCCCAACAGGTCATGTAACCTTTTTGCCATATTGTTCTATTTGAGTTTTAATTTTACATGTCTTGATTCTTTCAGTTAAGAAATGACATTTTTCGGATGCTTACTAGTTCATTTGTTGGTTTGTATATTTTATTTCCTCATGTCTCTTCATTGAGCGAACAACACATTAAGGTTAGTTTGGATTAGTTGGGGAATGGGTGTTTTCTTGAACATTCATTCCCAATGCTTGTTAGGCTAGTGTTTTTGGAAATGCCCATTTGAGCTCCCAAATGAATGACTCATTTGAGCAAACACCCATCCTGGAGAACACCCATCCTGGAGACAAGTCGTTTGGCTTCCCAGTTTTGTTCTGGGACCAAATGGTTGTCCTGGATGAAATGTGGCAACCATCCAAACTGGCCTTAACTAGGTCCCGTTGGCATGTTTCATCATGTAAAACTTCAGCTTTTTCCTTATCTTTTTTTTAATCAAGTAATTGAACCATAAGAGGCTCGAAACCTTGAGGTGATCATGTTAGATCTTTTACTACTCGAGATCTCCAAACCACCATTGGATTGGATGGAAGATATGTTGAACATCCTTAATCAATTCGAGACTGCACCATAACAGTTTTTGTTTATAAAACGAAAAGGTTGTCCTACCTACCTAGCGGCTAACCTTCTAGATTATGGCAAAGTCGTTGCTGGTTAGAAATTTGGCACAATTAGAGAGGACTGATGTCAGATTGCATCTGGTCATACTATTACCAATTCTTCTATGGAGTTTTCTCATGCTCTAGAGCCAACCATTTCTCATTCAAATCCATTCAAACAGGATGCATAGAAAGGTTGCTACGGATTGTAGGCCATTATGAAGATGTTTTTGGTATTTCCATTATTATCTTCTTTTGTATTCATCGGTTTATTGGCTCAATTTAGGCATGTACGAAGTCCTAATCTGAGTCAAATATGTGTTTCTTTTAGCACCAAGGGTCTATGACTCACGTTTCTCTCATTCTTTGGAAATGAATATTAGTTTTTGCAGTGGAGTTGCTCTGTGTATTAAGTTGCCGTGTCTTCATGTCTGGCCTAAAACCAATGTACGTTTAATTTTATTGAATTAAAGCCACTCTCTGTGTGCGTTCGTTCGTGCTTGCATTGTGTGTATGCCAGCAGCTGACCGCACACACATGCATGTGCTAATTCTGTCTGCATTTTTCTCTCATGTTTCACTTTTCTTTCTTAATCTTTTAAACAGTGGTAATGCAGTCTACTACTGTTTCCTGTTCCTGCGGGAATCTGACAACAGATATATTTGCTTTTGGAGAGCATGGAGAAAGTTAATTCCAGTGAGTGTGATCCACACTAAACCTTTTTGTGCACCTTTGAGATGGTATACATTTGCCCCATTTATCTCCATTCCATCTTTCCTTGGAATCCAGCCTTCAAAAACTGATTATTGCCACTTATTCTTAGGTTAAAGCTTTTGTTTCTTAGAAATGCAAATCCTTTATTCCATATCAACCCTCATCCTCAGGAGTGCCAAAATATTTAAAGGCTTAAACCTAGGATACACGAGATTCTGACTTGTCCCTCCACTGCTTGCAGCATATTTTGTTAATCCAGAGTCCAGACTAAGTCATGTTTTTCTCAAGGTTCGAAATATCAGGATCTGTTTCGGACTCCCTATATTGGTCGCACTTTTGGATCCGAGTATTGGGTTATTCGTTTCGGAACGCCAAAAATGATGAAGTATTTTAAACAGCTAGATACATTTAGGCGCAATTTTATATATTGTACGTTGTTTCTCGTTAGTTTTAACTGGACTAATACTAATATGGATGAATGTTGTGAATTTATAGATATACAACTTTGACAAATGGTAATGGTTACAATTTATCGGTAAGAACTCATACCGGTACACTGTTAGATTGTTAGTGAATTATTGTGATTCAATATTTTTTCTTCTTCCATTTTTTACCCTTTTTTGTTCAATTTTTCTCTACCGAATTTACTGGAAAAGACCCCCAACATTAGTACCGAGTTAGAACGTGCCAAAACTATATCCGCCGATACTGCAAACTATACTTTTTCTTTGTCATGCTCTCTCATTTATTCTCTACTCCATCTTTACTTGAAATTTAGCGCTAAAAAACTGATCATCTCCACTAAATCTTCGGATAGCTTCAGTTTCTTAGAGTTACAAATCCTGAATACCATACCAACCCAATGTCATTCTCAAACATGACATTCTCGAAAGTTCCCAAATCTTCAAAGGCTTAAACCTAGACTACATCAGTTTCTGACTTGCCTCTCTGTTGCTTGCAGAATATTTTGGTATTGCAGACCAGTTAATGTTTTTATTTCATACCCTGTTATTACTTATTTTTCTTTACTCGTAATCACTAATCCTGTGTGAAACATCACAGTACTCTTTTCAATCTTTTCTACTTGCAACATATGCAATTTGTGGTACTGTGTTAAGAGTTATTTACTGAAACTCATCTTTGTTATTTCTTCCATCGTATATAAAATCTTGACCGCTTTGTTCTTGAGGTTTCTGAACTATACCAAGCAACAAATGACAATATTTTCTACTTCATATGCTAGTCTGATTTACTTCATTTGATTCTTCCAAGGACGAAAATGAAAAAAATGATGGCAGTTTTTGATGTCTAGCCTATGTTTCACCATTACTGTTTTCACATGATAAGACTTTTTTAATCTTCATTTTAAGGTCTCTAATTGTCGTTCATTTTCTTTGAACTAGTGGTTATGTTTGCTCTGTCCTCTGAGTAATACACATATTTATAGATAGTATATTTTCTTGCAACCGTCTTCTCCATCTATTTTTTACTTCTACAATAGGAGATACAAGATGATTTCTTACCCTTATGATCCAAATGATTCCTTAGAATCTAAGATTGTTTCTCATGTTCTTTTCTTCTAATTGTGCATTTGGAACTCTACCAATTTGTTAGAGAATTTGACTGTGGCGGCACAATATACCGTAACCTTCCTATGGGTTTGAATGCCATATGAGTGTATGTATGTCACGAAGGGAAACTTGAGGTCTTGATTGATGCATGATGCCAAGTTGTTCTTGTTATTTTAGATTTTGATGGAGAAACACTGATGTTAATTAATTTGAAGCACAATAGTTGTGGATTTATTTTTTGTCTGTGCACTTCCAACTTAAATTGGCATATGTTTAGGCTTTTAGCAATCACTTACGCCAACTTTCGTTTAGATCAACAAGAACAAAGCCTTCATTCCAAAATTTTGAGTTGGGTTACACGAATATCCTCCTTCCTTTCTTCTTTTAGTAACCATCTGTTACTCGATATAAGCCACTACTGTTCTTTATAGCGCCAACATGTCTCCATTTTGATTTATCCCTAATCCTATCAACTCCAACGACTAATATCCTATCACTCCTAACAGGTTCATATCTAATTGTCTCAGTTGGACATACCCAAAGTATCTCAAAATGATCTTTTGTCATTTTTTCTCAATTGAAGCTACCTCCAACCTTTTTATGATTTCACTCTTATCCTAGTTGTTATACTACGGCCTCCTGTTCATCTCATCTTTCTCATCACTGTATCTCATTTACTAGTCATGTTTCTCAGTTGCTCCAACTTCTGTACATATTGCGTGCCTGGTCATATAGCCATGTTATATAGTTTCCTTTGAACTTCAAGGGTATTCTGTAATCACATATTACTTCACAAGCAAATCTGCGCTTCAGTTGTTCTGCATTCTGATAACATCCTCTTCAATGTCGCCATCATGAGTAATACTTGATTCAAGTAATGCAAATGATCACTTCTAGGTATCTCGTAGCCTTCAATGTTGATTTTAAGCCTTACCAGTTTCTGTACTGCAAGTTTTAATTCTATTTTGGATGTTCAGAATGTTAAAGATGAACTTGTCAATGCCAACCATTCTCTATATATTTGGAATCTCTAGGTTGTGTAGAATGTGATCATATAGTTACCAAATACATGGTTGTCATTAGGCTAAGAGTAAGAGATGCTTTAGAAGAATTATATGCTTGCTTGCTAAGTATGTATACAAATTTTACTTGCTAAAAGTCTGTTGATCTAATCATAAGCTTTGATTTGATATTGACTCTATTCCACATGAATTGTTTAATCTGTCTTCAAAAGTGACTACTAGCTTTGATTTAATATTCTTTGAAGGGAAGATTTATGAAATGCCCAAAAATTAAAAAAGTTTTATGTAAAACCCACCGCTAAAAAAACTTTCATCGCGTGCCCAGAATTAGAGAAACTTATCCAAAGCGGGTTCCAAATGACCCTTTTGCCCTTCCTTTTAATTTATTGGAAACACCCACAAAACTGCTCTTAAAAAAACGTTTCAATACTCCATCTTCTTCCATACGCTGCTCATTTTCGAATCTAGGTTTTCTCCTCAAAAATCTTCAAAAACTCGTCGAAAAATTTCGGAAAGACCGGGACGAACGACAAAAGTGCTAAAACGGAGGTCCAAACATCATTTTTTTGCGAATCTAAAATTTCGGAAGGCCGTCTAACGGTGAAGCTGTTACTTTCAGTCTTCTCGACGATACGCTCATTTTGCGACAAACGGGACCTCGTTTCGACCTCCCAGTCAAAAGTTATGGCCCTCCAAAGTTTCAGCTAACCATAAAATGCAGGAGAATGGCATTCTCCGTCTTAATTTACACGGAGAATGACCATTCTCCGTCTTAATTAGGACGGAGAATGACATTCTCCGTCTTAATTTACACGGAGAATGGTCATTCCAGTGTTAAAACGCAGGAGAATGACCATTCTCCGTGTTAGAAACACGGAGAATGCCATTCTCCGTATTAAATGAAACGGAGAATGTCATTCTCCGTGTTAAATAAAACGGAGAATGGCATTCTCCGTCCTAATTAAGACGGAGAATGGCCATTCTCCGTGCTAAATTAAACGGAGAATGACCATTCTCCGTCTTAATTAGGACGGAGAATGCCATTCTCCGTGTAATTTATCACGGAGAATGGTCATTCTAGTGTTAAAACGCAGGAGAATGACCATTCTCCGTGTTAGAAACACGGAGAATGCCATTCTCCGTCTTAAATAAAACGGAGAATGCCATTCTCCGTCCTAATTAAGACGGAGAATGATATTCTCGGTCCTAATTAAGACGAAAACGGAGAATGTCATTCTCCGTGTTAATTAGGACGGAGAATGGCATTCTCCGTCCTAATTAAGACGGAGAATGCCATTCTCCGTCCTAATTAAGACGGAGAATGGTCATTTCCAGTGTTAAAACGTGTAATTTAGTTTTTTCAGGAATAAAGAGTTTCGTTCTTCTTTCAAAGCGATGATAATTCTTATGGAAAAGAAGAAGAAAGATCTTCTCTCCACAATTGAAGATCTGAGTTCAAATGTCTCCACGATGAAGATGATGATGATGGTGATGATGATGACGAGCGATGATCTGAGTTCGACTGAAGAAAAACACACCGAACTACGAACGATCTTTGCGATCTCTGCTGAATATGAGAGCAATGGAATTCAGATTTCCCGTGAAGAAGAAGAAGACGAAAATCGCAATCCAGATCTGAGTTTTTTGAATTCAAATACATATAGATGACCAATTCGCGCGGAGGGGTAGTTTCGGTATTATAAAAATAGCAGTTTCTAGCGGGTGGCATCTAAAAGGGAATCTTGGAATATTTAACGTGAAAATACTTAATTCTGGGTATTTCATAAAACTTATCCAGCGGGTGGGCATTTCATAAAAGCCCACCCCGAAATTGGGTTTCTCAGCAATTTTCAGTTCTTTGAAAATGGAACTCGTCTATGTTATGTCTGAAATATCGAGAATTCAATGGTGTTAGGCTGAAATGGGAATTTCTGATTTATACCGACTTATTGCTGGTACACATACCATCCGATACTGATTGTGTTTGAATGAAGTTGAGTGCTTTTGTACTTTTAAGCCGTCACAATTATGTCATTAACAACTGTACAATAGATATCCGCCAGTTGGCTTTTGACAACTTAAAATATATCCCATTTTAGCCTCCATATGAAAAGAAAAGAAAAGGATTATCTCAGAATTCTGTCCATGTTGTATGATTAATAATTTTTTCCCCTCCGTTTCTTTCCTGTACGGAAAGCTCAGACACCACATTCTTTTACCTCTTTGCTTGACACTTCCTTTTATTTCCTTGTGATTTAATTTTATCCTTTACATTTCTGTACATGATAGTCAGTAATATATCTGATCATATGAATTGTTCGTATCATCATAGTTGCAAGCAAGGTTCTAAATGTTGGCATTGGTTTTGGACCCTTCCTATGAGTATCGGTATTGGCGGTTTCGGCAGTTTCAATTGGAGTATTGGGTTATTTGTTTCGGAAAGCCAAAAATGACAGTCTTTTAAAAAGCTAGATACATTTAGGCATAATTTTATATATGAAATATCGTTTCTTGTTAGTTTTAAATGGAATAATATTAATATGGATGAGTGTTGTGAATTTATAGATATACAATTTCGACAAATGGTAATGATTGCAGTTTAGAATCATATCGATACACGTTTACATTGTTACTGAATTATTGTGTTGCACTATTTTTCAATTTTTATTTCAATTTTCTATGCCGATTGACTTGGAAAGAGACCCCCAATGATGGTATCAGATCAGGACATGCCAAAACTGTATCAGCATCGGCCGTATCGTATCGGCCGATACTACGAACTATGGTTGCAACTTGTTATGTAAAACAGATTATAATTAATATTATGTTTTCTGGTACAGGCTGGTGGAGTGGGTGGCAAAGGAACAGTTCCATCTGGAGTTCAAGAGCGGATGAGCTATCCTTCTACTTTGCCACCAGAGTCATCTAAGTTCTCAGCTGGAGCACTAGGGTCAAACTTGGGAATGAATAGTGACGATTATGTTTCAGCGTCAAACCATGGATATGCTCAAAAGGGGGATCAGTTCTCTGCAGTTAAGAGTTCCGAGTATGCTTCAACAGAGAGGAGGCAGTATGGTGATCAGGCAGCTTATCTTGGGAGAGAGTTGCAAAGTGATTCATCTAGGCGCTATGCAGATCCTGCTCCGCTCAACCAGCTGCATCAGGTATACTTTTTCAATCTTCTCTGTAGTTATTTGCTATCTTTAATTGTAGAATCTTACTAATTCTCATTTTATTCCTATAGACTGACATGCATGGACAAGTGATCCAGGTATTCTTCATATTTATCTCTTTATTTTTACAAGTGTATTCTGTACTGTGAAATATTAATGGCTTATTTAATTTTTTTAAGGCATCTCTGCTTCGACAGCAGCAAATGGTGAAGGCTCAAGCACTACAGTCTGGTACTGATATGAGGTATTTTCAATCGTAGACTCAAAACATTACTTACATGTTATGTAACATTGGCTGTTATTTTATATTTTACTTTCTGGATAGTTAAATATGTGCATGTGCCTGCTGCCATGTTCACATAATTTAGCTTGAGTTATATATTTCTCTCTTTTAAGTTTGTTCTCAAATTTATCATGGTTTATATGTCGAAACCTTTTCTTGATAACACTAGTGGATGTTGGTAGCGCTATACTTTGCTTCACCATTGCCCTTGTAACTATTTATTGACTGAATAGAATATACATTTGTGACAGACAAGCTGACTACCTTGCAGCAAGAGCTGCACAAGAATTTAGTTCGTACGGGGGAAGAGCAGATGTCGATCCTCGCAGCTTGCCTATTCTTGGTAGTGCTCCATACGGCGGACAAGATGCAGCTTCCATTCTTGGGGGAGCTCCGAGGAGGAATGTTGACAACCTGTATGCACAAGGAGCATCTAGCGCAACCTTTGGGGTGGGTTTGCCTCCAGGACGGGATTATGTAGCTGGAAAAGGTCTTCAAGGCCCATCACTCGAGTCTGAATATCAAGGCAATGCCTTGCTGCGTGGACATCCCAACCTCGGAGCCTCAATAGCTGATGAAAGGAAAGATGATAGAGTATCCTATCGTCAACTTGAGTTAAGGAATGAGGAGCGTCGCAGGGAGTTACTACGCGAGAGGGAAAAAGAACGAGAAAGAGAGGAGCAACGCGAGCATCAAAGAGAAAGAGACCGAGAAAGGGATCGCCTTGAGCGCCGGGAGAAGGAGAGAGAACGTGATCGGGAGAGGGAACGAGATCGGGAGAGGGAACGAGATCGTAAGCGTGAAGTCGATTCTAGGAGGCAGCGAACTCCACCAAGAGCTAATAGAGATCGCCGGGGTTCTTCCTTGCTGAAGGATGAGAGGACACCACGTCGGGCCTCACCACGTCGTCTTTCACCACGAAGAGTTTCACCGCGCCGTGATGCTGTGCATAGGTGGACCCCAGTTTTTGTTTGTAGCGTGATGTAGTTATTGCAAGGTTGCTGCTTTGTTGTGCTGCAACTTTCTTTACTAACTTTTTGCTCTGTTATTCTGAAGGCGTCCTTCACCTGTTAAAGAAAAAAAGAGAGAATATATATGCAAGGTAAATTTGAATAAGTACTTGGTGCTAAATGATATTACAGTTCCCCTATTCCTCAAACACTTTGACGATCCTTAGTCTTGCCTTCATATTTTCTGCTCTCTTCAAGCTATTCTAGGGCCAACTTTAGTTTTTGCTTGGTATTGAAGGGGTTCATTCTTTGGTGCTACCTTCCCATTTTCTTATCTAGATAGACTGCATATCGTCTGTCACTCCATATTCTAAGATCAATTTGAATCCATTCCATCAAAATATTTTGGGTTTCCTCACTTGTGCTCCCTTTTCTTTTTCATATCTGTGACCTGTATTCAATCCTTTTCTCCATATATACTGTCCATAACCTTTGTCAGGGTAATATTATTTGATAGATCATGTTGACAATTGTTTCACTTCAGGAAGTTCTTTTAGTGAATGCTTCTAGTGAATCATTTATCCCTAGCGAAAAATTTAGTGTCCTTTTCTTGACATATTATGTGCTTTTTGAGTTACTGATGGCTGTTGCATATTCAAATGCTTGTTTCATTGCCCATTTATTTCTAGTGTAAACTAAGGGGGATGTGCTGAACTCCCCTTTGTTGACTTAGTATATTCCTTTTGAGTTATTGATGGTTGCTGAACATTATTGATCCATTCTCCATTGCTACATTACATCCATTAGACTTGCTGGCGAAGTTATTTAAACTTTCAGGTTATTCAGGTGGGCTATATGTATTTTCTTTTGAAATTAATTATTGTACAATTGGCAGGTTTATCCATTCTGCTTGGTAGATGCTGAGAGAGATTATTTGTCTTTAAATAAACGATATCCCAGACTGTCAATTTCTCTAGACTGTTCCAAGGTTTGGCCTTACTTTTCCCTGAAATTTGATTGTCCCATTTGTCTGCATATACGCGGTTCAGCTTGCAGATCTTAGTTTACTACCCTAATGCGTGGCTTGACTTTCGTTAGGTTGTTTTGCACTGGCCAAAGGAAAGCTTGCATCTTTCGCTTCATACTCCTGTCAGGTAATGTGTTTCATGAATATACTTTCCTTCAGTTATGTGTTCTTTGATTTAATTATTCTGTTGGGTTATTTTTTCTCCCTCAAAAACACTTCCTTGGGGTTCTTCTTTCTCTCTTTCCTTGGTTATCGAACTGTTTGCTCTATCGTTATGGGGCTTTCACTTATATTGGGCAGCTTTGAGCATGAAGTTGTTGAAGTAGATAATAAAGGTGAGAAGGGATCAGATCCTCTGGATGATCTTTCAAGATTGACTCGTGGAAGCACTGTCTGGAATGCAAAGGTAAATGCTATATGGGCCCACTTCACTTGCAATGGTCCTGATCTTATGCCAGGATATGAATTGTGGATGTAATCTATAGCAACCTCGTATGGTCAAAGCTTGTCTTGAGTATGCGTTTCTTTCTCATGCCAGGTGATTTTAATGAGTGGTATCAGCGCTGGTGCTTTGAATGACATGTCTTCATACAAAAGCTCTGATGAGAAGATTCTACACTTCAACAACATCCTGAGATTTGCAATTCTTAGGAAGGATCGTACTTTTATGGCGATTGGAGGGCCATGGGATCCTACAATAGATGGTGGTGATCCATCAACGATGGACTCTTCCCTAATCCAAACAGCTTGCAGGTGCTTGCTGTAGTGTCAATATATTGTTATCATTAAGAAATTTTGTGGTTTTGCAGAGATGGAGAATATGTTGATTGAATTATAAAATGTTTTTTCCCTTTCTATGACAGATATGTTAGAGATACAACCCAACTTGATTTACAGAAATGCCAGAACTGGAATCGTTTCCTTGAGGTACCGAGTCCAATACCTTTTCTTGTTAAAATGGTTTTCTAGAGTTGCTCCGAGTTCAATTGCTTCTCTTACTATAAAGAATTCTCACTATGGTGACATCTCACCATTTAGATTTATTCTTAGATCACCTGATGCTAATTTTATTCTTGTTGATTTTGTCTGTAAGTAATGCCATTTCTATATTACTTTAGTCTAAATTTTTCCATGGAATTCTCATGATAGAAAATTTCTCATTTGTCAATAATTCTGAAACTATATACATTTTTCCACCTAAACTGGAACCTTAGTTTTCTTGAGAGGGGTGTCTAGTTCTGAAACAAAAAATTGTTGCAATAAAGTCATTCTTATAATTTCTTTTCCTAGAATAGTTAATTTCATTGGGAGCTGGAGTTCCGATTTCTGATATCATAGATAATTGCCCATAAATATGCTGCTATTATACACCTTCACTTCTGATATTTGTTTAAATTGCCAAATTATGAGGTTCTTCAATGAAATTCCTTATAGAGACACTCCCTAGTATTGCTGCTGTTTATATATTTTAATTTCAATCTGACCATGTTCAAATATCATTGTTATCTCAGTTTATTGTCTTAGCTATCTGTAAAACAAGAGTGGAACTTCCCGTCTGTATATAATATTGACAGAATATTATGCGAATGTGTCAATACCTTTACGGTTTCTTGGTTGTGAGTTTGTTGTGCACATCTTTCCTGAATTATGGTTTGCATGTAAAGGGTGCTGCATATTGTCTGAAGATACTTTTGGTTATTATAGCATGAAAATGATAACATGTAGTGCTAGACATGCCCTGATTTATATTTTTCTCAGATACACTATGACAGAGTTGGCAATGATGGACTCTTTAGTCATAAAGAAATAACTGTGTTATTTGTTCCCGACCTCTCGGAATGCTTGCCTTCATTGGATTCATGGCGAAGTCAATGGCTTGCACACAAGAAGGATGTGGCAGACAGGGAAAGGCTACAGGCTGCAAAGCAAGAGAAGGTATAACCCTTTCTACATTTGCTATGATTATGTGTTTGAAATTGGTGCTTATTCCTTTATGCGTTCTGTTGTTCAGAAATCTACCGAAAAGAAAGATTCTGCATTAGGTATGGTCACTCTATTTATTTATCCGCGCTTTTCATTTTACTTATATTCATGGTTGTAACACGGTTGCTAATGTTGGCTCATTTACAGAGAAAGCCAAAGCTAAAGAAGATATAAATGTTAGTAAATCTGGCACAGATGTTCCTGTTCTTGGGAAAGAAACAGATAAAGAGAAAGCTGAAGGTACTAATACAATAAAAAAGTCTAAGAAAACCGGTGTTGAGCAAAAAGGGAAGGAAACTGTTGTAGATACAAAACAAACCGAGGCTGCTGTTAAAGGAGAAGTGAAGGAGGAAGGAAAAATTGATAGCAAGAAAGCCACAGAGGGGGCAGCGGTTGATCCTTCAGTTAATGTCCAGAAGTCGGGAAAGAAGAAAGTAGTCAAGAAGGTAGTGAAGGGAAAAGTTGCTAGTAAGAAGGCAGTTGCTCAGAACGTAGAAAGTACTCCTACAAGTAAGGAGAAACCTGTTGCAGAAATGGTGAATCAGGATGAGGAAAAAATTGCAAAGATAGAACCTGTAGAGACTTCCTCCAGTCAGGGGAAAGTTGTTAAGACAACTGGAAAGAAAAAAATTATTAGAAGGGTGATCAAAAGAAAGGTATCTGGGACTGAAGTAAAGGCTGTTACGGCTATTAAGAAGGAAACCACTGAGATAAGTGATAATGCTGCAGTTGCAGTGCATAAAGCGAAGGAAGGAGAAGAAATAAAGGAAGAAATTGAAACAAAGAATGCTGCTGTAGCTGTGATTAGTAAGGACAAGACCACAGATGAGCCTAAGAAAGTGGTTGCTGAGAAGGAAAACAAAGATGAAAAAAAACCGAAGGCTGAGAAGGAAGGTAGTAAGGATGGTGTATCTGATGATCAGAATTCGAAGTCCGAAAAGCGAGGGTCAAAAAGTAGTGCAGAGGCCAAACCTGAATCTAAACCAAAGTTGCTCAAGGAAGTGAAAGAAAAGGTCAAACCTGAAGAGCCCCCAGAACAGCCAGGATTATTTCTGCAAACAAAACGAAGTAAAGAGTCGAGAGTATGTTGCTTTATACCTTGATAGCTCTCTCCTTGCCAAAAGTAAACTTGCATATGACAGTATTGTTTATTTTGGATATTTGACCTGCAGATTCGTACAATGTCCCTCTCGTTGGATGGGCTTTTAGACTATAATGATAAAGATATTGAAGAATCAACGTTTGAGGTTTGTACTAATTTTCCTATGCGTTTACTATTATTTTCAATACTGACATGGATGATTGGAATCAAATTCTGAGGCTATTATTTTTTTTTTGTTCGCTTTTCGTTTTTATTTTTTATTTATTTTTCTTTCTCTTACATTTTGCTTGTATAGAACATATGATTGGTGAAGTAGCATTTCTCTTTGACAGTTCTTGTTTACCCGGCGACAGTTACATTCTTCCATGTTTGATGCATGTATATGTGCTTGTGGTTATGTAATTTGACGCTTCACATTTTTGAAGATATATCTTATATAAGAGATAATATTCTGGCACAGTGTTGCATCCTTATCTTTTAATTTTATCCGACAGTTTTCTCAAAACACTTATCATCTAATTCATGGTCTGTTCTTTATGTATAACATTTTCGTGCAGCTTTCAGTATTTGCTGAGTCGCTCAATGAAATGCTTCAATACCAGATGGGTTGTCGACTTTTGTCATTTTTGAAGGTAAATGCTTAAAGGATTATTTCGTCTTTACTTTTGAATCAATTACCTGTTTTCATATATCAAATAATTTTGTATTTTGTTTTTAAGTTTAAGAATGGATCTTATAAGGTATAACCCAACAGCCAGATTCATGATTTGGTCATTATACTCTTCATAGAGATCTTGACAACATGGAGAGTTTCATCTTTTTGCTGCAATATGTTGACTGATTTGCAAATATGCCATACATCTCTATGCAGAAACTACGGAGGAAGTTTATTTTAAGTAAAAACCAGCGCAAGCGGCTGAGAGATGATAAAACTGAAAAAGAAAGTGAGAAGGAGAGTTCGGCCAAACGTCCAAAGGCCATTGATGATTCTGTGGTTGAAAATGAATCCAAGGAATCTGGAACAAAAGATGCATCAAAGAAAAACCCAGACGATTCAATGTGTGAAGATGGATCTGCAGCTGGGGAGGATGGATCCAAAACAGAGAACAAGTCTGTTGATGGTACTTATAATGATGTCGATGACGACGACGAAGAGGACATCGAGGAGGAGGAAGATCCGGAAGAAATAATCGAAGATGACCAGGAAATGGAGGATGTTTCTGCTTCAAATAATGGAGTTCAGGAGGCAAGTATACTAATAACTTTACCGATTCAAATTTATATCCTTTTCTATTTCCTTATATATATATATATATATATATATATATATATATATATATATATATATATATACGGCACTTGTAGTTGTAGCTCGGTGGGGAGCAGCGCGGACATGGGGGCCAGCTGGGTGGGTACGAACCAATGGCCCGTAGAGAGTAGGTTGGTGTTATGTATGTGTGTGTGTGTGTGTGTATATAAGTTCAGTGCTAGCACAAAAGGTTCCAACCCAATAGTTGAGACCTTTGGTATGGGAAAGGGGAATCCTGGGTTAGACCCGGGGGTACAGTGACTGGCCCTTATAAGTTTATATCAGATATAAAAAGTTCTGTGCTAACATGGTAGTTCATTTTGAGTTTATAGGAGAGATGCTATATAATACTTTGTGAACAAATTCCATAATTTCTCTGTCAAAACCTCATTTGCTATATATCCAAGCTCCAAGCTACATTTGTTCTGTGTAATGTCTTTGTTTCTTCTTTAATAGCGAACTAACAGCTGCTTGATGTATAATGTTGCACATAGCTTCTGCCGCAGTTATGAAGAATCAAAATGAATATATAGAGCCACTATAGATTGCATCTTGTGGATATGAACATCTTCAACAATAAGATTGTGAAGTGCCATTTCTATTATTCCAAATGCTAACAAATCCGCCCAAATAGTAGTGAAACTTGATTATAGTTCTGTGGGAGTGTACAATGTTTACTGTCATAGATTATAATCTTCATTCCAGTCAAGGGAAGGCGATTCTAACTGATAATTTCCTTGAACAAAGCAAAGAAAAAAAAGATTTTTAATTGCAATTAGTGCAATCTGTGTTTTTGTGTGATAGCAGATGATTTTCAATACACCAATGAACAATATTTTCTATAGCCTCATGAACCTACTTTTTGTTGTCAAAAAGTCTATGCTCAGGAAATCTTATATCTGCGAAGGTAAAGTTCTACAACCTCCAAACTTGGAGAGCGCAAATAATGCCGAACTTGTCATGGTGACCCCATAATTCTCTCTTCTCACTTGCCACCAAAGGGTTATCTTTACTCTAATCCTAATTTTATCTTTTGATCTAATACCATTTTTATTCAAAATGCTATGATTTTTTATTTATTTACTTTTTTACTTTTTTGAGAGAGCAACCGAGAATGTTTTAATAGTGACCGAAATGTGTTAGTTTCGGGGTAGGTATGTTGTTATTGTCGTAAAACTAGAACATTTGAAGGTAAGGAAGCTTTAGAGAGAACAAAAACAGAACCTGTAGGACTTGGTGATATTCCTATTGTGGTTTGGCAATGTAGCAAATGTTTAGCAGACAATGTTTGATATGGTTAACTAACTTTTTCAACCAAATCCTAAGGACTAGAAAAATGTCCTATAAATGAGAAGTATAATTTTAGTACCTAAATATATAAACAAAGGAGAGTTACAAAGTTGCAATAACTGTTTACTTTTGAGGATCTATATTATGATCTAATACTATGAAAGTCTATGAGCGTAATTGAGCAAAGACTAAGGAATGAAACAAGAATTTTAGATAATCAAATTGGTTTTATGTCGGGGAGATCTACCATGGAAAGAGTTGACTTATTGAGAAGAATAATGAAGAAATTTATAGAGGAGAAGAGGGATCTACATGTGGTTTATTGACTTGGAAAAGGATTATGATAGAGTATCTAGGGAGATATAAATGATATGTATGTAGTTACGACTATATTTGCAGACTAGTGGAGTAGATAATATACACTTGTCATTACCGTTGGTTCATCAGGATCAACATCAGGACCTTACATATTTGCTTGAATTGTGAAAGGCATATCGAGAATGTTGTTTGTTGATGATATTGTACTAGTTGACAAGAATAGAGGAGTTGGTACTCTAAAATAGAATTATGGACAAAAAATTTGGAACTTACGGGTTTTAAAAGTAGGATGAAAAAAGAAGAGTATATTAAAAGCAACTTCTAGGTCAAAAAGAAATCAGGGAGGATCACATTGATGACCAAGAGATGCGTAGGGTCGATATTTCTCGATATTTGAAATTGAGAAGGATGTTGTTGATAGACTTAAAACAAGGTGCTCCAGAGTGCTTTGTGGTCACAAGATAATGTTGAAGCTGAAATGAAAAACTCAACAAGACAACTATATGATCGGCCATGCTTTATGTACCGTGGCAATGCTTTAAAAGTGTGCCTAGATGCAAAGTGCAATGAGGGTGCAAGCTTGAGCATGACTACATCCGAAGTTTGCCTAGTCATCCGAAGCCCGTCTAGGGTGAGACATCTAGTCTAATGTGTTGATTTTGAGTTTTGTTAAAAAGACAAACCCAAGGGCTCATTTACCTTTCACATAGCCAAAATTCCTTCCAAGTCTTGTAGATCTCTCTCTCTCTCTCTCTCTCAAAATTCGGTGTGTGACAAATTATTTGGAAACCCATACCAATGATTTTTTATCTCCATTAACTGCAATTGACTTCCTCGTTCTCCGACTGCCAAGCCTTCCTTTTTCCCCCTAGCAACCTCCAGCAACAAGTCCAATTGAAACCCCCCCCCCCCCCCCCCCCCCCCCCCCCCCCCCCCCCCCCCCCCCCCCCCCCCCCTTCTCTTTGTAATATAGTTTCTAAGTTACGAACTTTTGTACATCTTTGTAGATTTCTAGTTGCAGTAATTTGTACTTATTATAAAACATGATTTTGGACATATCAGTTTAACATATTTTATTTTCATATAATCTATTCGCGGATGCTTATAGCTTTACTTTATATATTTATAACTTGTAACTACGACATTTTTTATTGCAAACAATATCTTGCATGGAACAAGGAAAATGGTGCACGTATCCGTTTCCGTATCCGTGCAATATAGGTGATTAAACTATACCTATTTTAAAATGTCCGTATTTCATATCCTTGCAACATAGGTGATTAAACATTACATATTTTAAAATGTCCATATATTGTACCCGCATCGTGCCCTCCTTATTTATATCCATGTCCGTATTCGTTCAACAAAAAATACAAGGAATACTTCGGGTAGCAAAGAAGTTTATAACTTGATTATATCAAACAAATTGAAGTCATATGCAAAAAGGAAGTAATTTGACATACATGTTTTGCATGTGCTCTTCTTTTTTCTTCTCTGAAGTGCACGCCTCTCTTTTGCGTCTTGGCTTCAGATGAGCTTTGTGCCTAGGTTCGCTTGGATGACCGACAATACATTGAAAGGTATGATAAGAAATGTATGTACTTGTGATATGTTGGAGGGGTAGGCCTTAGTGAATTTGGATTAAGGTTGTACCATAGTTATCAAAGACGCACCTGAGATGTGAGGTGCACGAGGTTCCAGCTTCTGCTTCTCAGAACATGTGAGGCGAGGTGCCCTTCGTTGGGCGCGCGCCTAAGTGAGCCTCACAGTGAGGATCATGCCCAATGCCCAGTTGAGGCGCGCCTCTTGCATATGCTGCCTTTTCCCTTTTATATGTTTTTACTGACCCTAGGAAGCACAAACACTTCGAAAATGCGACTGCCGTCGTGTCGGACACATGTCGGAAACCCCACAAACACGTATTTTTGACACTCCAACATACACTAGGACACCAAAATTGGTGTCGTCTGTATTGTCGTGCCCTTACCGTGTATCCGTGTCCGTACATCATAGCTGTTGGATTTGAGCGACAATATCTTTTGGAAACTGAAAAATCTCTCAAGACCAAAAGAAAAGTCCTTAATTTATGGTCATGCCCATGCCCGATGTGGACTCTGTCACGTCGACTTTCAATATATATATATATATATATATGTGTGTGTGTGTGTGTGTGTGTGTGTGTGTGTGTGTGTGTGTGTGTGCGCGCGCGCCCCTACCGCCTCGATCTTTACACCCTTTGCTCCGCGGTGAGCCTTGTGCCTTTAATAACTATAGGTTATTAATTACAAGGACATGGCCCTTAATAAAGCTAGATGGAAGAAATGAATTCAAATAGCAGACCCCAAAAGTTTGTGACGAACGATTCACTGTAGTTTTCTGAAGAAAAAATAGTTGGCAATAATGTCCCTTCTCTCTTCAGCAGGTGGCAATTTTATCCTTGTATCCGGCACATTACTGACGTGCTGGAGATGGTAGTTGACAGGTTTGAGCACAGAAACCACCTCTCCACATATATGTGGGTAAGGCTAGGTACATCTTCACCATCCCCATACTTTGCACAGCGGGAGCCTCGTGGCACAGGGACGCAGCCCTTTACACACACAACCTCCCACTGGTTTGCTCTTGGGCAAGGCATGGAGAAGGGGCGAGATAGATTTACACTGATTTGCTTTATTAGTTAGAAATATAAAAAATTAGTTGGGATAGTCTATGCATATTATCTGAGATGAGGTTATTTCCATCCAAAGATGGAAATTATGTTATGTGCAAGTGGAAGCTATCCAAGAAACTCGAGATCTGGACTAGGCAATGAAAGTGGACCTCAGATGTGATTTCATCAATGAAAATGTTGATCTTGTGCACACGTGTGATTCATGTGGATATTCCATGCTATCCATGTCATCATCCCTAATCGGCAGGAAGAATGAGTCAAACCATATACATATAAATGACCAGAGACTAAGACAAATAGTTTAAGCAAGAGCACATCGTAAGATCATAGTGTATGTACGGCTGCTTGTTTTTCTCGTTTAAAAGCTGTGATTTCCCCCAACCCCCACCCCCTTTTTTGATGAAAGCACAATGTATTGTTGTGCTTCATGTAGAATGTTTCTTTACTGTCTATGTATATTGCATCATATTGTGTTTACTTTTCCTTGACACACAGAATTAGTGTCAACATTGAGCGTTTTGTGTGTAAACCAAGCAGAGGCACCCTTCAACGATGTTCTACTTTCTAATGTTCTTTTCCTCCTTTCAGCATGGTGGCAATGTAGCCAAATCAGCTACCGAGTCTGAAAAGCCGACCATTGAAGTGAACAATGGCGAGAAGAGTATAGATGTCATGAGCAATAAGAATCATGAGAAGGAAGATGATAAACAGTCTGAGACCGTTAAGACAGATTCAGGGAAAGAGGTGGTTGTTCATGAAGAAGTGCTGCAGGTAAGCTGCTGCTTTCTTGACTGATATTTATTTTTTTGTGTAGTTCTGATGTCGAATTATAATGTAATTAATACAGGCTTTCAGATATTTTGATCGTAATCGTGTGGGCTATATCAAGGTAAATAGTCTAATTCCCTCGTGCTCTTTTTTGCGGTATTGTGTATGCAATACTAATGGTTACTTGTGTGCTTGTGCAGGTTGAAGATTTGAGATGCCTTATCCACAACTTGGGCAAGTTTCTTTCCCATAGAGATGTCAAGGTTAGATCATTGTTAGACCGAAAGTTCTTTAGCTTTAATGGTTCTTTATGTGGATTTCCTTGGAGTTGCGGAAAACTGTGCCTAATCATGGTTTTCCTTTGGTGTTTGATGTTTCCTTTTGCAGGAAATGATACAGAGTGCACTCTTTGAAAGCAACTCTGCGAAGGATAACCGCATCTTCTATAAGAAGCTTGTGAGGCTAACTGACATTTGAGATCTGTTCTCTGTTTGGAAATCGACTCAAAGAACCAGTCGCCAGTTTGATCCCGAGATTGTCACGTAGATATCATTTTTGCGATAGTCCTGTCAAACTAGTTATGAAATAATTTTGTGTACTTTTTTTTTACTTCCTCATAGGAGGCTCGAGCATGTAATCCTTAACTTTTTTTTTAGTGATTCGAAATTGCGGTGATTCTATCAAGAAAAATATTGTGCTGTTTTCTAGATCAAGGTGGGCTTGTGCCGATTGGACTTTTGGTAGTCATTTTTCATGCCTTTAAAATTGAGGAGTGAATACAACTAGTCCAAAGCATAAAGTTAATAGTGTGTGAATAAAAAAAAATTTGAGCTATGAATTAATAATAGAAATAAGCTATTTTTATAAAGGTTCAGAGGATTATGATGCTAGTTGGAAACATATCTGCATTGTAGACTTAAAGGATCTGATCATCAAACATTGGTTGCTTCTCATGCATATAAAAGTAACTTAATTTGGAAATTGCACGATAAAACTATTGAAGACTAATGATAACTAACAAGGGTTATGGTTTACCAGATATTCAGACAGAGAAAACATCCAAAACAATCAAGGCAAGACTTGATGGTATAGGAAGGACACCAGTTAGGTATGTCAGTGTTGCAAAAGTAGCCTTCGTAATATACCATAAAGCTATCTACTAAATCGTATAGTTACAGATATTAAAAAATCAGAATAACAATAGTTTAAATTAATGTGAACGCACTACTAAAATACAGTCAATTAGCGACGACATATTAGCGACGGATTCTTTCCGTCGGCGTTAGCGACCGCTTTGCGACACATAACCGACGGAGTACCGACGACAAGCCGATATATTCTATCCGTCACTAAGTGTTTTTGTATTTCAATACCTAATGCTTGAATTCGACGAAAGACCGTCGACAAGTCGTCGCTAATGCAACGAATAATGACGACGGAAAGCCGTCGCTATTTCGACGCTATTTTCGACTACTAAGCGACGGACTTTATTAGCGACAAGCTGATTGTCGACGGATTTTTTTTAAAGAATATCCGTCAAAAAATCCGTCGCTAATACGGATTAGCGACGGATGGTCGACAGATCCGGCCGTCGCTAAATCAACATATTTTGGTAGTGACGGGGCTTCTTGGAAGGTGGTTGATCAAACACCAAACGGGACTTCAATATGATCTTTGGCATCCGAAGCGAGGAGCCACCTTTGTTAGATGTTCTGCCCAAACTTGTGGATGCCTGAAGTACATCTTCGTCAAGATCCTCATCCTCATCATCCTGTATTCGTCGAACAAAAATTTTCGATCCAGGAAATACAATTGATTTGATGAGTTCTTCGTCAGCTTTATCCATTTCGTCCATGATTCTTTTTTTCTTTTCGTATGCTGAAATCTTCAACCTCTCTAACATCTCATCCACGCTAATGGTTGCATGTCGCGACTTCAACGATTTCATCTCTTCCAGTGCAGAAAGAATATCCATGTCTTGTTTTGAATCCATGGTTCTATTCTCCTTCATCGCGTCCCCCATCTCCTCCTCGTCTCTCTTCCTCTTCTCTCTGTCCACAGCCTCGTCCTCCGCCCGCCAAGGCTCGAAATTCCTCGTTGCTCCCGACTCGACAACGTAGTCCGAATTATGGGGGTCGGTCTTCATGATGAGCTCCACCGAGCTGTTCTTGCACTTAAAGTAAAATGGAAAAATTTGAGTGGCACCCCACATTTGTTACGCTTATTTAAGGTGCACCCCACATGATTACATTAATGCATAACACCCCCACTTTGGACGGTTTCTGTCTAAAACTAACGATCAAATTTTTTTTTGACGAAAATGCCCTTGTCTCCTTTTGTGTCCCCCCTTCCCGTCACACGTGGCTGCCCGTCCTCCGCCCCCCGCCGTGCTCGGCCCCCTCCACGGCGTCGCCGCTCTCCCCCCTCCCTCCCCGACCTCGCCGCTCTCCTCCACCCCCTCCCCGACCTCGCCGCACCGCCCCCCTCCACCCCCCCGGCCATCACCACCACCACCATCACCAACATCATCATCATCACCACCACCACCATCAACCATCATCACCGCCCCCCCTCCCGCTCCGCCCCCTAGCAGCAGCGCGCGGCGGCGGCGGCAGCAGCAGCAGCGCGCGGCGGCGGCAGCAGCAGCAGCGCGCGGCAGCGGCGACAGCAGCACAGCGCGCGGCGGTAGGGGCTAGGGGGCGGAGCGGGAGGGGGGGGGGGGGAGCGGGAGGGGGGCGGTGATGATGGTGGATGGTGGTGGTGATGAGTTGATGATGATGATGATGGTGATGGGGGGTATTTTCGTCAAAAAAAATTGGTCAACGGGGTTGACCGTTAGTTTTAGACAGAAACCGTCCAAAGTGGGGGGTGTTATGCATTAATGTAATCATGTGGGGTGCACCTTAAATAAGCGTAACAAATGTGGGGTGCCACTCAAATTTTCCAAGTAAAATCTAAATACTTGGATTCCCAAGTAAGTATCTTCGACGTTCTCCTTGCGGGAGTTTAACTTCGTCCCCTTGTGGATATAGGTGCCGCAGGTGTTGCAGCGGATGCTCATTGGGAGCATCATCCGGATCACCTGCTGCTTCTTCGGCTGCTTCCGACGGGGGAGCTTCGTCGGATCGAAGTCCGGCGGTAGTACTTATTCCCAATGAGCTTCGTCGGATGCTCATTGGGAGCATCATCCGGATCACCTGCTGCTTCTTCGGCTGCTTCCGACGGGGGAGCTTCGTCGGATCGAAGTCCGGCTGCTTCTTCGACGGGGGAGTTGATGATTTCTTGCTAATTCTTTTGAATCAACTGATGAAGCGGAAGCTCGGAAAGAGAAGAAGAAGAGGAGGAGGGAGTGGTCGGCGGCGATGTCGTCGGTGTACGTGATCGAGCCTCCGACGAAGGGGAAGGTGGTGGTGAACACGAGCATGGGGCCCCTCGACATCGAGTTCTGGCCCAAGGAGGCTCCCAAGGCCGTCCGGAACTTCGTCCAGCTCTGCCTCGAGGGATACTACGACCGCACCATCTTCCACCGCGTCATCAAGTCCTTCCTCGTCCAGGGAGGAGATCCCACCGGCTCCGGCACCGGTACCTCCCAAAACCCTAACCCTAGTTTCCTTTCTGTAGAAAATAATATTGGATGATTTTTATTGATGGACTACTTCACTACTTATAGGGAGTCTAGCTCCTCTACATACTACATATTCCGATGTGGGACTAAAAGTTCCTTATTGATTCTCAACACTCCCCCTCAAGATGGGCGATAGATATTGATCATCCCCATCTTGTTACATAGCTTCGACAGATTTAATGAACTAAGACCCTTAGTCAGACAGTCTGCAACTTGTTCTTCTGAGCGGACATGGTCAATCTTCAGTATTCCTTGTTCCAGCTTCTCCTTGATGAAGAATCGATCAATCTCGATGTGCTTCGTTCTGTCGTGCTGAACTGGATTGTTAGCTATACTTATTGCAGC
This sequence comes from Iris pallida, assembly GCA_029216955.1. Classification (NCBI taxonomy): domain Eukaryota; kingdom Viridiplantae; phylum Streptophyta; class Magnoliopsida; order Asparagales; family Iridaceae; genus Iris; species Iris pallida. The sequence goes on along the minus strand of JANAVB010029617.1, from coordinate 2,737,181 downwards.
TTGACTATCGCTCAGAAGACGTAATGGTGCTCCCTTGTCTAGCTTCAACTCTGTCAGCAAAGCTTTCACCCACAGCAACTCTGACACTCCCAGAGCCATTGCTCTGTATTCTGCTTCAGCTGTCGACCGTGCTACCACAGACTGTTTCTTGCTTCTCCATGAGACCAGATTTCCTCCTACAAAAACACAGTATCCCGTGGTAGACCTTCTGTCGTCTATGCAGCTCGTCCAGTCTGCATCACAGTATCCCTCAACTTCTATGCGTCCATTCTTCTTGAACCATAGCCCCTTTCCCGGCGTTCCTTTCAGATATCTCAAGATCTGAAATACTGCTTCCATATGACCCTTTCTTGGATCATGCATGTAGCGACTCACTACACTCACCGCAAATGAGATATCAGGACGAGTGTGTCCCAGATAAATTAATCTCCCTACAAGTCTTTGATATCTTTCACGATCAACGGGCTCTCCTACTTCTGCTCCCAACTTGCACTTCTGGTCAATTGGAGTGACTGCTGCTTTGCATCCCAGCATCCTTGTCTCCTTCAGCAGATCTAGTGTGTATTTTCTCTGTGAGAGAACAATTCCTTGTTCGCCTTCACACACCTCGATACCTAGAAAGTACCTCATCGCTCCTAAATCCTTCACTTCAAACTCCTTCGCGAGTTTTGACTTCAGCTTAGTGATCTCGACTTCATCATCACCTGTGATCACTATATCATCCACATATACAGCAAGTATAGTGATGTGGCCTCTTGCATGCTGGAGGAAGACCGTATGATCTGCATTTGTTTGACGGTATCCCATGCCTGTAACAGCCTTTATGAATCTGTCAAACCAGGCTCGAGGAGATTGCTTGAGCCCGTATAGCGACTTCTTCAGTTTACACACCTTTCCTTGCGACGTTCCTCCGTTGGATTCCGTCGCGTAGCACCCTGGCGGGAGCTCCATGTATACTTCTTCTTGCAGGTCCCCATGAAGAAAGGCATTCTTCACATCCAGCTGGAACAGCTTCCACCCATAGTTCGCTGCAATGGAGACCAGAGTTCTCACGGTGCTCATTTTTGCTACTGGGGCAAACGTCTCATCATAGTCTATTCCATATGACTGTGTGAATCCTTTTGCAACCAACCTCGCCTTGTACCGCTCTAATTTTCCTTCTGACGTCTCTTTCACTGTGTACACCCATTTGCATCCCACAGCTTTCTACCCTTTGGGTAATGGAACCAGCTCCCATGTCTTATTTTTCTCCAGTGCCCCAAGTTCTTCCATCATTGCAGCTTTTCACCTTGGATCTTTCTTTGCTTCCTGCCAACACTTGGGCAACGAAGTAGAGTCTAACGATGCAATGAAGGCTCGATAATTCGAAGAAATGTTAGAATAAGACAAGAAGTTGGCAATGTCATGTTCGTAATCATCAAAACGAGCAGGAGCCTTACCCGCATTGATGCGAGAAGATCTCCTTAAGGGAACAATAGGTGGTGGAGAGATCATACCATCCGAGTCGGAGAGATCCGCATCAGAATCCGAGTGATTCAGTGCAGGGGCAACATCGTCAGGAGTTGGAGCAGGAGTAGACGAGGGACTTGGTACAGTAGGCACAGGGCACGGCATATGCACAGTACTGGACTTCTGTTGTCTCCTTCTGTAGACTTGGAGCTCCTTTTTCCTTGTCTGCTGCTCCCCCTGCGTAACATATGTATCGTCTTCTTCATTCTCTGTATCTGAGTCACTGTGCTCTCCCCCTTTTGTCCAGTTTTCTACAACTGGACACGGAACCGATCCGACGACCACATTTGGGCTTATTATCTCCCCCTCACATCGAACACCATCTGTGTTAGGTGTGTCACCAAATGCTGAACCTGCATCCGAACCATAGTATGGTTCGAGTTCTCTGAATATAACGTCCATGCTGACAAACATCTTCGCTCGACTGGACTCCAACAGGCATATCCCTTCTGAGTCGCCGTGTAACCGACAAAGACATATTTAACTGCCCTAGGATCCAGTTTGCCAACGCCTGGCCTATTATCTTGGACAAAGCACACACACCCAAAAACTTTCGGTGGAACAGTGTATGTAGTTGCCCCAGTAAGCATCTCCAACGGTGTCTTCCAGTCCAATACTTGAGATGGCATTCTGTTGATGAGATAAGAGGCCGTCAATATAGCCTGCCCCCATAAGTGTTTCGGGACATTCATAGCCAGCATCATCGTCCGTGCGACTTCCAGCAGGTGTCTGTTCTTTCGTTCAGCCACACCATTTTGTGCCGGAGTATAAGCACATGAAGTTTGATGTAGTATTCCATGAGTGAAAAAATACTCAGTAACCCGTTTATTAGTATACTCCGTCCCATTGTCAGACCGGAAACACTTAATTTTAGCGCCATATTGTGTTTCCACCCGTCGATGAAAGTCCCGAAAGGCCTCAAGGACGTCACTTTTATTCTTCATAAGGTAGACCCATGTCACGCGGGTATAACAGTCAATAAAGGTGACGAACCATCGAAAACCGTTAATTTCGGTTGTAGGACAAGGGTCCCATACGTCCGAATGTATCATGTCAAAAGCAGCTGAACTCCTATTCCCCGAGCGCACATACGAGCTTCTGGTATGTTTTTCCAACTCACAAGCATCACAAAATAACTTCTCTTTATTAGCCCTTTGATATAAGGACGGATACATTCGACTAATAACTTGAAAAGAGGAATGACCGACACGCTGGTGGTGGAGTAGCAAGTCGGCTTCAACACTGCGACATGAAGCCTCTGGTGGTGCGTCTGCTACCAAGGATGCCAATGCGTTGTCCAGTCCAGTCCTGTCTAAATACCACAGCCCCTTATGCCATGTGTCAGTCCCAAGTCGTCGTCCTGTCCCCTTCTCCTGAAAAGTCACCGTAGGAATGTCAAAGGAAACAGTACAGTTAAGATCAAGTATAATGGCACTAATAGATAAAAGATTGACAGGAAAAGATGGAGCATGTAAGACATTGGTTAGAGTGATGGAAGGGGTGCATGCGACAGTGCCTTTACCCACTACAGGGCTGGATGTACCATCAGCGGTCTGAATACTCTCCGACAATGGTAGGTGAGTATAGTCCTGAAACGCACCACGGGATCCCGTGACATGGCGAGATGCCCCAGAGTCCATTATCCATCCTGGCTGATGAACAGATGCAAGAGCACGTGCAGAATCACCGGTGCTGGTTTGTGCAAAGTAAGTGATGTGATCTCCCGAGGTCGAAGACGCCCCAGGACTGTCGGCCGAACCCAGCTTTGTGCCTCGCAACTTCTCAAGGAACTCCCGCTCAAGCGGGGTTATTTCAGCCAGTTGATTCTCTCCCCCTTCCTCCACCAGATTCGCTTTGTGTCCTCCCCGTCTACCAGCATATCCTCCTCTACTACCACGTCGGCCTCCACGACCCCGTCCTCGATCAGTAGACTGATTTCGCAAGGGTTTTGGACAAAATCGGATGTAATGTTCGGAGTCACCACAATTGTGGCAAACACCACCAACAGATGGAGGTTGATTGAAGGCAGCAAGGACAGACTTTTCAACCTCGGCTCGCTCCCCCTTGTAGGAGCCCTTGTTGGGCATCAACTTCAGTCGAGCTTCTTCCTGTGTCATGACGACCATAGCTTCTTCCAAGGTCGGAAGCGTGGGTTGGGATAGGAGGATATTCCGTCGCTGCTCAAACACAGGGTGTAGTCCCTTCAGAAATTTCATCATACGCTGCCGCGAAATGTAAGCCAGGAACGTCTGAAAGTACTTTGCGAACGCCGGTTCAACTTGTGCATCTTCCATCCCAAGAGGATCATAATGATCCAGATCAGACCAGTACTTCTTCAACAGGGCTGCGTACTCAGAGATGGTACGTTCGTCTTGGGCCACCCGATCGAGTTCATCTTGCAGTTGAAAGACCCGCATAGGGTTGCCCGAGCCGGAGTACATATCTTTTAGAGTCCGCCATATATCAGCAGCAGCCTCCATTGCCTCGACATTGCCCGACACCTAGTCGGTTAATGAGGCAGTCAACCATCCAGCCACTACGTTGTTGACAATCTCCCAAACAGCAAACTCCTTTGTGGAGGGATCGGCTGGCGCCTTGGCATGGCCAGTGACATAGCCAACCAAGCCACGTCCCTTCAGCGTCCGCATCGCCTGCCGCGACCACTTCAAGTAGTTGGACGTTCCTTCCAACTTCGTTTCCAGCTTCTCCAGCTTCCCCATTTTGTAAGGTGACGGATCCAAATCAGTATGGATCACACGTGGGGTTGCCTCGGTTAATCTCTTTGATAAGATATCATCAACTAAGGCCTTCATCTCTTCGGCCGTCAGTTTGCCACTAATCGAATCCATGGCGTCTTCAACTGTGAACCCTAGTCGTCGTCTTCTTCGTCGTCGTCGGAGTCTGCAACTGACCCAACTTCGTCGTCTTCGTCGTCTTCGTCGTCTTCGTCGTCTACGTCGTCTTCTTCGACGCCAGAGACTTTACTAATGCGCTACTAATGTGGCCAGCACCGGCGCGCGCATGTAAAGTGAACACGTCAGGACACCAGAGAAGACATGATCAGTCTCTGTATAGATCCCGATGTGAAGAAGGAATAACAAATAAAGCATTTGTTAGTTCCAAACGGCGTAAGCGAGGAACAGAGATTGTGCAAATAAAGCATTTGACAGCCGTCTCTATTCGAAATACGCCAGGTTTTTTTTTTTTTTTTTTTTTTTTTTTTTTTTTTTTTTTATGTTTGAAAAAAAGAGACGGCTAGGGTTAGGGTTAGGGTATGGATGGGGCTGCTAGGGCTAGGGTTAGGGTTTCCATGTCAAGAGAGGGAGAGGGAGGGGGGGGGGGGCGGGGTGCTGCTGGTGGTCGGGGGGTGGGGGGGGCTGCTGGTGGTCCGGGGGGGAAGGGAATGGCTGCTGGCGGTGGGAGGGGGGGGGGCGGCAGGAGAGGGGCTGGGAGAGGGGGGCGGTTTGGGGGGGACGGCTTGGGGGGGGGGGCTTGGGAGGGGTAAGGGGGCGGGGGGCGGGGCGGCTTGGGGGGGGGGGGTGCTGGAGTCGGCTGCTTGGAGGCGGCTTGGGGGGGTGCTGGAGTCGGCTAGGAGAAGGGGGGGGGGGGGGTTAAATTTTTTTTTTTTTTTTGTGGAGAGAGAGAGTTGGATGGGTTATGGCTCTGATACCATATAGAAAATAATATTGGATGATTTTTATTGATGGACTACTTCACTACTTATAGGGAGTCTAGCTCCTCTACATACTACATATTCCGATGTGGGACTAAAAGTCCCTTATTGATTCTCAACACTTTCCCACTAGTTTTTTTTTCGTAGTTGTCTTGCAAGAGTATCTGTTCGTGGTGGTGGAGTAATTTCTGGACTTCTGTGTGTTATTAGGGTTCTTGGTGTTGGTGTTCAATTCATCAGGCGTATATGGAAAAGGAGGAATTTTTGATCAAATTAATGTCCTTCTAAAAGAGACCCTAACCTTAATTCCTTTTATTTTTAAATTGGTTTTTTTTTCGTCGTTAGGCTTTCACATTATATATTTTTATTTGATATCAGTAACAAGCTCTGTTACACAAACACGGAAAAATGGTGTCCGTATTGGTAATTTGGTATCAGCGTCCATATCCGTATCTACGTCCATATTCGTGCAACGTAGGTAAAAAATATCTGTTATGGCGAAATAGTGATAGACTTAGTGTGTTTGGGGTTCTCTGGTTTCAGTATTCAATTGATCAAGCTTTTAGATGGATCGATATCAAAACTGACATAGCGGGAGTGGATGATGGGATAATTTACCGCCGTCGAAACGTTTGCCGATAGGGTTGCTCGAGTCCATGAGTGAAGTATTCCTCGAATCGGCGAGAGCCTCATATCCGAGGGTGGGAGACCACAGGTTGAAAGAGAAATCTATAAAATTTTAAAGATAATATGATTGATATAACTTTGTACAATTGATGCCTTCAAATAGGCTTACATTGGAAAATGAGGGATTTTTGATAGCAACAAAGTGTTTGTAGAAGAAACCCTAACCTTAACTTTAAATCCCTTTTATTTTCCAAATTAGGGTTCTCTTCGTCAGGCTTTTAGATTATATATTTACTTGATATGTATATTTATGGTGGAATAATGATATGTGTGTGATTGGGGTTCTTAGTTTCAATATTCAATGATCAAACTTTTAGATTGATTGATAACACTGTTGTAGTGGGAGTTGATGATGGGATTAGGTTATCTAGGAAAGAGAGTTGTCAAAATTCTATGGAAATGTTTATGACTATTTAAAAGGAATGGTAAATTGCCACAGGGCAAATCTCTTTGATGTTGTTAATCAGTATCGTGCTATATTCAACAATGATAAATCTGGAAGCGAGGAGAACTATGATGGTGGACTTCTTTTTCAGTTGGGCTATGCACCAAATAGAAAATCATCTGAGTACCCTTGAGGTCATGCTTCCGGAGATTACAGAAGGTGGATCGCTGTCAAATATCCTTGATCAAAGCATGGTAAGGTTTTAGATATCTTCCTAGTATTTGATATACAACTTCAAGACTGCAAGAATGAGACTCCACACACACCCCTTCCCCCCTGATATGTTGGTTGACAATACTAGTTTTCCCACTGAATTGGATGTTGAATATATTCAATTTTCTTTTTCCTGTCACATATATTGGGTAAGACAAAGCTGTATGGAAGAAAATAGTTTATGTAGCAAACCCCAAAATTTCAGGATGAAGCTTTTTTTGTTACATTTGAATCGTTATTCCACATAAATATCATGTAGGAATAGTCAACACTGACCTTAAGCATTTACTTTATTACTTTATATCCAATTGTTACCGTTCCAAGATGAGTTTTATAATGCAATATCGGAGGTTGAAGTTACTTGACTTGCTGCTGGCAAAGTGTTTAGCTCAGTACTAACCTTCTATTGTGTTATATTTAAATTGTTATTCCACAAAAATATCATGTAAGAATACTGAATACTGACCTTATGCATTTACGTTATTACTTTATATCCAATTGTTGCCACTTCAAGCTGACTTGTATAGTGCGACACTAGATGCTGAAGTTACTTGACTTAGTGCTAGCAAAGTGTTGAGCTCGGTACTAACCTTCTGAATTATACTTCATGCTACTCTACATTGCAGTGTTGCAACTCCTAGTCGTTATCTTTTGAAAAAAAATTACCTCCAAAATATTTGAGAGAATGCTACAATTACTCTTACGACTTAATTGACCTGTTACCAACTTATTAGAAGTTATAATATCCTTTTTCTTTTGGTCCTCCTGTGGAGTCAATAGTTAGATGTGATTACCTCCTATTTAGTTCTTGTTTTGAAATTGATAGTTTTATCCTCAAATTGCACATTCTTCTTGGGGCTCATCTGCTTTCTACTGTGTTATCACTTTGAAGATCTTGCTCCTAACTGTTTGTCCATGGAGTGTATATATTGTTTTGTCAGTGAATTTGTTATGATAATAACTTTTTGTTGTCTGTAGCATTGTGCAATGGGTCTTGGTTTGGTGGGATTGGATTTTAGAGGCCTGCTTCCTCCACTTTTTGAAGAGTAATTAAGCATTTTCATTTTGTACATCGTAATTTTTACTGTACATTTATGTTTTTAGCCACCTTTGCCATCTTAGCTAACATCATTTCGATCTTTCCAGTGCAGTGCTTAATCTATTTTCAAAGAATATGATGACAACAGTTGAAAATTTTCAGGTATATATCCTAATTGATGAAAACTTTCACTGTGAAGTATTGTACAACTTACATAAGTCCTGTTTACTGTTCTGTAATGTTTCTTCTGCCAGAAAGCCAACTATCAAGATTTTGTTTCTTTACAAATTTTGTTACCCATCTGTCCATCTCTTCAGCCTTTTTGAATTTTGATCTCAATGAAGTTCATCTTATGTTCATGGACCATAATTCCCACATCACAAAAGAAACTCAATGGCAGTCTTGTTAAAAAAGTGCATTGTTTTTACGTACTCCTGTCGTTGATCTTGTACTTTGTCCATTTTTGCTATGGAAGAATGTACACCCCCCCCCCCCCCCCCCACCCCCCACCCCACCCACCACCACCACCAAAAAAAAAATTACATGATAAATAGTTTTTTTGGTAATCTTTCTGAAACTTGTAGAGAAACTAATTGCCAAAAAAGTACGTGTTGTCTTCATCAGTGCTTTTGATGCAATGAACATACTTTGATGTTGGCCCTCTGTTAGGTGGTCTTAGATTCACATCGTTGGGTTCCTCTACCATCTGTTGGCTTTACGAGTTTACGACCAATGGTGCAATTGATGAAAGCCAGGATGACATAACTCCACCTTCTGTGTTGATGGAACATCCACCTCTTGCAGTATTTGTTAATTGTAGGTACACTATTTAATGTACTATGCTGGTCTACGTTTGTTACAATAACTGTTTATTATTGCTTCCATTATTAGGTAGTTTGAAGTGTAGCATTTGTTAATCCCATACTCGAGTATTAATTTTTTTGGGTATAAACGTACCAAGGACGTGAGAATATTCAAGTAACTTATCTTCGACGAGATTTGCCCTAGATGACTTCTGTCATTTTAAGTATTTAGATCTCATCTGAACTGAATAATCCCCATACTTGAGTATTAATTTTTTTTGGGTATAAATATACCAAGGACGTGAGCATATTCAAGTAACTCATCTTCGACGAGATTTGCTCTAGATGACTTCTCTGTCATTTTAAGTATTTAGATCTCATCTGGAACTGAATAATTTTAACTTGTTTATGCTTGCCTACTAGTGCTAATAAATAATCAATCTTATAAATGATCATCAAATGGTATCATATATTACTATAAACAATTTATCCTTCAGAAGGTGTGATGCAGAAGTTCTATATCTAACTAGAAATGCATTATGATGAACCTGGTCTGATGGATGAGTATCCTCATATTGATGGAGTGGGGTTATGCTGCAGAATGATTTAACTTCAAGTCACTAAGAGTTGTACGAGTGAAAGATTAAACTAGGCTACTTATCATACTTCACTTTTCATAATGTTTTAATTTTGTAAGTTCAGATTAAATTTATAAGCTGGACTAACTAATGAAGTTTATGTGGGATTCTCCTCCCCCTCTACTCTCTTCTTTCCCAGAATCCTGACCAAGCACTTCCTTTCCCTTCTCTCCCTTTCTCTTTACAGAAAATTACGTGATGTTTCAAGAAACAAAACAACAATATTTAACTAAAAAGAAGAAACATGATAAGAATGCTGACTGACTATTACTTCCCTACAACTATGTTCAAGTCAAGATATTTTCCCTCTCATGAATGTAATCAAACATATCAATTTCCAAGTAAATTATCATCCACTATCCAGCTTCGAAAATTAGGGTGAGGCCGGCTCGGAGCAAGTACTTGGCTTCTTGGATTTCGCCTTATTGAGCTTGGCCTTGACCTCAGTAGCCTTTGGCTGAAGGGACATTCAGGAGAGAGAGGAGGGAGAGGGTGTCAATGGTTGGGATGGTGATTGGTGTTTTGGGTAGTGTCGGAGTGAAGAGTAAGATCTGAAAAAACTAACATTTTTCATATTTTTATATCTAAATAGAATTTTATGATATTTGCAAGTTTGATCCTTTCAAATGGTTTTGTCAACATCCTAATGGCAGGAGGTAAAGGGAGGAGGGAAATAATCAGTAAGAACACGGGAGTTTCTTGATATTTGACACTGTTATGTTCTGTTAAGGCTTGGTTTGGTATTGCTTATCATGTCTGCTTTTGCTTATTTTTTTGAAAATGAGTCAAAAACTTGTTTGATGTTTTGGAAGTGGAAGTTTGTCCAAAAAACTGGCTTATGATAGTCGAAGTTTTATCCTTTCAAATGATAAAGTGGAAGTTTGTCAACATTCTAATGGCATGAGGTAAAGGGAGGAGGGAAAAAAATCAGTAAGAACACTAACTCTGCGGAGTTTCTTGATATTTGACCCTGATATGTTTGTATCCCACACCACTATTGTGTCCTTATCTGTGTGTTGTATATATTTGTACAACATAGTCGTTTCATTTTCCTTTTTTCTTCTCTATTCTTTCTAGTTGAACAATGCTTCATATTCTATATCGCTAGAATTTATAACATGAAAGGGTGTCATCAACAACTAACATGCCAGTATGATTCTGTTCTTGATTTAGCATCTCGAATCATTTTATAACAACAATGAAGTGATGATTAGTCATCTGAATAGCTCCTCGGCAATTGAAAGTCACTATGCGATATATATTGAAATTAGTAGAGTCATTTCTTAATATTTACATTAGGTTTCAATATTCTGACAATATACTGAACTTCGTGAGTAACCAGGTTAATAATTATACGAGTTAATATCATCCAATTATTCCTGATATTGTGTATATTTTGAAACTTGCCCTTGCTTTGCATCATGTGGAACATTTACCTGCCCAATGTGATTGTATAACTTGGTCTAAACTTTTTGCATTTTGTCTTTTGATTTCAGTTTATTTACATCTTAGTGCACTATGAAGGTGTCATAAAGTAAGATCGCTAGAACCATGATAACATATTTCATCATTTTTCTTGCTACTGTTTATACTCCCGCAATTGTGGAGGGTTTCTCGTGGTTGAATGATCTTAGGCTTGTATTATTACGCAAAAGGTCTACCTACATACCAACTGGCTTTTGTGGTTTTGCGGCAAGTCCCTTTCTCACTCGATACTATGATGGCTAAGAAATTAGCACCAATTTGTCGATTGGCAGTTATTTGTGTATGATCCGTTAGATCTTTCCCCAACCATGTGTTTTGGCACTTGGTTTAATGTCTTCATTTTTTTTTGTTCCATCTGTTTTGCAGGTGTTTCAGCTGCTATGAATGAATTACGACCATGTGCTATAGTGTATCAAGCTGTTGCCTCTCCAAATATGGACTATGATACACAAGAGACATGGTCCATGTAAGCAGGGGCGGATCCGGAAACTATAGTTGGGGTGAGCTACCAAAATTTTGGGTGGGCTGGAAGTAGAAAAATTCATATAAAAAAATATATATATGGAAAGAATGTAATTTTATTTTTTTTTGCGGTGAGCTCCAGCTCAAACCCTCCCCCCTCTTCCCTTTGGATCCGCCCCTGCATGTAAGAGTAATGCTAGATGGACCAAAGACTTCACACAACCGGCCAGAGTATCAACATTTTCAACCACCACACCGCAAAGCCTTTATCCCAGGACCAACTTATTCGGGTTGGCTAAGCGAAAGCTCATCATCCATTAATTATTAACTCTACTCACACGAGCAAAAACCCCTATATTTTTTGAAAGCAAACAATTTCTTCTAAAACATATCACACAACAATGAAAGATTTTGGGAATATGATTTTTTTGAAAGATTACATCAGCCAGGAGATGGCATAAACACAACATCGCTGTGCTACGTCTGCATGATAGATGTACTTAAAACAGACTTTTAGCACTGACCATATATCTATCATCATCATCATCATCACTTCCATCCAAGACTTACCCCATAACAATGGCCACTACCACCTTCCCCTTAGTCGGAGGCTCGATCGCGTAGATCGACGACATCGCCGGCACCAGCAGCCTGTCCGTCAGCGGGTACCCGGGGCCGCCGACGACCCACCCACGCACCCTTCATCATCCCGGCGGCCGCGCTCTGATAAAGCGCAGACTTCTCGAGGACCTGGTCGTCGGGCATTGACCCGGGCCAGCCGATGGAGGCGTCGGTGAAGGCCCCGTCGGGGTCCACATTATCGAGTACGAGGTCTTCTGGTTGCGCTCGGTGTGCCCACGCTCACCTTCGGCACGACAACGTTGGGGATGCCGGACGCCGACTCGAACCACGACTTTATGCGCTCGGCCGCGGTCGGGTTGGTAGGTTCCAAGATAACCTTAATCTGAAATTGGAGCATATGTGAAGTGATTTGACATTTCTAGGTCAAATGAAAGCAGAAATTGGGAATTAGAAAGGAGATTTGGGGAAGAACATCTTGTATTTGAATATGAAAAATAGCGGAAAAGTACAAATATAAAGAAAGGCAAATAAACTGGAATTGAAAGCAAAGGAAAATGAAAGTTGCAACAATTTTCTGATACTCATCTGTCTCTCTCTTCTCTTATTTATAGCAGCAGGTGGCTTAATGCTGAGGTGGCACTTGTGGTCACTGATGCTCTTTGATTGGTCCCTGCAGTGGTGAGCTGGCTGCTGAGTTGGCAAAAGCAACTAACTGAATAACTGCCAAGGAAAAGGAATAGTGCTACACTCTTCTCTGAAACGATCCAACAGTGAAGAGAGCCACTGCTACACACTGATCTGTGCATTTAGGTTCGTATCAACTCCCTCCCCCTTAAATTGACCTTGTCCCAAGGTCAATAGAAGAGTAATTTGGATTCCTGGATCCCACACCATAACATAGAAACTGGCACTAGTAACTTCTGCATCAGCAACAAATTTGTTGGCCACAACTACATCAGTAGGCAATAAGAGTGATACTCTTAGATTTTGCCTTCTCAAAGAGTGCAGTTGCAAGTGCAAGCTTGTCTCCCTCACCAAGAGGTGAACCAACTGAGTACCCTTGAGCCTTACAGAATATGAATGTAATTGCCCCTCCAAGAAGAAGGATATCAACCTTTTCAAACAGTGACTCGATTACGCCAATATTGGAGGAAACCTTTGAGCCACCAGCAATGGCAGCAAAAGGTCTTGTGGGGTTTGATACATCCCCAACAAGATAACCAAGTTCCTTTTGCATAAGGAAACCTGCAACAACTATCTTCAGATTTTTTTTACAACTCTTTCAGTCGAAGCATGAGCCCCATGTGTCGTGCCAAAGACATCATTCACATGTAAATCAACAAGAGATGCAAGCTTCTTTGCAAACTCAGGATCATTCTTTTTCTTAAATTTTGCTTGTAACTTCTCCTCATTCCCAGGCCAGACAAAACCCGAGAACTGGAAAATGTTCCTCTTCATCTTTGGCTTCCTTCCAAAGAGGAATGTATGATGAACTTGTAGACTGTCATGAACTTTTCTTTTTTGATAGTTCAAAAACAACATTTGGAATGTCCTGCAGCATCATTCCGGATCCCTGCTTGATCGAGAGCGACTGTCTTCACCTCTTCCACAGTAAGGTAAGTGTTACCAATAGATGCATTTTTGTCTCCATTGATTGTATCAGTATAGTGAAACACAATATCATCATCACGCGTTCTTAGTATGGTTTTGAAGTCACAACTTCCTTGCAAGGCAAAGCATGTAGCTCTCATGAGGCTGCTTGATATTACGTTTGATACTTCCCTCCTTAAACTAGAAGGATTAACTAATTGCAGTTTACTGAACTTCAAAGAGTAGCTCTGTGGAAAGCAGGTTCCCACGATAGAAGAGAAAGCATGTGCTGCAACAAACAAAGCCATTTCTGCCTGTGCAAACTAGCCTTTTGAAGGTTCTAGCTCGTCCACAAAATGGCTCTTTGGATGCCATTCCACCTCGAAGAAGGGAAGACTGATAGGACAGGCAGGGCAAGCTGCGGATATGCTCTGTAACCCAGTTCCTGGATCCCAAATCATGTAAGCAGTCTGAGATTGGAGAACAGAAACTTCATACCTTGTTAAGGATGCCATAAACTCAATCAACTCTGGATTTTCTTCCAATGAAATACTTTTATCTGATAACACTGTAGCAAATGACTTGTTAGGAGTACAATCTTCCTGACTACTCAATCCTAAATTGTGTCTTGTGTATCCTGTTACCAGAGGTGTTGTGGTCGACAAGTTTGAAACCAGATGTAAGGAAGGCTGTCACGTTCCGATCCCGCAGAGTCCTTTCGTCCTCGCTTCGGACTCTTTGAGACCGATCGTCCTCGCTAAGGCGTGATGTCGTGCAAGCCTAAGTTGTGCTTGCACAAGGCCAAGACCTGAAGCAAGACAAAATAGACAAGATTGACAATACGCAGCGGAACATATTGCAGATAATTGAAGCAGCATCGGACATATTTCAGGATACATGCATTGAACACAATGGTAACAAGAAACAATTTTCTTTATTGATTTTATTTGAACAATTTAAAATGCTCTCGATTCTCTCTGATACAATGTTACATTCTCTCAGAACTTTACAGATTACAATGATCTCGTTCCCATACATTACATCCATTTATATACAAAATCAACTTTTGCAACAGATGTCATCTCTTGGCATCTCTTCTGATTTCTGGCTCCTGAGGATGAGGCTCGGGCTATCGCTTCGAACTATCATTCTCAATGCATATTGCACCTGCATGCAGACTGATGGTGGGCCAGTATATCAGCATACTGGTAATTGTGAACAAAGAGCTACATTTGTCTGAAACGATCATTGTTCATTTAGTGAGAAAATATTTCTTGTGATATGATCTTGCTACTTTTACTTAGGTTCATTCCATGCATACATAGTCAGTTTACATTCTTTGAAAACATCTTTGAAAAGCCACAATTTATTTCAGTTCATTTGAAGCATACTGGGGACTATTCAATTCAAGCACGAGGACTATTCATTTCATGTGCAGTGCACAGCGTGTTTCATGAGCATAATCATTTCTCTGTTCAAGCAATACTTATGGACAATTATAAGCACGATACCATATCTTTTCTTTAAAGGGGACATAGCATTTCATTGTATAGATAATCCCTACAAGCAATTTGTCAAAGACTTAAGCAATACATATGTATCACTTTTAGGTGATTCTTACCATAGCCGACCGTCCATCCCTGCACAAGACAAGGATTAGCATAAATATGATAAAATCAATATTGTTTCATGTTCGTCTCTGCATAGTTAGTTCTTAGCAAAATTGTAGTGACCCGCTCCGCCCTAGCGGAACGCCGATTCCAAACGGCAAGTGCAACGACTCAAACGAGCCGTCGACCCGAAGAGTTGCTTCGTCCCGATGAAGTATCGATGCGAATCGATGCAAGGCTTACATTGGCCCGACAGGATGAATTCAGACTTAGACTTTCAAAGGCGCGCTCGGAATATCGCTCGGCCGATGCGAACATCGCTAAGGTGGGTGGCTCCGATGAACCCGTCTTTGCTTAGCCTATGCACATAATAATGCGGACACAAACACGAGAATCGCTAGGCGATAACATCTTGCATGCTAATAAATGACCCAACGCACCTAGCTAAGGGAATAATCCCAACTTGTATGCTTGTATAGAATATGGAAAGTAACATGGAAAATACGAGAACTCTCGCCCGCGCTCCATGCTCGTGCTACGGCACAAGCCTACGTTGATGCTCCCTATACGTCCAAACAATCAAACAATGAATGGGTTACAACAATGAAACGGAAAGACTATCAATATAGTCGCACCGTGTAGATTATAGCAACATTGAAAGGCTATGGGACCGATGGGTCGCCAAGGCGACTCCCATACGAGGAGTCGTGTAATGTATAAATGAAAGAGCAAACGAATAAGTGAATCAACGAATGAATACGTGAATGAATCGATGAACTAATGAACAAGTGAAAGAAAGAAAGAAAAGGAAAGGAAACTTGAAAAGATAAGAAAAGAAAGAAGGATTAGCGACAGGTGTGACGGGCACGTGCATCGGGGCTCGCTACCCGCGCTGCACGGACGCCAACCTGGTCGATAACGTAAGATGGCTAAGGGTTAGCCTATGGCTCAAGGGCAGCCGTTAAGTTAAAATGATAATAAAATACGAAATGGTCGTGGACAAACGGTACGAGCGAGGGGTGGCGTATGCTGTGCCGTAAAGAGAAAGGGATTCCGCGGCACTGTCAAAGTGTGAAGGACTAGCCGATCCGGACGGAATCAAAAAGGGGCTTACGGACGACCTGGGTGGGGGCTTGGCCACAACGGGAAACGTAAGTGCGGGGTATTTTCAAGATACTATCAGGGTGCACCAGCCGCACAGCATGATAGGTGAGGAAAATACCAAGGGGAATATGTCCAGGATGGCTTGTAAAGCCAGCGACCGGTGCATATAGAGTTAAGTGGGCTTTGCTGGTGGCCATCCACGCGCAAGTCCTTGCATTGAAATCAAAGTAGTCTAAGTTAAATGAACAAGTGCCTACTGAATGACTTGAAATGTGCCACTCCAAAATGATAATGAGTACAAATGAGTTAAAGAATGCGTCTACGTTATGTTATTACACATGAACTGTTGTCTAACTTGGTTTGCTCTGAACAGGGAAGGCCGGACGGTAAGTATGGGTAAGTTGTGCATGTATTTCCATGCGACACTTGAAATCGGTAACACGGGATAGGTTATATCATTTGCCATGTAAATGACCCTAAGGCAAGATTAGAAAGACAATGAATGATAGAGATGCACACAAGTAAATGGAACGTGTTTGGTAATGATAGTGATTATGGGCGAGCTAGCCTCCCCACCAGTGCATAACAATGTACTGATAACCCCACAGTCTACTTGCAGGATGCAGGAGACGCCGGCGGGTGCGGAGCTTCAATCGAACGTGCTAAGGCGCGGAGCTATCTCTGGGCCTTGGAGCGTTGCAAGGAGCGGGAGCACCATATACGGGACATAATGTATCGGAACACCGCCATGAATCATTCCATCTTGTAAGCCACTTGGCACGCCTTTTATGTTTCAGAGAGAGAGAGAGAGCTTGAGCGACTTGTAATATCGGCCTAGCGCCGCTTGTAAACTCGTTGAATATCAATAAAGAATTTGGTTTCGCTTCAATTGTGTTCATTTATATTCCGCTGCAAATGGGGACACTCTGTGCGACTCTGTGGCCTAGAACTCAAATCGGCCGTTTCTGGACTTGGCCTTGCACGGGCGCAACCTAGGCCCGTGCGGCATCACGCCTTAGCGAGGACGATCGCTCCTACGGGAGCGGGGCGTGACATAGTGGTATCAGAGCACGGCTTTACGTCCTTGGACTTCATTTCGATTCTCTCAGTTTTGAAAGCTCGCGTTGGAAACAAAAGAAGTGTATGCTCTCTCTCGTGGTGCATTGGGATGTTCCATACAATAAGTCTAATATTGCAAAAGCTCGTACGAGTACTCGGTTGCACGGGACCGATAGGCGATGGCCTTTGTGCCACTACGACGGACCGATAGGCGATGGCCTTTGTGTCACTACGACGGACTTGATAGGCGATGGCCTTTGTGCCGAACCACGACGGACTCGAGTCGGACGAAAACTAAATGCTAAGAGTTAGCAAACGCGAGGCATGCTTGAATAGGCTTACGTTGACGATAGCAAACGGGTACACGAGACCGGAGTATTATTCGAACGGGATGGTTTTGCACGCAGCCTTTTGGCTAAGTTGTGCGGAGTATCGCGCACCTAGACCCTTTGGTGCAAACGAGTTGCGAAACGAGAATAAGTGAGCGTGCAAACTTGAATGTGGTCCGAACGGGATGGTTAAGCGGTACAACTTAGTCCGCGTGTCGCGCACCTCGACTCTTGGGTGCCATCGGGTTGCGAGCGATATCAACGTATCGCTCGATCGAGAACGGAGATACACTTTGAGTGTGTATCGATAGGAACGTTATCGAGTTAACGCTTAGGCGCACTCGAAGGATCGATTTGGATCTTGAGGATTATTGCGAACGACTTAATGCGTCGCAACGGCGCGAACGACTACGCTAGCGATTCGTTGAACGAATCGATAAGACGTCTTAGCGCGTGGCGCAAACGTGATTGAGGATTAGACCGTATGGCTCGAATCCGAGTGGTGTATGGACGTCTTGGAAATAGTTCGAGCGAAATCGAGGATTATGAGTATGTCGGCGAGGCGATGCGGTCGCGCAAAGCCTTAGAACGCGTCACGCTTAGTTTGTCGTGACTTCGATGTCCCGAACGAGATGTCATTTGGACAACTTGTCGTTGGGCAACGCGAGTTAGAAAATGAATGGTCTTGATCGAGGAAACTTAGAGGATCGTGCGTATGATTTCGGATGGATTCAAATGAAGTGTGACTTGGGTTTGAAATTGATCTTGAATATCGAGGAAATTGTGGAATATCCAACTCGGACAATAGCATCAGTCGCACGACTCGAAATTGGTTGCAAAGGAAGATCGTCAGGTTACGCATATCGTCGATGGTATTGAGACGTATCAAAGATCGATATGCGATAACCCGGGGGCACTCTGACTCGGCGAATGACGATCGTGCAAATGTTACTGTTCCGTTGGATGCTATACTTGAGTTGTAATGAATGTGTCGAGGAAAAGATAGACTTGGCTCGAGGATTTTCTAGTTGAACGCATGACGGTCGAACTATCGAATAGAGATCTTGGCTTGGAGGAAATGGAATGTTTGGATTTGCTTCGTTGATAACCACAACGTTGACGTTCTTGTCTTATGCGAGCGCAACTCCAGCCTCGCACATGCGTCACGCCGGATTATGACGATCACTCCGCGTGAGCGCTGATATGGTGATTCATACAGCGGGAGTGATTGAACTTGGATGGCGTGACAATCTGATTGCTTCGACTTGTGGTTTGACGCGAAGGTGGACTCGAGATTGAATTTGTGTGCTTGAAGAATTGAACTTGAGGATTGAGTAGGTCCAATCCACGTATCGAGAATGGGTTAGTCTAAAACTCAAACAAAAAGTTACGCCCCGATGAGAATGATTATTCCACGGGAGCGTTGCATGGTGATTCATGAACCGCCGTGGATAATCGGACTCGCGTGAAATTGGGGCGCAATGTATTGTCGAGCTGGATGACCTCGTGATCGAATACATGAATTGGTTAGAACTGGTGATTGAATAGAATTGAATATGGGCAACGTAAGTCTTGATGCGAATTAGGTGATCATGCTCGATGTTTAGAAATCTGAGTGACGCGAGCTTGGGTAGAAATCCCCGTACAAACGAACAAGTGGTTTGACCATAGGATTTGGGGCGAGCGTCGCGCAACGACCTTGCACGATGAGCCACGGACTTGACGTGTAACTATGACCTTGTGAGCTGACCTAGCGGATAGGCGGACGACCCTATGCCGAGTGATTGAACCTGTGCGATGGCATTTAAAGTATCGTCTGGACGGACGATAGACTTTGGCAACAAGACTTAGAGTAGGACGGAGAATTAGGAATGTGCGTGAACGACGACGAGATCGGCCCCAAACGAAGGGAATGATAGGAATGGATGTTGCGCAAGTAAAGTTGGAATGACGAATTGAATCATTGGTCGGAAGACGTACTCGATGATAGTGCAATACTTGGTCTCGAATCGGACGGAAATTACTTAGACTTGGTCGACCCCGCTAAAAGAAATCATACTGATTTCGTGGACAATAACGCTTGAGAAGCGAATCGAATCGTCTTGAGGACCGAGATAAACGATATGTGATATACACAAGAGTTCGGTTTTAAATCGAAGTTAGCAAAACGATCGGCAAATCGAAACTATCACGAGTAGCTTGTCCGACTTCGCTAGTCGCTAAGCTTGGTTGAAATGTACGTATTCGGGGGACGCCTTGAATCCGTGCACGATCCAAACTCAGCGATATGATGAACTCGAATGCAGCTGCAAGTGGGTGTTGCGATGCGCATAAATGAAAGTAAGTTTGCCTCAGCCTACGACACTCGTATTTGACGAATTTCAACGCACCTCGTACGACCGTTTCAGTCCCATGATATGTCAAAAAGCAACCGAGTCGAAGAAACACTTAAATTGAATAAGTGCCATCAACTCTAAAATGAATGAAAAAGTTATTCAATAAAATCGACCAAACGTACGCGATGCGAAACTTGGAAGGGTATCGAATATAGTTCGGTGCCATAGAACGATAAAGCCGTTCGATAGGGATTGTCTAAGAAACACGACGACGCGAGTTAGGAAATGGTAGGATGACCTGCACTCAGGAAGTCTCGAGGACGAGACTTATTTTGAGTGGTGTATTATGTAGTGACCCGCTCCGCCCTAGCGGAACGCCGATTCCAAACGGCAAGTGCAACGACTCAAACGAGCCGTCGACCCGAAGAGTTGCTTCGTCCCGATGAAGTATCGATGCGAATCGATGCAAGGCTTACATTGGCCCGACAGGATGAATTCAGACTTAGACTTTCAAAGGCGCGCTCGGAATATCGCTCGGCCGATGCGAACATCGCTAAGGTGGGTGGCTCCGATGAACCCGTCTTTGCTTAGCCTATGCACATAATAATGCGGACACAAACACGAGAATCGCTAGGCGATAACATCTTGCATGCTAATAAATGACCCAACGCACCTAGCTAAGGGAATAATCCCAACTTGTATGCTTGTATAGAATATGGAAAGTAACATGGAAAATACGAGAACTCTCGCCCGCGCTCCATGCTCGTGCTACGGCACAAGCCTACGTTGATGCTCCCTATACGTCCAAACAATCAAACAATGAATGGGTTACAACAATGAAACGGAAAGACTATCAATATAGTCGCACCGTGTAGATTATAGCAACATTGAAAGGCTATGGGACCGATGGGTCGCCAAGGCGACTCCCATACGAGGAGTCGTGTAATGTATAAATGAAAGAGCAAACGAATAAGTGAATCAACGAATGAATACGTGAATGAATCGATGAACTAATGAACAAGTGAAAGAAAGAAAGAAAAGGAAAGGAAACTTGAAAAGATAAGAAAAGAAAGAAGGATTAGCGACAGGTGTGACGGGCACGTGCATCGGGGCTCGCTACCCGCGCTGCACGGACGCCAACCTGGTCGATAACGTAAGATGGCTAAGGGTTAGCCTATGGCTCAAGGGCAGCCGTTAAGTTAAAATGATAATAAAATACGAAATGGTCGTGGACAAACGGTACGAGCGAGGGGTGGCGTATGCTGTGCCGTAAAGAGAAAGGGATTCCGCGGCACTGTCAAAGTGTGAAGGACTAGCCGATCCGGACGGAATCAAAAAGGGGCTTACGGACGACCTGGGTGGGGGCTTGGCCACAACGGGAAACGTAAGTGCGGGGTATTTTCAAGATACTATCAGGGTGCACCAGCCGCACAGCATGATAGGTGAGGAAAATACCAAGGGGAATATGTCCAGGATGGCTTGTAAAGCCAGCGACCGGTGCATATAGAGTTAAGTGGGCTTTGCTGGTGGCCATCCACGCGCAAGTCCTTGCATTGAAATCAAAGTAGTCTAAGTTAAATGAACAAGTGCCTACTGAATGACTTGAAATGTGCCACTCCAAAATGATAATGAGTACAAATGAGTTAAAGAATGCGTCTACGTTATGTTATTACACATGAACTGTTGTCTAACTTGGTTTGCTCTGAACAGGGAAGGCCGGACGGTAAGTATGGGTAAGTTGTGCATGTATTTCCATGCGACACTTGAAATCGGTAACACGGGATAGGTTATATCATTTGCCATGTAAATGACCCTAAGGCAAGATTAGAAAGACAATGAATGATAGAGATGCACACAAGTAAATGGAACGTGTTTGGTAATGATAGTGATTATGGGCGAGCTAGCCTCCCCACCAGTGCATAACAATGTACTGATAACCCCACAGTCTACTTGCAGGATGCAGGAGACGCCGGCGGGTGCGGAGCTTCAATCGAACGTGCTAAGGCGCGGAGCTATCTCTGGGCCTTGGAGCGTTGCAAGGAGCGGGAGCACCATATACGGGACATAATGTATCGGAACACCGCCATGAATCATTCCATCTTGTAAGCCACTTGGCACGCCTTTTATGTTTCAGAGAGAGAGAGAGAGCTTGAGCGACTTGTAATATCGGCCTAGCGCCGCTTGTAAACTCGTTGAATATCAATAAAGAATTTGGTTTCGCTTCAATTGTGTTCATTTATATTCCGCTGCAAATGGGGACACTCTGTGCGACTCTGTGGCCTAGAACTCAAATCGGCCGTTTCTGGACTTGGCCTTGCACGGGCGCAACCTAGGCCCGTGCGGCATCACGCCTTAGCGAGGACGATCGCTCCTACGGGAGCGGGGCGTGACAAAAATATTCTTGACACATGCAGACTCGATTGGCAGCTGTGACTTTCCGGTTCAGCTCTGCACCAACCAACACCTATCTATATGATGGTCCATGGAAAATCCCATGATTAGCCGCTGTGACTCTTGGGTTCAGCTCGTCGCTAAGGACGTTGATGCAACACTCGAGGTCTCTTGCACCTCTAGGTGTCTAGACAATCTCTTCTAGGCCGATCGGCTCCCAGTGTCCTGGAAACCGTCGAGAGATCTAATGACCTTGTATACAAGTTGTCCGAGACCAATGCATGAATACAACATCTAGCAGATAAACTCTTGGAGGGGCAATGTGTAACACCCAGTTTTTCAGATGAGGGTAATTTTGTAATTATAATTATTATTTATTGATAATTATTTCATATTATGATTTTTGGTGATTTTTAATCATTTTTAAACTAGTTAAAATTATGACTTGTGATTTTGACATTTTACTATTGTTTGGTTTTAATTTCGAGGAATTTGTCACCCCCAGTTTTCAGGAACAGGAGTATTTTTGTCATTTTGTATTTTTGAAATATTTTTGAAATTTATTTTATTATTTATGATATTGTTTTGGGATTATTTGAGTCGGGTTCGAATTTCAGCTCAATCCGACTTGAAACGGGAACCCGGGGGTAGTTTGACTCTAGTGGGACCCACACACTAGTTAGGCATGACCCACATGATATTAATTTTAGTCCACATGATAGAAATATTTTAGTTAGAGGTTAGACTAATTATTATGGATAAGGTTAGTGTGATTAGAGACTTTAGAATGACTAATTTAGCCCCAACCAATTAGCCCTTTCCTAATACTCATAGAATAGGTTAGTAGGGCTTTTGGACTTTTCCTAATAGGACAAAACCACCTTTATGGCCAGCCACAATAAGGATATGGTTGAGCCTCCCATTTGTCATTATCCATCTATTTTTCTCTCTCTTGTTCTTCTCCAAATTCCTAGAGAGCAATCCCTAGCAATTTCTCCACCAAATCCTTCCATTTCGCCACCAAATCTTCTTCTTTCCTTCTCCATTCTAGCCAAGGAGGAAGCTACCCAAGTTTGGGAGGATTCGGAGCTCGTTCGTGTCCTTTTGGAATCTCTACGTGTCGGTGTCGCTCCGGGAAGGTTTTTCTTCGATTCGATCTACCGGGAGGTATAAATCCCTTCTCCTTTTCATTTTTTCATGCATATAGGTCTATTTTGAACCCATAGGAATGACCCCCATGGTTGTATCTCCATTTGTGTCCATTTTGTGTCCATTTGGAGGTCATAGGAGTATCCTTTGTGTTGTGGATGTGTTCATGTTACATATATAGATTTTTATATATATATATAGTAATGAGAGTGTATCTATATTTATATATGTAATAAATGGTTCATGATGATTATATAATCAAGTTTGTGAGTGTGGTTCCTCATATTATTATTGCTATTATTGTTGTGGATAATTAGGATATATATTGTGTATTCTTTTGGCTCAAACTATCTAAATCCGTCATGATTTTTATCCACGTTTTTAATTTCAGCTCTAACTTAGAAATGTCATAACTTCTAGCTCAAAGCTCGGTTTAATCTCCCGTTTTTTTAAAAGAAGCGTATTGAAGTTAGCTTTCCAAAAACATGTATTAATAGGCCTAATTCTTTCTGTAACTTTCTGGAGAATTATTTGAGTGTCAGCTGTACGAAAGACAAACGCGTTCTCGGTGTTTTCGCGATTCCGGGAGTTTTCGGAAACGAAAACGCGATCCGTTTGAAGTTTCGGAAAGCTAACACATAGATCTATAACATACTTTAATCCTAGATTTTAATTTATGCTGAGATGGTACAGTATTGATTATTAGTAGGAGTTACTATTCGGCATATGCATTTTGTGCACCCTTGTGTGTAATATAATGTTCTATTTGATTTTAACCCATGTTAATGTATATACATTATGTAATTAAATAGAGAATGCAAGCATGAGTAATTGTTTAAATAAATGATGTATGAGGTGTAAGTATCCTATCTAATGTAAGCATGTATAAGTATGACTTGTAATGAATATGTAGGTTCCATAGTATGTAATGTATGGTGCATATAGTAGTGCAAGAGAATAAATGAATGATGAATGAATGCAAGCATGAATGTAATGTAATAATAGATGTAATGTATGCAATATATAAGTTAATGAGATGTAATGTTCTATGTTAACACAAATCCTATATTACCTCATGTACCCCCTTACACTATGTTGACACTATCACACTTGACACATTGTTCACTTACACTTTGACACTCTTTCATATGTATATACTATGTATGCCCATTTAACCCTCACTTGCCCCTTTGCCATGTTCACATACACACACATAGCCTCTTAAATAAGTATTTATGAATATAGTTAACTTAGCTATGTATGTATATTATATATATGTTAGCATATTGTGTTGTAATATATAAGTTTATATAACCATTTGAAATGCCATGATTATAGACCTAATGTTAATACCAATATATGCATGTGTATATATGTGTAGACATATATAGCTTAAAGTAATAGATTACCTAGTGTATATCCAATGTGAATTCTTGCCTAGTTGAGTATTGAATAATTGCATGCTATATAGAGTTGGGTGTATGTTGGCTTGTATAGCCTTGTATTGATGTGTGCTTGCTAGGATAGTCTTGGTTAGGCCTAGTAAGACTTGCTGGGTTAGGACATGACCTAGTTTGACCTAGTTTGACTAGTGCAGTTGACCAGAGTTGACCAAGGGTTGACTTTGGCCTAGTTTGACCTAGATTCATGTAGAATGCATTGTAGTGCTTTATATTACCCTTCTGGACATGTTGTGACTTGTGCTGTTCTAATTAGGAGCCAGACACCTCTCATCGGACAGTATATTTATTTTGGACATTCAGACATCAGGCGAGTACATTCTCTGATAGTTCTTTCATTATTTGATGATTAATGTGATTCAGTTCTAGTATAGTTCTATTTGATTCTCTGTCACAACATGTATTAATATTTTAGATTCATTTACTCGTAATACATGTACTTGATTTGTCTAACCCTATTACTCGAATCACTCACAAGACTCATCTACTCGAAACACCTACAAGTATTAAATGTACAAATCATACAAGAATCATCATTACAAGAACGATAGCCATCGCTGCTGGGCCGGTATGCGATGTGCCGTATTCAACAAGAATCACCAAACAAGAATGATAGCCATCACCGCTTGGCCGAGCGTGCGATGTGCCGTATTACAAGAATGATAGCCATCACCGCTTGGCCGAGCGTACGATTTGCCGTACTCATTACAAGAATCACCTACAAGGATTAGTGTACAAGAATCTTACAAGAATCACTTCACTCAAATCATTGAGAAGAATCATCTACTAGAATCATCATGTATAAGAATCATTTACTAGACTCAATTGTATTAGACTCACATTGGGATTACACTCAACTTATATTATACAAACTGGACTTATAACATGTTACCCTAGTTCAGTTAGATCTTATTTTACAGTCTTCTTTGCCATCATTCTTCTTTTATTTCATTACCTTACTTTCCTTGTACCTTTGCTATTTCTCTACATCATTACCTGTATAAAACTGCCATATTCATCAATAAAACTGTCTATAACTGCTTTATAGTTCTCTGTCATTTAATTGGGATTTCTTGATGAGTTGTACTCGTTCCTGTCCTGACTGGACCTGTTGATAAATTTTACAGATAGCCTGAAGGTTGCCTGCTAGCCTAGAGGAGACACAGTAGAGGTTGTATAGTTAGTTATTTCAGTTGTATTGAGTTGTATTTATTCTATGGATTACTGTATTGAGCTTTGAGATGTATTTCTGGGTTTATGTATCTTAAACACTTAGACTTCTATCTCCTGTATCTCTTTTGGATTTCATGTTTTATCTATCCTCATCATGCTCTACCTTAGATGTGATTGAGTCTGTATCTGCTATGTCATCCCCATTCGGGGAGTATAAACTGTTTAGTCTTATACTGTTAGATGCATTGAGACCTATGACAGCGTTCTACCGTCGACACTGCGGCGTAGGCTGGGCGTTGTTACGTTCTCGTGCCCTAACTCTAGGGTGCGGGTCGTAACACGTTTTTAGTGGTGGCGCATGCAGGTCGAGTTAATGTAGTGGTATTCGAACTAGAGTATCACTACAGCCTGCAGTAGGATTAGGATATTTTGGAGGTACTCAATCACATTAGGAAAAACTCTTAATCAGATTCTTTTTTGTCAAAAATTGTTGCTTATTGACTTTCCTTGAATATAAACTGTCCTCCTTTGAATTTTTTGCTTCATTCTCAGAAATTGCTCCTTGTTTTGATCTGTTTTCATGATGGTTATGAAGACAGGATCTCATCACTTCGGTTCGGGGGATACTATCGAGAGGCTGGCCACCTCTCGTCCTGTTCATCAGGGCCTCGATACCGCAGCTTCTCTTGTGCCGACTCAGGTTGGCATTTTTGCTACATTGGAGGTGCACCTCCGTTTGTACAGAGACTTTTTCCTTCGTTTTCGGTTTCTCTCAGCAGCAGCGATTCATGCAGCATCAGCAGCAGAGATTTGTGCAGTATCAGCATCAGGCTGGAGGAAACCAGCAGGGCGAGCTATCGTCAGGACAGTCGAGGATGCACAGACCATTGGAGATCTTGCTGCAAGTTTCGTTCTTCTCAATTCCATTCCCGCAATTGTCTTTTATAATTACCTTGAAATTCGATTCCATATGTTCCTTGTTGATTGATTAATTTTGTCATGTTACTCTTTTGTTGTGTTTGTTTTTCTTCTGAGAAAATCATATGGGCTAGGTCGCCTAAATCATGGGATCTAGAATCCTCGATAGTCGTGTTAGTTGGCATAGTGAGGACATGTAGTCAGATTTTGGATGTATTCTCGGATATGGGAATTTAAGGTTTTCGCCGTCGCATGCGGCAGTACGAAAATTTTAAATACCATGAACCTAGAGATACGTACCTTAGTCAAGGACTCTGTGATTATCGTAGCCTTGCTCACTAGCATGATGAAGACTCTGGACAACATGATTTTGGACAGACGCATATGATTAACAGATTGTATCTTGAGAAGGTTTAAACATCATACCCTTTTGATTGTTATAAATGACTTAGGAATATGGATATTTAGTTTTGTAGAGCTTATTCATAGGTAGTTCCTTCATAGTATAATGGTATGATGACTTGTAGAGTGTCTGTACCCTAGAGGTGATAGTTAGCATTGGTGTTAGAATAGTAACCCATTGCAGATAATTCTCCTGTTATCTATAATACCAACCAGTTACACATAGGATGTTAGTATGCCTTACATCCTTGATGATTATTACTACCTTTCCTTACCTTTTCCAGTGAGGCACCCATGACCAGAGTCTGCCTTTGAGTATAGTTGTAGTTTCACCTAAGACCGAGATGTCTATTTGCATAGATAGATTGCAGATGATATTGGCATATGGGATATAGGTAATTAGTTGGTATCTATAGGCCATTATTGTATAGGGTTATAAACATGTTGTTTAGCCTATACTTGGTTCAGTTTTCCATTTTAGTTAAGTTCTCTTCGTGTTGAGTTCCTTTGTGTTGATCACCTTTATAGGCAGTGTGCAGACCCTTCACTAGATACCATGTCCCCTTGATTCAGACCATTCATCCTTAGCCTAGTTCTAAGCATTGTTTCAGACCCTTATAAGTTTAGTCTGCCTTAACCCTTGGTTGATCAGTCATGTATATATATATATAGATGATATACTTAGGATATATGTGATGGGTTGTTGTTCTTGAGCATATATATATATATATATATATATATATATATATATATATATATGTATATATATATATATATATATATATATATATATATATATATATATATATGTGGTATTTGGTATTCAGGTGCTTAGCTTGTAGGTATTTTAGTTATACGTGACTTGATAGGATTGGGAAGTTAAGAGCTAGTCTATTATAGAGTTTCTCTTTTGCTAAATTCTAGTTGCCAACACCTAAATAGCTAGCATAGGTAAAATCCTAAGAAGTTGACCAGTTGATGACCAAGTACTTGGATGTTGAGAAATTGACTAGTAATTGACCCTTGCCTATGTTTGACCTAGAAGGGGGTGCGATCATCTTAATTTCGATGACGAAATTTTTATAAGGTGGGTAGGATTGTAACACCCAGTTTTTCAGATGAGGGTAATTTTAAAATTTTGTAATTATAATTATTATTTATTGATAATTATTTCATATTATGATTTTTGGTGATTTTTAATCATTTTTAAACTATTTAAAATTATGACTTATGATTTTGACATTTTACTATTGTTTGGTTTTAATTTCGAGGAATTTGTCACCCCCAGTTTTCAGGAACAGGAGTATTTTTGTCATTTTGTATTTTTGAAATATTTTTGAAATTTATTTTATTATTTATGATATTGTTTTGGGATTATTTGAGTCGGGTTCGAATTTCAGCTCAATCCGACTTGAAACGGGGACCCGGGGGTAGTTTGACTCTAGTGGGACCCACACACTAGTTAGGCATAGCCCACATGATATTAATTTTAGTCCACATGATAGAAATATTTTAGTTAGAGGTTAGACTAATTATTATGGATAAGGTTAGTGTGATTAGAGACTTTAGAATGACTAATTTAGCCCCAACCAATTAGCCCTTTCCTAATACTCATAGAATAGGTTAGTAGGGACTTTTGTACTTTTCTTAATAGGACAAAACCACCTTTATGGCCAGCCACAATAAGGATAGGGTTGAGCCTCCCATTTGTCATTATCCATCTATTTTTCTCTCTCTTGTTCTTCCCCAAATTCCTAGAGAGCAATCCCTAGCAATTTCTCCACCAAATCCTTCCATTTCGCCACCAAATCTTCTTCTTTCCTTCTCCATTCTAGCCAAGAAGGAAGCTACCCAATTTTGGAAGGATTCGGAGCTCGTTCGTGTCCTTTTGGAATCTCTACGTGTCGGTGTCGCTCCGGGAAGGTTTTTCTTCGATTCGATCTACCGGGAGGTATAAATCCCTTCTCCTTTTCATTTTCTCATGCATATAGGTCTATTTTGAACCCATAGGAATGACCCCCATGGTTGTATCTCCATTTATGTCCATTTTGTGTCCATTTGGAGGTCATAGGAGTGTCCTTTGTGTTGTGGATGTGTTCATGTTACATATATAGATTTATATATATATATATATATATATATATATATATATATATATATATATATATATATATATTGTAATGAGAGTGTATCTATATTTATATATGTAATAAATGGTTCATGATGATTATATAATCAAGTTTGTGAGTGTGGTTCCTCATATTATTATTGCTATTATTGTTGTGGATAATTAGGATATATATTGTGTATTCTTTTGGCTCAAACTATCTAAATCCGTCATGATTTTTATCCACGTTTTTAATTTCAGCTCTAACTTAGAAATGTCATAACTTCTAGCTCAAAGCTCGGTTTAATCTCCCGTTTTTTTTAAAAGAAGCGTATTGAAGTTAGATTTCCAAAAACATGTATTAATAGGCTTAATTCTTTCTGTAACTTTCTGGAGAATTATTTGAGTGTCAGCTGTACGAAAGACAAACGCGTTCTCGGTGTTTTCGCGATTCCGGGAGTTTTCGGAAACGAAAACGCGATCCGTTTGAAGTTTCGGAAAGCTAACACATAGATCTATAACATACTTTAATCCTAGATTTTAATTTATGCTAAGATTGCTGAGATGGTACAGTATTGATTATTAGTAGGAGTTACTATTCGGCATATGCATTTTGTGCACCCTTGTGTGTAATATAATGTTCTATTTGATTTTAACCCATGTTAATGTATATACGTTATATAATTAAATAGAGAATGCAAGCATGAGTAAATATTTAAATAAATGATGTATGAGGTGTAAGTATCCTATCTAATGTAAGCATGTATAAGTATGACTTGTAATGAATATGTAGGTTCCATAGTATGTAATGTATGGTGCATATAGTAGTGCAAGAGAATAAATAAATGATGAATGAATGCAAGCATGAATGTAATATAATAATAGATGTAATGTATGCAATATATAAGTTAATGAGATGTAATGTTCTATGTTAACACAAATCCTATATTACCTCATGTACCCCCTTACACTATGTTGACACTATCACACTTGACACATTGTTCACTTACACTTTGACACTCTTTCATATGTATATACTATGTATGCCCATTTAACCCTCACTTGCCCCTTTGCCATGTTCACATACACACACATAGCCTCTTAAATAAGTATTTATGAATATAGTTAACTTAGCTATGTATGTATATTATATATATGTTAGCATATTGTGTTGTAATATATAAGTTTATATAACCATTTGAAATGCCATGATTATAGACCTAATGTTAATACCAATATATGCATGTGTATATATGTGTAGACATATATAGCTTAAAGTAATAGATTACCTAGTGTATATCCAATGTGAATTCTTGCCTAGTTGAGTATTGAATAATTGCATGCTATATAGAGTTGGGTGTATGTTGGCTTGTATAGCCTTGTATTGATGTGTGCTTGCTAGGATAGTCTTGGTTAGGCCTAGTAAGACTTGCTGGGTTAGGACATGACCTAGTTTGACCTAGTTTGACTAGTGCAGTTGACCAGAGTTGACCAAGGGTTGACTTTGGCTTAGTTTGACCTAGATTCATGTAGAATGTATTGTAGTGCTTTATATTACCCTTCTGGACATGTTGTGACTTGTGCTGTTCTAATTAGGAGCCAGACACCTCTCATCGGACAGTATATTTATTTTGGACATTCAGACATCAGGCGAGTACATTCTCTGATAGTTCTTTCATTATTTGATGATTACTGTGATTCAGTTCTAGTATAGTTCTATTTGATTCTCTGTCACAACATGTATTAATATTTTAGATTCATTTACTCGTAATACATGTACTTGATTTGTCTAACCCTATTACTCGAATCACTCACAAGACTCATCTACTCGAAACACCTACAAGTATTAAATGTACAAATCATACAAGAATCATCATTACAAGAACGATAGCCATCGCTGCTGGGCCGGTATGCGATGTGCCGTATTCAACAAGAATCACCAAACAAGAATGATAGCCATCACCGCTTGGCCGAGCGTGCGATTTGCCGTACTCATTACAAGAATCACCTACAAGGATTAGTATACAAGAATCTTACAAGAATTACTTCACTCAAATCATTGAGAAGAATCATCTACTAGAATCATCATGTACAAGAATCATTTACTAGACTCAATTGTATTAGACTCACATTGGGATTACACTCAACTTATATTATACAAACTGGACTTATAACATGTTACTCTAGTTCAGTTAGATCTTATTTTACAGTCTTCTTTGCCATCATTCTTCTTTTATTTCATTATCTTACTTTTCTTGTACCTTTGCTATTTCTTTACATCATACATGTATAAAACTGCCATATTCATCAATAAAACTGTCTATAACTGCTTTATAGTTCTCTGTCATTTAATTGGGATTTCTTGATGAGTTGTACTCGTTCCTGTCCTGACTGGACCTGTTGATAAATTTTACAGATAGCCTGAAGGTTGCCTGCTAGCCTAGAGGAGACACAGTAGAGGTTGTATAGTTAGTTATTTCAGTTGTATTGAGTTGTATTTATTCTATGGATTACTGTATTGAGCTTTGAGATATATTTCTGGATTTATGTATCTTAGACACTTAGACTTCTATCTCCTGTATCTTTTTTGGATTTCATGTTTTATCTATCCTCATCATGCTCTACCTTAGATGTGATTGAGTCTGTATCTGCTATGTCACCCCCATTCGGGGAGTATAAACTGTTTAGTCTTATACTGTTAGATGCATTGAGACCTAGGACAACGTTCTACCGCCGACACTGCGGCGTAGGCTGGGCGTTGTTACGTTCTCGTACCCTAACTCTAGGGTGCGGGTCGTGACACAATGATTCATCTTTCTCTATGTCAAACTTTGTAACAACAGAGCTATGACTCTGCCTTCTCTCTTTGTAACAACAGAGCTATGACTCTGCCTTCTTTCTTTGTAACAACAGAGCTATGACTTTGCCTTCTTTCTTTTCTGTGATCTCAGAGCCGAAGCTCCTACATAATTCTTTTCTTTTTCAACATATACAAGTCCGTCTGTACATGTCTAACATTCAGAGCATATTTGAAGGACAAGCAATTATTCATTTCTTTGAAACATGATAGCAGTTCTGTTCAGATTAAGCATAAACTTTCTTTCTTTGTAAGCATACGAATTCAGGACATGTGAGCAATTCTTTTTTCTCTTCTTATTAAACATGGCAATTGTTCTCTCTTTTGAGACAATATCTCTAACTTGTTTAACATGGCGGGCATCTCGTTTGATTTAACATAGCAAACATTCATTTCTTTTTATCAGGCAACAATATTTCTTAAGCATTCAGCACTATAATCAACATTGCTTAGTTTTTCCTGAGGAATAGGGTTTAACTGCAGAGTTACCTGCACCAAGGATGGCTGCTAAGTAGGTGCTACCTGGATTTGCTCTTCAAATGATTTTGAATCCCTTTTTGCTTTATATTTCTGAAATGCTACAGTTAATATCTTGATCCTTGTCTCATGTTCTTTGTGCAGGGACAACAAAGGACTTTGTGCAGCCACTGGTGTTTGCATTTGACAAAGCTCCCAAGGTGCCTTCGATCGAAAGAACACATGATCCGTACTGTCACTCTTAGGTCGAGTGTAGTTGAGGTCAGAATTCCCCTTGTAATTCCTCCGGATGGCCATGAATTTTGCCTCATGCAACTTTGAAAGTTGCATAGCTGTTAACAGACTTTTTGGATTGGATAGTTGAAGTTCAAACCTAATTTCCTCTTTCAGTCCTCCTATATAATGACTCACGAGGCAAGTTTCAGGAATACCTTGCACCTTTTTGGAAAGTTTCTGAAACTGAGAGTTATATTCTTGAACACTAGCATCTTGTTTGAGTAATTTCAAGTCAATCATATAATCTGTGAACTGGGAGTTGTTGACAGGAGTTGGTGAATTATATAGAAAATTCGATGCAGCCATTGGTGATTGCAGTGAGGGGTTTATGCTAGAATTTTGAAGTGGATTTCCTAGATCCCTACGAATTATAGCCAAATCCTCCAACAATTTCTCGAATCGACCCTCCATTTGATTAAATCTGCTACTGAGATTTAGAGCAGTACCTGACAAAGCTTCCAAAGTCCTTTCAATGGAGAGGAATCGATCCTCATCAACAGCAGCTCGTTTTCCATCAGAGTAGACTCCTCCCGATCCGCCATGACTAGAGCTGCCCTCTCGATTTCCTTCTCCCACAGGATCCAACGGCTCTGATACCAATTGGTAGGTTCCAAAATAACCTTGATCTGAAATTGGAGCATATGTGAAGTGATTTGACATTTCTAGGTCAAATGAAAGCAGAAATTGGGAATTAGAAAGGAGATTTGGGGAAGAACATCTTGTATTTGAATATAAAAAATAGCATGAAAGTACAAATGTAAAGAAAGGCAAATAAACTGGAATTGAAAGCAAAGAAAAATGAAAGTTGCAACAATTTTCTGATACTCATCTGTCTCTCTCTTCTCTTATTTATAGTAGCAGGTGGCTTAATGCTGAGGTGGCACTTGTGGTCACTGATGCTCTTTGATTGGTCCCTGCAGTGATGAGCTGGCTGCTGAGTTGGCAAAAGCAACTAACTGAATAACTGCCAAGGAAAAGGAATTGTGCTATACTCTTCTCTGAAACGATCCAACAGTGAAGAGAGCCACTGCTACACACTGATCTGTGCATTTAGGTTCGTATCACGGGTCGGGGGGGCCACTGGAGGAACTTCGGCATCAGCATGGTCTTGATGGCAGAGGGAGTAGTGCTCGAAGCATGGCCTTAGCGGCGGAGCGGAGGTTGGTGCGGAGGAGGGAGGGAGAGATCGCGGAGGGAGGCCTCGTCGGCGGAGCGGCGGTCGAGGTCCTCCTCGGCGTCGAGGGCGACGATGGAGGTGAGTGAGGATTCTAGCCATGGACTTGGTGTTCTTCTTGATGTTCTTCTTCGGATGTGTCGTGTCGTGTCCTCGGCAGGGGGCGAAGAGTTGGGAGCTGAGGGAGTTGGGGGAGTTCTCATATAATTTAGTTTGCGAGAACAGAATTGGAGGGGTGGATTTTTTTTGGGGTAAGGGTTGGAGTCAAGTCTAGATTAGGAGAAGTTTTAGGTATAATATAATTTCCTTATTAGCAGGACTCCCTAAAATAGGAAATCCCCTATTATGATCTATTTTATGAAGTTTATTGTTTTGGAAATCCCTATAATAGGATATTCCCATCCTCTATATATGGGTTTAGAGTGGAGGCACAAACATATAGCACAAAAGTGTCTCCTCCACAGAAAATCTAAGAGAAAGCCTCTGCTTTCCTCTTGGGACTTCTCCATCCAAAATAGAAGGAAGAAGGAGCTCGATCTAATCGATGAGTCGTCAGGTTGAAGAAATGGGAGAAAGAAAGGTAGTAAATAAGTACTACCCGTCGGACTTCGATCCGATGAAGCTCCTCCGCCGGAAGTAGCTGAAGAAGCAGCAGGTGATCCGGATGATGCTCCCAATGAGCATCCGCTGCAACACCTGCGACACCTATATCCACAAGGGGACGAAGTTAAACTCCCGCAAGGAGAACGCCGTCGAAGAGACTTACTTGGGAATCCAAGTATTTAGATTTTACTTTAAGTGCAAGAAATGCTCGGTGGAGCTCACCATCAAGACCGACCCCCAGAATTCGGACTATGTTGTCGAGTCGGGAGCAACGAAAAATTTTGAGCCTTGGCGGGCCGAGGACGAGGCTGTGGATAGAGAGAAGAGGAAGAGAGACGAGGAGGAGATGGGCGACGCGATGAAGTCGTCGGAGAATAGGACCATGGATTCAAAACAAGACATGGATATTCTTTCTGCACTGGAAGAGATGAAATCGTTGAAGTCGCGACATGCAACCATTAGCTGAGATGTTAGAGAGGTTGAAGAATTCAGCATAAGAAAAGAAAAAAAGAATCATGGACGAAATGGATAAAGCTGACCAAGAACTCATCAAATCAATTGTATTTCCTGGATCGAAAGATTTTGTTCGACGAAGAAGTACTTCAGGCATCCACGAGTTTGGGCAGAACATCTAACAAAGGTGGCTACTCGCTTCGGATGCCAAAGATCATATTAAAGTCCCGTTCGGTGTTTGATCAACCACCTTCCAAGAAGCCCCGTTCATATTAAGTCAAACTATTGTTATTCTGTTTTTTGAATATCTGTAAATATACGTTTTAGTAGATAGCTTTATGGTATGATACGAAGGTACTTGTCTGCTATTTTGGCAACATTCTCGACAATTACAATTCCAAAAATAATTCTCAACTATTATATCATTATTTAACTAAATTTGAATTTCACAAATATGTTGTTACTAAATCTAGACTGGACTCCAACAGTTTTTTTTATGCCTTCCTTACTTAAATAATTGATATTCCTTTGCCAGCAGCTTTAAGTAAGTAATTGATATTCCTTTGCCAGCAGCTTTAAGTAAGTAATTTATAAGGCAGTATCGACATTGTTGTTTATACAGAAAATTTGCTACAGGATACTGTAGTTTGATAATATTTCACTGGAGGTAACAGGTTTTGCGAAATTTACTCTAAAGATACTTTCCGCCAGACTGACTGGCCGCTCAATTTCCGCCAGTTCGTCTGTCGGAAATTGAGCGCTCCTATCCAGCAGCGCAACGAGCAGCCAGTGAAGAATGGTAACGTGTTTGATTTTGTGATTCAACGGCTACTTCAACGGCTACTTCAACGGTTATATTGCTATCATTTTTACTCCAACGGCTATAGTGTTAATCTTATAAATGGGTAATGTCAATCTCAAATATCTCAGTATCCTTCACACCATCTCCAATTGCTATCATAATTCAGAAGAAGTAGAAGAAGAAGTAGAAGGCTCATATCTTTCTCTCCATTTTCAATTGCTTTCAGAAGGAGTAGAAGATTTTATTTCTGTTCTTTCATTGACCAACATGAATCAAAGTATAACACTTCTATGCTCGCTTAGAGGCATCTTAAATGGGTTAGCTTATGAAGGAGGTTTAACTGAAGTTCTTATAGTGGATAGAAATATTACGTTTAGTAGTTTACGTAATTTAATGACTGAAATTTTTTCTATTGATTTTGATGAGTTCATATTAGTACATATTTTTGCTTCTAATAGTATAAATTTAAATAGTGATCATGCATGGTCCTTTGTTCTTCAAATTAATGTATCATCACCGTATATTAGTATTTTTGTTACTCCAGCACCCTCTCATATAAGTAATAGACGTGCTCCTAATAATGAAACTACTAATTCTCGGCCTGGCCCTAGTTCTTCTCACCAAGTATTTTCTGCCACTGAACACGAAAATACATTAGATGAAGGAAATGACAACGATTCCAGTAGTGATGATTTAGTTGAAAATGTAGATGATAAATTTGATAATATTGTTGACAATGTTGATACTCCTGAATTATTTGTTGGAAGGCAATTTGAAAATCGTATTAAATTTAGAAGTTTAATTAGTGACGTAGCAATTAAGCATAATTTGTTTGTTTGGCTACTTTGAATAATGCTCATAAGATTATTTATAAATGTAACGAATCTAGTTGTAATTGGAGAGTATACGCTAAATCTATTGGTAATAGGGAGACATTTGTTATTACTACATTAGAAAATCGACATTCTTGCTTATGTGGTCTTACAACAGGTAGTCATCCATTAGCTACTACTGTATGGATTAAGAATAAGATATTTAATAAAATTAGAGATGACCAGTCGTATAGTCCATCGCATGTTGTCAAGGATATATATAGAGAACATCGAATACGTATCAAATATTCAAAAGCTTGGAAAGTTAGAGAAATTGCTTTATCTGAAATAAATGGTAGTTATATCGATGCTTATGGTGGTCTTGAACGATATGCTTCTACAATTATAGAGACAAATCCAGGTAGCAGATGTTTTATAAAGACTAATGAACATAATAGTTTTGAAAGAATTTTTATATGTTTTAAGGCATGCATTGATGGATTTTTAAAGGGGTGTTTACCTGTGATTAGTACTGATGCTACTTTTCTCTCATCTAGATATCGAGGCATCTTATTTATTGCTTGTGCTCATGATCCTAACTATCAATTATATCTAATTGCTTATGTCGTGGCTGAAAGTGAAAGCACTGATTCTTGGAGCTGGTTTTTAGGTTGTTTTAGAACATCTTTTGATCAGTATTTTGATGCATGGAATAGAATTTCTTTTATTTCTGATAAGCAAAAAGGGTTGATAAATGCTATGCATGCCACTTTTCCAGAATCGCCTCATTTTTTCTGCATTCAGCATTTTAAACAAAACTTGAAATCAGTAGATAGATTGAAACATTTTCGATGTAGATTAGATTCTCTTGCAAGATGTTATAATGAAGTAGATGCAAATTATTGTTTTGAAAGAATTAAAGCTGAAAATTTCGATGTGTTTAAATGGATCATTGGAGTAGAAGGTGATGAAACACGTGTTCTAGCACACTGGATAACGGCTTATGCACCTTGTCCTAGATTAGATATTAACACCTCTAACCTTGCTGAGTGTTTCAATAACTGGATAAAAAATTTGCGTGATAAACCAATAACAACATTACTTGATGGTATTCGTGCCAAGATTATAACACTTCAGGACAAAAATCGAAAACATGCTGAATCGCTAGAAACAGATTATTATCCGAAGATGTTAAAAACAATGGCTCGTATCAACAGAGAACATCACTACTTGCAAGTCCTGAGTATTGATAGTTATATATTTGAAATAGCAGATCATGAAACACATAGAACATATGTTGTTCGTTTAGAAGAAAGATATTGTTTATGTTTAAGGTGGTATCATACTTGTATTCCATGTGTACATGCTTGTTTTGCGTGTAATTTTTCAAAAGTTAATATTGAAAATTATTATTCTGCTGTTTTTTCTAAAGAAGCATTGAGAAGCGTATACGAGTCGCAGTTGGAGCCAATTCCAGTTCCCTACAATGTTCAAAGTGTCCTGGTTAGAGGAGAAATTGGAGTACCAGAAGTACGGCGCAAAGCTGGAAGACCGAAGAAGAATCGTATCATTGCAAACGATGCAGAGACAAGAAATCTTCGATGTAGTAACTGTAATGGATTAGGACATAATAGAAGGAAATGTACTAACCAACCAAGAGAATTGTAGTCAGTTGTAATATGAGCCAACATTGATATTATATAAATTTCAACAACTTTTACAATGTATCATAGATTTCATCTACCTCCCATGGCATCTCGTCGATAATTTCTACGCTCAACTTCCCTAAGGTTGAGCCGACCTCTCCTATTCCGATTTTCATCAACAGATATCTCTTCATCATCGTCAATACGATCTAGGTGCATGAAATTACGACGGAGCCAGAAAAATGTGACTAAGCTTTTTCCTTTTCTTTTTGGTGGCTCCACACCTAGATACTCCATAATTGCAGTATCGGCTGAAAATGACTCATCAAATATTATAGGTTCACCCGTAATAGGTAATCCTACAATATTTGCTACATCAGCTAAAGTAATAGTCATTTCACCAACTGGTAGCTGAAATGTATTTCGGGCAGGCCACCAACGTTCCACTAGGCTGAAAATTAAATCTCTATCATGACGTAAAATTTTTATCTCGTCAATGTATTTAAATCCGAATATGACCAACATAGCCTCTTGTTCGCTAGTTAAATTCCAACATCCAAAGTTGTGTTCATAACGCCATGTTCCATGCTCTCGCATTCGTATTTCGCCAGGATAATCATATAACTATATAAAAAAAAAATCAGTTACTACAAAATGAACATTATTACTACAAAATAACAAACATATACATAATAATAATTTTTCATCTAAAATTTAGTATACCTTCCCAGACAATACTAATCTTGAGATATGAGTCAGACGTTGCTGGATAATCTCATCTGTGGTAGGTCCTCCCGGAATAAGTCCGTCATTTTGACGATCCATCTGTTATTAATACCAAATTCTAAGAAAATAAACACAAACAAAATAAATATATTAGAATCACCATATTTTTACCTCTCTACTGATTCTCTTCTGTTTCTCTTCTTCTTCTTCTTCTTCGCTTCTCTTTCCTTCCCTTTCTTTCTGTTCTGCTTCTCTTCCCTTGCCTTCCTCTTCCTTCCCGGAATAACTTTCCTCTTTATAACATTACTCCCCCTCTCATTTGATTCCATTCCACATTACCATCCATCCCACTGCCCAATACTTTCTTACTTTCTCATCTTTCAATAAACCAACCACCTCAAACTCTTCCCACCAACACCATTCATACGTATAAAACAAAACTCTTCTCCCAACTCAATGACCAACCCGAACCCCAAAGTCCCTAAAGTTACTTGTTGCTGCGGCCGATGGATAGGAGCTCAATTTCCGACAGACGAACTGGCGGAAATTGGACTCGTCCAATTTCCGCCAGTCAGTCTGGCGGAAAGTATCTGTAGAGTAAATTTCGTAAAAAATGTTACCTCCAGTGAAATATTATCAAACTACAGTATCCTGTAGCAAATTTTCTGTTGTTTATATTACAAAGGAGGTGGGCCCTTCAATAGAGCCGAATCGAAGAAAAGTATTAATGTAGC
Organism: Iris pallida; assembly: GCA_029216955.1. Classification (NCBI taxonomy): domain Eukaryota; kingdom Viridiplantae; phylum Streptophyta; class Magnoliopsida; order Asparagales; family Iridaceae; genus Iris; species Iris pallida. Next base: position 2,697,457 of record JANAVB010029617.1, on the reverse strand, counting down.
CGACCTCAATAATTTGAGATACGGTCATTCTTTTTTTGCCAAGCTTTGCATCTTTCATTTGTTTCAAAGATCAAAGTTTTATTGCTGCATATCTAAATCTTCTAATAAAAACTATGGGCATTTATATCATAATATTGTGCTGTTTTCTTGATCAAGGTGGGCTTGTGCCGATCAGGACTTCGCCGTCCAAAGGAGTTAATTTTTTTTTCTTTTCTTTTTTCATTTCATTACATTTACAGTGTACCAAACGAGGCTTTGGTTTGATTACGATTATTATTTATGAAGTCCAAACCCGTCCACAAGAGTCAAGACTTTTCGGACCAAGTCGGATCGGGCCGGGCTACACTATATTTATATTAAAAGATTACTACTTCAATCTTGGTAAGTTACACTGTATTTGTATTATTAACAATGGTCATTGGTTCGAGTAATCGATTGATTGATATCAGTATTATGAGAAGACAAATAGTACGGATATTACAGAAATATCTGAACAGTATACTTGCTGTGTATGCAGCCTTACCTGTTTCAAGTTCTTGGCTGCAACATCATATGCACATGAATCCTGTGTCTTTCTACTTTTTCCGAAAACTTTGTATTTGGGTTTTCGTTTCGATTAAATGATCATATTTGGGTTATGTTTAGCGTTGGGTGTACACAACAAGAGCAGCAATAGCAAAATTTCTCAACTTGAAGTGTTGATGTCATCATTTGGCCTTGGACCGGGTCGGGCCGGACTACCATAATGATCGAGCTCTATCGGACTTTGGCCCATCGGATCGGACAGACTTTTCGGATGTCCATAGACTTCGGATCAAATGATGATCCCTATCATATCCCAGTTCATGTGACACTTTTTAAGTATCCATTATATTCGAGTTCTATATTTCATGCTGTTAAACGACAAGCGAATGCGAGACCTTCCTCCGTGGCCTTGTGCATTTTCAATGAATTGACCAGATGCCCTTTGCCTAATGTCTGCACAGTTAAAATGTGAGATTTTTTTTCCCCAAATAACCGTATTATTCCTGAAATATGGATGAGAGGTGGGGGTTACTGGTCTGGGCATGGTAGGAGCTGTGCCACCAGGTTTTGAAGGGTAAATATGACCCAAGGCCGACCCACGGGATTGAGTTGTCCTATCCAAAACTAGTTTTTGTTGTCCCTTTACCTTTATTATTGGCCGATTCTGGAGGATCACCGACAACCCTGACCTCTTGTGAGATCATGTTGAGCCTGGAAGTTGTCCCAGGCATAAGGGATTGCCCAGGCAGAGGGGGTTGTCTAGCTTACCTCTAGGTCAGCCCTAATCTGACCGTGTAGGGTCGAGTTTCGAGGAGAAAAATCCAACCTAACCCACTTCTAATCAGGTTCGGACTCGACTATGTCGTCCTAGCACGAGTTTTTGAGTCAATTTTGGGCCAGTTTTGGGCTGCCTGGCCCATTACTCGTTTGAAGTACTACATTTTTTCTTTAGGCAAAATTTGTAGCACTTGAAAACTACGATAGGCTCTTACCCACACTTGAAATATGCTAGCAAACCAAAGATGCTCTTTAAATTTGAAGAGTGTGCTAGCTCGTGAATAGTATCCCAACCGGACCCACCAACATAGAAAAGGAAGAAAAATAAAGAAGCGGTTAATTCAGAGTATTGTGTGCCAATATGAAACGAAAACTCCTAAGTTGTAATTTACACAATTTTCAAAAATTTGGAGTATGATATGGAATGACTCCACTGTGGATGCTCTAAACTAATGTAAAAATATGTTGATATATTCTTGACCTACCGTGGTTGGCAATGTTATTGAAAATATCAAGTGACCACTAATATGAAAAAGAGCTGAAAATAGTGACCCCTAATATGAATATGAATCATCTTTAAAGATGCCAGGAGCACTCTCGATCAAATGTATTGCTCATAAAATGATCGCCAGAGTTACAGACTTGACAATAATAATTATACAAACAAGCACAAGTCCAGAATAAGAAGCAGAGCACACCATTATAATCAGGGAACAAAGACACTATCTATCATCACACATTGAACGTGCGCACTTCAGTTGAGAGGACTGGGTTTTTGCAGAAAAGGAGCAGGCCTCACATAGCTAAACCCAGTAAAACTGCACTCGCCAGCAGGACTGGCTACTGGAGAATCCAACAAGGACATGCTGGTCCAGCGCTCCTCAAAGTTGGCGATGCAATTCTTGCCTGCCACATTGGGCCGGAAGCTTGGCAGGATCTCCCTAGCATCCAGTTTCCTCCAGTTGATAGACTTGAACCACTTGTGGTTTCTTATCTCATTGCTGCCACCAGGTCCACTGCCGAGGCGCTTGCTAGCTTCTTTCTGCAGCAACTGAGGGGCGACAAAAACTAGATCAGGTACTATGTTTCCTACCTTACATAACCTACATCCCTTGAAGAGAATTGGTAGTAACTACCAGTGAGCACTTACCCCTTTCAGCAGCGAATGAGCTTCACTGGACAAATAAGCTGGAAGTTTCATCTTATCCTTCACTATCTTCTGCTGAATTTTCTCTCGGTTGCCACCAATGAAAGGAGGCTGCACGTATTGTATCACCATAAATAGATAAAAGAAATGTTCAGCAAGCAATAGACGTGCTTCTACATGACAATATAAGCTAAAACTACACAAACGTAGTTGTACAAAAGATCAGAGAGATTGGGTTTCACACAACTGCAGATCATACTAATGAAGGGCATCTAGATAAGATTACCATAAATTATACACTGCCAAATATGCTTAGAAAACGATATCATAAATTGTACACAAACAAATATGCCTAGAAAACAATAGTTTCTGTATGCATTATGAATATGAATAAAAAAAAGAAAACAAACCTTCCCTGTAAGCATTTCAAACAGTAGGACTCCAACACTCCACCAATCAGCAGCCTTATCATGGCCCTTTCCAAGAACTATTTCTGGGGCCATGTACTCAATTGTCCCACACATGGAGTTTGATCTCATGTTTTCGTCAAATTGCTTTGCCAGCCCAAAGTCCGTCAACATGGCCTAATTCATCAGAAAACTCTATCAAACAGAGATAATATGGGTGGCATTTGAAGAGACGCACAGAATCGAGTAACATCTTTACATGGCCATCTGCATCTAGAATGATATTCTCAGGTTTAAGATCCCTGTGCATTATTCCGTTTGCATGAAGGTGGGAAACAGCAGACACTATTTCAGCTGCGTATATCCGCGCCAGGTCCTCTCTGACAAATATCTAAGGGATTAATATCTATATAACATGTATCTCATGCATTGACCAATCACAATTAACTAAAAACATATGATATAATAATCACCTGAATAAACCATGATGATATAGCTGAAAGAAAAGATGCCCTCCATTTACAAAATCTAGCACGAGATATAACCGATATTTTGTCTGCAAGATGAAAATGTAACTCAATATCATAGTAGCATATTGTTCCATTTAGATGCATGCATATGACTTCAATCATGCATGTCAAATTCATGATGTTAAACATCAGACTCTCTGTTATAGATCTAAAACTGCAAAGACAGAGACTTGCTTATGATCAAAATTTGAGGTCTTATCTTTTCAGATTACTATTATCACCAACTCCCTAACAGTTGTTCAGAATGCAATCAAATTCATAACCGCTGACACAATAAAATAAAGACTGTACCTGGAAAGAGTATCTGAGCTGAACCACGAAAGGGTGTTCAACTTGTGTCAGTATATCCCTTTCAGCTTTCATGTATTCAGCGTGATTCTTCTCCATAATCCTATCTTTTCTCATGACTTTCATTGCATATATTTCTGATGTGTCTTTTTTCATCACCTGAAAAACTTTCCCGAATGCCCCTTGTCCAACAACCTTCAAGACATCAAAGTCTTTAAGCCCTACTACAGTTTCATCCCTCTCTGATATGACATCTTCAGCATTATAGCCATCTTCTTTTTCTTGTTCCTCTCCTACCACTCCAGAGGAACATTCTATGAGCTCTAATGAGCTTTCAGTTTCGTGCAACATGAGCTTGCTTAGCTGTGAAGAAGGACTAACGCGAGCAGTGGGCCCCACAAGAGAATGGGAGCGTGCCAAAATGACCATCGGATCGCTGTAAACTTTGTCATTTGCAGCAGATGCAGGTACAGCAGTCTCATAAGTCACCGCATTGACTTGAATCGAGGTTGGAGTTGGGGCTGGACCAAAAACATCAGAGAAATCAAATTCCTGATGATCAGAGGGAACAACATCAGGTGGGCCCATGGGGAGAAGTAAAGGCTTTCTGAAAGTCTTCTGAGCTTTGGTGGCAGCTTTCGACTGACAAGACATCTGATTGGAAACCATCTCCTAGAATGATTAATGGATGTCAACTGATATGAAAAGTGAAACACAGTTCTACCTAAGGCAAGCTCCGGCCGCAGATCTCCAAAACAATGGATGAAGAAGGAATCCTGATAATGGCCTTGAACAACTGAATGTTTACAAAGACGACAGGAGTTCCCAAGAAACCTGGGAGTAAGCAAACCAAACTCTGGAAGCTGCCCTTGTTTCCCGATGCACAGGAAACAATTGATGCTACCGAGTTTCTTGGATTCATGAAGATCAAGCTGTAAACAACTGCCAAACAAGGTTACAAAATAATGAGCGACGCTTCACGAATAATCAACCCAACAATACGAAGCACATAAAAAGCAAGAACAAGTATAGAACATGTTGTCAATGAAGAATTATTAAGACAGTATACAGTCAAAGCAGATAAATCTGGACTTGCATTTCATATGACAAACTGGCATATAGGCCTATAGCCACTTGACAATCAAATGTGGACAACCGACAAGAATTTGGAAGTAAAAAAGCAAACGTGTAGGTAAGTCAAAGGACTTCTTCACTTAGAATGGCACCAAAGCAGAAAACCAGAATGGTATGTCAGTAAGTAAATACGTAATGAATACCTTCAAGAATTTGTGAAAGCCTAAATAAAATAATAAGAACTAATATACTTCATATGAAATATAACATTAAAACAAAAAAGTTTGGGATTATAAAAGCATAATAAGAAGTATATTTAATATGAAATTCAAGACAATAACACAACATAAAAGCAGAAGAAATAACATAGTTAACAATGTCAAAGTTCAAAATGTATGATGCATAGAAATGCAACAAATGGACAATAAAGTAGAAAACATAAGAGTGTGTAGAACATAACAGTATAATAAAAAGCTTACGGGTTATGTCATACTGAAATGTTTTATCTCATAATTCAGAAGCAAGAGAAAGTCTATGGATAACATATTAATATTAAACTTAGGGTCAAAGATGCATGCGAGATCAATAATTATAATTTGCATAACGTATTTGCTGCCTAAAGCTTAATAGCAAAAACTGAAGTGATATAATACTAATTCACATGAAAATTTCAAAGTTACAAAAGATTAATAGCTAATGCTGCCAAAAGATAAATAGCTGATATCCTTTTATATTTATTCATGACCAATGAAAGTATTTAGAAATCGGGTCTGAAAGTGGATGTTTGCCTACAACAACAATAACATAGCATTTATCCCAAAAAATTTGGGGTCAACTGTTTGAATCCTTTTCTTCCATTCATCTTTGATAAGGGCCGTGTCCTCCGTAACACTAACGACAGCTAATCATTCTTTAAAACTTTGATCCATGTTCATTTTCCCTTTAACTAGTATCTTGTCGCTCCTTCTTAAGGGAGCATCTATTGGTCTACGTTCTACATGTCCAAACCACCAACCTATGTCGATTTTCTCTCATCTTGTCCTCACACCTCTTTAACTTCCCACGAATTTGCTCATTTCTTATCCTATCTTTTAATCTATTGCCTCTCATCCATCTACGCGTTCTCATTTATGCTACACTAAATTTTCTGGACATGTTGTTTCTTAATTGTCCCGTTGTCCAACACTCTGATCCATAAAGCATGTTTGCCTCTTTATACTATATCATGGCTGTCACGACCTTCCATTAATACAGCTGAGAAACCAAACAATGTTTGCTGTCAAGAAATTTTTTTTTCTTTTTTTTTTCTCACAACTAAAACTACAAACTTTAGATATCTAGCTCATAACAATACATCCCTAAATTCCACAATTGGCAAAATATGCATCGATCGCCGTTCCTTCCAAGAGAGGAGCTGAGGAGCTTCCGCATCCGAAAGTCAACTCCATGAGAGTAAGAGTAAGCACATGCAGCAGCGGAGTGACATGAGCACTAAATCATTACTTACTAACACCAGATCGATCCAAATTCAAGTGGGTGGATAATTCGGATCTAAGAAATAATACTTGTTATTTTGATTACCAATTTGCTACGGTTTCTCTCATAAACCCTAACCCTAACAAAATTTCTCCACGACCTACATAGATCCAGTCACACCAATCAGACCAATAGACATAACAAAATGGATCAATTCTAAAAATTTCCCAAAACTCGGAGATGGAACCCTAGAAATAAACAACATCGAAGAATCAAAAAATAATTAAGAAGAAAAGATTTGGGAAATTTACCTGTTCTTAGAGTGACGAGCTGAGGAAGAGGAGGAAAACCCTTCTCTTTTTTCCTTCCTTTTCTGGACTAGATGAGATCTCCGCGTGCTTATAACGCTATCTACGTGGCGGCACACGATGGGCGGCCGCCTACTGCTACTGGAACCGATGTATCGGCCGATATATCAATTAATAGATTGGGATTATGAAAACCGTTATTGTTTAAAAAAAAAAAAAAAAAAAAAAAAAAAACCGTTATTTGTTAATTTTTTGAGACACAAAAGCAGACGTAATATAATTCTGAGTAGCTTTATAAACACTCAAAATCGATTAATTTTGAGAGGTTTTATTATTTTATTCAATCTATATTCTCACAAAAAATATATAATTATAACTACTAATATTCTACACTATTTTTTTTCTTTCTCATTTGTATTTCTCTTCTACTTCTTTCAAACTATGGCTACTTTTTTGAGTAAATTTTTTAAAATCTTCCTCTCCTACTTTCAACCAAATGTTTTTATTATTTCATATATTTCTATTATTTTGATCAAATATGGATTTATACCTCCTATCGAGACGTGAACTTGGTGGCAGTTTCCGCACTCGGGACCGTTTTGTTTATATATGAACATATATGTAATTTTATTTATGTAGTAAAAAATTTAGAACTGTTTGTTAATGAATTACGAGGCATTGATTGGACTGGTTTAAAAGTCCCTACTTAAAACCATCCAAAATCAGATCCCTCGTAAGTGCGCATAACATGTACTCTAAAAACATCCTTTTTTTTTTTTAATATTTTTTGTTTTTTATTTAACTTTCAGTCAATTGAAAATTGAAAGCTGATGAGATGAAACTTTGAAGCCTTTATGTGCTATATACTTGAGAATTTTTTTTTAAACTTGATGAACTTGAATTATTTTTAGAACTATAGTTCTTGAGAAACGCATTACCGGCCGGATAGACCATAACCAAACCAATTGAAAAGTGTTGGAGTATATAAATTTTTTACTGTCTTGGTTTTCTTAATGCTTGGATAACCTAAAATGGACGGATCAATCAGTTTAATTTTAATCTTGATAGTGAAATGACCCCAAATATATTGAGCAATGATACAATTACAACTTCTTAGAACATCTCCAACCCTATTATCTTATTTATTTTGTGTTGTGATTCTTAGGTGGCATGAGATACAAAATAATGTATTTATAGGTGGCAAGATTATATTCACAAAAGACAATGAGTTTCAAAAGTTTTTTCCAATGCAAAAGTATTGGGAAGACAAAACAAAGTATTTTTTTACACTTCCAAGTTCCAAAACAACTTCTACTCTTCTTTTTTTTTTTATAATTTTTTTTCTTCATAATTGATGATGTGGCCATAAAATTATTGTGAAATACATTGTCTAGATCTAGACAACCAACTTTACATTGTCTTGCCATGTCAACTCCATACTTTATTTCACATTTGCATTGGAGAAGTACTTTTGGAAAAAAAAAATGCTTGTCAGTCCCAACACCAGGCCGCCGTCGCTCCTTACCTTCTTTGACAGCTGCTGCAGCAGCAGGACCCCCGCATGATCCCGCTACCAAGCATGGTAACTGATGCTAAGGAAGGAGGAGATGTAAACCGTGTGGACGGAGCAACATTGCTCTGTCCTTCTCTATATAGGGAAACTATTGTGTCATTCAAAGCAGCAACAAATTAAAATCACAAGCTTTAAAAATTCTAGAAAGAAGACTTGACTTTGGAAAGGACTATGGACTAAAACAAGCCTCTTTTTTTTTCACTTTACTCTTCTTACAGTTCAATGCAAGCTATAGCTTAAAGTTCAAGGTGAAAGAGATGGTGCACGTTGAAGTTATCATTTCTAGATCCTTATTATTAGGCTTAACTTCAGGACTATGAACTGCTGAGTGCATAACTTCACGAACTTAGTATTTTTGTAAGAGATTCAAGAAAACTACTACCCAAACAAGTCCTTAAAAGAGATTCAAGCAAAGTACCTGTACGATACCAAGTCCTTAAAAGAGATTCAAGCAAATTACCTGTAAATTATCAAAGAGTATACATCTCTTCTCAGCTCTATAGTCTATACCAGTGTACCACATCATCATTTACCTATTATCTCACATAATCTAAACAAGGCCTAAAAAAATCAGGTAAATTATGATCTTCATAGTCCTGCTGTGAACGTTATGCGGTACCTGGAAGAAATGCAGAAGGCCATAGAAATCCTGAGAATTTCAATTTACGGTTAAAGGCATGATACGTACATTTAAGAGAATGGAGGTTTACCTGTGGGTGTGTCGATTAGGTGGTACTGCACAGAAAACTTGGATTGAGGGTAAAAAGAGTTAAGTGAAGAAAATAAAATCATGCTTAGTTTTAGGAGGGGAGGTTATAGTTAAAACTCTTTTGTTTATTTTTTTCAACTCCCAAATTGGAGGGTTAATATGATTTTTTTTTCCTTTCAATAGCTGCTCCGTAGCTTCCTCATTTGTGAAGATATTTTTGACAAGTTCTAATTAAAATTTCAATCAAATTTAATTTAATGACATATATAATAAAAATATTTTGGTAACTATTGCTGCTTATTTTTGTTCTCCCTCAATCCAAGCAGACCCTAAGAGTTGAATGACAATATGCTTTCGTCCACAAGATCAATAGATAAATAAATTTTGACAAAGAAATCAAACTACTCAATTGATAAACCTCAATTTGAAGTACAAACAATTGGAGAAACAAGATAGGAAGAAGAGTACCAGATGCTATTGATGCAATAAGACTACATTCAGAGGTTTTATAATGAAAGATGTGAAGATTCCATGAAACCAGAAACAAGAGTGTTAAGGCCACGAATAGATAACAGCAAATAGGAATAGGTATCAATATTGCAGTAAGTAGACTACAACATTTTACTCCGATCCCAGGAATTTGGGATAAAGGCTTTGTTGTTGTATCTATAGTTATGTTCTTCATGACAAGCCATGAATTTGGTTTTGGTAAGGTCAGTACAAGATACTGACGAAAGCACAACACAGTATTCAACAAAAGTATGTCGCGATTCGACTACAAAATGCAAATCAAAATGAATGACTATGTTAAATTGTTGAAGATGTCTCCAACGTATACATGACTATAATTTCCTATCATTTAAATGAAGAGAGAAGAGGAAGGTAAAGATTTACCTTGTAATCTTCGATTAGAGGAAGAGTTTGATTAGAGGAAGAGGAAGGACCTGATGTCCCCATCATGTGATAGCCCCTATCACTGCTTTTGGTGGTGCCCTTACTAATTTTAATTTTCTTTAGAAAAGATCCATCACAGCAGATAGAAATCAATCACATGTACACACACAATGAACGATGTGAAGATTCCATGAAACTGGAAACAAGTGACGACTAGATAACATGAAATATGTACCAATGTTGCAGTAACTAACTAAAGACTGCAAAATATAGTTTCAAAACAAATTAGCCTAAAAATCTAGTTTGCAGTATTGGCCGATACCGATACAGTTTGGCATGTCCCGATCCGATACTGACTGATACCGACATTATGACTCTTTTCTAGTCAATTCAACAAAGACCATAGTAATGTTGTAAAAACATTTAAAAGAAGAAAAAGTTATCTATCGCAGGCAAACTAATCGGTAAGGGTGACCACTATTTCATTCAATTCCAAAATTACAAATACAAGAAATTTTCCTCTATTTACGTAGAAGATGAAACTTTTTTGGAATTTACACAAAATGGGATTGGACACCATCATTAGCAATGGCTCCCAGAAACAATATTGGATTTGGCGATGGCGTCCTATTTTTTTTAAAGTTTGGCTCCATTGCCGACGGAGCCCCTATTTTTATTTTAAGTTTGGCTCGATCAGCAATGGCGTCCAACAATTTTTTTAGTCTCGACTCCATCATTGATGACGCCCAACATTAATTATAATTTCGGCTCAATTAGCAATGGAGTCCGACATTATTTTTTATTTTTTTCTAGCTATCAACGGTTATATTTGTGAAACGGTAGGATTTCTAGTCGTTGGAGAGTGAATCTATATAAATATATAAATGATAGATGTGAGATATTTTTATTCCCACTTCAAACTTTCTATTCTTCTTCACAATCGCTCTCCAGGATAGAAGCTCTCCATTCACAAATTCTTTATGTCAGAATCCATTCACAACACTACCAAAATATACTAAATTAGCGACGGATGTTTAGCGACCGAAAATTTCAGTCGGCGTTAGCGACGGCTTAGTGGCCGCTCGCCGACTGATTACTGACCCCACGCATTTGCCATTTTTTATTTTAATTTTAGGGGGAGGAAAGGTCGCACATCCGTCGCTAGCCTTTTGGAGATATAGCGACGGATATCCAGTAGTCGCTACGTAGTCGATTATTTGGCGGGAATTGTGTAGAGAATTGGCGGGACATTTCTTCGACGACGTAGCGACGGATATTCAGTCGGCAGTATCAATAATAGCGACTAATTGGCGACGGATAATTAGCAGTCGCGTGTCCGTCGCTAATTTTACGTTCCAGAATTAAAATGAAAAGGCGGGAGGAACTTTTAGCATTCCCCCCAAATTCACTCTCTCTCCTCTCTCTCTCTCTCTCTCTCTCTTGGCTTGGGTGAACGGCGTCGGCGTCCTCTCCTCTCTCTCTCCCGAAGGTAATCCCCTCTCTCGATCTCTCTCTCTCTGTCGCGGTGTCGACGTTAGGAGCAGCGGGGTCGGCGGGCTTGGGGACATTCGGGGGCTGGGCGGCTGGCTTGGGGCGGGGGCGTCGGGGGCTGGGAGGCGGGCTTGGGGTGGGGGCGTCGGGGGCTGGACGGGGGCGTCGGGGGCTGGACGGCGGGCTTGGGGTGGGGGCGTCGGGGGCTGGACGACGGGCTTGGTGCGGGGCGGGGGCGTCTGGGGCTGGGCGGCGGGCTTAGGGTGGGGGCGTCGGGGGCTGGACGGCGGGCTTGGGACGGCGGGCTTTGGTCGGGGGCGGCGGGGGACTTTGCTTATCAAATTCATCTGAGTTTATATATTGGCTAAATAATGTGTTATCCATATTGGGTGTTATCCATTAGTTTGGTGGTGTTTGGATTAGTAAATGTGAATATGGAGTTTGGGTTCATGGTGTATATATATGTTCACTGTGTCAAGGACAGTGCGAGTTCTTCATCTGCATAAGTCAGTTGTGTGCTTCTATATAGATGTATATATCTATACATCTAACTGTGATATACATATATATGTGTATGTGTGCTTTAGAGAGTGAGGAATGAAAAGGCAGGCCTACCATGCCTATTAGCATGCAGGACGGCTTGGGGTGTAATGTGTGAGTGTAGACATGGTAGGAATTATAAGTAATTAATGCTAGTGTGACTAGACTAAGGTAGTGCTTGCTAGATAGTAAGGACACTCTAATATCCTAACCAAGTTAATTTTAGACTATATATTTAGGATATAGGTCCCATATCCTAGAAGTGGACTACCGACGGCTTAGCGACGGAACGATACGCTGTGATACGCTATTACGACGGGTTACCGACGGAATTTTACGTCGCTATTGTCTGCACAGTTCAGTACTTAATACTTGAAATGGACGACAGTCCGTCGGAAACGCGTCGCTAAAGCTTCGTATTGTGAAGTCGAAAAGCCGTCGCTATTCCGTCGCTTCACGACTACGTAGCGACGGACCGTTATTAGCGACGAGCTGATTGTCGACGGATTTTTTTGGCCAAAATCCGTCAGTGATCGGTCGCTAATTGTAATTGATTAATTGACCTATAATCTGTATCGGACTATCGGTATCGGTATCGAACTATCGGACTATCGGTATCGAACTATCGGTATCGGTATCGGTATCGCACTATCGGTATCGAACTACTAGCGGATCCACCAGTTACATGATTATATACTAATTCTGTTTAGTTTGTCTTACTATACAGATTTTTACATCCAATCTGTGATGGATCGTTATTTCGTTGATCGTACATGGATGTACAAACGACAACACGAGAGCAGAATAGGTGTGAGTGACTATTTTCAGGCAGGCGTGGAAGTGTTTCTTAAGTATGCCATGAGCAAAGCTCAGTTTATGGACGGTAACAAAATCAAGTGTCCATGTCGTAATTGTCGCAATAGACGTTACGAAGAAGTGGTGAGTGTAAGAGATCATTTGACCCTTAAGGGTTTCGTACGTGATTACGGCCTGTGGTCATCGCAATGTGAACTATATGTCGAAAGACAGGTTGCGAATGCTACTACTTATGCTTTTGATGATAATGCTGCAGCGGATTTTGTCGTCGATGACGATGAATGCTCCGTTGATTATGGAGACGTGCAGAACCTTGCACGAGATATGGTGTACGACGCGGCAGGGCCTAATTTTGATCCGGAGGATCCTAATCCCGAGACGAAGGAGTTCTATGATATGTTTCAGAGGATGCATGTTGTACTACAAGGAGAACGAGGATGTAGAAAGTTGCCGCTTCTGTAATGCGGATCGTTACAAGGAAGTCAGGGGAAAAGGAAAGTCAACTAGAAAACGACGTCCTTACAAGTATATACATTACTTGTCGATCACGAAGCGCTTGCAGAGGATGTATATGTCTCAGAATACAGCAGAACACATGACGTGGCACAACGAAGAACGCACAAAGGACGATGGAGAATTGTCACATCCTTCGGATGGAGAGGCGTGGAAATATTTTGACTTTCGCCATCCAGATTTTGCTGCAGAGCCCAGAAATGTACGCATGGGGCTATGTTCTGATGGATTCGCCCCTTTCGGGCAGTCGGGATCTCAATACTCCTGCTGGCCGGTCATTCTGACCCCTTACAATCTGCCACCATGGATGTGTATGAAGACTCCTTATATGTTCTTGACAGCTATCATACCGGGTCCCAAAAATCCGACGAAGATTATCGATATATATTTACAGCCGTTGGTGGATGAGCTGAAACAGCTGTGGGAGATCGGCGTCACGACCTATGATATTTCCAGGAAACAGAACTTTCAGATGAGAGCTTCACTGATGTGGACAATCAATGATTTTCCCGCATACAGTATGCTGTCGGGATGGAGTACTCACGACACCCTGTCTTGTCCGATATGCATGCAAAATAGTAAGGCGTTCCGCCTTAAGCATGGAGGAAAAGCTTCTTTCTTTGATTGTCATCGTCAATTTCTGCCCGCGAGTCATCCTTGGAGAAAGAACAAGGACGCATTCAGAGCTGGAAAACAAGAATTTTCTCATCCGCCTGCCAGATTGTCGGGATACGATATTTGGGAAGATGTAAAGGACTTGCCCACTGTAATGGAAGATCCATCGAACAATCGTGTCGATGGGTTCGGACAAACCCATAACTGGACCAAACGGAGTATCTTCTGGGACTTGCCTTATTGGAAAGATAATCTTATAAGGCATAATCTTGATGTTATGCATATCGAAAAGAATGTGTTCGATAATGTCTTCAATACCGTCATGGACATTAAAGGAAAGACGAAGGACAATCCAAAAGCAAGACAAGACATTGCTGAGATATGCAAGCGTCCTTATCTGAACTTGATACAAAGGGGAGCTGCTGGACAATTAAGTAAGCCGATAGCACAATACACATTGAGCAAGGAAGATAGATTAATAATCTGCAAGTGGGTATCTACTTTAAGATTTTCCGACGGCTATGTGTCGAATTTGTCTAGATGTGTTGACCTCAATGAACGCAAGCTAACGGGAATGAAGAGTCATGACTGCCACGTGTTTATGGAAAGATTACTGTCCATTGCTTTGAAAGAGTTGTTGCCTTCTGCTGTATGGGTTCCGTTGGCCGAACTATCAATATTTTTTAGGGATATTTGTTCAACTAAGTTGACTGTGCAACACATGGTTGAACTTGAGGAGAAGATTATCTTAACAATTTGCAAGTTGGAGAAAATATTTTCTCCTGGCTTCTTCGACAGCATGGAGCATCTACCGATTCATCTAGCATACGAAGACCGTGTCGGTGCATCTGTTCATTATCGATGGATGTACCCATTTGAAAGGTACATAAAAATCGATATAATTTAAGTTGAATTTCAGTGGGTTTTAAAAATCTTTCTTAATTCTCAAGATAATTCGTCTCTCTAGATACCTACACCATCTAAAGAAGAAAGTTGGCAACAAGGCTCATATAGAGGCTTCGATATGCGAAGCATATCTTATCGAAGAGGTGTCAAACTTCTGCTCCATTTATTTCGATACTCATGTTAAGACAAATCGAAATAGACCTCAAAGGAATGACGAGGACGTTGAGGATGGAGGAATATTCAATGTAAGGGGCAAGCCTGTTGGGGCTAGTAAAAGACGGTGGTTGACAGACGACGAGTATGATGCCGCTCACCGATATGTCTTGTTAAACTGTGACATACAAGAAGTAAGAGATTTGGAGAAGTCAGTCAGTACACTTGCACTCGTTATAATCTCGAATTTGATGAAGTAAGTGACTACACTTATATATTCTTATTTTCTCTAATAGTGTATTTAGAGATGAAGTCAAAATGAGGAGACCCGATATTACCGATGAGGGACTTCAAAGAGAGGTTGATTGTACATTTCCGTCATGGTTTTGCAAATACGTAAGTAATTGTGATTATACCCGAGAACTATTAATATATAATCTGAAACATTTAAATTATAAATATTTGTTTACAGGTTTTATTGCCTGAAACAACACTCACTCATGAGAGTGTTCGTTATCTGGCACTGGGACCAAAGAAGCGAATAAAGACTTGGCCAGGCTATGTCGTTAATGGCTTCAGGTTTAAGTCAACTCAGAATGCTATAAATGTCGAATTTATCAATGACGGCATCAGTACCAAGGATTCCGGTGTTTGCATAAGAGGCACCATCTATGACGACGAGCCAGACTTTGACTATTATGGAGTGCTTCGGGATATTGTAGATTTATAATATACTGGCCCATATGATATGCATATTATGATGTTCAAATGTGAGTGGTTTGATACAACACCAAATATCGGTTGGAGAATCGATAAACAATTTGGATTCGTCGATATAAATCATCGTAGGAGGTATAGAGGGTCCGATACATTTGCGATAGCAAATCAGGCTGTTCAAGTCTACTATACAAGCTACCCAAGGCGTCGTAGAGATCGATTTGACTGGTGGGCAGCATGCAAGATTAAATCTAGAAATACATTCAACGTTGGAGATCCAGCATACCAAGAGGACCAGATCGAAAAGTCCCAATACTTGGGACAACACTCGGATACAATGGATGCTGAAGATATTGTTGAGAAAAATAGAGGGGAGGAAGAGGTTGATACACATGACTTAGCTGTCAACCAGGTGAGAAAGAGGCTTCTTGTCCCAAATATTGAGGCAGAAGAAGAAGAAGAAGAAGAAGAAGAAGAAGACGAAGAAGAATTTGATGGGGATGAGGATACAGATGAAATCGACGATGAAGATAAGGACGAGGATGAGGAGGATAATGATGAAGACGAGACCGAGGATGAAAACGAAGACGATGATTAGGTTAAATATTGTTGTATATTAAAAACACTTCCAATTACGTGAATTAAGTTTGACCTCATAAAAGCAATTACGTGAATTCATGTTTTTTTCATTTGATTATTTACTTATTGCAGATGGCACTCCTAGTCTTTTTCGTCGCGGCGGCACTCGTCTCCCTACTGGTGGTATGTATATTTTAGTTTAGCTTTTTATATCCATTTACACTTTTATATTGTTAATTATGTTTATGTGTTCTATTTACAGGTCATGATGGTTGGCCGTGGTCGTGGTGCTGGTGGTGGTCATGGTGGTGGTGGGGGTGGTGCGGGTCGTGGTCGTGGTCGTACTGGTGCTGGTGGTCGTGGTCGCATTCAAAGTTCCCGGGATGTGATCCCATCGAGCGAGCCCGACCCGGAGAGTACCCCGGGCACAGACGCATCCCGTCCTCGATCGACCACTTCATCGAGGCATGAGTCCGGATCTACTAGCGGATTCGTTCCGCTATCGGAACCACCAGCAGTGGATCCACCAGCGGATGCCCCAATTACTGCACAGTGGGCCCCGGAGTACCCCCATACTCGGTTCCATCCGGTTACCGGGGAGTACATACGCGGACCCGCGGATCCTCCGACGGCACCAGAGAGGCCGAGAGGCGAGTTCCGACGAGAGCTATGGCCCGTGGGGACCTCGTAAGTAAATTTAAGATAATTTATTAAATTTCTTTCATTTATTCAAGTTAATAATCCAGTCGTTTCTTCTCTGTAGGTTTATTCTATTTAATGTTGACATGGCTCTTGGAGAAATTATCAGGGCTAACTTCCACGGTCCCTACCTCAACTTTTCGTCGGTGCCCCCAAACGTGCAGTACGTCTGGCTCGACGAGTTGAGGGTATATATCTATATCTTCTGGTTAATTATTAGTTACTCTTTAATCAACCATTTTTTAAATTACGTGATAATTGATTTTCTGTGTTAGACAACGTACTGGTGGCCCCCCATCGCGAGGAGGGTATCCGCAGGACCTACAGAAGCGCTTGCTCGAAGAAGATATGGGATATGATTCATGACCTAAAAATGGGGCATACGAGGCCGAATTGGATCCGGCATGAGTATTATGAGGACCTCTTAGGTATGATGGATACCCCTGCGTACAAGGAGAAATCGGAGAAGGCGAAGGTGAACCGACAGGCCGCGGGCCTTCATACGGGGGGATCAAGGTCCCACGCAGTGACACTTGCAGATCTGGTGAGCAACCGTAAATTTATTTCACTATCGAATTAGGTATTATTAATTAAAGGAGTTAATTAGTTTCTACGGAAATTTCGTATGCAGGCCCAACGGGCGATGAAGGAGGGAAGGACGCCAGAATCGGTCACCATGCACGACGTGTTCCAACATACGCACAAAAGACGGAAGGACGGGAGCTTCGTCGACGAGAGGGCCGAGGAGACTGATGTAAGTACTTATGTTTATGAGATTAACGTTAGAATTAAAAATATTCGGACTATAACTTAGGTAAACTTACGATTCACACTTAACTTAGTGAAACATAGGATTTAGATTACAACTTAGGTAAATCTTATAATATAAACACATTCATTTGATAGGCTGCGTATCGTGAGGCCCTTAGTCGGGCTCAGTTAGCTGACACCGAGGATGTCGGTGAAACGACGCCCGCCCGGACGCCCTCTTCTTTGGCCGCTCGGAACGACTTGTTCGTAGATACCGTCGACGGCTTTAAGAAAGGGTTCCTGTACGGAGTCGGCTCCCTAGGGCCGTTGCACATGGCGACGCAGAGATTTCCACCGACACCGCCTCCTCCCGTGGCCCCGGCAGACGATGATGTTAGGTCGCAGCTTACGCAGCTGCACGAGGCGGTGTCGTCCTTGCGGGAGCAGTTTGCCACGTACTTTCCGCCTCCGTCTGCTGCTGCCGCTCCGTCTACTGCTGCCGCTACGTCTGCTGATAGTGTTCGTCCGTCTTCTACTGGTCCGTCGACTGCTGGTGTTCGTCCGTCTTCTACTGGTCCGTCGACTGCTGGTGTCGGTCCGTCTTCCGTGGGTCATCTTTCTTTCAACCCTGATGCCCCTGTGGTACCGCATACGACTGTGACGTCACTCCTGGATCTCATGTCCTCAGAGCAGCTACGCCGACTTCCGAGCAGTGTCTACGACGGCTTGCCTTCGTACCTTGTGGAGGAGTATATTCGTCGGTCGAATCTGGGATTACCACCACTGGACAATCAACCTCCTCCTTAAAATTTTGTATTAAGAAAATTTGGAATATTTGTGACAGCTTTGGATTAATTGTGCTATAATCGGATTATAGCACCGGATATTATGTTACTCTTCAGGATTTTCTATTAATTTGGTTTGGTCTGTGATTCTTGGATAATTGGTGTGCATTAAATTCGTATGTGCATATTTGGTCTATGTGATTCTCGGATAATTGGTGTGCATTATATATTTGGTCTGTGTGATTGTTGGATAATTGGTGTGCATTATATATTGGTTTGATTTATGCATATATTTGTGAACAGGGAAAGTGCTGCAATTTTTTTCCCAAAAAACTCAGTTAGCGACGGACTATTGACCATTTCACGACGAATATTCCCAATTTTCGACGGCTTTTCGACGGATAATCCGTCGCTATCTGGAGATTTTAAACTGTTTTCAGGTAGCGACGGATGATCGACGGAATATCCGTCGGCACGGTTCTGCTGGTATATACTTCGACGGACTAGCGACGGCCTATCCGTCGCCACGACGACGGATCATCAGCCACTAATCAGTCGCTCCCTCTAGCGACTGCGTGGCGACGGATAATCCGTCGACAAGGTTCTGAAAATGCTCGACATTTCCAGAACCATGGCGACGGATACTCAGCCACTAATCAGTCGCTTTGTCGACGGGCTAGCGACGGATTAGTGACTACATTTCCGTCGCCATGGTGCTGGAAATGCCAAGCATTTCCAGAACCTGATCGACGGATATTCCGTCAGCAAACCGTCGCTCATCCGTCGTTTGTTACCGACGTCTACCGACGGCTTAGCGACGGAACGATACGCTGTGATACGCTATTACGTCGGGTTACCGACGGAATTTTATGTCGCTATTGTCTACACAGTTCAATACTTAAAACTTGAAATGGACGACAGTCCGTCGGAAACGCGTCGCTAAAGCTTCGTATTGTGTAGGCGAAAAGCCGTCGCTATTCCGTCGCTTCACGACTACGTAGCGACGGACTGTTATTAGCGACGAGCTGATTGCCGACAGATTTTTTTGGCCAAAATCCGTCAGTGATCGGTCGCTAATTGTAATTACCATCGGATTGGCGACGGATAGGGCCGTCGCTAAATCGATAAATTTTGGTAGTGCAAATTCTCCAGGTTAGAAGCTCTTCATTCACAAATTCTCCAGGATAGAAGCTCTCTATTCACAAATTCTCACCTTCAGGATAGAAGCTCTCCATTCACAAATTCTCCAGGTGAGAAGCTCTCCATTCACAAATTCTCTAGGTGAGAAGCTCTCCATTCACAAATTCTCCAGGATAGCAGCTCTCCATTCACAAATTCTTTATGTTAGAATCCATTCACAAATTCTCCATATTAGAAGCTCTTCATTCACAAATTCTCCAAGATAGAAGCTCTTCATTCACAAATTCTCCAGGATAGAATCCATTCACAAATTCTTCTCCAGGTTAGAAGCTCTCCATTTACAAATTCTTCAGGATAAAAGCTCTCCATTCACAAATTCTCCACGGTAGAATCCATTTACAAATTCTCCAGGTTAGAAGCTCTCCATTCACAAATTCTCCAGGTTAGAACCCATTCACAAATTCTCCACGTGAGAATCTCACATTCTCTCTATGGATCAAAATGATCAAAGTCTAAGAATATTGTCTTTATGGATCAAAAGGATCAAAGTCAAAGAATATTGTGCTCACATGGAGGTTAGAAGCTCAGTCTAAGAATATTGTGCTCACACGGAGGTGCAGTAAATCCAAACAATTCCTTATATAGGACAATCCAAACCCTTTCCCGATTTGTGCCTCAATCCACTCCCCAAATTTGAACCAATTAGCATTCACCATCCTCAATCCACTCCCCCAGCATTAACCATTCAAAAAAAAAAAAAAAATCTAGCGCCATCACCAATCAGCATTAACCATTCAAAAAAGAAAAAAAATATGGCGCCATCAAAGCCCAAAAAAATTTGGCGCATGTAGGACGCCATTGCTGATGGAGCCAAAAATGAAATTAATGTTGGACGTCGTCATTGATGGCGCCAAGTCTAAAAAAAAAATGTCGGACGCCATTGCTGATGGAGTCAAACTTAAAAAAATTGGGACGCCATCACTGATGGCGCCAAATCCAAAATTGTTTTTGGACTCCATTAATAATGGAGTCCCATCAAGTTTTGTTTTTCCTCTTCTGCTTAAATATAGCAAAAAATTTACCTCCAAAATTTTTTTTCTGTTACAAATACTTCCAAAATTAAAAAAAAAAAAAAAAAAAAAACTAAACGTATATAATATTTTTCTAAAAGTTTAATAATTTATTAATAATTATTTGTTTTTCGATACCAATTTTTTGTTAATATTTCAATCCGAAACTGGTGATACTGCAAATACCGATACTCATATGAAGGGTGCAATTCATACCGATACGAACCTTGTAAAAATACTGATCATTGCACGGATAACTAAAATAAAACGATACTATTATTTGATCATCAAAATAAGTAAAAAAGATCCGTCATACAAAACTAAACTAGCAAATAACAACTAGAAATTTCCATCTCAACTTATTGGACTAGTGAGAACTATAAAATTGGGCACGTCGCAGTCTCGATCGATCTACTTCTTCTCCGAGGAGTTAGGGCCCTTCTTCTTGCCGAACCCGACAACTGCAGCAGCAACAACAACAACAACAATGGTTACTACAAATAGAAAATTAGAAAGAATTTTTAAAAAAAAATTGACGGAGCTGATCGGTGTTCGCCGGAGGACTGACCGGCGGTGACGAAGCGGCGGTTGTACTGGAGGCGCTTGTAGGCCCTCCCCTTGGGCCTCTTCTTCTTGTCCTGCTTCGCGACCTTGGGCGTCTGTCCCCTCACCTTCCCCGCACGCGCCAACGATCCGTGGACCTTTCCTGAAAAAGTAACCAAAAATAACCGTTAACAAAAACCCTAACCCTAGATTGGAGAAGAAGAAGAAAGAAATTGGGGTTTTGTTTTTTATTTTTTACCCATATTTTTAGGAACTTTCTGTGTTTTTTTTTTTTTTTTTTTGTGTGGCAGAAGTTTGTTAGGAGGATGGAATAGATATTTCGGTGATTATGGGTGTAGATGGGTTTATATAGGTGCGGAGATATTGGAGAAATGACAATAGTGACCCCTTAAATGGTGGTTAATAACTTAATATTAATCTATATCTATTAGGGATATTATTAAATTTTTGGTGTATTTATAGATTAAAAAACATAAAATTTTGTAGCAAGAAAAAAATTTCGAAAAATATGTGGAGGAGAAAGAAGTTTAAATTTTTGTAGAACCCAATAGATTCCGCTAGACCGGCTAAATTTTGGTTTCTATTTTTTTTAATAAAAATATATCAATATAAAACTTTCTGTACTATTCATTGTATCAAATTTGTTCAAAATTTATTTAGCTAAAAAATAATGTAAAATTTATTTGGCTATAAAATTTGTTATTATCAATACAAATTTTGTTGTTGTATATTTACTTACAAATTTATTTAGCTAAAAAAAACAATGTACAGTTTATTTAGTTATAAATTTTCTCATTTTCTATGTATACATTTTTTTAATTATCTATTCAGAATAATTTGATTATCCATACACAAAATTATCACTAATACAATATAATATGATTATCTTATTATTGACTAGTAAAAGGAGGCGCACATGAAATAATTTTTCTCTTTCTAATCTTATCAAAATATAAGTTAAATATTTAAATTTAAATTAAGATTTGTTATATATATTTATTTTTTAATTAAACTTTATAAAAAATTAATTTAAATTTAATAATAATTTGTTATGGATATATGTGTATAAAAGATGAGGTATTCGGTTATACAGAAAAAAAAAATAGAGAATTTTTAAAAATATATTTTTTATAATTTTTAAAGTTAAATGGTTGATGATATACATACGGCTTAGACGTACGGTTCATTTTTTTAGCCGTTTCGAAGCCGCATTATATAGTATAAGATTGTATAAAATTATCTTATTATTAGTAATATTATTTTATTATCCATTTAAAAAATATTATCAATGAATAATTAATTTTAAATTTGATAAATATATAACCTTGAGTATAGATAATGCTAGATTTTATATATTTTTATATAGATACCAAAATAGGATAGTGTTATAGTTGTTTATATTTTTATGTAATATTCAATTTTTCTTATATAAGTTGTAGATATATAACCGAGTACCAAAAAAATAATATATAATATTACTAAAAAAATTAGATGAGAATTTAAATTATATTTAAATATGATTTGAATATATTTTAATTATAATTTTAAATACGTGTTTAGTTAGATAATATTATACAGCTACTTTAAATTTAATTTAAATATGAATATATTTTAGTATTTATTATATGTTCAGGTAGCGAGAAGGATTTTAAAAAAATTGGTTAACTATGTGAGAAGTTATATAGTAATTTTTATTAATTAATGGAAGACATATGGCTTACATGTTTCCAAGCCTCATTGTAATAGTGGATGTATATAAAAGAAAAAAAAAAAAGAAAGAAAGAAAAAGATTTTCAAAAGAAAGTTTTTTTTGGGAGAGACTCTTCTGTATGCTTCTCTATGCTTCCCCACACTTCTATACTCTTCTCTAATCTTCTTCAATCATCTACACCTTCTCTCTCCAACCAGGGGGCGACCTGGTCCAGAGCAAGATGGCCCACTACCCAGGGCCAAAAGATTAAAGAAAATTTTGACATATCTACAATAGTATTATGATATAATATGAGCCACTTTTAACCTTAAAAAGTTGTGGCATAGTGATTATCATGTTAGATTTATTCATTAGAGCATCTTCGATCCTATTGTGAGTTTAAAAAAAAAGAGTTACTACTACATTAGGAATAACAAGCAGTGACGGATCCAAGATTATAATCCACTGAGAGCACAATTATAAGAGAATTTGGGGACAACATTCTTGATTTTTTTTTAGTATAATAATATTATATTAACTAGTACTATTTTTTATATAATAAAATATTATATCTTACAATTGTTCTCTACTAGTTTTCATACTTTGAAAACGTTTAATTATAACATTACTTGTAATACTACTAAACAACACTTTTTCTATGAAGCATACAAGACAATTATTTAAAAATCGATCACAAATTCGGTTTCGTTAATCCATCTTAACAATGTTCATTGTAGATAAGCATCTTTTCACACTTGCTTTTGCTATAGGAAAAATGCTTGACAAGTGCTATAACCAGGGCCGGCCCTGAGTTTATGGGGGCCCTGGACAAACTTTCAAAATAGGGCACATATATAATAAAAAAAATCCTGAAATAAAAGTAAATAAAAAAAATATTACAACTAAGGATTGAACCTAGGGCCTCTAGTATGCAAGTATAAGCTAATAACCACTACACCACAACCATTATGTGTTATGAGAGAATCATGTTACATATACGTTCTATGTTAGGTACATGATTATTAATATACGTATGTAAAAATAAATTTTTTGGGCCCCCAAATTTTTTGGGGCCCTGGGCGGTCGCCCTGGCCGCCCTGGGCCAGGGCCGGCCCTGGCTATAACATTCAAAATGTCTTTATATTTTCTTTGCAAAGTCAATGACAACTCCTTTGTGATATCTAATATACTTAGCATCAATTGAAAATTAAAGACAAAATCAAATGACTACTACTTTCTCTCTTGAAAAAAAAATCTAACTGGGGGCCAGGCCCCCAGTGGCCTGAATGTGGATCTGCCCCTGATAACGAGTTTTTATTGATAAAGTCTTTCTCCAATGCAAATGTCAAATAAGTTGTAAAGTTAACATGACATAATAACGAGTTTTTATTGATATAAAAATATATGGAATGAAGAGAAGAACGGAAAAAATTGTCTTGAAAGTTGGAATTTTTTTTTATTGTTTTCACAATACTTTTGCATTGAAAAATGTTTCTACTTCATTGTTTTGTGTAAATATAATCTAAGACATTGTATGAAGGATTTTGTTAACATGTGCTCTAGGTCACATGTTAACCCATCTATAAATGCATAGTTTTGTATGTATATTTTTACGATCATATTTATCAATACATATTTTACATATATCAATATACAATTTAAATAAGAAAAATTTTGAGTAGCACCCCACTTGATTTATCCTTATTTAAGGTGCACCCCACCACTTTACACAAATGAAAACTACCCCCACTTTTGACGGATTTCGTCCATATTGGACGGTCAACTGGGTTGACTAACAATTTCTGACCAAAATACCCTCATCTTCCTCATCATCAAAGCTAAATTCAAAAGTGGGGAGATCGCCACCACGAACCGTCGGGGAAGACGATCATACTGCCGGAGATGATCGATCTCCTTGTCGTTATTGATCGGATAGCCAAGGCCGCGACGGGGAGATGCTGTGTCTACAGAACCGCCATGGCCGAGCTCCATGAGCGGTTGAGGAAGGAAGAAGACGTCAAGAACTGCCTAGGCGCCGCCAACGGATGGAATCGCCATGGCCGATCTTCGTTCACCAGAAGGAAGAAGGAAAGATGGACGAGGAGCAAAACGGACAGGGCTTCACCTAGAATGGAGGAATGAAGGGGACAAAAACGAGGAGGCCAATTTATAACCGTCGGCCGGTGGGTGGTTGTTGCCCCCTCCCCCTCCCCGACCTCGCTGCCCCCCCTCCCCCCCCGACCTCGCCGCACCCCCTCCCTGACCTCGCCGTTGCACCCCCGACCTCGCCGATGCTCTGCCAGTGCCGTGCGGGACGAGGGCGCGGGGGGGAGCGGGGGCGGAGGCGCAGGGGAGGGGGGCAGCGTCGTCGGCGGCGGGGGGAGGGGGGCAGAGGCGCGGGGGAGGGGGGCAGCGTCGCCGGCGGCGGGGGGAGGGGGGCAGCGTCGCCGGGGAGCGGGGTTTCGGACGTTGAAGGGGGTTGTTGGTGGTGGTGTGGTGGTGATGGTGGTAGAAATGGTGGTGGCAGAGATGATGGTGGTGGTGGTGGTGGCAGATGAGAGGGTGGCCATCGGCGAGGTCGGGGAGGGGGTGGCAGCGGCGAGGTCGGGCGGGAGCGTCGGCGAGGTCGGACGGGGGGCGTCGGCGAGGTCCACGGGGAAGAAGACAACACGGGGGTATTTTTGTCAAAAAATTAAGTCAACCCAGTTGACCGTCCAATACAGACGGAATCCGTCAAAAGTGGGGGGTAGTTTTCATTTGTGTAAAGTGGTAGGGTGCACCTTAAATAAGGGTAAATCAAGTGGGGTGCTACTCAAAATTTCTCTTTAAATAAAAGGTGCATATGTTAACAAACCCTGTGTATGAAATCCTTTTCGGGATTTCGTATTGGGACCATGAGCTCAGGGCCAGCACCGTCTCAGACTTTCTCTTGATCTCTCCTCTCAGACCTCTCCCTCACTCACCCCCGACGGTAGGGCTGCAAACGAGCCAAGCCGAGTCATGGTTTTGTAAGCTTGAGCTTGGTTTGACTAGAATTAATCGAGCTCAAGATCGAGCTTAAGCTTGATAAGTTTTTTTTATTTTAGAGCTTGAGCTTGGCTCGAGATTGTTTATATTAAGCTTGAGCTTGACTTGGTTTGATCTTGAGCTTGGCTTGATAAGCAAGCTTGATTCAAACTTGATAAACAAGTTCGATAAGCTCAAAATCAAGCTCGTCAAGCTTGATTTCAAGCTTATCTAGCTCGATTTCAAGGTAGTTAGATTTGAATTCAAGTACCAGTAAGACTAACAATATATTTATAAAAAATTAATTAATTTTTTTATTAATTTCAATTATTAAGAACATATAAATATATAATACACACATTATTGTTATACAAACATATATAAATTAGAATTCAACAAAGAAGAAACGATTCTTAAAAACAAAAAACAAATAACAAACGAGCTTCTAAACGAGCCAGCTCGCAAGCTCATAATCGAGCCAGCTTGCGAGCTCAAACGAGCCGAGTACTTCTAAGCTTGAGCTTGGCTCGTTCATTAAATGAGCTCGAAAATGAAGCTTGAGCTCAGCTTTGTTTACTAAACGAATGGAGCTTTTATCGAGCCGAGCTTCGAGCAGCTTGTGAACGGCTTGGCTCATTTGCAGCCCTATCCGACGGCCCCCCACTGCGCGCACACCCTTCGGCCATTTGACCTACTCGCCGGCTCTGCTCCTGACTGTCGCGTCCGCCTGGCCCCTGCCGCCTGCGCGCGCGCCACCGCACGCCTAGCCCCGCCGCCTGCCGCCGGTTCCCCCTCCCGCTCGCCAGCCACCTCCCCCTCTTCTCCCGACATCATATTCATGAGTTCATGTTATACCAATAACATACTAAGTCAATATTCATGAGTTCTTATATATTAACGCTATAACAACTAAAGCAACTTGTTTGCACTCATTTACCAAAAAATTATAAACTTCCAATAACAGATGACCGAACCAGTCAACATCAACAGAGATGCGTACAGAAAAAGTAGGAGATGAAGAATTACATACTTATTAACATGCGTACAGAAAAAGTAGGAGAAGAAGAATTACATACTTATTAACAAAAATAACAATAGTTTGTACTAGGGGTACAACTCGGACTGGTTCGATCGAATTTGAAGTCAATCCGAGCCCAATTCGATGAATTATAAGTCTATTCCGACTCCGACCCGACCTCGGATTCAACATATGAAGTCCAAGACCAAGTCCGGAGGATCGGGTTGGGCTCGGTTTGTGTCGGGTTTATCGGACTCTAATATAATATTTGAAATAATTTTACTCAAAAATAATATTAAACACATAATCAAATAGCAATCAAACCCTGATCATTACAAAATACAAACTGAATAAGATTTATGATAAGGAGTTGAAGTGTTTGGGTGAAATTTTTTAGGATTTCAACTTTTTATTTAAGAAGTATGAAATTATATATATATATATATATATATATATATATATATATATATATATATATATATATATATATTTCGGGTAACCCGACACATGAACCCGAGTCCAATCCGATTTTTGTTCGGATTCAAATATTTAAACCCAAACCCGAGTCCGAATCCAGATATCTTCAACCCTAACCCAACTCATTAGCGAATTTATCCGATCGGACTCGGATTTAGCCGCCCGAGTTGCACCGCTAGTTTGTACTCAGAGAATAATGAATTTTGCGAAGTGCCTGGGTCATCAATCTTGACTGTACATCTTCGGAATTGATATTTATCATACCATCAAGTTCACACTGGGGAAACAAGTGTTAGACACAAAATTCTACCAAGTAAAAATGATATATAGAAATATCAAAATCAATTCCAAGGTATCAATTGTGGGCTACCAATGATATTGAATATCAAGCTTTTGAACATTAAATGTCACACATTTTTCCAATGATCCTCTCTTTTATTTAACATGCAAGTTGGAAACATATCTGCATTGTAGACATATGCTGCTTCTCATGCATATAACTATAGAATAGGGGTGAGCATTCGGTTTATTCGGTTTAAACCGAACCGAATAACCCAAAACCGAATTGGACCGAAACCGAATAAGCAAAACCGAAACCGAATCGAATTGGTCCAAAACCGAATCAAACCGAACCGAATTAAATCGGTTCGGTTTTCGGTTTATTCGGTTTATTCATATTTTTTTGATTTTTTTGGGCTTTTTTTGTTAATACATATAGTAACTAAATATACATAGACATATTTAGTATATACCTATATATATTTAGTATATACCTATATATATTAATACTTATATATATAGTACACACACACACACATACACACACACACACACACATATATATTTATATATAAATAAATTAATTAAATTTTCTTATTCGGTTTTCGGTTTTGGACCGAAACCGAAACCCAAAACCGAAACCGAAACCGAATAAGAAAATTTAGTATTTTCAAAACCGAAACCGAACCGAATTTTTTTAAAACCGAACCGAACCTCTTATTCGGTTCGGTTCGATTCGGTTCGATTTTCGGTCCAAAACCGAATAATGCTCACCCCTACTATAGAAAGCATATGCACAGTTTCTCCCACTTATATCGGGATTAAACATGCTTTACTAAGGCCTCAGTTTGGTTCACGGAAAGAAAATCATTTCCCATGTATTTTTCATGGGGATGGAAAAGTAGAATTCCTATCAAATTTTTTTCCTATGTTTGGTTGGTGTAGGAAAGGAAAGAAAAAATATATCATTGTTCCAACAATATCCAATGTCAACATAATTACAATGAAGAGTTAATTGGTAAAATATGTAATAAATCAAGGCTACTTTTGTCATAATGTTGGTAATTAATGTTGGGAAAGAAGGAGGGAAAATGAATTCCATGGGTCATGAGAGGAATCATTTTTCCTTCTATTTTCCACCATGTCAGAAAAGTGTTTCCCAAATTTGTGGCTACCAAACAAAGGAAAGGAACAAGTTTCCTTTCCGGATTCTTTGAATCCGTGAACCAAACGAGGCCTAAAAGTAACTTATTTTGGAAATTGCACTATAAAACTATTGAAGACTAATGCTAACTTAAAAGAGTTATGGTTTACCAGACATTCAGACATAGAAAACATCCAAAATAATCAAGGTAAGAGTTGATGATATAGGAAGGAAACACCAATTAGGTATGTCAATGTTGCAAAAATAGCAGACAAGTATATCCTTCGTATCATACAATAAAGCTATCTACTAAATCGTATAAAATCGTATAGTTACAGATATTTAAAAACAGAATAACAATAGTTTGAATTAATATGAACGGGACTTCTTGGAAGGTGGTTGATCAAACATTGAACGTGGCTTCAATATGATCTTTGGCATCAGAAGCGAGGAGCCACCTTTGTTAGAAGTTTTGCCCAAACTTGTGGATGCATGAAGTACGCCTTCGTCAAGATCCTCATCCTCATCATCCTGTATTCGTCGAACAAAATCTTTCGATCCACGAAATACAATTGTTTTGATGAGTTCTTCGTCAGCTTGATCCATTTCGTCCATGATTTTTTTTTTCTTTTCGTATGCTGAATTCTTCAACCTCTCTGACATCTCATCCACGCTAATGGATGCATGTCGCGACTTCAACGATTTCATCTCTTCCAGTGCGGAAAGAATATCCATGTCCTGTTTTGAATCCATGGTCCTATTCTCCGACGACTTCATCGCGTCGCCCATCTCCTCCTCGTCTCTCTTCCTCTTCTCTCTGTCCACAACCTCGTCATCGGCCCGCCAAGGCTCGAAATTTCTCGTTGCTCCCGACTCGACAACGTAGTCCGAATTCTGGGGGTCGGTCTTCATGATGAGCTCCACCGAGCAGTTCTTGCACTTAAAGTAAAATCTAAATACTTGGATTCCCAAATAAGTCTCTCCGACGGCGTCCTCATTGCGGGAGTTTAACTTCGTCCCCTTGTGAATATAGGTGCCGCAGGTGTTGCAGCGGATGCTCATTGGGAGCATCATCCGGATCACCTGCTGCTTCTTCGGCTGCTTCCTGCGGGGGAGCTTCGCCGGATCGAAGTCCGGCGGGTAGTATTTATTCACTACCTTTCGTTCTCCCATTGCTTCAATCGACGACTCCTCGATTAGATCGAGCTCCAAGCATAGGCTTTCTCTTAGATTTTTTGTGGAGGAGACACTTTTGTGCTATATGTTTGTGCCTCTACTCTCAACCCATATATATAGGATGGAAATATCCTATTATAGAGATTTCCTAAATAATAAACTTCATAAAATAAATCATAATAGGGCTTTCCTATTTTAGGGAGTCCTGCTAATAAGGAAACAACTTCTCCTAATCTACACTTGACTCCAACTCCCCCCCAACTCCCGCATCTGCCCACTCTTCGCCCCCGCCGCCGACACGAGCAAGGACACGGACTTCGAGCACTACTCCCGCCTCCAAAACCACTACTCCGATCTCGACGAGATCGACTCCGCCCGTCCTTCCGCCGCCGCCGCGGCAACGGCGGCGGCGGAGGAGCCGCCTCCCCCTCCGGCTGACGGCCAGCTCCCCCTCTGCTCCCGACATCCAACCTCCTCTTCCCCATGGCCACTCCTGCTCCACCCGACCGCCACCGCCATCACCATAGCCGACCCCAATCACCATCACAGCCACCAACACCACCACCGCTGTCACCAACACCACCGCCGATCACCACCACCCTCAACGCAAGTCCTCGACGCCGATCATCACCATAGGCCATCATCACACCGCCACCTGGCCACACCACAGCAGCTCCAAATCATCATCATCATCATCTCCGTTCGCTCCTTGCTTCCCAAATTCCGAGACCAAAGGACCCATGGCAAGTCCTCTTCCTCTTCCCTACTTCAATTTGTTCAATTTTGTCAAGTAGCTATGGTCAATTCGAATTAAATGATGTTTACTATGTATCAGTGTTGAACTATATAAATTTCACGGAGTAGTATCATGGACACGCGAATCGGATATGATTCGGACACGTGGACACGGTTAATTAGGGGTTGTAGCATGGACACACGAATCGGATACGGTTCAGACATATTGACACGGGTGTATGTGCATTTATATAGTTTAGAAAAATATATATTTGAATGATGTGTGTACTCGTAGGTGTAGGAAAATTTTAAATTTGCATGTTTGATGCGTATCCTATAATATCAGAAAAGAATAGGCTGTGTTTGATACATGTAACGATATCGAATTCACCTACTGGTACTAGAATCGATAGAGTTAGGACCTATGTGATTTATGAAAACTAATGAGAAGCTCTAGATTGGCGTAATAGCGGAAATCGGAAATGTCGGTTAAGCACGGAAATCTAGAGGGAATACCAAGTTTATTTTTAGACAATAATTAAGGACGAGTGCATTTTGGAATTTAATAAGGACAATGGATCAGTATCGATCTATACCCATCATTATCAGTCATTAAGTGATATGGATATATTAACCCTTCCTATAAGTCTAGTATAAGAATTAGCTTCTATAGAGCCGAAGATATATATGATACCATTCTTGAAATTAGGGTTGAAGTTATCCTTGGATACTAGAATGGTGACTTAACTAGACTATGGGATAATCCCTATACCCTATACTAGGTAGGTCGCATCTCAATAACCATCAAGAAAAAATTTCCAAAGTTCAACATAGGAAATCCTTAGATTAGCAACTTGCCTTGTCGTGGACGAATGAGTTGGAAGAATTGGAAGTCTAAATAGAGTACACTTAAGGAAATTCTTATAAAAATAGTGTGTATCCTAGTATAATAAATAAATAATAGGGCGATCCATACCTGAGACTTACTATTGATGTAAAAATAACCACTTACCTAAGGAATTTTTTACATTCTCAGTAAGTATCGGAAATAGAATACTATAGTAGGAAGATTCGGAACCAAGTATATTGAATGATCAGTACCTTACAAATAGGTTGAATAATTTCGTTATAGGTTATAACTATCTAAATTGATGTATCATTCTTCGCAATGTTGTAAAAAGCGCTAGGCGGACTCGGTGCGGCGGAGGTCCGCCTAGCGCCTAGCCCGCCTAGGCGCCGCCTAGAAAAAAAAAAAAAAAAAAATTTTGAAATTTTTGAAATTTTGAATTTTGAATTTTGAAATTTGAAATTTCAATGTTCTAAAATCCAAATACTATCTTAAAACCCAAACAAATATCCAAAATACAACTAAGAATAAACAAAATCAAAAAAAAAATCAAAAAAAAATCAAAAAATTCAAAAAACCCGCCGCCTAGGGGCGCCTAGGCCCGCCTAGGGCCCGCCTAGGCCCGCCTAGGGGCGCCTAGGGCCCGCCTAGCCGCCTAGCCCACCGCCTAGGGGGGTTTCGGTGCGGTGGGCGGGCGCCTAGCGCCTAGGCGGGCGCCTAGGCCGATTTTTAGAATACTGATTCTTCGTGATTTAGTTTATTTATGTATTATTGTGCTTCCTAACATCACTGTTTAGTCTAAAATTGTGTAGCAAATATTGTGAATATGGAACTGTTAGTCTGCTAAGGTATAAATAGCCGAGGTAAGAAGCAAAGTTTTTTTTTTTCCTTTGAATTATGTTATGCATATATTCAACTGCGTGTGTTCCGGTGTTGAGTTGTTCCATCGAAGGGGTTTTAACCCAAGAGAATTCTACGAAAAATTCTCCGGGTCGATATATATATAAATTGTGAAAAATCTTGGAGGTCGAAATACAAAGCAGATTTTGCCATAATTTTTTTGAGAATTTCGGGAGGACCAAAATATGAAATCCAATATTTTTCGATCGTACTAAACCCGAATTCATGTAATCGTGTGTTAGTCAGAGAAACTCTTAACAAACCTGAATATACTTGGGGGTTGAACAATCACTACTAAAATATCATCAAATATCGACGTAATGTAGCGACGGCAAGAAACTACGTCACCAGTAGCGACTTCCTTATAAACACGTCGCAAAATATCGCTGGCTAGCGACGTTCTGCGACAGGAGTATACTACGTCGCTGAATAGCGACGTTCAGCGACATATTATAAGTATATGTCGCCATTGTTGCGACGTTTAGCGACGTCAACAAGTTACATCGCTAAGTTATTTTACTTAGGGCACGCCGCTGCCTTCTTTTCCCCTCACTCTCACTCGAAAATTTCCGAAAATTTTAATTTTCCCCCCCACCCCCCACCCCGGCGACTCCCTCCCCCTCTGTCAGTGCCCTCCCCCCCCGGCGACCCCCTCCCCCCCGGCGACTCCCTCCCCCTCCGGCGAGCTCCTCCTCCTCGAGATCCTCCTCCTCGAGCTCCTCCTCCCCCAATCCGACCTCCTCCTCCTCCTCTTCCTCAGGTAAACCCTAACCTAACTCCTCTCCTTCCTCCTCCTCCTCTCCCACGGACACACACACACACACACGGACACACACGGACACGGACACACACGCACACACACACACAGACACGGACACACACGGACACACACACACACACACACACACACAGACACAGACACAGACATTGATATGCACGCCAAGTGTTTGTCAAAATGACTCAAAGAGCATCAATGCTCTAAATTCAAATTTTAACCTTTAGTTTAGGAGTGCTTTGCTATAGCTTTAGCATTGGTATGATAATCTAGCATACAAGAGTATAATAGAAGTAGTTATATTGATTGGGGGATTTGTGGTTTAAGTGGACTGTGGGTGTGTATTTGTGTGGGCTGTTTATTCCATATGTGATCAACCATGTATGACTGTCCAGTCGTTGTATATATATATATATATATATATATATATATATATATATAGACTCAAGTTTGTAAGTGTGAATGTATACATTGTTAGTCTCTTAGTAGGTCAGTCCATTGCCTTTATATCGATTCAATCCCTTAGCTTTGTTCAGTCAGTGAGCTTTGAACAGTCCACATTTGATCCACATGTTAGCATTTACC
Organism: Iris pallida; assembly: GCA_029216955.1. Classification (NCBI taxonomy): domain Eukaryota; kingdom Viridiplantae; phylum Streptophyta; class Magnoliopsida; order Asparagales; family Iridaceae; genus Iris; species Iris pallida. Next base: position 2,663,779 of record JANAVB010029617.1, on the reverse strand, counting down.
ACTGTACAGTCCAGTTTGGGGGATTACCACAGTGTAATGTTCAGTCCCATATCCATTTGGTATCAACTATGTGTATCAGTCTTGCTTGGCATATTGCAGTCCATATTATCTCTTCATATCAGTCCAGGCATTTATTTAGTTCCAGTCCTATTATTTGTCTTGTATTCAGTTGTTCAGTCCCATGACTGACATATAGATTAGGTATTGTTTGGTTGAAGGATTACCTTTTTAGTTCATTCCACCCTTGCACATCGACATTAGTTATCAACTTTGATGTCCAGCCTGTCCTTAAATCAGTTTTGAATCAATTATTCAGCCCCCAGATTGCTTATTGGTTAGTTCAGTCCCCTATTGAATATGAGTTCAGTTCCTGAGGTCACTTGACTAAATACTTGAGTATCAGTCCCTAACATCAAGTGTCTAGTCACCTACCTACCATGCATCAGTCCATGCCAATAACGATAAGGTAAAGGGTACCAATAACGATAAGATAAAGGGTACCAATAGCGATAAGGTAAAGGGTACCAACTTAAGGTATTGGTATTGGGATACCAATAGCGATAAGGTAAACGGTACCTTGGTAGGTAATGACTAGAAATAGGATATTTGACTTAGATTGGACTAAGAGTTGACAAAGTCAACTATAGGTCAACCCTTGACCTACTTTGACCTTGTTTGACTTTGTTTGACTTAGGTTGACCTTGTTTGACTTTGTTTGACTTAGTACAACCTAGTTTGACCTAGATTGCATACCATTGATATTAGTAACTGTCCGCTACTAATGTGTGTCCCTAATAAGACATAATATACGAATTTGTGCCTGTTGGATAATGTGTGTCCATCTTTGCAGAATTATTTCCAAATGGATATGAATTACTACTTGCGGAATCGTTCATGGATGTACAATCGTCGTCCTGATGATATGTGTGGTGTGCGGGATGATTACATAGCGGGAGTAGAGCAGTTCCTGCAGTTTGCTAAGGCGTTCCCTCAGTACATGGACGGCATCAAAATTAAGTGTCCGTGTGTGAAATGTCATAACGTGAAATATTATCCAGAAGTGGAAGTGACATATTATTTGTACTCGAGGGGTTTCACGCCTAATTACTATCAGTGGACCGCACACGGAGAGCTTGTGTCTTTAGCATCAGAGCCGGAGCCTTATGTTGAGCCATATATGCATGCAGGACCTAATTTTGTTTCAGATAATCATGTATACGACGACGGGTGCGTGAACATGGTTTTCGACGCTGCGGGGCCTAGTTTCGTTCATGATGCACCTGAGGAGGCACCGAACGCCGATGCTGCACAGTTCATGGAGTTGCTGGAGAATGCAAGGACTCCATTGTATCCTGGTTGTGAGGATCATTCACCGTTGGAGGTGGTTACAAGACTGTTGAGCATTAAGTCAGATTTTAACATGTCGCAAGAATGCTACAACCGAGTGTTGGAGTTGATTATAGAGATCTTGCCGGCGGGTGCTAAGTTGCCTAAAGACTTCTACCGGTCTAAGAGGATGGTGAGATCGTTCTGGATGGGATACGAAAAAATCGATTCCTGTCGCAATGGGTGCATGCTGTACTACAAAGACGACAAGGACGCAGATATGTGCAGATTTTGTGGTGCTGATCGCTATAAGACAACTAGTACAGGAAGGTCTACCGGTGCAAGAAGACCGACCGATTCAATGCACTACTTGCCTTTAACGCCGCGGTTGCAAAGATTATTTACGGTGAAAGAGACGGCCGAAAATATGAGTTGGCACATGCGAGAACAGATTGAAGGAGTGTTGGATCACCCATCCGATGGAGAAGCGTGGAAGCACTTTGTTCGAGTGTATCCCGATTTTGCTTCAGATCCGCGTAATGTCAGGTTGGGACTATCTTCTGACGGTTTTACTCCTTTTGGTCTTTCGGAATCCCAGTATTTGTGCTGGCCTGTGATTGTCACTCCGTATAACCTACCGTCTTGGATGTGCATGAAGACTCAGTACATGTTTCTAACCGTTATAATTCCTGGTCCGAACAATCCCAAGAGGAACATTGACGTGTACTTACAGCCTTTGATAGATGAGTTGAATCAGTTATGGGAAGTAGGCGCTAACACGTACGATGTTTCCAGGAAGCAGAATTTTCAGATGAAGGCAACCCTTATGTGGACCATCAACGACTTTTCGGCCTATGGAATGTTATCTGGATAGAGCACTCATGGCCGTCTCTCATGTCCGTATTGCATGGACCGTAGTAAGGCTTTCCGCTTGAAACACGGAGGAAAACCGTGCTTCTTTGATTGTCATCGGCAATTTCTGCCAAAAGATCATCCGTTCAGAAAGAACATGAATGCATTCCGTACCGGCGTTGTAGAGAAGGGTGATCCACCGCCAAGGTGGTACGGAGCCACGATATGGGAGGAGGTTAAAGATTTTCCAAGTGCTATCGAAGATCCTACAACTGGGTACAAGTACGATGGATTTGGTAGAGATCATAACTGGACAAGGAGGAGCATATTCTGGGATCTGCCATACTGGAGTATCAATCTGATCAGACATAATCTTGATGTCATGCATATATTGAGAAGAATGTGTTTGATAACATAATTAATACTGTGATGGACGTAAAGGAAAAACGAAAGACAATCCCAAGGCCAGGTTGGACTTAGAAGAAATATGCAAACGTCCTGCGTTGCATTTGATACAGCAGAATGGAAAACAGTTCCTGCCGAAGTCAATTTTCTCGCTGGACAAGGAGGATAAAGTGAGACTTTGTCGGTAGATCCAGGGCCTAAAATTTCCAGACGGATATGTGTCAAATCTGAGAAGATGTGTCGATCCGAAGGAAAACAAATTGACGGGTATGAAGAGCCACGATTGTCACGTATTCATGGAGAGGTTAATTCCGATTGCATTTCGGGAATTCTTACCGCAGGCAGTTTGGGATCCATTGACGGAGCTTAGCATATTCTTCAGGGATCTTTGTTCTAAGAAATTGCTCGTTGATCGTCTAGAAAAGCAAGAGAAGGACATTGCGGTAACACTATGCAAGCTAGAGAGGGTGTTTCCTCCTGGATTCTTCGACTCTATGGAGCATTTGCCGATTCATCTATCCTATGAGGCACGTGTTGGTGGACCCGTCGAATATCGATGGATGTACCCGTTCGAGCGACATTTGAATCACCTAAAAAGAAAGGTGAAAAATAAGGCACGGGTCGAGGGTTCTATTTGTGAAGCCTATGTTCTCGAGGAGATTACAAACTTTTGTTCGATGTATTTTAAGCCTCATGTTGCAACTAATAGAACGAGAGCTTCCAGAAACGACGAGGGAGATCATGAAAGTAATGATACAATACTGAAGGTATTCAATGCTCTAGGAAAGCCATCGGGTAAGATGAAGAAGAGATATCTGAACGATGATGAGCTAAGGGCTGCTCAGGTGTATGTATTACTCAACTGCGACGAGGAGGAAGTAGAGAAACTGGAGGGGTAAGTAAATAATACGTCTACATTATTTTAATAGTGTTGAGAATGATACTATTACATTAATTGCACAATGTTGTTTTCAGCATATTTAATGATGATGTGAGGTCAGGTAGGCCACACATAACAGAAGAAGAACTAGAACAAGAAATGAGACGTTATTTTCCATCATGGTTGAGTGCATATGTAAGACTTGAGAACTCTGTAATTACCTTTCTGTGTATGCACTTGATTGAGAATGAGCTTAATTGCTTCTTTCGTGGTATTTAGGTCGATCGTCCATACGTAAGACTTGAGAATGAGTCTATTAGAACGCTAGCCAAGGGATCAATTTATGCTGCAAAAATATGGCCAAGCTACTGTGTTAATGAGTTTAGGTTCAAGTCAACAACTTGCCCGATCAGAGACAACTTTGTGGATCTCGACTCCACCAAAAACAGCTGTTTGTGTATCAGATCTTCGAACTACAAAGATGTTGATGCGGGCAACGATTTCTATGACGTGCTACGGAAGATCGTGGAGCTGACATATAGTTATGGAATAGAGCCTGCTAAGATTGTGTTATTCAGGTGTGATTGGTTCGATCCGATTGAAGGTCAAGGTTGGAAAGTAGACAAGCACGGTCTTGTTGATATAAACTATCGGCGTCGATATCAAGCCTATGAACCATTTGTCCTATCAAGTCAGGCTCAGCTCGTGTACTTCACAAGTTATCCTAAACGGGGAACAACAAGGTCGGACTGGTGGGCAGTATGCAAGACCAAAGCTAGAAATACCTTTGAGATTGACGATATAGCTTATCAACAGGATGAACTACCTCTTGTAACAAATATTATAGAAGTGGACACGACGGAAGTTCCTCATTACACATCTAATTGTGTAGAAGAAGTAGAATTATCTGAAGAGGAAGATGCAGATGAAAGTGAAGATGTAGAGGAGAAAGAAGAAGAAGAAGAAGAAGAAGAAGAAGAAGAAGAAGAAGAAGATGAGCTAAACGAACTAGATGAATTTTCAGAAGAGGATTAAAATCTGTGATGTCTATCATATAAATATGTATTTTTGTAATAATAAATCTGTGACACTTTAATGACACTTTTATCTGTGACCATGATATTTTTAAAAAATCTGTGATGTCTATCATATAAATATGTATTTTTGTTTTATTGTCATATGTTATTATCAGGTATGACTAGACCATCTGGACGACGCGGAGGATATTACATTAGCCAGTCCCGTCAGCCTCGGCGTGGGGATGGAGAGGGCAGTTCCGTACCCTCATCCTCATCTCCGAGTACGCCATTGTACCGTTCTGTTCCCGGTCCATTACCGGGACAGGGCAGTTCCAGCAGGTTGCCGACTCCTCCCTCGTCGTCCAGCCTTCCTGATCCCGCGTCCAGCATCCCTGATCCCCCGTCCAGCATTCCTCCTGTCGACGGCTCTATGGGGGAGCCGACGCCGAGCATATGGAGGACGACGATCAGACTGATCCTGCCCAGGCAGGAGGTGAGAGCGACCCTCCATGCGCTCCCCCGGACGAGACGCGTATGGAGATTTGGACGGACGGGCCTATGAAGTAAGTTAATTAATTAATATATATTTCTCAAATGATTATATGTACATATATATTCATGAAAAATTATTATTGTATAGATATTGGCCTTCTGCAGTACAGAGACAGCTGGGGACATTTCTGAGGCAGAACTATGGTGGGGCTTGGATTAACTACTCAGATGCTCCCGCAGATAGGAAGGCCTTTTGGTTCGCCCACTTCAAGGTAAAAAATTTGTTTAATTTTAAATTTTAATAATCATTTGTGTATATTATACAACTTTTGTATTTTACTTCTTGTAGAGGACCTATTTCTATCCACCACACCGGGCGGCGAGGATCGAGGGCCAATTTTCTGCCGTCGCAGCCAAGCTCATCCGTGATGCGATCGACGACCAGAAGCGTCGTGATCGCTCCGGAGGGCCGATCCAGGGTTGGATTACGCCAGAGCAGTGGACTACGATGAAGGCTAGATTCAGCGAGCGCAGTTACCAGGAGCGGTCTGAGAAGGCCAAGGTGGCGCGGTCGAGCGCCGGTAAGTGGTGTAGTGGCTCCATTCCGATGACGGAGCATTTTCGTCGTCTGGTACGTTTCCTATGACGGACATTAATTTATATATAGTTCGATAGAATGTTTAATGCTAATAATAGATAATATATTTTAACAGATAAAAAGGGTGAGGACCCGAACATGGTGACCGTCTTCCTGGTCACCCATCGGAGGGCTGGGGAGTTCATTGACGAGAGGGCGACGCAGGCATATGTACGTTCTATTCTTTATATTAATTTACTATAATTTAGAAAACAGGAAAATAGATATCAATATAGACTTTAGCAAACATTTACACGTTAGCAAACATGTTCTAGGCCGAGTTTGTTCGGCTACAGAAGGAGGCGGCTGCTGCTGCTGCTGCTAGTGCGCAAGCAGAGGGAGGGGCTGGTACTTCCTCCCAGCCGCCTACAGATCCATTGCCGGACGAGCTCTGGATGACCACCGTTGGCGGTCTTCAGAAGGGTACGTACTACGGTACGGGATCCTACGGCGCGTATTTGGCTTCGGAGTCATCCCGGGCCCCCTCTGTCAGTGCGCAGTCTCCGGCTACGCAGGCATTGTCACGAGCTGAGGATGTTCGTCGTCAGATCGAGGAGCTGCGTCGCGAGTTGCAGCAGCAGATTTCTGATGCGGTCGAGCGACGATCCGACCCTCCGATCGTCACCGGACGATTTGATGCGGTCGAGAGCAGTATACAGGAGCTGATGAGTCTGCATCAGGCTACAGCTACCAGCTTGCAGACGCTCACCGAGTCTACGCAGCGCACAGAGCGTAGACAGGTCGAGCTGGAGGGATCGCAGAGGAGCATGTCTGCCTCACTCGCTCAGTATACTGAGAGGGTGGTGAGTACCCTTGCTGCGCATGGTGAGCGACTGCGAGAGCTGGAGCAGATACGTCCTCCCGGTCCATTGACGGCGCCGACTCCAGACACTGCACTGCCTCCGGCGCCGACTCCAGACATTGCACTGCCTCCTACTGCCCCTACGGTACAGCTCACCCAGGAGCAGTATGACTACATTCTATCACAGTTGCGCGGCAGGGGTCCGCAGTGATTTTATTGATTTTTTTTATGACTTGTATGTATTGGCCCTATGGACAAATTGTTTATTCATACACTGTTATTTATACACTTGGTGGGAGACTTTTTATCATCTTCCATTTTTATTTGACTCTATTGGATGTTTGTGAGGATGTGTGTCTGTGATATTTACTTTGCACTGTCTCCTATTTTTATTGTGATATTTACTTTGTGATATCTGCGACGGGGATGACAAATATATCTACGCTGGATTATAAGTGATGATCTGCTATACAAAGGAGGTGCTGCCGAAATTTTAAAAAAAAATATTGTGTATTTTTGTTATGATGTGTGTCTGTGTTTACAGTGAATGTGAAATGCAGTGTTCGGAACCATCGACAGCACTTCACACACACTGTAAACACAGACACAGCATAACAAAAATATCAATTATATTTTTTTAAATTTTTTTTTATAATATCTGCGACGTATAGCGACGTTCTGCGACGTACTGCGACGGAACGTAGACGTCGCTATACGTCGCTAAATAGCGACGTAACGTCGCTAGACGTCACTAATACACGTCGCTAAATCTGTCGGTAGCCGTCGCTAAGTTGCCACGTGGCTGCCACGTGGCTGCCACGCCATGTCATCATATATAAAGTTTACAGCGTCGCAAGTAGTCGCTTTACGTCGCAAGTTTGGCGACGTAGTGATACGTCGCTATTTGTCGCTAATTTTGCGACGTCTAGCGACAATGAACTCCGCGTCGCAAATAGCGACGTTCAGCGACTAAAGTGTCATCTGCGACTTGCCTATAAGCGACGTCCGGTTTTCGTCGCCAAATACGTCGCAAATTGGTTTTAGCGACGTATTTTCCTTATTTAGCGACGTCTCCTGACGTCGCTAAAATGGGTTATTTTAGTAGTGAATACAAGTCTTGGACTCGTTGGACACGGACATGTAAACACGCAAGCGAAACAAATCTAATTTCATTTGTTTTTGTCTTGTCCCACTATATGAGAATATCATGTTGAGTTGTATCCTCGTATTGCATGATATTTAGGTACACAAATCGAGATACATACTTGAGTCAAGGCAGGAACTTATATAACATAATAATATTATGAAAATATAGCATTGGGTGGGGAGAACAAACCGGATAGTACCGTATGAAACCTTTGCAATATAATAACAAATGTTGATAAGTACATGTTAGCTTTTTCTGCAAGGCCTTGCGAAGAGAAGATGCGAGGCTTAGCTCACTTACATGTGCCAGAACTTGGACGTACATATTTCGATCAAAAAAATTGATTAGGTGTTTAATGATATTTCACATTTTTATTTCATGCGTGGGAGGGCCGGACTCTAAGCATCGTGCCATCCAGAAACAATCTGATCCCTGGTCACGAGATTATTATAGAAAAACTAGTCAAGTGTGAAATCAAAAAATTGTTCTCCAAATTGTATCATTATTTAGACAAATTGTTTTGTGATTGTGTTAGTGATTGTTAGATCGTAATGGTAGTTCAGACACTAGGAAATCACTAGAATAGAAATATGTCAGTCATATTTCAAGTTAACACTATAATACGTCCTTAAGGTTTGATCATAATAATTTTTCTATCGGAAAATCGGAACACGATTCTCAATCATATCCAAGGTTCTAAACGGCGGTAGGCGGGTGCGCAACAGAGAGAGTCCGCCAACCTCCGTTGGCCGCCTACTCTACTGCCTATCGAAAAACGGTGCGGAGAGAGATCGTCCACCGCCTATGCGGACGCCATTTAGAACACTGATTATATCCTGACTTTTGTTACCGTTCTTCAAGGTTGTGAAAAGCGCTAGGCACTAGTCGGACGGACACCCGTCGCCTAGCACCTAGGCGGCTACCTAGATCTAGGCGGTTCAAAAATAAATAAATAAAATATAAAAAAATGGTGCGGCTATCCGCACCCCATGAGTTACTTAGCACATCCCAAAATAATTTTTTTTTCCTATCCTCCCCCTCCCCCCATGAGCAGCTGCTTAGCACACCCCCTCCCGCTCCCTCCTCCCGACCCCCCTCCTCCTCCCGCCGACCCTCCTCCTCCTCCTCCACCTGACCCCCCCCCCCCTCTCCCGCCGACCCTCCGCTTCCTCCTCCTCCTCCTCCCCCAACCCTCGACCCCTCCTCCTCCTCCTCCTCCTCCACCGAGGTCAGGAGGGGAGCGGGGGGGGGGGGGGGGGGGTGGGGTCGGGTGGAGGAGGAGGGTCGGCGGGAGGAGGAGAAAGAGGAGGGTTGGCGGGAGGAGGAGGAGGAGAAATAGAAGGGTCGGCGGGAGGGGGAGGGGGGCGGCGGGTGGAGGAGGGGGGTCGGTTGGAGGGAGCGGGAGGGGGGTGTGCTAAGCAGCCCCTTATGGGGGGAGGGGTAGGATAGGAAAAAAAAATTATTTTGGGGTGTGCTAAGTAACTCATGGGGTGCGGATAGCCGCACCAAAAAAAAAAAAATACTGAAAATTCCAGAAAAAAATCCATAAAATCCCAAAACCTGCATAGTCGAGCTTCTGGGGGTCTATGCGGACACCTAGGCGGACATTGGGCAGACACCATGCGCCTAGCGCCTAGGCGCCGCCTAGACCGCCTTTTAGAACAATGTTGTTCTTGAATCGAGGACTTGCATGTCATTTGACGATATAATATTGTTCACCAGATTTGAGAAATGATTCCGAGAAGACAACTACTGTATCATAAAGAGGATATGGAAAGTGAGGAATGAAAGGTAAGCATGTTGAATGTTGGAACTTCTAATTTTTGTCAATTATGATATGTATGTATTTGTATATATTTCGGGGTTGTCTTCTGTAGTTGGGATAAAATAGTGTAATTCTATATTTATAAATTTAGAGTACCATTTTCTCCGAAGTATTATACATATCCTGCAATAAATGATCCATGGTAAACCTATCCTAAAATCTTGGTTGAGTGTATGCAGGTTCGATTTCCATGCCTTGGAGACAAGTTTTCCAGTACGCATGGTCTAAAGGGTGTTGTAGGTTTCTTGGAGTCCAAAGAAAAATTTTCAATTCAGTTCTCAAGGAATTGTTACTGATATTGTGATCAATCCTCATGCATTTCCAACTCGTCAAACTCCTGGTTGTTACTGTTATTGTGATCAATCCTCATGCATTTCCAACTCGTGAAACTCCTGGTCATCTGCTTGAGGCTGCTGTAGGTAAGGGGATTGCATACACCACTCCTTTTGCCACTCCTCAGGCCTCAGTGGATGTCATAAAGGAGCAGATGCACAGGTGCATTATATTCTCAACTCAAATTGTTAAAACTAAGAGATGGAAAACCAATTTGCAACAGGAAGTATTTATACTTTGTTCATATGCCAGACACATGTTGGTGCTCTCGACTTGTCTGGAGTTTATTTTGATGTGTAGTAACAATATGCTCAAACTTAGTGCAAAACTGAAACTTATCTCAGGAATTTTACTCATCTGCATATATCTATCGATCCTCCATGTTTAATATGTTTACAAATCATCAAAAAGTTCATAAATTTCTCAGATTGTTTGATTACTATTATCGGCTATTCACAAGTTACCAAAAGATTGTATGGCATCTTATGCTGTACATGCATTAATTAGTGATGCTACTTGATGTCAACCTATTAATACCTGCTTTATCTCCTTTATTATAATAGCAACTACTCTCTACTATTACCATCTCTAGTTCGATCCATTTTCTTTTTGGTCTAACTCCTCATTGTCTCCAACTAAGATCCTACAGATCCTCTAAGAGAAAAATGACCGGCTAGTATTGCACATATTCAAGCCATCATACGTTATGATCACATCATACTGAAACGGCGACGTCCCTAACTTTCTATTTTCGTCTAATGCCATCATATCTTGTGTTTTTTCCCCCCATTTCACCAATCGTTCTGAACATTTTTTTTCCTCTTGATCATCCAACATGTCAACCTATAAAACATGGCTGGTCTCGTAGCTAATCCTATAACATTTCCTCAAGGTTTTGACGATATCCTTGTCACAACAGTTCCATTTTAACCATCCTGTTCCAGTTCTGGAGAATGATTCACGCTCGAGGCAACTAAGTTGGGTATCTATTGTCCGTTAACATGAACTACTTCCTTATTTTTGTTTATAATTTTTATTTACATTTATACTCCATTGTGTCCTACTAAGCGTAAATCCTTTAGGTTGTGTTTGGTTTGGTGGAAAGGAAAAGAACGGAAAGGAAAAATGCAAGTGTTTCATGTAGAAACACGATCCCATTTATGTTATTTTCGTTTTCTTTTACTTAGAAATCAAACACAGCCTTATATTATAATTGTAAGTTTCTCTACTTTCTATCATCAACTAGACAACTACTATAACAGAATGACATATGAATAACAGAATGTCGTATGAATACTTTATGTAGACTCCTCTAGAGTGTCCCTGGTAAGTTCATGGCCGGCCCAGGAGGCTGGGTTGCCCTAGTCGAACATAATTTTGGTTGCCTCTTGCCCTTGACTTCAGAAAAAGATATCAACAAAAATTATAACAAGCTGAAAGCTATAAAATGTTGAACTGATATCAACTCTAGAAAAAAATATCTCTGGTTTTGACGGCGGCATGGAGCTCGGATTCTGAGTTCCACTCCTGACTCATGAGCTACTCGAGGGTTTCCCTGTAGGAACACAAAATATGGGCATGAGGGATTTACTAGTTCAATTCACAGGAAGGAGTTGGGGTGGATCGCGGAGACTCAATTGACGGAGAGGTGGGGACTTAGGGGGCGGGGTGGTTGCCCTAACCGGGGGGTTGTTCAAACCCGATGGCTTGTCAGGCTTACCCCAGGGCCGCCATGGGTAAGTTCATCCCCAATTAGTGCAAAATGGTGAGAATTTCATGCCGAGCCTTGATGTAAGCAAATGGTGATAGGAAATGTGTTGATATCTCCAATTATTTTCACATTAGTGACTACTCACCATAGCCATTAGTGACTACTCACCATAGCAAATGGTTATTCACCAACTAAGTGGAAAATTTTGAACATACTAAATTTCTTTTGCAAATTCACTTGGTTTCCCTTATGATATGATAGATACTGATCAGTGATGCTATCTGCTGCTGGTCTGAAGGTTCGTTATATTGTTGCGTATAGGGTGCTTAGCCAGTATCCAAAAAATTTATGTGATAAATTCATTTCTCGTCTTTATTCACACATGGTTGCAAAACAAATTTAATCCTGCAAATGTAAAATAGTACTAAATCACAGCTAGTTATTGCTTATTGCTGCTGAACTCTTTACTGATGTAATAATATATCATTTAAGGGCACTCCTCTGAGCGCATTACGATTTACGAAGATCAATGCCCCTTATGGCGCAGAGTTTTGCTCTTCCTGGAACTGTTCAGCATGGGGGATCTGTCTGAAGTTTGACACCGAGGTATGTTAGATTAGGCTACGTCTGGTTCACCGAGTCAGGGTGTTGGAAAAATAAAAGTCATTCATTTCTTGTGTTCTCCAATGATTCACTTCCCCTTCTAATTTTTTGCATATATCACAAAAATTTAGAACTAACCTATCCCTACTCAGAAGATGTATTCTGTAGATATTCTTGGCGTTTTCAAATGTCAGAAAAGAAATTGGATGGAAATTGTAATTTTTTATGTCCATGAAGAGAGCATAATTTATTTCCTTTCCTTTCGGTGAGCCAAACAAGGCCTTTAGCTGTGGGATGTTGGGAAGTACTCAATTTTGTATCGAAAATGTTTTTTTGTCCGCGGTCCTGGCTTGCGGACTACATGTCGCCAACCGATTGTCCCCCTGCTAACTTTCGGCCCCATCCGCCCCCGGCCAATCAGGAGGCAACACGTGGCCCGCGGGCCACGACTGTGGTCCAAGCCTGTGGGCAACATAACACCGTCGATTTTGTGTCTATGCCGGAGTTCGGGGCTGTTGTTGTGTACATATATGCCATGAGGTTCCTGTGGTTGTACCTATGCTTAATACTTTGGTTGTGATGCCTGCTGGTTCTGATACTTCTGTGTCCTTGCCCAGTTGTGTTGTCTCATACTAGTTTTAGCATTTTGGTTGATTATGCGTTACGTAAACAAACTTGCCTTGGCAATTGCGTTTTTGCAACTGATCAATTGTGCTTGCACGCTTGCTACTGCTACTAATCCATCAAAGTGCTTACGTGCTGGAATCTACAGGAGAGGAGACAACGAACGAAAGCGACTTCTTTTGTATGTTAGTCTCTATGATTATTTCATAGTATGTCCATTTGAATGAAACAATAGGGCCTCGTTTGGTCAGCGGAAAGTAAATGAAAAGAAATTAATTCTTTTGTTCTTTTCATCAAATTTTTTTTCCGGTTGTTTGGAAGACCAAGAATATAGTCATTGAGCATAGATAGTTTAATCCTAAATTTTTGTAATAAATGTAAAAAGTTGAATTTCTGGGGTGGGTGGTAAAACCATTTTCTTTCATTTTTTTGGAATTATTTTTCTTTCCTGCTCCTTTTCCTTTTCTATGTCATGAGCTTAAGAAATGACTAATTTTTCTTTCTTAATGTCCTAGTTATGCGAACCAAAACAATGGGAAGGTTGTAATGCAAACATGACCACTCATGAATATAATTTAAGATTGTAAATGAATATTGCTTCATTTTTAGATTTTAGTTTGGCCAAATAAATTGATCCTATAGTCACCAAACAATTATTGTTTTTTGTGGTGTTGATCAGAAAATAATCCATTCTTCCAAGTTATTGGTAGAAGAAAAAAATATATCTGCGCTCTATGAACTTTTAAGAATTGTTTGTAGATTTTTTTGGGGTAAAATGTTATCGCACTCTCAAATTTAGGTCATTTTAACCATCTTTAATTTATTAATAAAAGATTATCTACTCTTAATTTTTTTTTCCTTCTTTTTCTCACCAACGTGATAATTTATTTTTTAACATATGATAACTTTCTCATATATGACTTTGATATAGTTGGACACAACAAATAACAAAAGTTTTTCGCAAATTATCGAGATCAATCTATAAATAGAAGTTGAGCAAAATCAAGGCTTTTTGGAAATCGTAAACAACTTTGGAAGAAAAGTGTTGAGAACTAATAAAGGATTTAGTCCCACATTGAAAAATGTAATATGAAGAGGAGCTAGACTCCCTATAAGTAGCGGAGTAGTCCATCAATAAAAAACACACAACAATTATTCTCTACATGGTATCAGAGCCATAACGGAGGAAAAAAAAAATCCCCCCCTTTTCCCCACCGGCAGTCCCCCCCTTCCCCCCCCCCCCCCCCCCACACCGACGCCCCCCCCTCCCCCCGGCAGTTCCCCCCCCCCCCCCCCCCCCGACGCCCTACCTCCCCCCCTCCCGACGCCCCCCTCCTTTTTTTCTTTTCGAAAAAAAACCCCCTAATTTTGAGAGAGAGATTATGTGGGTGGTTTTTCGACGACGGATGGCTGTCAAATGCTTTATTTGCACCTTCTGTTCTTAGATTACGCCCTCTGGAACAACAAATGCTTATTTGTTTTCCGTTCTCGATCTGCAAATTAGGATCTTCATGCGCGCGCCGGTGTTGGCCATGTTAACCGCGCATTCGTAAGGTCTCTTTTGACGACTTTACACGAAGACGACGACGACGACGACGACGAAGCCGACGAAGACGACGACGACGACGAAGCCGACGAAGCCGACGGCAACGACAAATCACAGTTGAAGATGCCATGGATTCGATCAGTGGTAAACTGACATCAGACGAGATGAAGGCCTTGGTTGATGATATTTTATCAAATAGATTAACCGAGGCGACCCCACGTGTGATCCATACTGATGTGGATCCGTCACCCTACAAATTGAGAAAGCTGGACAAGCTGGAGACGAAGTTGGAAGGAACGTCCAATTACTTGAAATGGTCACGACAAGCCATGCGGACGCTGAAGGGCCGTGGCTTGGTTGGCTACGTCAATGGCCAAACCAAGGCGCCAGATGATCCCTCCTCCAAAGAGTTTGCTATTTGGGAGATTGTCAACAATGTTGTGGTTGGATGGTTGACGGCTTCCTTGACCGACCAGGTGTCGGGCAATGTCGAGGCGATGGAGGCTGCTGCTGATATATGGCAGACTTTGAAGGATATGTACTCAGGCTCGGGCAATCCTATGCGGGTCTTCCAACTGCAGGATGAACTTGATAGGGTGGCCCAGGACGACCGCACCATCTCTGAGTATGCAGCACTGTTAAAGAAGTACTGGTCTGATCTGGTTCACTATGATCCTCTTGGGATGGAAGATGTCCAGGTCGAACTAGCATTCACGAAACATTTCCAAAAGTTCTTGGATTAATTTTCGCGTCAACGGATGATGAAGTTCTTGAAGGGTCTTCACCCTGCATTTAAGCATAGAAGAAATATGCTCTTAGCACAGCCCATGCTCCCAACCTTGGAAGAAGCCATAGCTGCCATGGCACAAGAAGATGCTCGATTGAAATTGATGCCCAACAAGGGCTCTTTCCAGGGGGAGCAAGCCGTTGTTGACAAGCCAGCCCTTGCCGTCTTCAATCAGCCTCCCTCTGTGGCCGGTGTTTGCCACAACTGTGGTGACTCAGGGCATTACATCAGATTTTGTCCAAAACCCCTGTCGAGTGATCGTGGACGGGGCCGCGGAGGACGTCGAGGTGTCACGACCCGCACCCGGATATACGGGTACGAATACGTGGGCCACGTCCAGCCTACGCCGTGGTATCGGCGGTAGAATGCTGTCAAGTATACTATACTAACTACAACATCTAAGATCCATAACTATGAAATGTACTCATGTCACATCACGAAAACTAAGGAAGATAAGACAAGAAATAATAACAATATCACTAGAACAACTAAAATCTACAATGATTCTATGACAGGAAATAAAGAAGGAATAACAAGACTAACTAAGGTTAACTACCAGGCAACTCACATAGAAGAATAGTAGATCCACCTCAGCTGGCAACATCATGAAGTCCAATACTGAGGGCACAACTACTCCTAAAATTTTATCAACATATCCAGTCATGATGGAATGAGCACAAATCTCAAATAACAGTTCTAGTTAGACGATATTGAAAATGTAGCAGTAAATAGAGAGAATATACGAGGTAAAATAATGTGTACATGAATCATGGTAAGGCATGTCAATACTGTAACTGAATGTAAGAACAAGAAAACTGTATATATCATGTACAAAAATCTGGAACTATATCTATGTGAGTTTAGTATTAGTTTCGACATGTGATCGACTTAGAACTTGATACAATGTTTGGCCTGGCTAATCATACGTGAGTGTATGATTAACACTATACAATGATGATACAATAATCTGTGGGGTATTGATCACATATCTACGCTAACACCCCCATCCCTGACTAATATAGTGGATCCATTCATGACACGTCATGACACGTGATTCTCTGAGAAGGTAGCTAGCCTTCGCAGGAATCCTGTCTATACAATGCACAAGGAACTAGGAAGACTTGCACAAGACATACCATATATAAGAGGAATAACATCTTATGACGGTATCCAGACAAATACCAATCCGTGTGAACAATGTGTCAAGAGAACAAGGATATCTACACTAAATACAAGAAACAAAGGCGATATCATAAAACAGAAATATTATCAGAGAATGTACTCGCCTGTGTTCTGGTGGAATATGTCAACTGGTCCAAGAACAGTGCCTCGAGGACCTATAGGTGGAATACTGTATCAATATAAGGGTTTGGAAGTAAAATTAAGTCATACTAAGTCAAACTAGGTCAAGACAAGTCAATGGTCGACTTACAGTTGACTTTTGGTCAACTGGTCAACTCTAGGTCAAACTTGACTAACGTTGACTAACAGTTGACTTTGGGTCAACTGGTCAACTTCAGTCAAGGTCTGGTCAATCTTAGGCTATGGTTGACTTCCGGTTGACTTTTGGTCAAAAATAGTCAACTGTGGTCAACCAAGGTCAAAACTAGTCTAACCTAGGTCAAATGTTGACTCTACTTTGACGTTCAGTCAAAGTAGTCAACCATGGTCAAAGTGGGTCAAAGCTAGTCTCTAAAAACATCTACAAGGTCAACTTATGAATTTTAGTGATTTAGAAATTACTGAAATCGACGGGTCTCTTAAAACAACCTAAAAGGAGAAAATATTATAATAATAGGATGACACAAAAAGGAAAAAATCTACAGATGTTGTCGGATGATGAAACTAACATCACCAACGTGTCCAGAATAGTCAAATCAGCTAGGATAGCCTGTCCAAAAGTCCAATTTGGACACAGGGGCAAAATGGTAATTTCGGGACAAAATGATGTCCGCCGTTGGACACACTTTGCACCGAAAAACGTGCCGAAATAAAAGTGCACAAAACCAAACAAATTATGTCAACGAATCCAGAATAACGATGCGAACCCAACGGTATATCCAGAATTGGATTCCGTTGACCCGATCTCAAATTGGTCCGTTGACCAGGACATTGAAAACCGATTTGCACGAAAAAGCGTGTCGGAGCTAATGTCCTCAAAACTCAACAAATTATATGTCAACGAGTCCAAAATGACGATACGAACTCAACGTTATATCCGGAATTGGATTCCGATGAGCCGAACTCAAAATGACACGTTGACCCGGATATTGGTATCCGACTTGTACCGAAATGCGTGCCGGAACTAATGTCCACTAAAACCTAGCAAATTATATGTCAACGAGTCCAAGGTGGTAGAGACGGTTATGGTGGAAGACGGGAAAATTATTCTGGCGGCCACAAAGCAAATCTGGCAGAAGAAGGAGGCGACCATCACCTGGCTGAGTTAACCCCTCTTGAGATAGAGTTCTGTCACGACCCGCACCCTGAAGAGGGACACGAGCACGTGGTTACGTCCAGCCTACGTCGCAGTATCGGCGGTAGAACGCTGTATATAGGGTCTGTAAATACTACGACTAAAACAGATAAATGTACCTGTACAGTATATACACTCCGAATGGAGGTGACATAGCAATACAGTCTCAATCACATATATCAAACTAAGGTAGATAGTACGGAAAAGGAAATATGATAGAATAAACAGGAAAATGAGTCCAAGATCCACAAGTCAGAGCTATACACAAATATCCAGAGTCTCAGATAATATAAGTATAAAGATACTACGAACTGAAATGTACTAGCTGGCTCGCAGGCCAGGCAAACCTAACTAAACTAGGCTACTCAGGGTGAGCAAAGTCCAGTGGCTCTACCAATAAGCCACGGTCTAAATCTAGTCCATCAAACTCAACCCCATAGTAGGTCGGGCAGTCAGTTTCAGAGTCATCTGTAAAATATCATAACGGTATCCTGTCAGAAAAATAAGCAAGTACAAACACTAACAGCAGTTCCATGTGAATTGACAAATTCTATAAGAGACAGTATAATGAACTACAAGACAAAGATATATGAAAACTTGAGAACCGTTCGGAAGCCGAGTTACAACCCTTAAACCAAACAAAGACCAGGATTGTAACTCTTCTTCCGAGCAGAACTTAGTCTCCAATCAAGGTACAATGTAAAGGCAAGTAGAGCATGTGAGTAACTGTATATCATGGCATGGTGAGAAAATACTGAATGTAGAACAGAGCAGGATATACGATAAGATAAAGTAAATATAAAATATGATTTGAATTATTAGAGCGTTATGTGATCGGCTTGGGAAACATGATCAGGCTTTCCATCCGACCGGCTATGAACAATGTGTACAATAGAACGGTAAGGCCGGTCACCATGGAAAGCTATGAACGATGTAGGGTAAGGCTTTACCCGTCGTGAGGCGAGGGTATAGCTATGAACAATGCATACAGTAGAACAATGTGGGAATTTGATCACACAACCATTAATAACTCCCCATCCCCGAATAGTATAAAGGATCCGGACATAACACGTCATGACACGGGATTCAAAAGCAGGTGATCAGCCCACTCCCAAGTCCATGTCTATACAAGTACAAGTAACAAGTCAAGTCATGTACCAATATACCAAGTAACCCGGGAACAACATCTCATGACAGGATCCGACATATACTAGTCCGTGAACCATCGTATTAGAAATCAAGTAAGACACTACAACTGAATCGGATATAGCAGATATCAAGACAATAAAAACTATCAATGAATGTACTCGCCTGCTGTCCTGAGATGTATGGTATATCAATGCTCAGAGTGGTAATCAGGAACCTAAATATGAGATACTGTAAGTTAATTTAGGTTTAAACAAGTTTAGGAATGATTCACAATAAATGATATGCATCTAGGTCAAACTAGGTCTCACTGAGTCACACTAAGTCCTGTCAAGTCAATCTAGGTCAAATCAAGTTATATCAAGTCAATCTAAGCCAACCCAAGTCAATCCTAGGTCACACCAGTCATCACAGGTCAAAACAAGTCGAAGAAAGTCAAACGGGGTCAAGAGTTGGCCTACAGTTGACTTTTGGTCAACTGGTCAACCCTGGTCAACCCTAGGTCAATGGTGACTAATAGTTGACTTTTGGTCAACTACACAAGTCTAAAGGAATTTGGGACTAAATTGGGTAAAGCGTTGACCCATAGTTGACTTTCGGTCTAAAAAGTCAACCGTGGTCAACCGGGGTCAAGACTAGGTCTAGGCGACTATTTCTAACTATTACCAACCTCTACAACCCATATCCAAGTCATCTTGGACTTGGAAACTCATATCTTGGCCGTAGGCCAATATCCTATTTTACCCTTAAAAAGGGTAAAATTCTAGCTTAGGCAACTATCAAGTTAGCCTACCTACGCTTGGTATTTTGACCCGAGCTCCCTAGGGTAGTAAGGTACTAGTCTATACATATATTACCTACCAAGATACCCAAGTAAAATGGACATCTAGTCCGTGTTACGGTCCATTGCCGGTATCTTGAATATTTCAAGATACGCAAAGGTACGGCGCGATACCGGCGTCCTACAACCCCGATTTTCACCCGGAAGCCTACCCGCAAAATCTAAATCACGTATTCTTGTCCCACGCCAAGTTTCAACTCATTCCGATACTCCGAGCTCCGTTTCGCCCTCTAACTCGGTTTTCCCCTAATTTCCATTCTAGCCTTCTTCTTATTCTTCTAACTTCTTTCAATTCTTCCTTCTAACTTCTAATTCTTTTCTAACTTCTAATTCCATAAACTTCTTCTACTCTTCTCTACGAATCCATCCATATATAATACATATATATATATCTATATATATATACATATACATATAGATAAGGGGGGGGGGGGGGGAGGGGGTTTATAGGCCAAAAACCTAAGGGGGGGGGGGGGGTTTATCCCTGGCAGCTGCTGCTGCCAGGTTGCAGCTGCTGCTGCTGCAGCATAGGCTGCTGCCACTGCTGCTCTTATTCTTCTTTTTCATCTTCTTCTCTTCCTCCTACTCTCTCTCTCTCTCTCTCTCTCTCTCTCTCTCTCTCTCTATATATATATATATATATATATATATATATATATATATATATATATATATATATAACCATCTATATATATATATCTATCCATAGGTATATATATATATATATATATCTATCTAACCATCTATATATAATATATCTATCTATATATATATATATACACAACACTCACACATCTATATATACATACCTACACACCCATATCCACATACATATATAAATACACACTCATATATATATATATATATATATATATATATATATATATATATATATATATATATATATATATAAATACACTCTCATAACTATATATATACATATTCATATATATATATATATATATATATATATATATATATATATATATATATATATATATATATAAACACACACACACCGTCACACAACACACACACATTCTCACCACTCTCATCCTCATGACACTAATCCCACACAACACAAACACATCAAAATATATACACACACAAAAATATATATATATATATATATATATATATATACCACTCTCTAAGGATTAAATCCTAATAAATCATCAACCTATTTTTCTAGGAAAAACCCACAAATTTGTGGGCAAATGGTAGAGAATCTTCTCCTCTCCATTTATTGTGTGGGACATGAATGCTAATGAGAAATAAATAGAGAAATAAAAGCTTACCTAGATTGGTTGGTTGGAGGAAGAAGAAGACTTAAGAGAAATTGAATTGGAAGAGAGAGAGAGAGTGTTGCTTGGTGGTGAAGGAAAGAGAGAGGGGGCTAATCATGGCCGGCCAAGGCATGGCGTGGTGAGGGGCACTTGTAATTACAAGTTTGCCCCTCCCTAAGCCTAATATTAAATAAAATCCAAATTAGGTTTAGAAAGTTGCTAAAAATAAATAAAAATCATAATTAAACTAAATTACTCATGGGGGACTAGTCCAAACCCTTAAACCCTAAAGTTTAGTGTGGTGGGCCATGGTTAGCTAACATGCTAATTACAGCTCAAGTCGAAATTCACCGGGGTCCCGAATTAACTCGGAATGCGATGAAATTCGAACCCGACTCCTATAATAATTAAATAATAATATTCATGAAATAAAATTCCCAAAAATATTTAAAAAATGGAAAATTACCATTTTACCCCTAACTGAAAAAAGTGAGGGTGACAAGTCTATCCACCTTAAAAAAAATTTCGTCCTCGAAATTAAAACCAAACAATAGTAATTATCAAAATCACAAGTCATGGCTTAAATTTAAATGATTAAAATCTCAAAAATCAAGCATGAAATAAATGACTAAAATTATAAAATTTAAAATTACTCTCAAATAGAAACTGGGTGCTATAAGTCTATCCACCTTAAAAGAATTCATCCTCCAAAAATTAAAACAACTAAACACAGAAAAATCATGCAGTTCGATAATCGTATGCGTCTGTCCAATCATCATGATACTCCGAATCTCCGTCATGCCAGTGAGCAAGGCTACGATAATCACAGAGTCCTCGACTAAGGTACATACCTCTAGAATTATGGTATTTAAAATTTTTGTATTGCCGCTAGCTTGGCAGCGAAAACCTTAAATTTCCACACCCAAGAAATACGACCATAATCCGACTATATGTCCTCACTATGCCTGCTAGCATGACCCTAGAGTATTCTAAAATCTCATAATCGAGGCGACCTAGCCCATACGACTTATCTCAGAAGAAAATCACATCACAAGAACAATTTTCATCCAACGATCAAAGAACAGATAGAATCGAATTTCAAGACAGTTTATAAGAAGGCAAATGCGGAAAGGAGATCGAAAGATTGGAACCTGCTATCTGCTCTGCTACTGCCTGAGTGGGCTCAACTGTCATGGCGAAAGCATGCCCCTGCTGGCCTCCTCTAGCCTGCTGCACTCCGTCCTGGCCTGCCTGTCTGGCTGCACGGGCAGCACAATTCTTCACCTGGTGGTCTGGAGCTCCACAGAATAAACAAACTCCCTGCTTCATCCTACAAACCTCTCGGGTGTGCCCCATCTTCTTGCAGAAGGCACACTGGATGGCCTGCCTCGGGCCCTGTCCCTGGTGCTGCTGGGCACGCGCTGGTGCCTGCTGAATCTGTAATAGAGCCTGCTGCTGCTGAAATGGCCTCTACTGATGCTGAAAGTGGGGGCGCTTGGCCGGTCCCGCACTGGAACTCGCCCCCATGGTATCACCGCTCCTATTCGGCTTGAGGCCGAAATCCTCCTCTGTAATCTGTGCGTCCATCAATATCTGATCGAACGTCGCGTCACGGCGACCCGAGGTGCGGGTGCACACTGCATGAATGAGTCCCCTACGGAACTTACGAGCCTTCTGCCCCTCATCCTGAATCATATCGGGAGCGAACCTGCTAAGGCGGAAGAACTCTGCTGCATACTCGTCCACCGACGAGTTCCCCTGCACTAGACCCACGAACTGGCCCTCCAATGCTGTAAGAGCCACGTCCGGGAAGAACTTCTCCTTGAAGAGCCTCCGAAAGTTCTCCCAAGTCAGCCCTCTCACCGACGCATGAGGATCCGTGCGGTACCATGTCAGCGCAATGTCGAAGAATCGGCTGGCTGCGGCCGAAACCCAAATTGCTCTAGGAAGCTCTGCCAGCTCCATGCTCCGCTGTACATCCTCTAGCCAGTCGTCTGCATAAAGGATGCCCTCCGTGCCCGTGAAGTCCCTGGAGCTCATCTTCCTAAATTCTAATACTGTCCCTGGCCTGGACTGCTGCTGGTACGGCTGCTGGCCAGTAGGGCCCTGCACCGTATCCGGTGCTACTCTCTCCACGGCTGCCAGTGCGAGCTGATGCGAGTTCTCCATGCTCTGCCTCAGCATCTCAATATGACGGTGTGACGCCTCCGTCTGGCGCTGCGACGCCTCTGCCTGGGCTCACTGTGTCTCCATCATCTGCTGAAGGAGAAGGAACATGTGGTGTGTATCCGTCGGTATCGGAAGTGGTAGCGGCAGTATCTCTGGAACAATGACCGAAACCCTCTGGGGTGGAGGTGGTAGACCTCCCTGTGCAACTTCCTGGGTCTCCAGAATAGTGGAGTCACTGGGGGCAGTCTCGTGAACCTCCTCCTCGGCCTGGTCAGATCTCTCGGGCAAGCTACTCGATCCAATGGCCTGCGGGTGCGTCTTCGTCATCCTGGAGACGAATTGAAACAAGGAAATCAATATGGTACATGAGAAGATATTATCAAGGAAGGACAGTTAATTTAATACAAGGGGAGTAATCATGATAATCAAAGATCGGAAAATTTTTCTAGGTGTGATTGAGAAACGCCTATCATATCCTAGGTCCTACGTCCTAATCGCAGGCTCGTAATTAGTACTCTAAGTCGAGCACCATTACGAGATCGCACTAATTGTGACACGAGACCTGCGTGGGCCACCACAAAAATGTGTCACGACCCGCACCCTGAAGAGGGGCACGAGCACGTGGTTACGTCCAGCCTACGCCGCAGTATCGGCGGTAGAACGCTGTATATAGGGTCTGTAAATACTACGACTAAAACAGATAAATGTACCTGTACAGTATATACACTCCGAATGGAGGTGACATAGCAATACAGTCTCAATCACATATATCAAACTAAGGTAGATAGTACGGAAAAGGAAATATGATAGAATAAACAGAAAAATGAGTCCAAGATCCACAAGTCAGAGCTATACACAAATATCCAGAGTCTCAGATAATATAAATATAAAGATACTACGAACTGAAATGTACTAGCTGGCTCGCAGGCCAGGCAAACCTAACTAAACTAGGCTACTCAGGGTGAGCAAAGTCCAGTGGCTCTACCAATAAGCCACGGTCTAAATCTAGTCCATTAGACTCAACCCCATAGTAGGTCGGGCAGTCAGTCTCAGAGTCATCTGTAAAATATCATAACGGTATCCTGTCAGGAAAATAAGCAAGTACAAACACTAACAGCAGTTCCATGTGAATTGACAAATTCTATAAGAGACAGTATAATGAACTATAAGACAAAGCTATATGAAAACTTGGGAACCGTTCGGAAGCCGAGTTACAACCCTTAAACCAAACAAGGACCGGGATTGTAACTCTTCTCCCGAGCAGAACTTAGTCTCCAATCAAGGTACAATGTAAAGGCAAGTAGAGCATGTGAGTAACTATATATCATGGCATGGTGAGAAAATACTGAATGTAGAACAGAGCAGGATATACGATAAGATAAAGTAAATATAAAATGTGATTTGAATTATTAGAGCGTTATGTGATCGGCTTGGGAAACATGATCAGGCTTTCCATCCGACCGGCTATGAACAATGTGTACAATAGAACAGTAAGGCCGGTCACCATGGAAAGCTATGAACGATGTAGGGTAAGGCTATACCCGTCGTGAGGCGAGGGTATAGCTATGAACAATGTATACAGTAGAATAATGTGGAAATTTGATCACACAACCACTAATAACTTCCCATCTCCAAATAGTATAAAGGATCCGGACATAACACGTCATGACACGGAATTCAAAAGCAGGTGATCAGCCCACTCCCAAGTCCATGTCTATACAAGTACAAGTAACAAGTCGAGTCATGTACCAATATACCAAGTAACCCGGGAACAACATCTCATGACATGATCCGACATATACTAGTCCGTGAACCATCGTGTTAGGAATCAAGTAAGACACTACAACTGAATCGGATATAGCATATATCAAGACAATAAAAACTATCAATAAATGTACTCACCTGCTGTCCTGAGCTGTATGGTATATCAATGCTCAGAGTGGTAATCAGGAACCTAAATATGAGATACTGTAAGTTAATTTAGGTTTAAACAAATTTAGGAATGATTCACAATGAATGATATGCATCTAGGTCAAACTAGGTCTCACTGAGTCACACTAAGCCCTGTCAAGTCAATCTAGGTCAAATCAAGTTATATCAAGTCAATCTAAGCCAACCCAAGTCAATCCTAGGTCACACCAGTCATCACAGGTCAAAACAAGTCGAAGAAAGTCAAACGGGGTCAAGAGTTGGCCTACAGTTGACTTTTGGTCAACTGGTCAACCCTGGTCAACTCTGGTCAACTCTAGGTCAACCCTGGTCAACCCTAGGTCAATGGTGACTAATAGTTGACTTTTGGTCAACTACACAAGTCTAAAGGAATTTGGGGCTAAATTGGGTAAAGCGTTGACCCATAGTTGACTTTCGGTCTAAAAAGTCAACCGTGGTCAACCGGAGCCAAGATTAGGTCTAGGCGACTATTTCTAACTATTACCAACCTCTACAACCCATATCCAAGTCCATCTTGGACTTGGAAACTCATATCTTGGTCGTAGGTCAATATCCTATTTTACCCTTAAAAAGGGTAAAATTCTAGCTTAGGCAACTATCAAGTTAGGCTACCTACGCTTGGTATTTTGACCCGAGCTCCCTAGGATAGTAAGGTACTAGCCTATACATATATTACCTACCAAGATACCCAAGTAAAATGGACATCTAGTCCATGTTACGGCCCATTGCCGGTATCTTGAATATTTCAAGATACGCAATGGTACGGCGCGATACCGGCGTCCTACAACCCTGATTTCCACCCGGAAGCCTACCCGCAAAATCTAAATCACGTATTCTTGCCCCACGCCAAGTTTCAACTCATTTCGATACTCCGAGCTCCGTTTCGCCCTCTAACTCGGTTTTTCCCTAATTTCTATTCTAGCCTTCTTCCTATTCTTCTAACTTCTTTCAATTCTTCCTTCTAACTTCTAATTCTTTTCTAACTT
The DNA here is from genome assembly GCA_029216955.1 of Iris pallida. Lineage (NCBI taxonomy): Eukaryota > Viridiplantae > Streptophyta > Magnoliopsida > Asparagales > Iridaceae > Iris > Iris pallida. Next base: position 2,637,936 of record JANAVB010029617.1, on the reverse strand, counting down.
CTAATTCCATAAACTTCTTCTACTCTTCTCTACGAATCCATCTATATATAATACATATATATATATCTATATATATACATATACATATAGATAGGGGGGGGGGGGGGGGTTTATAGGCCAAAAACCTAAGGGGGGGGGGGGGGGGGGGGGTTATCCCTGGCAGCTGCTGCTGCCAGGTTGCAGCTGCTGCTGCTGCAGCATAGGCTGCTGCCACTGCTGCTCTTATTCTTCTTTTTCATCTTCTTCTCTTCCTCCTACTATATATATATATATATATATATATATATATATATATATATATATAGATGGTTATATATATATATATATATATATATATATATATATATATATATATATATATATAGATGGTTATATATATATATATATATATATATATATATATATATATATAACCATCTATATATAATATATCTATCTACATATATATACACAACACTCACACATCTATATATACATACCTACACACCCATATCCACATACATATATAAATACACACTCATATATATATATATATATATATATATATATATATATATATATATATATAAACACACACACACCCTCACACAACACAACACACACACATTCTCACCACTCTCATCCTCATGACACTAATCCCACACAACACAAACACATCAAAATATATACACACACACAAGTGTGTTGTGTGGGATTAGTGTCATGAGGATGAGAGTGGTGAGAATGTGTGTGTGTTGTGTTGTGTGAGGGTGTGTGTGTGTTTATATATATATATATATATATATATATATATATATATATATATATATATATATATATATATATATATATATATATATACCACTCTCTAAGGATTAAATCCTAATAAATCATCAACCTATTTTTCTAGGGAAAACCCACAAATTTGTGGGCAAATGGTAGAGAATCTTCTCCTCTCCATTTATTGTGTGGGACATGAATGCTAATGAGAAATAAATGGAGAAATAAAAGCTTACCTAGATTGGTTGGTTGGAGGAAGAAGAAGACTTAAGAGAAATTGAATTGGAAGAGAGAGAGAGAGAGAGTATTGCTTGGTGGTGAAGGAAAGAGAGAGGGGGCTAGTCATGGCCGGCCAAGGCATGGCATGGTGAGGGGCACTTGTAATTACAAGTTTGCCCCTCTCTAAGCCTAATATTAAATAAAATCCAAATTAGGTTTAGAAAGTTGCTAAAAATAAATAAAAATCATAATTAAACTAAATTACTCATGGGGGACTAGTCCAAACCCTTAAACCCTAAAGTTTAGTGTGGTGGGCCATAGTTAGCTAACATGCTAATTACAGCTCAAGTCGAAATTCACCGGGGTTCCGAATTAACTCGGAATGCGATGAAATTCGAACCCGACTCCTATAATAATTAAATAATAATATTCATGAAATAAAATTCCCAAAAATAGTAAAAAAATAGAAAATTACCATTTTACCCCTAACTGGGAAAAGTAAGGGTGACAAGTTCCTCGAGAGGTTACGCAGCACGAAGCTGGATTCGGACTGCAGTCATGGGGCGTCATCTACCTCGGGGGATCACATCACTTGCTTTGCCCAAACCAGCACAGGTATTCCTGCGCGTGCTCTTGCAGCAGTTGTCCACCAACCAGGTTGGATTATGGACTCTGGGGCATCTCGCCATGTCACAGGGTCCCGCGGTGAGTTCCAGGACTATACTCACCTACCAACGCCGGAGAGCATTCAGACTACTGATGGTAACTCCAGCCCTGTCATGGTTAAAGGTACTGTCGCATGCACCCCTTCTTTCACTCTCACCAATGTCTTACATGTTCCGTCTTTTCCTGTCAATCTTCTTTCTATTAGTGCCATTATTCTTGATCTGAACTGTACTGTTTCCTTTGACATTCCTACGGTGACTTTTCAGGAGAAGGGGACAGGACGACGACTAGGGACTGGCAAATGGCATAAGGGGCTGTGGTACTTGGACAGGACTGGACTGGACAAAGCATTGGCATCTTTGGTAGCAGACACACCACCGAAAGATTCACGATGCAGTATAGAAGATGAATTGCTACTCCACCACCAGCGTGTCGGTCATTCTTCTTTTAAAATTATTAGTCGAATATATCCGTCCTTATACCAAAGGGCAAATAAAGAGAAGTTATTTTGTAATGCATGTGAGTTGGGTAAACATACCAGAAGCACGTATGTGGGTTCAGGAAGTCGAAGTTTAGCTGCATTTGATATGATACATTCGGACGTATGGGACCCTTGTCCTACAACCGGTATTAACGGTTTCCGATGGTTCGTCACTTTTATTGATTGTTATACTCGCGTAACATGGGTCTACCTTATGAAGAATAAAAGTGACGTCTTTGAGGCGTTTCGAGACTTTTATCGCCGGGTAGAAACATAATATGGCACTAAAATTAAGTGCTTACGGTCTGACAATGGGACGGAGTATACAAATAAGACGGTTGCTGAGTACTTATCCACTCATGGAATACTACACCAAACTTTATGTGCCTATACACCGGCACAAAATGGTGTAGCCGAACGGAAGAACAGACACCTGCTGGAGGTCGCACGGACGATGATGCTGGCTATGAATGTCCCGAAGCACTTATGGGGGCAGGCGGTGTTAACGGCCTCTTACCTCATCAACAGAATGCCATCTCAGGTATTGGACTGGAAGACACTGTTGGAGATGCTTACTGGTGCAACCACGTACACTGTTCCACCAAAAGTATTTGGGTGTGTATGTTTTGTCCAAGATAATAGGCCAGGAGTTGGCAAACTGGATCCTAGAGCGGTTAAATGTGTCTTTGTCGGCTACACGGCAACTCAGAAGGAATACGCATGTTGGAGCCCAGTTGAACGGAAGATGTTTGTAAGCATGGACGTTACATTCAGAGAACTGGAACCATATTATGGTTCGGATGACGGTTCAGCGTTTGGTGACACACCTAACACAGGGTGTTAGATGTGAGGGAGAGAAAATAAGCCCATCTGTGGTGGTCGGATCGGTCCCATACCCGATCGTGGAAAACTGGACGAAAGGGGGAGAAAGCAGTGACTCCGATACAGAAGATGAAGAAGATACAGATGTTAAACAGGGGGAGCAGCAGACAATGGAAAAGGAGCTCCAAGTCTACAGAAGGAGACAGCAGAAGTCCAGTACTGTGCCTGTACCCTGCCCTGTGCCTACTGTACCAAGTCCCTCGTCTACTCCTGCTCCAACTCTTGAAGATGTTGCCCCCGCACAGAATCAATCTGATTCTAATGCGGATCTCTCTGACTCTGATGGTATGATCTCTCCACCACCTATTGCTCCCTTAAGGAGATCTTCTCGCATCAATACGGGTAAGGCTCCTAGTCGTTTTGATGATTATGAACATGATATTGCCAACTACATGTCTTATTCTAACATTTCTTCGAATTATCGAGCCTTCATTGCATCATTAGACTCTACTTCGTTGCCCAAAAGTTGGCAGGAAGCAAAGAAAGATCCAAGGTAGAAAGCTGCAATGATGGAAGAACTTGGGGCACTGGAGAAAAGTAAGACGTGGGAGCTGGTTCCATTACCCAAAGGGAAGAAAACTGTGGGATGCAAATGGGTGTACATAGTAAAGAAGACGTCAGAAGGAAAGGTGGAACGATACAAGGCGAGATTGGTGGCAAAGGGATACACACAATTATATGGCATCGACTATGATGAGACATTTGCTCCAGTAGCGAAAATGAGCACCGTAAGAACTCTGGTCTCCATTGCAGCAAACTATGGGTGGAAACTATACCAATTAGATGTGAAGAATGCCTTTCTCCATGGGGATCTACAAGAAGAATTGTACATGGAACTCCCGCCAGGGTGCTACGCTACAGAATCAGACGGAGGGACGTCGCATGAAAAAGTGTGTAAACTAAAGAAGTCGCTATATGGGCTCAAGCAATCTCCTCGAGCCTGGTTTGACAGATTCAGAAAGGCTGTTACAAGCATGGGATACCATCAAGCAAATGCAGATCATACGGTCTTTTTTCAGCATGCAAGAGGCCACATCACTATACTTGCTGTATACGTGGATGATATAGTAATCACAGGTAATGATGAAGTCGAGATCGCTAAACTGAAGTCAAAACTCGCGAAGGAGTTTGAAGTAAAGGATTTAGGAGCGATGAGGTACTTTCTAGGTATCGAGGTGTGTGAAGGCGAACAAAGAATTGTTCTCTCACAAAGAAAATATACACTAGATCTGCTGAAGGAGATAGGGATGCTTGGATGCAAAGCAGCAGTCACTCCAATTGACCAGAAGTGCAAGTTGGAAGCAGAAGCAGGAGAGCCAGTTGATCGTGAAAGATATCAATGACTTGTAGGGAGATTGATTTATCTGGGACACACTTGCCCTGATATCTCATTTGCGGTGAGTGTAGTAAGTCGCTACATGCATGATCCAAGAACGGGTCATATGGATGCAGTATTTCAAATCTTGAGATATCTGAAAGGGACGCCGGAAAAAGAGCTATGGTTCAAGAAGAATGGATGTATAGAAGTCAAGGGATACTGCGATGCAGACTGGACAAGCTGCATAGACGATAGAAGGTCTACCACGGAATATTGTGTCTTTGTAGGAGAAAACTTGGTCTCATGGAGAAGCAAGAAACAGTCTGTGGTAGCACGGTCTACAGCTGAAGCAGAATACAGAGCAATAACTTTAGGAGTGTCGGAGTTGCTGTGGGTGAAAGCGTTGCTGACAGAGTTGAAGCTGGACAAGGGAGCACCGTTACGTCTTCTGAGCGATAGTCAAGCTGCAATAAGTATAGCTAACAATCCAGTTCAGCACGACAGAACGAAGCACATCGAGATCGATCGATTCTTCATCAAAGAAAAGCTGGAATAAGGGATACTGAAGATTGATCATGTTCGCTCAGAAGAACAAGTGGCAGACTGTCTGACTAAGGGTCTTAGTTCAGTAGGTCTGTCGAAGCTATGTAACAAGATGGGAATGATTAATATCTATCGCCCATCTTGAGGGGGAGTGTTGAGAACTAATAAGGGATTTAGTCCCACATTGAAAAATGTAATATGAAGAGGAGCTAAACTCCCTATAAGTAGTGGAGTAGTCCATCAATAAAAAATACACAACAATTATTCTCTAAAAAAAACTGAAACGAATTTAAGTAGGGGATATACATAAGTAATAGATTTTTGTGCCGGATAAAAAATAAATACCAAAAAATAAAAGAGAAATTTTGAGTGGCACCCCACTTTTTTTTACCATATTTACGGTGCACCCCACACAATTACAATAATGTAATATACCCCCCACTTTTGACGGAAACCGTCCCCAACTCACGGTCAACCCCTTTGACCAATTTTTTTTGACCAAAATACCCCCGTCTTCTTCTCTGTGTCTCCCCATTTTTCGTGGCTGCCCCCCTCCCCGTCGCCGGCGTGCCTCCACTCCCCGCCGCCGGCGTGCCTCCGCTCCCCCCCCCTCCTCTCTCCGCACCCGCCCCCCTCCTCTCTCCTCCCCATCACCATCACCACCATAATAGGAAATCTGGAAACACGGATGGTGTGCTTTTGTCGGAAAGTTGAACTCCATTTCTCAATTAAGACTCGAGCTTTGGAATCAATAAAACCAGATTCAAACTAACAGGAGCACAGATTGGAGTTGCTTAGAGCCAGTACCCAAATGCAAGACTCCTACTCTCTCAGTAAAAACCAAAGATTTAAAGGCATATATTTGAACTGCAATTTCTACAGGATGGGGAGACACCGAGGCAGTAACACTTGAGTGATTACTTGAAACCCAACTAAGATTAACCACCTACATAATATTTTCCAAGAGCTGATACAACAACAGTTGCACTCTAAAATACTGTACATAAACATACAACAAATTCCAAATTCGTCAACGAGCATATTTGAAGCTTCAGATGGCTACAAACTGGAGCAATTACGTCCAAAGATGGTTTCAACAAATCAAAAATCGTTCATCAAAGCATGAAGATTGTAATTTATCAACCAGTGAAAAATTCCACATCAAGGTTTACTACAAGAATTCCTATTATGGTGGTGATGGTGATGGGGAGGAGAGAAGAGGGGGGGGGGGGTGCGGAGAGAGGAGGGCGGCGGGGAGCGGAGGCACGCCGGCGGCGAAAAGGGGGGCAGCCACGAAAAATGGGAAGACACGGAGAAGAAGACGGGGGTATTTTGGTCAAAAAAAATTGGTCAAAGGGGTTGACCGTGAGTTGGGAACGGTTTCCGTCAAAAGTGGGGGTATCTTACATTATTGTAATTGTGTGGGGTGCACCGTAAATATGGTAAAAAAAAGTGGGGTGCCACTCAAAATAAAAAAACAAAAACAAAAACACTTCCTTGCACGCTAATCATCGTCTTTAATTGTAATTCACTACTACGTGAATTGCACGTGCCTAAATCCCTTGTTTATTTAAAAAATAGAAAAATAACAGTCACAAGCACACCTCTCAAGTTTCTAACCATATTCATGGCGGCGGCGGCGGCGACAGCGTCCCTCACCTCGAACCTCCTTCTATTCTCACCCACAATTCCCCGCCTCCACCCCTCCCTCTCCCCAAACCCTAACCCTAAAATCCCTAGAAATCGAAGAATCACAGCCTCCGCCTCTCGTAAAGGATCCCCGTCGGAGACGGAGTGCCCGGTCCCGTGGGAGCAGCAGCCGGTGAACGAGTACCAGTCCCTCTCCTCCTCCTTCCCCTTCTCCTGGGCCTCCGCCGACCTCCAGGACTACTGCTCCCGCCTCGTCGCCACGGGGGCCGCCTTCGCCCTCCTCGTCGGCCTCCCCGTCGCCGCCTTCGGCACCCGCGCCATCTCCTCCGACGCCGACCACCTCCGCTGGGCCGTCGGGGCCACGTCCACGGGACTCCTCGCCGTCACGCTCGCCGTGCTCCGGATGTACCTCGGCTGGGCCTACGTCGGCAACCGCCTCCTCAGCGCCACCGTGGAATGTAAAGCTTCGAATTTTTTTCTTTATTTACATTCCAAAATATGCTAGGACATATAACTCCAGAATACACAAGGACACCTCAAAATAGGTGTCGCCGTGTCCGGTACATTGATATGGTGTTTCTTGATGTGTTTGCAGATGAGGAGACAGGATGGTACGACGGGCAAGTAAGTTCTTGCACGCTTTTTGTTTCTCTAAAAAGTTTTAGCTTTGAATAGATGTATTTTGATTTATGTTCCACTGACACGGATCAGATACAAGAAGATATGCACACGGCGACATTGTTTGGTGTGTCACTAGTGTATTTTGGAGTGTCTATGTACGCGACTTGACATGGACATGGCCACGACACCACTTTTGGGGCGTTCGTGCTTCCAAGATTTTGACCTTTGCCTGCAAAATGAATGATAGCATTGATAGAATTAGAAGCCTTTTTCTAAAGGCACTACCAAATTTACTTGGGACTAGCCCAATTTTTTCCAAAATTATTTACAAGTTTGCCATTCAAATTTTTACTTGGGTCTAGCCCAATTTTTCTTCAGCATGCCTAACATAAAGTAGGACTGTCAACTTAGTTGCAGTCCTAGGACTGTCAACTTAGTTGCAGTCCTAGGACTGCAAATTTGTTAGCAATCCTAACATAACGCAGGACTGTCAACTTAGTTGCAGTCCTAGGACTGCCAACAAGTTGGCAGTCCTAACATAAAGGACTACCAATTTAGTTGCAGTCCGCGTCGACGAAGACGCAGCGCAGCTCGGTCGCGGCGGCCCCTCCCATCTGAGGACCCCTCGCACTCGGCAGAAGCCCCACGAAGACGAAGACGAGGAGGAGGAGAAGCATCGCGGCCGGGAGAGGAGGAGAGGAGGAGAAGCTCGGTCGCAAAAGCCCAATTTTTCTTCAGCATGCCTAACATAAAGTAGGACTGCCAACTTAGTTGCAGTCCTAGGACTGCAAACTTAGTTGCAGTCCTAGGACTGCAAACTTGTTAGCAATCCTAACATAAAGCAGGACTGTCAACTTAGTTGCAGTCCTAGGACTGCCAACAAGTTGGCAGTCCTAACATAAAGGACTGCCAATTTAGTTGCAGTCCGCGTCGACGAAGTTGGCAGTCCTAGGACTGCAAACAAGTTGGCAGTCCTAACATAAAGGACTGCCAATTTAGTTGCAGTCCGCGTCGACGAAGACGCAGCGCAGCTCGGTCGCGGCGGCCCCTCCCATCCGAGGACCCCTCGCACTCGGCAGAAGCCCCACGAAGACGAAGACGAGGAGGAGGAGGAGGAGGAGGAGAAGCATCGCGGCCGGGAGCCATCCCCCAACCATCCGCTCCGCCCTCCCCCTCGCCGTCGCCCTCCACCTTCCTCCTCCTCGACCTCCCCTCCACCTCCCTCACCGCCTCTGGAAACTCCCCCGCCCTCGCCGTCGCCGTCGCCGCCTTGCCCCCGCCGCCTCTTAAAACCCTAATTTTTGGACTAGTCCCAAGTAATTTTTGGGCTGTCCTCAGTAAAAGTTCCACCTTCTTAGGCTGCCCCTAAGTAAGGGCTAGCCCCAAGTAACTTTGGGGGTGCCCTTAGAAATAGCCAATTAGAAATGAATGAGATCGGGAGAAATTTTTTATATTGTGGACACAATTTGGTTGTTGCCATTGATAGAATTAGTAAGCATGGGGACTGGTGTGGGAATTTGAATTAACTGAAAGACTCTGTCAGGTTAATACTCTGATGCTTCATTTTTCTGTTTTAATCATTTTTCTTGCGATGTTAGTTAGTACTCTGCTCTTATATGACACACATCACCCATGGCTCTCTTTTATTTGCCAATTTAGTGCATTTGATGCTGTATTGAGTTTGTGTTGAAGTTAAATGTGCATTTTGGTTTCCCTCGGCGCATAAGTAATTCAGAGAGGTATCCTTCTTTATCGTGTTGTCATTGTGAAATAATACCTGATTGGTTGCCCTCATTTTCAACTTGCATTCTGGCTCAACCAATTTAAGAATTTCGAAAAGTAGCAAATGTTTGAAATATTTTGTAAAAATGTTGGAGAAAAGAAAATTAGACTACACCGATCCAAGGCACATTTGGTTACCTTTTGTATGCAAATGGTGACTCTGTATGCTGCCCTAGATATGAATCTTTTTCTACTTAAGTAAATACTTCTTTAATAGTGAGACTCCATATCATGAATATAAATGTCAAATTTCTAGCTTACAGTCTTCTTCTCTAATGTCAAATTTCTAGCTTACAGTCTTCTTCTCTAAATGCCGGTGCTGGAAATTGGTGTATAATTCTTCTTGTTTCTTTGTAGAATTGGTACTTTATGCAAAATATATGATAACTGGAAAGCAGATCCTTGATTATTCTATTCTATTTCTGGAACATCAACTAATATGCAAGAAAGAAAGCTCTAAAACATCAAGTGAATAAGGGACGGAGGAAGCCGGATTTACAGGATGATTGTGTTGTGAATCGACTCAATCGATTCACAAAAGAAAGCAAATAAAACAAAGAACAAGAGGAATAGAAACAGAATGATCTTTAATATAGGAAAAGAACAAAACTCCCAACTTTGATTGAACGGAACAAAGTAATAAAATCCTTCTTGATGACACTGGAGAGAGTTTTCTCAATCCAAGCATAAAAGTAATGACGGCTAGCCCTGACTATAAATAGAAAAGAAAAGCAAACCCTAGGAGGGTTATTGTGGTGAAAGACCACAATACCCCTCCATGACTAAAATAACTGAAAGGCCTAAAAAGTGGGCCTAAATGGCTCCACGTCTCCTGCGACGTGTGTAGGTGATAATGGGTGGGCCCGCATCAATACCGCCCCCTAAAAGAGCCACCTTGTCCTCAAGGTGGAAATTTGGGAACTGCGTCTGTTGCTATAGACGCCTCTTCCTCCGTCGGATCCTCCTCCTCCTCCTCTTCCTCCGTGGTGGTCGTCGTGGGGGTAGATCCCCTCTCTGGAAGTTGGCGGGATCCGCCGTTTCTCCAAAGAAATTGCTGCCTCCGGTGTTCCTCGCCCCTCCTGGCGGCTCCGTCCCTCCCGTCCGAGCCGGAACTCCAGCTAAGCCCCTTCCCGAACCCGTGAACCTGTCACCGTAGTTCGAGGTCATCGTCCGACCCCCATAGGGGGCCCCAAGCCCTAGGGCCTCTCCCGGGTGTGGCGCCGGTCCGCCGGGACCGAAATGGTCGGCGGCGTCCGGCCATAGCCGCTCGCCGGCGGCTCCCCTGGCGCCGGCCGGCCCTGGGTGGCGGTCGGGGGCCGGCCAGCGGCCGCCCACAGCAGCCGCGGCCCCGCCTGGGCTCGCGCGGCCTGCTGTGGCGCTCCCGCGGCCCTCGGCTGCTGTCCGGTGGTGATCGTCGGCCGCCAGGGCCCAGCCCGGAGGTGCGGCGGCGACGGCGGTTGCGGGGCAGCGGCCGCCGGCCGGTCCTTCTTCCTTCTCGGTCGCCTCCCCCTCCGCAGGAGCAAACCCTAGTTGATCGCCTAGGGTTTTGGTTGTTACCGCCTCCGCTTCCTCGCCGTTGATCTTCTTCGAGATGTTTTGTAAGAGCGTCATTATGGCCGTCATCTCCTTCCGCATGTCCCGCATCTCCGTGCGGAGTTCCTGGTTCGTGGATGCTTGATCTTTAACGGAGGCCTCCATGGATTTCTTCAAGCTATCGATCTCGGCGGTGAAGTCCTCCCGAAGACTTCGGATCTTCTCGTCGATTGTGGTTCTCGTCCCGTCTGCCATGGCTCGTAGAGGGCTCTGATACCAATTGTTGTGAATCGACTCAATCGATTCACAAAAGAAAGCAAATAAAACAAAGAACAAGAGGAATAGAAACAGAATGATCTTTAATATAGGAAAAGAACAAAACTCCCAACTTTGATTGAACGGAACAAAGTAATAAAATTCTTCTTGATGACACTGGAGAGAGTTTTCTCAATCCAAGCATAAAAGTAATGACGGCTAGCCCTGACTATAAATAGAAAAGAAAAGCAAACCCTAGGAGGGTTATTGTGGTGAAAGACCACAATACCCCTCCATGACTAAAATAACTGAAAGGCCTAAAAAGTGGGCCTAAATGGCTCCACGTCTCCTGCGACGTGTGTAGGTGATAATGGGTGGGCCCGCATCAGATTGCTGGTGCTGGAACATGGAATATGTCTCTTTGTTCCTGAAATTGTGAAGTAACTCAAAATAATCCATATTCCAATTACATAACATCAGTTAATTCTTGATAAAGTAGCTACTTCAAAAAGTTTGTGCACTTAAACTATACTGTTTATTTGTTCCAATTGGCCCGAAAGACCAAGGTTCACAGTATCGGTATCGGAATCGGTATCGGACTATTCCTACGAGTATTGGTATCGGCGATATCGGTAGTATCGGCGGTTTCGGATCGGAGTATCGGATTTTTTGGTATCGGAAAAAAATAATTATTAATTATTTATTTACATTTAAAAACATATATTTTATACATTTAGGCATAATTTAAGTATTTTCAGTGTTATTTCGTAGTACTTTTGAAATTAAATAACATTGTAATCACCCTTAGCGATTGGTTTACATATAATAGATTGATTTTCTTCTTTTACATGTTTTTACAATCTTATTATGCGTTAAACCCTTGATGATTTGTCTTTTTCGTTTAATTTTCTTTGCCAAATTGACCGGAAAAGAGACCCTCAATGTTGGTATCGGTAAGTATCGGGTATCGGTCGGTATCGGATCGGGACATGCCAAACCGTATTGTTATCGGCTGATACTTTAAACCATGCGAAAGACAGACATGTCCATGATATATTGACATAGTTGAAACCATTTCTTTGCTAATAAATCTTGCCTTCAGTTAACTTCCATCAAATTATTGCCTTGACAATCCTGTCAATATTCTTGAACGTCCCATTCCAACCTCCTTCTTACACTACTGTGTTTCTTTGATAGTTCACTGGACAGCCTTTTCGGTCCTTATGTAGAATCTTAGCTATCAACCTTTTTTCCTTTTTGTTAGGGATGGAGTTGTGATCACACTTAAGACTTCCTTTTTTGTTGCACCAATTCCACCATTTACATTAAACCAAACATTGGAAATAGTGTAAATGGTGCAACGAATGTTGTATGTATTTCCACTTACAGCCAACCAAACACCTCCTTAGTGTATTTCAAAGTACTTTGCTACTAATAATGTGAATCATAGGAATCATATTTGGTCAACTTTGAATATATTATTGTTTGAAATTGCTTTAGTTGTGAGGCTAATCATTCAATATGTGAGTTGCGTGCTTTATCCTTGTAACTGTTTCAATTTGCAGTCACTGCCAGCTAACATTTTACACTATTACTTGCATGACCACTGTTGTAGTAGTCTGTTGCCTTCTGCATCTCTTGAGCATTTGTTTGCAGAATATAATCATCTACAGGAACATGAACAACAAATTAAGAAATTCTAAAAACGGACTTCTTTACAGAAGGAAATCTTAATGTTTTATATGATGTCGACAGATATGGGTGAAGACTCCTGAAGTTTTAGCTCGTGATCGGCTTCTGGGTTCATTTTCTGTAAGTTCCTATAGAGTTTACACCCAACTATTCCTTTTCTATTTAATGATAATATGTATGTGTTGCATGTTAGCGGATGATATTTCTTGTTACTGTTTGATTTAATACATCATAAAGATAAATGCAGTCCTTGTTACTCTTTGACTTAATCTTATCTTTCCGTTTTGACTCTTTTTAGTCTATAGAGGAACTTGGATGGTGAGATTGCATGATCATAAACTGCACGACCTAAAAGGTGGAACTAGCCTTCCTGCAGGCCTTGTAGGTTTTTTGCAAGTCTGTCTCTTGCCCATAGCTTTCTTTGTTAGGGATGTGGCACCATTGTAGAGGGTTGATGTCCGGTTGACAATCGGTCATAAAATACTTAGTCAATTCTTTCATAGAGCTGCTTGTGCTCCATAGCCGACACCGTTCTGATGGAAGAAGGTTGGATGATGATATAACTGCTACTTGTATAATCTTTGACCACACTTTGTCTTTAGTATTATTGGGCATCTATGGAGTTTGCTGGTCCCCTATTGCTTTTATATTAAAAAGAATTGAATCCTCTCTCATAAGTGAGCAAAAGTGCTCTCGGTCTTTTATGTGTCAACAGAAGCATCCATCTATTGTGACATGTTGGTTAACCAACAATGACTTGATATCTTTTGGATCTATCGCGATATCTTTTAATGCACATTTGATTTGAAACAGTATTGCGAAAATTTAGTGTATGATTTTGGAAATGGTGAAATAAGGTTGTACTATTTGAAGCTGTTCCTAATTTGGACACTTATGTTTCTGAATCTTCAGGTGAAGCCTGTGCTTAGCCGAGTGAAGATAACATTAGTTGGTTTAGCAGCGGCCTTGGTCACGTGCGCTCTTCTTTTCGTCAACATTGAAGATTCTAAGGATGTATCTGAGATGGCTGGTACGCGAGCTATAGCTGGAGCTTATAATGATGCGTCTGCAAGATCGTTTGAGCCCGATGCATTCTGCGGTGAGCCTGATTTCTCCCCCTAAGGAGGAGCTTCTATCCCACCTATTCTAGACTATAACTGTATTCACCAATAGAAACTAGCTATCACTGTAAGGAATGCACTGTAAATATCACAACCTTTCTTGCTCCTATCGCTGAGCTGTGAAAAATCACACATCCCTGTTAAGTGTAAATCTTATCCTGCATATAGATAATATAATTGTTAGGTATAGTTATCAAATTTGTATGTATGTTGGGTGTATATATTACAATTTCTTGATGTATGTTGAATCTGTATAAATTTAGAATACCAAAGCACATGCTATTCATACCAATGCTTGTTTCATTCTCTTCTGAAAATTTCCTGCCTAGTGGTCGTTGAAAGTTACCAGGGTCTCATTCATCTTTCAGAAAGTGTAGAGCACAGCAAAATATTTGAATTCTCTCCAAGTACATTTGGCAGAGGGTTCTTCTGTTGCTATTAGTCGAAATTTAAGGATATTGCTTAGCTCGTTTAGCACCTCGCGACAGTCCTTTAGGGCTTCCGCCAACTCCTCCCGAAGGACTCCAAGTCGATAGGCGTTTGATTCCCGTCTAACTCCATCGACTCTATTACGAGGCGTCTCCATCACAAGGCCTGGCCTGCCATGGCCTTGGGGCGCTGTCGGGGATGACGAGGATGATCTCCTCTCTGCCCAAACGGAAGGTGTGCAAGCTTTTTTGATTGACATGTTATTTGAATCTTTGAATGCATTATTGAGATTGTACGTTTGACAGGTTAGATTATGGTAGATAGGAAGTAATGGGAACCCTTTTGTTAATTAAACTGAAATATGAAGTGAATGCAACAACCAAGCCTTTAACCAATATTCTTGGGTGTATTTATGAGCATGCCCTTCTTTATTGGTTTATCTTCGGTAGATAAGTTTTCTTTTTTTAACATATTTTTACAATTATAATATGTTTTTACATCTTTACTGATTGATGTTTCTCCTTCAATTTTCTTTGCCGAATTGACTGAAAAGAGACCCCGATGTTGGTATCGGTCGGTATTGATATCGGTCGGTATCGAATGAGAACATACCAAACCATATCTGGATCGACCGTATCGGATACCGCAAACTATGATTTATACTAATACCTTATCCTTCCTCTGAATCATTGTGTAGTTAGGGCAAGGTGGGGGTGGGGGAAATAGAAAGGTGGGACGTGTTTGTGACGGAGGGTGTCCTGTTTTAGAGGCAGAAATTAGGAAGATAGGGTATTTATAGGGAGTTGTCCGCTCGAGTGCTCGCCCTCAGGACATACCTCTGTTTCGGTAGAGTTTTATGTCAGAAACCTAGTTATTACGATGCCCGACGTAACGCACGAGACTTCGTACATGCTGTATTGTATGCCATTTGGGCTCCCAGTCCACAATTTTCACACACCCACACCCACATGTCTATTGCATGCCATTTGGGCCAACTGTCTCCAATGTTCACACACATCCACACGTCTCCCACCGCGGTTCGATCCCGAGACCGTCCACCTAGCCAAGGAATTTGTACCTCTCCTCAGTGACCACAAGAGCCAGATGAGTTCGGCGATTCAAAAGGTATTAGCGTTACTATGCACTAGAAGCGGACACTAGTGTGCAGACCATGTACCAGGTACTTGATGATGTTGAACTATGAGTCTATGACCGGCCTTTCCTATAGTCGAAACCGCAGCTTTCCGTTCTCCAAGCCCTCATCTGTTGATTCTGCTTTTCAAGCCCTCGCCTTGGTTTCCTTGCATTTTCATATCTCTGTCACTTTTTTTGCAACACAATCAGATATATCGATGAATATGCATCTTCGTGTACATCATGTATGCCACTGTTATGTTCCTTGTTAAAGCCTCATCCGCAACATCCTATGTTGGATGTTGCATGAACACGGACCTGGATTATATAAGGACACGATATGGATACGGGAGACAAAAAAATTCAGATTGGTACAATAAGTAGCCTATTTTGTATGATACGGATGGATACAAACACGGATACAGATATGCACATGATACGTATGGATACAGACACATACAAATATACATACGATACAGATATGATTCCATGCAACATATGCAACATCACAATACTCTGGTTGCATTTTTTTTTGCATCTTGTACAACTTTTCAAAAGAAAATTCCTAACAAACAGAGGAAAAAAGAAACAAAGTAGAATTATTGGCAAACGTTCTAATGTGAATTCCTTCACACGAATGTATACACACGCTTTAGCTTCTTCGTACACAAGACTCTAGCAAAGCCCCTCCTCTCTTTTGAAAGGGAAACTCCTGAAAGTTTCAGCCTACTTGACTACTTTATCTACTCCTTTTGTTGCAGAGTGTCGATTTATCTATATGGTTTGTCTTCGTATCTTCTACTTGAAACTTCGATATAAGAAACTAGAAAAGAGTAAGGTTGGCAATGTTGTCAGCACTCGGGACAAGAAACACTCTACGCTCTTCTTCCAGCTCGTTCGTGCACAACTAGTCATCTGCTGGAGTTAGAAGGTTGCCTTTCTTCCTTGTAACCGTGATGGGCATCCTCCCTTTCATTCTTACAGTCGGGAAGTTTATAACGCAGTCCTCGTTCGCCACCCACCTGTGTCACAATGCATAAGAACACTCAGCTTAACCAATAGGTACAGTTTGTTGACAGAGGCTAGTTACTTCATATTTAGGGGGCGTTTGGTACGGAAAATACTATATAGCCGGGAATTCTATATTCCTGTACTTTGGCACGAAGAATGCCTTCTGGTGGCATATGTTGGTGAGATGCCCTCGTATTATTAGTACTTCAAAGCATGCAATATAAGGATTGCATGTATGAACAAGCATATGGCTACTGGATATCATTTACTGGACATTTGATTTGATTTAAGAATTGGAGGAATTGGAGAACCTACGTGAAGTTGGTGACCAAGTAGTGAAGGAAGATGGAAGCTTGTAGCCTGGCCAGATCGAGACCGGGGCAGAGCCTTTGCCCACCTCCAAACGGAGTAAAGCTACACGAAGATGTGTCCTTGTCCTGTCAAGAGTCCGTAGGTAAGCGACAACTGGGATCAGGAAAAACAAACCACCATCGACAAGGGGGAAACCCTTTTCACTCACCTTCCACCTCCACGGGTTAAATTTGTAAGGGTCTTCATAGAGGTCATCGTCAAGGTGAATCGATCTAAAGTAGGTGAACACGCACCAATCTTTGGGGATGAAGTGCCCATTTATCTCCACATCTTTCATGGCTTTCCTCATGACACCAAAGATTATGTTCCCCAACCGCAGAGTCTCCGTTATGACCTTTTAAGAAATTTAACATAGTGTGATAATGATACCTGCATATTATCTGATCTCTAAGGTATGACATATATATATATATATCTGGAGACTTACATTTTGTGTGAAGGGTAAATACATGTAGTCAGTCCACTGCAAATGTTCTCCTCGTAGAGCTTTTCGATCTCTGGCTTGCATGTTTTCTTCCTGTTGTTATGGCAAGATTAGCAGGTTGGATTAATTGCATCAACTACCCCTATGTTTTACACTTATTACACGGACCACCCCTGCTTTGAAACTAATTACATGGACACCCCCTTTAGTTTCTATTTTCTATAGAAACTAATAACACTGGCCACCCCTATGGTTAATAAAATTTATAAAGGAGAAGGGTGGTCAGTGTAATTATTTTCGAAATAGGGGTAGTCCCTGTAATACTCATGAAACATAGGGGAGGTCAGTGTAATTAACCCTTAAGAAGGTTAGAACAAGCACTATATAACCCGTAACTCGAACTAGGTTCCTCCATATACCTCTAGTTGTTGGAGAGCTAGAGGGCAGCCACTGAGGTATTTTACAGCAAGCATCATAAGGACTGGTACAGAGTCTTCTCCTGGTATCATTAGATCGATAACGTTGTCCGCGATGAGATCATCGGTAAGTTGGTCGCTGCTGTTGTTTAGCAAGACAGCGATGACATCCCCCGTAGTGCAGTCATTGCTCTTCCTTCTCTTCTCTTGGATGATGTTTTTCACAACCTTCACCATCCTCTTCTTTGCCTGCATTAATACACGGATTTGGTTGGTAATATGATGGTTAGAGGAACCAAGTTATTTGGGAGTTTGTACAAGAGTACTCAGACTTGCCTGTAATGATGCATAGAATGTGCTTCCTGGTAGCTTTATCGGTAGGGACATCAGACCTGTAATAAACTCTTGGAATTGTCGACATAGGAAGCTCATTTCTTCTCCTGGCTTCAGTCCAGTTAACCATTTCCCCATGATTTGAAACACCATCTACGAGTTCGAAAAGAAAATGCCAGTATGAGGTATGTAATGCATGCGTAGTTTCAAGGATCACATAAATGCAGTAATTTTTTGTAATTTTTGCCAAACTGACACAGGTCAACAATGAAATCCATAGTTGGCCTCAAATATATTTCGGGAGTACATTCTTTACTTATATATTGTTTAGATTAGACAATATGATATCTTTTCTTCTGGAGCTTCTGTCTCTTGACTAAGTAGAAGTATATCAAAGTTGTAGTATTAGCTAGTTCTGATGAAGAAAGAAGAAACACAAGTTATTCACAATTTTTTGGAGGTTTGTTGTTTAGTTGCTTAACTGAATTTTAATTCCCCCCCAAACATATGGTCCTTTTTGCTGCAAGAAGGTTACTCTTCATTTTATGTGCAGAATGTCAAATTCCATATCCTAACATCCATTGGAACACTTTTTTTATATTTTCGGATTCTTTTTTTTTTATTTGTAACCAACATGAAATTAAACTGTACAAATAAGTATATATGTGCCAAATAAGTTATGATGTAACCAAATGATATATGTGTAAAAAACATGATTAGTAACCAAGATGATTAATATCATTGGAACAAATTTGACACATATTTTTTTTACTAATAACATGATTAATATCAAGAGGGTTACCAAGACGATTAGTAACCAACAAGTAGGTTACTCGATCATATATCACTTGTTTACAAATTTGACACATTTTTTTATATTTTCTGTACTAAGATGATTAGTAGCCAACATGAAAATATATACTAATCACTTTTTTTATTTTCTGATCCCTTTTTATATATTTGTAACCAATAAGAAGGTTACTCTTCATTTTATATGTTTTTATTTGTAACCAACATGGAAATCAAATTCCATCTCTCTTCTTAATTGTGCAGTTTAATTTCCATGTTTTCTGCAAAGGGAGAAAATTTCGTATCACTTAACTTCCAAGGTAATATTCCTTTTTCAATTTCCTGAACTTTTTTTTGTAACCAAACAATTAACAAATATTTATTAAAGTTTTCAACCTTCCATATAAAAGATCACTAGAAAAATCTTCTTAAAGATGGTTCAATGCAATCTAGGTGGAAAAGAGTAGCCATGCAATAGAAGCCAAAAAATGGAATAAAACACAAATTGTTGGTCTAGAGCAGATCAATGGGAGAGATTACTGGTGCATGCATAAGACAGTCTACACAAGCATCCATCACATCTATATATATATGTTTGGAGAAGGAAGAACTTACATGTTTGATTTCATCTTGGATATAGACAAGGTGGCCATCCTTCCAACTTGACATCAGTTCCTGCAAGTCCCTCTCCATGTCTTTAGTAATTTGAGCCTTTAGATTTGATGACTTGAAGAAGGCACCAATGAGCCCATGCATCCTCCTTTGTAGGCTCCCATTGATCAAGAGAATGGAGGACTTGCCTACCAACTCCGTGAGTGAAGCTGGGTAGGATGGCACAAACAGGTCAGCACCATTTTGCAGAATGAACCTACTGACCTCTGCATCTGTCGATACGACCGTAGGGCTACCAAAGAGGTGGGACTTGAACACCTTCCCATACCTTGAGTTTCAGTACATATTTCTCTCCACAGTTAGTATTTGATTTCATAGAACTTAAATAGGAATAGAATATGTAATGGAAGATCAAGGACTCGGCATGCACCTTAGACGTCGCTTGTTCATGAAGTCCTCTGGTCTAGGGGAGTAGGCGGACGATACGAACTCTAGCGTTTCTCCGACGAGAGGCCAACCGAGTGACCCTTGAGGGAGCCGTGCTCTTGTAGAAATCCTATAATTCTTGTTCCTACAATGGATGGCTTTGATAATCAGCACCAAGGCTATTCCCATGCATATGATCCATAGGAACTCCATCTTTGGTGCAGAAGAATTGTATTGCCACTTTTGATGTTGTAGAGAAGAATGAGTACACTATATAGTTCCTTAGTCTTCAAGCCAGCATGTTTGAATTCTCACCTCGTCCTCATGCAATCATGTGAGGTCCAATCATTAGAAGCTCAGTCCACCTACCATCATCATAAGACACTCCCCTGAGAATTATAAAAGTAAAATTTAGTGAAATCTTTCCCTACGTGTGGACAGGGCCGGTCCAGAGGATTGGGTTGCTCTATCCGGAACGAATTTTGGTTGCCTCTTGACCCTTATTGTGAGCCGGTCCTAGTGGTCATCCGTGACCCTGACCTTTGGAGGGATCACGATGAGGCTGGGAGGTTGCCCTATCAGAGGAGGGTTGCCCAAGTCCCAATTCTTGTCCGGCTTACCTCAGGGCCGGCCCTGCGTGTGGATGGCTATGCCTTAGATTGTTTATAGCCTCCTGAATAATCAAGGGCGCCCCCCCTTTTGAAGAATGTAGCCCTTTTGCTTTGCTTATCTTTAATTTGACTGTTCTTGTGCATACTATATTAACCACACATGCATGGAGGTCATTATTCTTCAGCAACTGTGCAACTTTACCTGAAGTTTTCTTTTCCAGATATTGCTCCATTTGCTATCATTTGGGTTGAATCTCTGCTTTATCTCCCTAGTC
This sequence comes from Iris pallida, assembly GCA_029216955.1. Taxonomy (NCBI): domain Eukaryota; kingdom Viridiplantae; phylum Streptophyta; class Magnoliopsida; order Asparagales; family Iridaceae; genus Iris; species Iris pallida. The sequence goes on along the minus strand of JANAVB010029617.1, from coordinate 2,617,582 downwards.
TCCTGGCAGGTTCCTTATTTTCTTGCCACACAACCTCTTTACTTTGTGTTTCACATCATATATAAAGTCTATATGGTCCCAAGTTGGCCTTTGAATTGGCAACCAGTAGTACATTTGTACTCCACTGGCCCTCTTTAAATGCATAGGTTCATGAAACACAACTTGGTCAGTTTGTTCAAGGTACAATATGCAATGACAGACTTTCCGATGTTGAGAAAAAAAAAATGCAATCGAAGACTTGATTACATTTTTCAACAGATATGGTTGCAGTCCCGAATCCGAGCTATGAGTTACATGAGATTGGAGAGATTCTAAACTTTATTCTAAAATCTGGTATTCCTAATTATTATTTTTGAATACTGGGTATTCCTAATTATTATTATAATTTTTGCAGTAAATTTATAATAGTTGATTGTTCACATTTCATTTAAAACTTCCACGTCCAATTTCCCTAAATTCGTATTTTTATACTAATCCTGTTTCCTCTAGGTCTTCGTCCCGCATCACTCACTCATAATGATTGTAGATTCCCGGGCAGAATGCCTAGACAATGACAGAATTTTCTTCGAGAGCTAAATAATATAGTATTATACTTGACCATTATGTTAGTGTCATGTTGAATGTATGGAAATTTTGAAGAATGCTGATTGTATAGTATGCAAGAGCAATCTTCCCATCTGACCTTGCACTAGCTTGTAAATATTAAGATGGTTTGATTTGCTTTTTCTTCTTTCCTTCTAATACCTACTTAGAGTTGAAAATATAAGCGAAAAGTTCCAAGACGTGGTGTTATAGGCTTGTACGGTCGAGTCTGAAATTATTAGGTAAACAGAAATCTGATACGATTTTAACTATTTTCAGTATAGATCTGATTGTTTCCTTACAAGGGTTATTTGAGATCAGCAGTTCTGCAGACACAAGTTTTAGCTGATTAAGAATCACCGGGTCCTTGTCATCACCGTCTTCTTCTTAACCATTCCTCTTCTTCTTAACCATTCCTCTTGTGGACTAGTTGCATTGCCGATTAGAAAGGGTTTGGTTAGGTTGTCACATGATGGTTAGGTTGTTTGCATTCATTCTTATCATCATGATATCTCCCCCGTAGCTTCTTGTTTTGCCCATGGGGATGGTGTGCATCAGATAATGCAGACCTTTCGAATTGGCTTACTTTTATCAAAGAGCTTCTGTCCCTGTCTAGAGGACTGAATTTTTTCGGGTACTTTGTTCTTGCGAAATCAATAATTAGCTGTGAAACTGGCAATGCAAGGAAGTTAATTAACCTCGTCTTTAGCTTTAGTCCTGTAGTATCGACATCTAAGGATCTCCATCAAATTGCTGTTTCTGTAGGGTCCAAGATCTGACCCAACACCGATGGCAGCCTACAGTTACCATTTTGGTAGCCATCCAATCTTGATAAGAGAACTGGATTATGCACACCACAAATTGTTATGACTACTACATCTACTGTTGTGTAGGGACTAAAGGAGAGGGTAGTTGGACATACTACTAAAAGTTTCTTTGTTAGTCTAATGGTTGCAATCCTTTTTGTATGGTAATATTAACTTCCACATATTCTTAGAGTACATACCTTTTTGGCTTTCCTACCATGAGAAAAGAAGATAGTAATGTTGGAACTTTGATGAACTTGATAGAGTTCCATGTAGTTAACTTGAGAACACCGTGTCGTGACCAACACCAAGCAATCGACATCTAGTTGTCAACCGTACAATTGAGGCCTCGTGGAGATCAAGATTAGGTCCCTACTTGCGGATACGTGACAGTGATCAGATGTTGCTGTCAACTGCTCCGAATCGTCAGCCTAAAAGGGTCTTCGTGTTGATCTCTATCCAGAAATTGTGCTCTTCTAGGCCCGTGGCCGTGGCGGCTCAACCATCTCTCGATCGTTGTCCTTGGTGGCACGATGGCGTTCCCGGGATCAGGTTGACATATGTGCAGAATTTTGGTTGTGGAGACTTGTAAACTTGCATACCTCATTTTGTATCTGATCCTATTCTGACTAGGGAAAGGCCTGAGTTATGCTGTTGAGAACAATTAAATCTGAGTTCTTGACTTCTTGTGTTCTTGCAAGTTCTATGTTTTTGTAATATAACATGGCTTTTTCTAAGGGCACCACACTTTTTACTTGGGACAGCCCAAAAATGTTCAAAAAAAATTACAAGTTTGCCACCCATTTTTTTACTTGGGGCTAACCCAATTTTCTCCAGCAAGTGGGACTGCCAGCAAGTTGGCAGTCCTCACATAAAGGAGGACTGCCAACTTGTTGGCAGTCCTAACATAAAAGAGGACTGCCAACTTGGCTGCAGTCCGCGTCGACGAAGACACCCAACTGTACGCGTTCCACCCCTCCTCCTCCTTCTCCCTCCGCTCCGGCCAGGCACCCAAGCCACGTCGACCGCCCACCACCCCTCCCTGCTCCCCCTCCTCCATCGATGTCGCAACCAACACCCCCCCCCCCCCTCCCCATCCTCACCGATTCGAAGCCCGCAGCCAGCGAGGGGTGCCACCCCTGCGTCGTCCGACCCCAAGCTTTCACCCGTGCGTCTCGCCACCTAGCCTCCGCCGCCCTGCTGCTGCTATTGCTGCTCGCCCCCCTCCCTCTGCCCTAATTTTTGGGCTGTCCCCAAGCAAATTGTGGGCAGTCCCTAGCAAAAATTTCACCTTCTTGGACTGCCCCCAAGTAAGGGCTGTCCCAAGTAAAAAGTGTGGTGCCCTTAGAAAAAGCCTATAACATGGTTGTGTTGGTTTTAACTCTTACTAGTACTGACTTTAGTTACTAATAACTCCTTTTACCCTGATTTAGAATATGAAGGTTAAGTTTATAAGGAAACACACTTCCTACTAGGGGTGTTCATGATTAACCAAAAATGCGGTTAACCAATTGAACCAACCATCGGTTCGGTTGGTTCCCTTCCAATTGGTCAGTTCGTTCATGAACTTTTTTTTTTTTTTTTATTAGTTAGTTTGATTACATTTTTCAACTTGAATTAACTGACAATTAACCGACTGCCTCGAAGATCTAGTAAAAAATATTTTATATTTGTTAGTTATACAAGCGTCGTACTGTGATAAGGAAAACAACACTTTGGATAGCTTGGATAGTTACATTTGTCTTATGCAAAATAAGTAGATAGTTGCATTTGTGCCAAATTTCTTAATAGGTTAAGTCATACAAGGTGGAATTTAAGGCTAGAAAAATTCATAATTTAAAATTTGATAGAAAAGGGGGAGTGGACGTCTTTAGGTAAATTGTACATCTGGCTGGTTAGCCGAGAATATATATATATATATATTTTTTTTTTTTTTTTTTTTTTTTGGGGGGGCCCGGGGGGGGGGGGGGGGGGGGGGGGGTCCGGGGGTGGGAGGGTAACCCGGGGGGAGGGGGGGGGGGGGGCAGGGGGGGGTAAGGTGTGGCACGGGGTCGCACCCGAGGCCGCGGCCAAAGGCCGCCCAGCCACCTCGGGACGAAGGGGGGGCTCGAACCTAGCCCACCGCTAGGGGAGCCCCTCCACTTAACCACAAGGGCTAAGCCCGCCCACATATATATATATATATATATATATATATATATATATATATATATATATATGTTAGCAAAGGGTACTATTTGATAATCAGAAAGAATACAACATACACTTATAGAACAATGTAGCCATCACTTAGCTACTAACCCTCTAAGCATCTGACGTCACACTCGATATTATTCAGAATGCCAGTCATCGAAGTTGCTAGTCCGTCAAATATACGTATGTTCCTTTTCCGCCACACATGTCACACTACTGTTAGCAATTTGATCTTGGCTCTATTGTAAATCTGTTGACCTCTGCTTTTGAGTGTTGCTATCTCTTCAAAGACGACTTGGATATCATCCGATGTAATACCTTGCTGGTGTAGTGCCCCGTCCCGCTCAGTCAATCGGAGGAATCGAAACGCCGATGGCGTTCGGACTTAGCCTTGCAACGGCTGTTCGAGACATTGTTCGGTCAAGGCGACCGCTCGCTCAGGTGGGATAGTTTCGGTGAACTTGCCTCATCTTAGCCTTCACATAATAAATCGCATATTTTCAACTTGCACAAGTAGGCTTGATAATAAAAGAGACGAATTCACATAGCTAAAGGGAATAATCCCGACGGGTCGAATTGAGTTAGAATATGGAAAGGTCCAACGGTCGGCTTAGAGTTGGTGCACGGCGTGCTTTGAAAATGACACTCGGTCCTTCGTCCCGTGGCTTGGGAGAAGAAAAGTTGGTTGAGTAGGCGAAGTCATGAATCGTAGCCTAAGTCATAGGCGTCGCCCACATGAATGCTTCATAAAGCATGCACGGTCCCATCGTCCAAGGCTTGGCATAGCCTTGACTCGCCCCATGAGTTAAGTTGCGTCGCACGGCTGCTGGCGTAAGTCTAGGCGCCCAAATGACTTGGTCGTTCAGAAGTCGAACGCATGCGCGGCACGTTTCCGCAATGCGAGGCTTGACGCAGCCTTTGTTCGTCGAGTCGTTGTGCGTTTAAGTCAGGCAAGTTATGTTAAGCTATCGGAGTGGTAGCAAGCACGATCCTACGAGTCTACGGTTGGGTATAACCACATAGTCTTACGATCTCAAGGCCCGTCATATAAAGTATGACTTGGACGATAGCGCCGCGTAGATCGGAAGTCAGTTTGAGGCACGATGCACGGACCTAGTGTTTAAGGCATGAACCACGGTTGATTGAATGAGTTTTGGAGAAAGGACTATTGAATAGGCATTGAGTTGAATGAAATGATATGGTAACATGGAAAGAATGCTTGCGACCGTGGGTCGTCGAGGGATCTCAAATGATAGAAAGAATGCTCGCGACCGTGGGTCGTCGAGGGGTCTCAAATGATAGAAGTCTTGATATTAGTTTGAAAGAGATGATAACATTGGAAGATGAATGACTGTGTGAGACGTCAGTTTGTGTCGAGTCTTGCATGGTCATTGGACAACTTGTCGACAAGAAAAAGTTTCCACGAGCGGCAACCCTGGGCGCCGAGGGACCGCGTTGTTTCGGAGGGAAACACGGTATAGCCGTAGCTGGACGAACCGTTCGGGTCATTCGAAACTTTCAGCGGGGCTAGCTACTTGCGTTGAAAGGGTCGCCGAATGGGAAGGCTATAAGTCTACGATAGCTTGTGGTGTTAGTGACCAATTCATATAGATGGGTCGGCACGAGCGGCAATCCGCGTGTGTGCCTTTGGATTTAGTCTAGTTGAATGTGTGTATGGTTGGAACACAAGTGTTTGGGCCTAAGAATGGCTACAACATAGGCGACGTGCTTCGGCACGGGATGCGGCGTCGGGTCTTAAGTAGTTGGCATATAAGTTGCATAAGTTGGTTTGAGTTGTCTTGAGTTTAAGTCAGGAAACGTCGCAAGGCAAAGTTGGTCGAGTGACACTTAGTTCACAAGTTGGATGGGTCAATTGATGATTTAGTAGCGAAGGGCCGCAAGGCGGCGATATGATTGAGTCTCATTGAGTTGCGAGGCGCGACCTCAAGGAGGACTTACAGCACGGTCACACGGAAAGGGAGTCTTATCGCGTAGTTGCGTATCTGATTTTGGCCGAAAGGCAAGCACGACTTGATAGGTTAACGTTGTTGAGTCGACGAATTGTTACAAGCACGGGATGGCCTAAAGACACAAAATAGGCAAGGCGTCTGTCCTAAAACCGATCCTAAGGCAAGACTAGAAAGACAATTGATAAGAAGGAACTATATTGTACAAAGTAAATTAACGTATTGGTTTTGTATGGGTGGGCGAGGAGCTCATTCCACCAGTACAGTTGAGTACTGACACCCACATAGTTTTCATGTGCAGGCACAGGTAGAAGCTCGTGGCGCGGAGCTCGCTTGGATGCGTCGAGGCACGGAGTTCCTTGGCGATTCGAAGCGTGCGGCCGCATGGAGTCAAGACTTATACGGGACATAATGTATGGACGTCGCCTTCCGAAGCATCCGCTGGCTCAAGACTTGTATTGAGAGATGAGAGATAGCAGAGTGAACTTGTAATGTGAGATGAGTGAGCTTGAGAGACTTGTAATCTTGGCCTTGCGCCCTATTGTAACCGTTGTTTTCAATATCAATAAAAGAGTGTTTTGCAATGACTTGTGTTTTGTTCTAAATTTTGCTGCTATTATTCAATGTCTCTGCTTGGGATTTCTGTGCAACGACCCCGCCGCAGCCGCTGAAATCGGCCGCTATGGAACCCGCCTTGCACGAGCGCAATCTAGGCTCGTGCGGCATCACGCCTTAGCGAGGACGATCGCTCCTACGGGAGCGGGACGTGACATAATGGTATCAGAGCACGACTTTACGTCCTTGGACTACCGATTGAATTCTTTAACTCCGCTGTTTCTTTAACTCCGCTGTTGGTGCACTCTCTCTCAAATGTCCCACGGGATGTCCATGCAATAAGTCTAACTATTTTGCAAAACATAGGAGAACAATTTTTGACAACAAAACAAAAAGATGGTTCGCGTAAGCACGGTTGGCTAAGTCGGGCTGGGCATATACACCAAAGTTGCGTCGACCTCAAAAAAGTCGAGTGCGGGAATTGAATAATGTCGAGCAAGAATAAGTTGAACTCGATTGAGTAAATTGAGATGACTATCGATAGGGGTGCTATCGAGCGACGATAACGTCGGTGCGATATAGATGAGCGTGCTTGGAAATTAAAGGAATGGTTCGAACGGGATTCGAAGAAGTCAATTTTGATTCGAATGACAGTTTTGAGGAATTGTTGGATGACTTCATTCCTGAGTGGTGTATGCGATAGCCTCAGGAATGTCGATCGAATGTCGAGGAGATTATCCAGTCGAATGATAACATCATTGGCACGACTCGAAATTGGTTAAAAAGGAAGATCGTCAGGTTACGCATATCGTCGATGGTATTGAGGCGTATCAAAGATCGATATGTGATAACTCGGGGGTACTCTGACTCGGCGGATGACGATTGTGCAAGTGTTATTGTTCGGTTGGGTGTTATACTTAGGATTTTGATTGAGATGAATGTTGGATGAAAATGATTGTGTCTTGAGGGTTACGCGGATAACCATATCAACGACATTCTTGTCTTGCGTGAGTGCAACTCCAGCCTCGCATATGCGTTGCATCGGATTTGGGACGATTGTTCCGCGTGAGCGCTGACATGGTGATTCATGTCGCAGGAATGATCGAACTCGGAAAATCAGGACGCGACAACGTTGATTGTCTCGACTTGTCGGTTTGATGCGAAGGAGAATTCGAGGATGTTAGGACTTGCGATCGATGAATGAATGAAACTTGAGAATTGAGTAGGTCCAATCAGCGCATCGAGAATGAATTAGTCTAGACTCGAACAAGAGTTACGTCCCGATGAGGATGATTATCCCGCGGGAGCGTGCATGGTGATTCATGTCCACCGTGGATAATTTGACTCGCGTGAGATCGGGGCGCAACATATTGTTAAGTCGGACGACCTTGTGATCGATTACGTGAATTGGGATGTGTGTAGGGAATCGATGCTCGATGTTTAAAAATCGGAGTGATGCGAGCTTGGGTAGAAAATCCTGTACTATCAACTTGGTTTGACCTTAGGATGGGGTCAGTGTTGATATTGTTGTTTGGGAACTATGATTCCAATACTGACAATTGACTTTAGCCTAAAGAGATTGCCTAGCGGCTAGGCGAGATGTCCATGTTGCGAGAGTTAGCATTGGAAGGATTGATTTTCAGGATTGAGTGGATGGATCGATAGGTGGAATTGGATTCACTATCACAAGGCTTGGTTGAAATGCATGTATTTCGGGGACGCCTGGAATGTGTGCACGATCCAAACTAAGTGATATACTAAATCAAGTGAGACTTGAGGAACGGGAAAGTGTCGAGGATTTTGAGATCGTGAGCTTGGAAGAAAGATTATGGGTAGCACGAGCGTGGCTCGAATTTAAGAGATGTATAGGAGAAATGTGTACGAGAGTCATTGAACATTCGAGTGATAAGTCAATAAGTGTACTCAGTTAGTTTTGAGGACGAAATTTTTTCTGAGTGGTGTATGATGTAGTGCCCCGTCCCGCTCAGTCAATCGGAGGAATCGAAACGCCGACGGCGTTCGGACTTAGCCTTGCAACGGCTGCTCGAGACATTGCTCAGTCAAGGCGACCGCTCGCTCAAGTGGGGTAGTTTCGGTGAACTTGCCTCATCTTAGCCTTCACATAATAAATCGCATGTTTTCAACTTGCACAAGTAGGTTTGATAATAAAAGAGACGAATTCACATAGCTAAAGGGAATAATCCCGACAGGTCGAATTGAGTTAGAATATGGAAAGGTCCAACGGTCGGCTTAGAGTTGGTGCACAGCGTGCTTTGAAAATGACACTTGGTCCTTCTTCCCATGGCTTGGGAGAAGGAAAGTTGGTTGAGTAGGCGAAGTCATGAATCGTAGCCTAAGTCATAGGCGTCGTCCGCATGAATGCTTCATAAAGCATGCACGGTACCATCGTCCAAGGCTTGGCATAGCCTTGACCCGTCCTATGAGTTAAGTTGCGTCGCACGGCTGCTGGCGTAAGTCTAGGCGCCCAAATGACTTGGTTGTAAGCCCCTGTTTTTCAATTTTAGTTTTAGTAGTGCTACTTAATTTTTAATGTTAGTTTTGGCCTTAAAATATTTTATTAGGATTTTTAGGAATTTTCTATAATTTCTAAATGAGTTTTATATATAAAAATATCACTTTGCAAATTATTTGAAATTAATTAAATAGGTTTTGCAATTTTCTGAAATGATTTTATATCAGTTTGTAATAAATTATTTGTTCTTAATTGAGGAATGCAAATAATATTTTGCATTTTAATACTGAAAAACCCCTTTTGTAATTTCCTAATCTAGGAAAACCTAACTGCAAATCTACCAAACCCCCCCCCCCACACGACCAACTCTCTCTCTCTCCTCCAGCTCTCACCCGCTCCCGTTGACCCTGCCCCGACCGACTACGACCGCTGCCCCCGCCGAATCCGGCTGCCCCCACCACCTCGAAAGCCTCTATAAAAGTCCCCACACTCCCCTGAGCTAAACCTTAATCCTAAATCTCCCCCACGACCAACCGCTGCCCCGTTCTTCCCCGACGAACTCCCAAACCCTAACCCTACTCCGACGAGCTCCGTCCAGCCCCACCGTCGACCTTCACCGCCAACCACCACGACCATTCGACGCGTCCCGACGAGACGCGTCGATCGCCACCGCTCCGCCACCGTCCCGACCGCTCCTCCGCCGTCCCCGACCTTCGAATCACCCTTCAACTCGCCGGACACGTGAGTGTCAGTGTTCTCCTGTGTCGTGCGTGTCTCGTGTTGGGTTGGAAGTGTTCGCCGTGTCCTGGCGAATACTTTGATAGAACTGGACACGCGAGATTGAACTCGTGCGTGTCGTGCAGGCCTAGGACACGAGGATACCTGTGTCCTTAACTGTCAGGACACAGGATGGTTTTTATATTTTTTTTTATGTTAATTCATTTGTTACTAAATAAAATAAATCCAACCCTTTCCCTAACACAACTGATGGGCTGACCCCCTGGCCAGCCCATCCTAATCTAAACCCCCGCGCGCGCGCTGTGTTGGCTCGGGTTCGAGCCCGGCCACTGCTGCGTTTTCCTTTTCTTTTTCTTTTCTTTTTCCTTTCTCTTTTTCTTTTGTTATTTATGTATATTTATATATATATGTATATACATATATTTGTATATATATAATTATATATATACTGTATTTTTGTATATATACTTACTGTTTTTCTTATGTATATATGTATATATACTTTATTCTCTTGTACTTTATTATTCTGTATATATATAAATATATGTATTATGTATACATATATATTTATGTATATATATTTCCTTGTGTATATATATATATATTACTATATATATATATATATACTATTATATGTATATGTATACATTATTTTTGTATATATATATATATATATATATATATATATATATATATATATATTATATAGTTGAGTTTTTCTTATGTGTGTATATATATATATATATATATATATATATATAGTTGGGTATTTTCTTATATGCATAAATATCTCTATATTTATGTATATATATATATATATATATATATATATATATATATATATATATATATATATATATTATTTTTGTATTTCACTTAGCTTAGTACAAATTATCTTTATAAGATAATATTCATACTTTTATAGTTACTATGTAAAACTTTACCTTATTAAAATATTAATATTTATTTTGCAGTCCTATCACCTAGTATTTTCTGTATATTTAAATTTCTGCAACCATTTGGTGTCCAAGCCTAGCATGGGTATTTGGGCCCAAATGTGTTTTTACATATTGTCACATAAATGAACTGCAAACCCCACCATGTTAAATGCTGATCCTTGGGGTAGCAAGTTAGATCTTTACATGTTGTACTTTCAGTTACTACCATGCTTAGAACAGTCTTGATGTATCTCTCACATGATTAGAATATGGGTTATGGGGAAACTGATAGTATTGTACGTGATCACGACCCCCCTACAGTAGCGAGCTCGGTCGCATTCTATATGCATACCTTGCCGCAGGCCATTACCCCGCATGTCTGTACGGATGTACACTTATGCTTGTTAACTTGTACGTATGTACATTTCATTATGTGCCCTCCAGCACATTGTACATCTATTGACCGATCACGTACTTGCTACAGTTTTAAACATTACATATACATCTGTCTCTATGACACGTGTGTCCTTGCCATGATAGATTGAGTGATGCCATGCTTTCCAGTTATTCCTCTCATGTTCATTTCCATGTTTCATATGCTAGTTTGCTAGATTTAGTACTTGCTCCCGTCCTGACAGGATAACGTTGTAGGTGTCCTTACTGAGGAGGAGTTACTCTGCGACACATACTATGGAGATACTGCCGAGGACCCGGCTCTGCTTTACGAGGATGTTCCTGCGGGGAACCTCGCCTAGTTGTCTTTTGTTTACCTAGACTTTTGAGAGTAGACATGTATTAGACTATGTCACGCCCCAGAACCAGAATACTGGAGAGCGGGGGCAGACATAGCCAGCTACGTATATTGAAATAGAATGCATCTCAACTATACGGTCACGGCTGTCTAGATATGAGGGTTTACTACAAGCCAGCAGTCTCTTAAGGTCAAGCCTATTGTCTCAATCTCAAGCAATTAACAGAGTTACAAGATATTAGGGCATCAAATATATATATATAAGGCGTCCCAAATATTACATATTGGATGATCATGAAGCTAGTCATACAAAATGATAGGACTAGCAAGAGTTCAGTCATACATGATCAACCCTAGGATTTGTTAATCATGTTTACAGCCCGTAGGCAGACAGTAAGTAAATGTGCAGCGAGCTAACAGGTGCTCGTCGGCTAAACGCCTCAAAAGAATAAATTTACATATAAGTGGGTGAAACAAAAAGGAAAACCCACTCTTGGCCCGGGTTCCGTCTAGTTGTCACCATTGGGCTGGAAGCTTGGTAGATCCTCGGGAGCTGCTCCGAAATCTGGCCACACAAAACCAGCTGGGTCAAACCCCAGAAAGAGCAAGTGCCACAAAGGAGGCCACAAATAAGAACAAAAGCCAGCATATCAGAACATAAAAAATAAAAGAAAGTACAAGTAGGAAGGTACACAGGGCGATAAACAACTAGGGACGTGGAACCATTCCGGGAGCCAGGTTACAATCCTTAAACCAAACAAGGACCGGGATTGTAACCCTTCGCCTGAATAGCTCACTGTCTCTACTCATTTATCGTTAAGATAAGTAAAACAAACATGCTCAGGAGATAGCAGGTACTGGAGCTAGACAAGACTTAGACAAGGCTGGACACCATTCATTCACAATCGGCCAAGCAAGTACTACGGCTTACTACTTTAACTAACTAGGGTTATCACAAGCCTAATTACTAACAAGATGCAAGTGAGAATTTCCAGTCCCAAGCCCTGCAGACTATCCATTTATCCTTCCGCGGATTGAGAGTTATAGGTGGGTACATTGCCCGGGAGACAAATGTACCCTTAGGTGACTTAGAGGTGCAACACATGACAGTGTGCTGGAAATGTGCTCTACTCGTCGGCAAGCTACAAGTCCATTAAAGCGCCCAGATAACGAGATTGCCAGTGACTGGGAATTCTCCATGTTCTAGTTTGATCTAATAATTAGCCTAATCCAATTTAGCACGAGTCCCTGGCCGTGGTACCCAGGAAGTCGCGTCCTAGACATGATGCGAGACAAGACAAGTGGATTGTACAAGCAAGCAAGTAGGAACACCCACGGTGTCAAGTTGATTATACGAGTCAAGTTACAAGTTACAAGTCAAGTCAAGTCAGGAGTGCGCCGCCACGGCCACTATCAAGTTATCAAGATAAATCATGTCAGGGTACTGTCAGGAGTGCGCCACTACGGGCCACTATTAAGTCAGGTTGGTCATGCCAGGAGTGCACCACTACGGGTCACTGTCGTGTTATGCTAGTTCCTTGTCATACCAGGCCATGTACAATAGTCATTCCAAGCATATTAAGTAAAATCAAGTTCATGAAAAAAGGCGTAAGGATATAAAATGGGCGTAAAATACCTAATAAAATACTAATATAAAATAGGACTATAGAAGAGCCAGGATCAAGAAATAACAAACTCATCATAGACAAGTAGGTTGTGCAGGGTATGTACTGCGCAGGGTGCCAAGTGCGCAGGGTGCCAAGTGCGCAGGGTGAGTTGCGCAGGGTACCAACTGCGCAGGGTGCCAAGTGCGCAGGGTGAGTTGCGCAGGGTACCAACTGCGCAGGGTGCCAAGTGCGCAGGGTGAGTTGCGCAGCAGATGGATTGCGCACATGAGGATTGAGCACATGAGGATTGCGCAGGGGTTACTTTGCGCATGGCTGGCTTGCACATGGCTAGCTTGCGCCAGCGCAATCCAGCGCAGCGCAAAGCACTGGCCAAGTGATTGCGCAATCGGCCATGCGCTAAGGAGCACAGGACGGGGGTGCGCAATCGACCATGCGCTAAAAAGCGCAGGGCAGAGGGCTGTTCTTTCTGGCCGAGAGCAAGCCCAAGAACACCAAGAACTTCAATTCTTCATAACTTAGCCAAATTAAAACCAAATCTAGATTTTCAAAGTTCTAACTTGAGTAAAATCGAATTCTCTTCCACATGGAAGCATCAAAACATACAAAAATCAAAGTTAAATAGATCAAAACCATGTAAATCCGAAAATAGTAAAAACCTAGATCTAGAACAAAGAAAACTCCAAATCACAAAATGTCAAATTCTAAAGTTGTTCTCCATAGCCTAATCTAGCTAATGGACAAATAAAAAGTGGTGCTTATTTGATGGCAAGGTGCACTTGCCTAATGGGTTGGGGAGTTATGGAAGAAGAAGGAAGAAGAAGAAAATTAATGGAGAGTAAGGAGGAGAGAGAAAAGTAGGTGGGGATTTAATGAGGGTGGTTGTGGTGTGTTGTGGGTAGAGTGTAGGTTAAAGTGTTCCACTCATGATGAACCAAACCAAACCAACTTCCACAAAATAAAACCAAGACATGGTCCAAAACCCATTTACGAGAAACCAAAATCCGCAAGTCGAGAAAATAAAATACGTGCCAAAATCAAATTACGAGTACAAGTACGAAATACAGGAAATGGGGGTGACAGACTACATTATTTTGTAACTGGACATGTATCCAGTTTTACATTTCAGTTTACTTGTACTTGGACGTTTACTATATACGATGACTTTTGTGTTTGGAGCATTTATGATTCTTCTTCACTAATAGAACTGTTAGTACATTTAGTCTTATCCTGTTGTCTTTAGAACAGCTTACTACGTTTTATCTCAACGTAGGCTGGGCATGACTCGGCCTGGCCCAACAATTTGGGTAGCGGGTCGTGACATTGGTCGTTCGGAAGTCGAACGCATGCGCGGCACGTTTTTGCAATACGAGGCTTGATGCAGCCTTTGCTCGTCGAGTCGTTGTACGTTTAAGTCAGGCAAGTTATGTTAAGCTATCGGAGTGGTAGCAAGCACGATCCTACGAGTCTACGGTTGGGTATAACCACATAGTCTTACGGTCTCAAGGCCCATCATATAAAGTATGACTTGGACGATAGCGTCGCGTAGATCGGAAATCAGTTTGAGGCACGATGCACGGACCTAGTATTTAAGGCATTAACCACGGTTGATTGAATGAGTTTTGGAGAAAGAACTATTGAATAAGCATTGAGTTGAATGAAATGATATGGTAACATGGAAAGAATGCTCGCGACCGTGGGTCGTCGAGGGGTCTCAAATGATAGAAAGAATGCTCGCGACCGTGGGTCATCGAGGGGTCTCAAATGATAGAAAGAATGCTCGCGACCGTGGGTCGTCGAGGGGTCTCAAATGATAGAAGTCTTGATATTGGTTTAAAAGAGATGATGACATTGGAAGAGGAATGACTGTGTGAGACGTCAGTTTGTGTTGAGTCTTGCATGGTCATTGGACAACTTGTCGACAAGAAAAAGTTTCTACGAGCGTCAACCATGGGCGCCGAGGGACCGCGTCGTTCCGGAGGGAAACACGGTATAGCCGTAGCTGGACGAACCGCTCGGATCATTTGGGAACTTTCAGCTGGGCTAGCTACTTGCGTTGAAAGGGTCGCCGAATGGCAAGGCTATAAGTCTACGATAGCTTGTGGTGTTAGTGACCAATTCATATAGATGGGTCGGCACGAGCGGCAATCCGCGTGTGTGCCTTTGGATTTAGTCTAGTTGAATGTGTGTATGGTTGGAACACAAGTGTTTGGGCCTAAGAATGGCTACAACATAGGCGACGTGCTTCGGTACGGGATGCGGCGTCGGGTCTTAAGTTGTTGGCATATAAGTTGCATAAGTTGGTTTGAGTTGTCTTGAGTTTAAGTCAGGAAACGTCGCAAGGCAAAGTTGGTCGAGTGACACTTAGTTCACAAGTTGGATGGGTCAGTTGATGATTTAGTAGCGAAGGGTCGCGAGGCGGCGATATGATTGAGTCTCATTGAGTTGCGAGGCGCGACCTCAAGGAGGACTTACAGCACGGTCACACGGAAAGGGAGTCTTATCGCATAGTTGCGTATCTGATTTTGGCCGAAAGGCAAGTACGACTTGATAGGTTAACGTTGTTGAGTCGACGAATTGTTGCAAGCACGGGATGGCCTAAAGACACAAAATAGGCAAGGCATCTGTCCTAAAACCGATCCTAAGGCAAGACTAGAAAGACAATTGATAAGAAGGGACTATGTTGCACAAAGTAAATTAACGTGTTGGTTTTGTATGGGTGGGCGAAGAGCTCATTCCACCAGTACAGTTGAGTACTGACACCCACATAGTTTTCATGTGCAGGCACAGGTAGAAGCTCGTGGCGCGGAGCTCGCTTGGATGCGTCGAGGCACGGAGTTCCTTGGTGATTCGAAGCGTGCGGTCGCATGTAGTCAAGACTTATACGGGACATAATGTATGGACGTCGCCTTCCGAAGCATGGCTCAAGACTTGTATTGAGAGATGAGAGAGAGCAGAGTGAACTTATAATGTGAGATGAGTGATCTTGAGAGACTTGTAATCTTGGCCTTGTGCCCTATTGTAACTGTTGTTTTCAATATCAATAAAAGAGTGTTTTGCAATGACTTGTGTTTTGTTCTAAATTTCGTTGCTATTATTCAATGTCTCTGCTTGGGACTTCTGTGCGACGACCCCGTCGCAGCCGCTGAAATCGGCCGTTATGGAACCCGCCTTGCACGAGCGCAATCTAGGCTCGTGCGACATCACGCCTTAGCGAGGACGATCGCTCCTATGGGAGCGGGGCGTGTACAGCTGGTACCGACAGCTCTGCCATATGCGCCAAGCAAACGGGCATTGGAAGAATAAGTGGTCACGCGTCTCCGTACCACTCCCACACAGGACACAATGTAGATTAGGAATTCGAATACCGAATTGTACCATTCTGTCTCGAGTCAAGAGTCTATTTCTAATAGCTTTATACGCACATAGTTGCATCTTGGTAGCTGTCCCTTTAGTCCATACCAAGTCTGCCCATGTCTACTTAGCAAGATGCGGACGCAACTGTTCATACGTCATTCTGCTCGAGAATTCGCCGCTGCCCGAACCCTCCCATACCCAGTGGTCATCTACTTCCTCTTGAGTAATGTGTATACCATTAATCTGCTCCACAAACCATCGGCCAACTTGTCTAGCGTCTGTATTCCACGTCCCATCTTATATTAGGACATGCAGCCCGTCCATGCTGCCTACTAATTCGTAAGCAGGTTAGCCTAGCCGATCAATCAAGCTCTGGTGATTCAACCATGAGTCAAACGATAGGCTAGTGGAGCGCCAGTTGTGAATGACCCACCATATTCTCCTTCAACCTTGGTCGAAGTCGCAGAATATTCTTAATGTACCTGAAAAGTTATTGTCCAATGCTTGGGTCCAGAAATTATTGTTCTTAAGATACATGCTTCGTGTCCATAGATCCCATTTGGAGCGCCCCTCCAAGAATTTCCATGCCAGCTTGATCATTGCTACTTCTCGTAACACTCGCAGATATTGTAGTCCGACTCCTCCTTCCTCTTTCGTCCGACAGAGATCCTCCCAAATAATAGCATGGAGCCCGCATCTCCATACAAAATTGGCACACGGTTTTTCTATTTTTCGGATGGTATTTGTGGGCATGTACTGTAACCAATAAGCAGTAATGGCCATAATAACATATCGAACGAGTTCAAGTCATCCTCCAAAGAATAGCATTTGCGATTGCCACCCTTCCAATCTTGCTTGAATATATTGGACCAACCCTTGGCAGTTCGTATCCCGGGCATAGTTTACTGACAATGATAAGCCGAGATATCTGACCGGAAGCTGGCCGCGCTCAATCCCGAGCATCAGTGACAAGTCCTCCTTGCGGGGGCAATCTTTGTTAAAATATATCCGGCTCTTCTCCTTATTTAAGAATAAACCCGACATGGCATTGAAGTCGCCACTTAGCAGTAGCGGCAGATTATTATTCGCCACTGTTGAAACATGGATGATATCCTTCCAAAGTTAGAATCTCCTCCGACGGTCGTTGTGCCCATAGACAACACCAACTATTGGGATGGAGGGCACCCAGTGAGGAGATCCGGGTTCGAATCCCCCCTGGACACCGGCGAATGGATGTTTTGGTTCTCTTTTGACAATTTCTCTAATTTTTTTGTTGTATGTACAATTATATTAAACTTTAATATTGTGTATGAAAATTCGGTCACACTAATAGGGATATCATAAAGCAGTAATCAGTGGATCGAGTGACTCTTGTGATCAGCGGAGAGAAGGACATAAAAGCCCTAGCTGAATGGCGAAAGATCAATGGATCGAACCACATAGACACATTATTCCTTTCATTTATGGTGGTGGAAATTGGAGGACACCATCGGAAAAAAAAAAAGAAGAAGTAAAGATAATATCTTAAATAAAAGTGTAACAGTCACCAGATCCTCCTAGTAGACTTAAATAGTAGCTTATTATAATCTCTCACAAAATACTCTCACTATTACACACTCACTTCACACTCAAACTATCCTAAGATTCTAAAGAAGGGGAAAGAAAAAGAAAAAGAAAAAAAGCTAAAGAAAACGAAAAGGACCCCAAAATGATCAGCCATGGATGAGGCCACATGATAGAGCCATTAACAAAATGGCAGCATCCTTCTCTTCCTGAGCAACCTTGAACCTTTTCTTCAAAGGAACGCCCACTTCTGATCTCTCCTTCTTCACCACTTTCTTGGCTGCACCGGCCGGGACCAGTCCACCACTTGCTGCTGCTGCTGCTCTCATCGCACGCCTTGCTTTCATTTGCCTGATTCCGCAGGCATTGCAAAGAGACTGCACCATGAGCACAATAGACACAATGAGATATATTAATTAATGACCTAAATGAAGAAACGGCAATACCCACGGGAATTTGTGCACGCTGTATTGCATGCATGTTGGGCACACTATCTCCAACTCCCACCAAATAAATGGAAGGAATAATACGTCCGCCATCCAGCCAGAGTCTTATACCTCTTCTCGGTAACCACAAGAGCCACTAGACTTCGATAGAAATAGTAAAATATTTCCATGTGTTATTTATACAATTGGTTATGAGTCCGTCCCATCGAATAATTTCTCGTAAATAAATTAGGTAACTAAATGTTTACTTTTGAGCTGTATTATCTATCTAGTTCTTTGTGATCTCTATCATGTATCTTACCTTGGGGCCTTGAGGGCCACTCCTCCACAGAGGCGTCTTCGTCGTGCTGCAATCGGAACAGACTCTGACGGCGATTCTGCCGGCGGCCGGACAGTAGCTGTTGCCATTGCTGCTGCTCTCGCGGTTTGGCTGCGCTTGATGATCTTCAAGAGATCGGCTAATTCCTTGTACAATACCACAATCTTCACCCATGATCTTCCTTAGTAGTAGTTCATGTGTATGTTCTTCTAGTTGTCCATGATCTTGATCTTGATCTTCCTTCATGGAGAGATATATACACACACACAGAGAGAGAGAGAGAGAGAGAGAGAGAGAGAGTAGCTAGGTATGTGGATAGGGAGTGAAGGACTAGCAACAGCTGCAGTTAACTAACTGTGACCATATAAATCATTAAGTATCAAGTTGGGAGTCCCCAATCAGAGCCGGCCCAGGAGATTGGGTTGTCCTAGCCGAAGCTAATTCTGGTCGCCCATTGCACTTGACTCCGGAAAAAAGATATCAAAAAAAATTATAACAAGCTGAAATACATAAACGTTGAACTGATATCAACTCCAACAAAAGATCTCCGGTTCCGACGGGGGCGTGGAGGTCGGATTTCGAGTTCCTCTCCTGATTCATGCGCAGGCCTTTCCAGTGGAAACTCAAAATATGCACCTGAGAGATTGCTGGTTCAACTGACATAGAGGAGTTGGGACGGATCATGGACCGCGGAGACTCTATTGGGGGAGAGGCGGGGACTTAGGTACCTGGAGGTTATCCTAACCAGAAGAGTTGTCCAATCCCGATGGCTTATTAAGCTTACCCTAGAGCCGACCCTGTCTCCAACTACGAGATTACAAGTTGGAAGACCCTAACTTGGGACCATATATGTAAATATACTAGAGGAAGTAAATCTATATTTGAAGGATAAGGAGGGGAAAAAAAATGAAGAAACAAACATGAGGCAAGAAGAGCATGTTATTGCCTGTTACAGAAATCGTACAACGTTGCTAGAAACATTTTAAAAATCGTTACCAAGTTGCTACGAGTCTTAAAGCAAGATTCGGCCATTTTTATTCATATGCTTTTAGGAACTATAGCAAGTTCGACAACTTGAACTTCTAGACCGTTTCTTTTTCACCCTTGAAAAATAGACTCCACTTTGACGGAATATTGTAACTTCTGCGTTGCTGCAAACTCTCCTCCTGTTGCATATATTCTCAAATATATCGTCAAGAGCTACAATCATCCAGGATGGACAGTTAATCCGAAGAATAACTATCCATTGCTCTCCGCTGCACTGAAGGACGAACAAAAGCATATCACGAGTCCGGTGCAAAATGTAAAGTGCACCATTTAGCGTTCTTCATCCACATCCGAGTTGTTAGGTCCTTTTGGATCTAGCTCCTAAGAATTTTTTTTTCATGAATTGAATGACAAAAACTAAATGATTTTTGAGACTCTAATAAAACATCTTATCATATGTACAAGATAAATAAAGGAAAAATCTTATATTAAAATATAAAATGAATTTGACACAAGAATGATATCAACACGAGAGACACACCACATAGCAAACCACACAAAGGTTGGTTGGTTGGAGGTAGAGAGACGACTATACACACTACATTCCAAGGAAGTCAGAAGGAAAAAGAAAACCATCTACAGAAATCCTGAATCATTGCCAGAAACTTGAAGATGTTTGTGGAAGGTGGGGATTGATCAGTCCATGTACTATCATGGCATGTATTGAAATGACACATCTCACTCTATAATTTTACTGAGTTTTCTAACATCGTCTTCAAATATGGTACTCTTTCCTGCATTCTAAGCAGATTTAGGGAAAAAATTATATTACCGTACAAATTCAATTATATTACTAATGATGCTTAGAGCATCATTAGTAAGGCCCATCCCATTTTCTAGATTCTAGATTTAGAATGTAGAAGCTCATTTTGTAGAATAATAAGTCTCATCCCTAGTCCCAATTTCTACAATTTCGGTTCCAACCCATCCATGGATGCTAAGGGTTTGGGCCTCCCAATTTCTAGATTCTAGATTGTAGAAACTCGTTTTGTAGAATAGTAAGTTCCAATTTGGAGCCCAACTTTCTAGATTCTAAACTTTATATTATTTTTCTTCTACATTAATTTTTGACCACACAATTTTTGGGACCAGAGCTCACTTTATCATTTCCTACTATTCTCATACAAACCCAACCCATTCTACATTTACCTTTTTTTTGAAATTTTGGGCTCCAAATTTCATTGGAGAGTCCCAACTACTAATGATGCTCTTATGTGTAAAACTTTGATACAGATGGCTGCATCAAAACTTTGATACAGCCATTGTATGACAAGTGGGTCTCTCTCTCTTTGTAAATCGTACAAGTACACACACACACACACACACACATATATATATATATATATATATATATATATATATATATATATATATATATAGAGGATCCACTTGTCATACAGTGGCTGTATCAACAGCTATATATATATATATATATATATATATATATATATATATATATATATATATATATAGGATCCACTTGTCATACAGTGGCTGTATCAACAGCTATATATATATATATATATATATATATATATATATATATATATATATATATATATATAGGATCCACTTGTCATACAGTGGCTGTATCAACAGCCATCTGTATCAAAGTTTTACTTGCTCTCTTAGAGCATCTCCAACCCTATTGTGAGTTTGAAAAAAATGGTTGCCACATAGGAATGACAACCATTTTTTCCAAAAATATTTCTCCAATGCAAATGTGAAATAAAGTGTGGAGTTGACATGGCAATGACATGGCAAAGACAATGTGAAGTTGGTTGTCTAGATCTAGACAATGCACTTCACAATGTCTTTATGTCCACATCATCATTTGTGAATAAAAATATTTATAAAAAAGTTGAAGAAGTGGAGGAGTTGCCTTGGAAGTTGGAAAAAATACTTTTTATTGTCTCCTCAATACTTTTGCATTGGAGAGAGTTTTTCTATCTCATTGTCTTTTGAGATATAATTTTGCCACATAAACAAGACATTGTCTTATGGCTCATGCCACATAGGAGCCACCTAAGACTTACAACACTTAACAAGACAATAGGGTTGGAGATGCTCTTAAGATTGTGGAGGGGAATACGTACAGGGTGTACCGATCACTTGAAGAGAGAGAGAGAGAGAGAGAGAGAGAGAGAGAGAGAGATCTTCACAATCTGTGTATGAGGACTAATAGGGTTCAATTATGAAAAGTGCGGGTCCAAGAAACCATTGCTTTCGCTGCCTGCCAATATTTTGGAGCAAAGTGACAGTGCAGGGCTTACTTACATGCCACAGGGACCACTTCTCACTCTCACTGTTTTGAATACGGCGTCCCCATGGCCGTAGTTCGTTGGGAACGGTAGAGCATTTCGGCGCAGTGGCACGGATTCGAGCTCCCTTGGAGGCTCGCCTCCAAGCACCATTAAAAACTGGACACCCTAAAAAAAAAAGCAAATTTTATATAGCGGAAAAAGATTTTATAGGAATAGACGGAAAAAAAAAAAGGAGTTTACAAATATTTGACCCCACACGAAATTCAAATATTTGACCCCACACGAAATTCAAGCAAGTTAGAGTTAAATGCATGCACGAATGCATGTGCTTTAGAACTTGTTTGAATTCCGTTGCAGAATGTTTTATGAGTTCGAATATTTGCTCACTCTTTTCTTTTCCGTCTTTCTTTTGCCCAATAAATCTTTTTCTGTTTTGAACACCAACACTGCCTAGAGTTTGATCTTATATGCTATTGTTCATCTCTGCCTAGAGTTTGATCAACTGAGATTCAAATAGACTTGATTTGGTTTAGTTCAAATAGATAATATATCCATATTTACTTCTTGGTTTGGTTTCGTTTGGTCCTTAGTCTTAGTATGTTGGTTTCGTTTAATTTTGCAACTATGAGGTCTACAAAACCAAACCGAGAATCAAATTGTCCAAATTTCACATGATAATTATTTAAAAAAAATAAAAGAACAAAAAACAAAATTGGCCGGTTCATCGGTCGAACCCGGTTTTGAAAAAAAAAAAAAAAGATGGTTCTCTAAAAGACCATGTTTTAGTCGGACCGAACCAATTTTTGGCATAAACCGGCTGGACCCGGTCCAACCGCCGGTCCGGTCCTTACAACACTGCTTGCAAGTGATGAATTAGTACAGTTGGTCATTGCTTATTAATTGCATGCATCCCTTAGTTGCATCTGCAGCTCCCTTCTGTAACTTATGCTGTAAAATCTAACCGAATTGTCAGTTTTAGTAACTCATTCAAGGAATTGGGATATCAGCTAAGCTAGCTAAGAAGGAAATAAGATTAAAGAAGGTTATTGAACACTCATTTCCAAATTCAGCACTCTAATTTAGGGGTGAGCATTATTCTGTTTTGGAAATACTCACGAAGCACATAAAGTAGAGCCACTAGAAAGTCAAGAATAAGAGTTGGAGTCTTCCTATGCTTGTTGCAAAACCAGTATCTGACCTATAAGCACATCTGCAGATGAAACCATATCCTACAGGCACAGACCCTGCCCTTCCATGTTTCAACAAGACACAAACAAGAAGCAGAACAAGGAAGAAAACACTATATGTCTCATCTGTGAGCTGCAGATCCAACAAATCATGTCAACTTCTTTTCAAGTTCCAGTTGTAGGCACGGTAACGACAGACGATAAACATAACCGATTCAAGTCTATCCATTCACCATATCTCAAACATCGAGGGATGCATCAATTCACCCAAAAAAAAAAAAAAAAAACCTTCTTGTATGAGTGTCTTAGATATCCTGATAACAACCCGCAATATGCCTTTGGCCAGAACAAGGGTAAATACCAGAGGCAAAAGAGCAACAATGCAAAAACTTGCAGACTGTCAGAAATTCGCTCATCCCATTTTGATTCCCAGTTATCTAACCCCCCCAATTACAAATTACTCTAAACGGAGTCTGCACACGAAGGGGTCCTACAAGCCTGGGATGGGTTGTGCTCGAATAATCTGTTTGAGAAGAGCTTTCTCTTCACAATTTTTTCTTCCTTCTCTAAGAAATCATGAGGCTAGACCTTCCTCTTCTCTTCCAAAATCCAGTTGAAGAGCTCATGCTGCTCATGTTCCGGAACAGGAGGGAGAGCCTCTGTCGGTGCTGGAACTTCAGTTGAGATGGTTTTCTCAGGAACAATAATAGCTTCTGCGCTCACAACAGGAGATGAAGGCACCTTTTTTGCAGTTTCCACATCTTTCTCAGCTGACTGTTTCTTTGAAGCCCGTGTGAAAATATAAACTACATATCCACACAGCAGGATTTATCAGTGAACTGTAAATATGTGCTACCATCAAAAGAAATGATCCTAAACACATAGTAAATCCAATCCTAACGGTTTATTGGTTCATATTAGCTCGTAGACAGCTTCAAAGTTGATAGGCTAGCTCTATAAATACATGAGCTAAACAATTTGATAAACAGTAGCACTCCGATGATATGGGTGAACTTTATGAATCCTCATCTGGTCACTCCTATAAGAAGCTAACCCATAAAGAAATGGAAAGCTGGGCTGCTTGGATAATCACATCCATTGGCTGAATATGGAAGACAAAGAAAATCAAAACATATCTTAGCAGCAACATTGGCAAAAATTAAGTCGAGATTGTGTAGGCAATGGCAAAACTTTTCATGACAACTTAAATAGTCATTTATTGACTTATTAAGAACTTCCTTGGCATGCATCTTTGAATTTATACAATGGTGAATCTTCTACATGAATCATTGAGGTATCAAACAAAATCAATAATGATCCCAATTTTTTTTCTCAAATCTTCGTGAATAGACATCACAAGGTCATGGTATATGTTGACTTCTTTAATTGCAGGAACAATAATGCTCCATTTTATTTCTATAGCCATTGTGTATATCTTCAAATTTAGAATGCTTTAAAGATCTGACATCTTGAGCTTTATAATCAGTTAATAAGAAGACTGAGGATACCAAGAAAGAAGCTCTATTGTCCGAACCTAAATGCATTCCAAATTCGAAGTTATGCACGATAGAAGTGAAATGAAATGTATTGTCCTGCAGCTAAAGAAGTAAACAGATACTATAACCTGATAATGTCTATTCACGAAGATTTAAAAAAAATATGGGATCATTATTGGCTTCCTTTGATGCCTCAATGGATCATAGATTCACCATTATGTAAGCTCAGAAATGTCGAGGAAGCTTTAACAAGTTAAGATAGGACTTATCAAGTTATCCTGGAAAGATTCATTGCCTAAATAGTCTTGATTTGATTTGTACAAGTGAGGCTGCTAAAATCTGTTTGGATTATCTGCGTTTTCATAACCTGCCAATGAGTGTGACTTCTCTTCAGAGGCTGCATTGCAGCCAATGAGTGTGATTTCTCTTCAAATGTATTGCAGTGTAAGATTTGAAGGAAGTGAAACATGCTATTGAAAATGGCTTAAATGAGGGTTAGTAGAGCTTTTTAAATACTAACTTGGCCATTTAGAGTTAATAGCTGGGCTATATGATATATCTTCCTAAAGTTGCTGTACTGTTGTAACTTCTAAATACATTTGGGTCTTGCCTCATTTTTGTAGAAAGAATTATTGTCACAGGTTAAAAGGTCGGGCGTCTCATAAAGATAATAAGTTATTTATCACATCTACAAGTTTCTATTTGACCAAAAGGAGTAGTTCGCTTGGAGGCATTAACCCCAAAATTACAGAAGGTAATTTTGGAATTATTTCGCTCCAAAAAGATGAATGTATTATTCACGACAAATGTCACTCAAGAGAGGCTTCACATTCCAGAATATATATATATATATATATATATATATATATATATATATATATATATATATATATATATATATAAGAGAGGCTGTTTGTGTGATATATATATATATATATATATATATATATATATATATATATATATATATATATATATATATATATGTGACATTCTGGAATGTGAAGCCTCTCTTAAGTGTGAGAGAGAGAGAGAGAGAGAGGAATCCGGAAATGTTATGACATAGCAGGAGACTTGCTGCTATGACGTGTTTTCCAAATCTTTCGTAATCAACTTCCAAATAATATTTCCCTCTCCCCCTCAAACATTCTGACCTTTCTCCAATCCCTTCCTCTTTGACTTGCTTCCCCCTCTGCCCTCCGGCTCCACCACCGTCTGGCCCTCTACCCTAAAGTACAGTGTAGCCTCCACTGCAGCTTGCCTCCTTAACTCCTTACCCATCAGCTCTGGCATCCTCTTCAGATCTGATCTCTCCTTCTGAGTTGAATACTTAATACTGATTACTGCTGTTGACAGATCCGACCTCCTTTTAAGTTGAATACTTATATTGATACTGCGCTCGCCGCTCGGCAAATGTTGTTGCAGTAACTTAGTTAACCCCTAGATTTCTGGTAACAACTGTGTCAAGTATCTCATTGGTGAAATGAACCCATTCATACTAGAATGATAGGTCACTATCATTTCCAAAATTCATGTCTACCAAGAGACAATAACAAGGAAAGTACTCATATAGAAACAATTCAGTAGAAGAGCGAACCAGTGAACATCCATGTCTTTCGAGAACTGAATTTGAAGCAACCACTGCCATTAAAAAGACTTGATGACGCCATTAGTATCACCTAAAATGCCGTCCATATATCCCATAGTGGCGGCATTCAGTTCTCCACTTCTTCCTCCATAACCCAACACGAACCACTTCAAATTTTTTTTTACAAATTCGGCTACGTCTATGCAAATTTTCCTTCCAAGTCCCTACTTTTACAGGAGGGTGATGTAACTCAGTTTCATTCGATCCAGGTGATTTTTCTAGAAAGGCCGAGCGGTAGCGAGGATGTGCGAGCACATCGTGAGGATGGAGGAGGAGGAGAGATTTCATTGGCCACTGGAGGAGGAAGCTTAGTGGTGGTGCTTGGTGGATGAATACATTGATGGCTGATAACCGCGAAGAAGTTTGCGGTGAGGACCAACCTTGGTGCAGGCAGGAATGGCAACCAGGTAGGATGGAGGAATACCAAACAGGAAAAGAGGAGGAAAAAAAATGGAAGCACATATGTTTTCCGGTTCTTGCTAGGTATCATATTGTAATAATTAAATATAAGACTAAGCACAACTAATAATAATGCAGCCAACAACATAATGCCACCTGGTTTGTTACAGCAGGAAGTCTCCTGGCATGTCAAAGTATTTCCCGATTCCTCATATATATATATATATATATATATATATATATAGAGAGAGAGAGAGAGAGAGAGAGAGAGAGAGAGAGAGAGAGCCTCCAAGCTCAAGGGGCAAGGAGCCGGACGAGTTCAATCGCCGTAGGGAAGCATAATTTACGAGGAATTTCCACGACAGACCCGTGTTGGTTATGTGAAAATTCTTGTGGGGAGTTGGCGGGGCCACCTAGGCTGCTATGTTCGTAGATATGCTAGATCGCAACCACAGTTGCAGTGACCCTGTCAGGGCTGGATGACGTCGAGTACGGGACGTCGAGTGCGGGTTGTGAGAGAGTTGTAATAATTGTAAATGTAATTCTCTCTCTCTCTCACACACACACACACACACACACACACACACACACACAATGAACTCATTATCTAAAGAGCACATAATCTCTTGTCTAAAATGTCTACCACACTAGCGACTGGGGGTGTACAAGGTCAACCAGATGTACAATTTTGACAACCAAATCGACCTAGTCAGTTATACAATTTGTACAACCGGAACCGACCTGAAGAACCCCCCTAACCGATTGGTTCGGTTAACCGACTAGACTCGTGGGTCACTTCTAACCGATGGACTAAAATCTCATGAAATAACTATATTACTATGACCAAATCAATTTAGCATGACATTTAAACATAAAATTTTAAATTATGAATTATGATCTTTCTAAGCGTAAATTACACTCTACAAGATGTAACTATCCAACCTACCCAAAATCATCTCTTCCTTAATATACTACATATACTTATATAACTAACAAACATAAAATAATTTCTACCAAGTAAGGTTAATTCAAGTTGAAAATCGTAAGCGGGCAATTTATAAAAAGTTCAAAAGTTCATAATTGAACCGACCCGATCCTTGAAAGGGTATCGACTATCAATTAACCGTATTTTCGGTTAATCATGAACACCCCTACTAGCGACTCATGAGATCAGTCACACTCACTATGAGTCAACATTGAGTGTGTCAGTCTTTTCCGATTAACGAATATTTCACTTAGTGAAATG
Source organism: Iris pallida (assembly GCA_029216955.1). Taxonomy (NCBI): domain Eukaryota; kingdom Viridiplantae; phylum Streptophyta; class Magnoliopsida; order Asparagales; family Iridaceae; genus Iris; species Iris pallida. The sequence continues at coordinate 2,589,982 of JANAVB010029617.1, read as the reverse complement.
ATGAGTAAGAACATTTAAGAACAAAGCTTAACATAATATTTGGATCTTATTAGTGCAATCACATCACAACCCCATAATCCATCGGTTTTATTCTAGGAACTTCATCATATTGTTGCAAGCAGTATATAAATAAAACAATGAAGCAATCACGATGAATAATAAAATACATATTAATAATCTACATGTATATACATGAAGTGATATATGTAAAATTTGAACAAGTTCCGACTGGTTGCTCGTGCATATCACTATTAATAATTATGATAGCCACCTCGTTCACCGGTTCACATACCATCCGATTTCACTTCTAATGGAGGCCTCCATAAATCCCTGTAAAGTGTTTAGACTCATCTTCATTGTTCTCTCATATTATTGCTGCCACTATTATTTCTACATTGTTTGCATTCATAAGAGTCATCCATCCTAAATGTGAAGTTGCTTTCTTATCTATCAAATAGTTGCTTACGAAATTTGATTATCATCTCGTAATTCAAGGCTTTTGCACTGTTTTTACTTTTTCTATATATTATTTTATGAACCTTTTGTTAATAACAAACGATTTGCGCTATTTGGCCATAGCTGTATTTCTTTCTGTGAATTGTTTATTATCTCTTTGATATATTTTGTTACATGCAATAATTTGACGTTAGACATCTTAAGCTGTTTGATAGTTAAAATATGTCATTTAGCGTATCTGCTTGTTCTACTGCTGTCATTAACAAGCACTAAAGGCTGGGAAATTCAAAAGATTTAGGAGCATAGAGACTAAGCAAACCTGCAATTATATCTTGTAAAGTGCGATTATTGTGGAAAACATAAGTCAGAAATATTAGGCATAAACAATCTATATGTTTTTTTTTTGGAACCAGGTAAATTATTTCTGGAATCGCTCCCACAGGGATTCGAACTCTGGACCAATCGGGCCGCATGCATCTCTCTTAACCACTAGGCTAGAGGTCATTTTCTAAACAATCTATATGTTATTTATATATTTTTCACAAATAGGAAACACGCAGGTAGAAATGGTCTGCATAACCGCCTAGCCTACCTGGCAATTAGAGGTCCTAGCCTCTTTGGAGACATCTGCTTTGACAATCTTGATTCTCCCAACCTATTGAATAGCAAATTTTTGTGTCCCATATTAAAAGCAAGGTTCCTTCTTATGAGTATCGGTATCAGTGGTCTCGAATCAGAATCACACAAGTCTCTTGGCTTCAGAAAGACAAATAACAAGAAATTGGTTTTAAAACTAGAAAAATTTATGCTACATTTAGGCATGATCCTTTGGTTCCCATTAGTTTGTAATTGAATACCACTTAGGACTGTTGAATACCACTTAGTAATATTAAGATGTATGAATGTTATGAATTTACAACATTGACAAATGGGGTTACCTTGGGTTGATAAACAATTTTATTGACACACCGTAGGATATTGATCTTCGACAGGGTCTAATCATTGCATCAACATAATTCGTCATACTTCTCTCTTTTTCTCTGAAAAAACTCTTTGCTGATTAAACAGAGAAAGAGAACCACAATTTTGGTAACTTATTATGATCACACAATACTGCAGCACTTGTACACCTCAACTTTGTGACTTATGCCAAACAACAATGTCCTCAATCTGACCCTCTTGACGAGTGACTAACCCCTAGATAACAAAGTGGGCAGATCCGGATCGATTTTTTTTTAAGGAAAAAAACCCTCTATTAATCTCGTTCATGTTACGTGCCCATTCCATAGCAGCTCAAGTTCAGTTGCTATTGCCAGTCAGCAACCAGCTCAGCAACCGCAGGGACCAATCAGAGTCCACCAGTGACCACAAGTGCCACCTCATCATAGGAAAGTATCAGGTGAAGCAGCATCTATAAATAAGAAGGTAAAAGAGAGAGGAGTATGAGAAGAATGGTATTGTTGTTTTACTTTACATTTAGTTGTTTCATTTTTTTGAATTCTACTGTACTCGTTTTCCCTGCCTGTTCTATAATTCAAATAACAGTGATGTTCTTCCCCAATTCTCCTTTCTAATTCCCAAATTCTTCTTCAATTTGACCCACTAATGTCAAATTACTTCACATATGCTCCAAATAACAGTCAAGGTTATTTTGGAACCCATCAGTTCCTTAACAAATAAATAACTTGCATGGTTGATCTATTATCTATCAGAAATTTTTAAATATTCACAGAGGACAAGAAGCATGCAGATCATGCCATCAAGGGATTTGCTTGCTTTCGGAAGAACAGAAATTACTACTACTAGTATCGAGTTCAACTTCGCGATGGTAGCAGCAGCAACATTAACCATAAAAATAATGGGACCATGGCACCAATTTATCACATCAAAAAATTTAGCTCAAATCTAGACAAGAAGGAAAGAAAAGAAAAAAAACTAGAGAGTGCGTCGCATAAATAATTAATTAATTAAGAGGGATGGGGAAGAAGGAAGGGGGGGGGGGGGGGGGGGGGGGGGGGGGGGGGGGACAAGAAATAACCTCCGAGACCGATATTGACGGCGAAGACGAGGGGGAAAAGCCCACGGAGGAGCCTTACTTTTCCTGAAGATGGAGGAGTACTAGTAGGACTAGAAGAAGAAGTAATAGCCATTACTGAACGAGTCAAGCTACTGCCTTTACTGAGCTCAATCAAACCCTAGATAGAAGAGGAAAAAAAAAGGTAATTTATTTCTCTTCTTCCCCACCAAGTAAAATTTGAATACAACACACAGACCACCGCCACCCTACCCACTGGAATGGTTTTTTTTTTCCTCTATAATTTGTCCAAATGCCTGAGGAATCACGCATGTCGTGGTCCAAATTTTGGTGATTGAATTTTTTTTTTTTTCTTTTTCCTCTATAATTGTCCAAATGTTGTCTAAAGGAGGCATTTTGGTGATCTAATTTTTTTAGTTAATTTTGTATCTAAATTTTATATTTTGGTTTAAAGAATGCTAATTATAAGGGCACATATTTTTTTTATCGGGGCTAGCCAGAATTAGGGCTAGCCAGGTTGGGAGGAACTTTTACTAGGGCTATCAAAATATTCCACTCAAGAGGCTGTCCAAAGCCCACAGTCCCCAAACCTAAAAAATCACTCTCATTTCTAAATTTCACTCTCTCTCTCTTCACAAACCCTAGCTTTCTTCTTCTTCTTCTATCCATCTTCTTCTTCTCCACCATTTCCATTCTCACATCTTCATCAAAACCCTAATTTTTTTCTCATCATCATCATCTTCTTTTCCATCATCACCATCTCCATCAAAACTCTAGTTTCCTTCTCTTTCCCAATTTCGATGGCACCCAAAAAATTAAATAAACCCTAAAATGTATGAAAATAAAGGTTAAATACTTTTTTTCCTCACAAAGAATGCATGAAAATAAATCCTAAAATGCATATTTCACTCTATTATCAAGATTGAAATAAACCCTAACATGTTTTTTTTCATTCGGGAATGTCGACTTTAGGACTGCCAGAAATTGTGGCAGTCCTGTTGTAGAGCATGTCCCTTTCAGGACTGCCACAATTTCTGGCAGTCCTCATTACTTCTAGGACTGCCAGCAATTGTGGCAGTCCTGTTGTACATCGAGTCTATTTCAAGACTGTCACAATTTCTGGCAGTCCTCAATACTTCTAGGACTGTCAGAAATTGTGGCAGTCCTGATATGAACCCAATTATTCTACAACTATGATTTCTTCCATAGTTTTCTTCTACAACTAGAATTTCATGCATAATTCTTCTATTAATAAAGAAAAATTGGTTAATAGATTAATAGATTTGATAACCCAATTTCTTCTACAACTAGGGTTTCATCCATAATGTCCAAACAAGAAGAAGAAAATATAAAGTAGGGTTTGGAGAAAGAGATCTGAAAAATTAGAAGAGAGCAAAAAATCAAAATAAACTAGGTTTGCAAAAATTGATGTTCTTGTTCTTGTTGTTCTTGTTTTTTTTTTTTTTCTTCTTGTTCTTCTTCTTCTTGTGAGGAATGGAGAGTGAGGAAGAAAACAAAAATTATAAGACTCATCTTTTATACCTACCACTTGGATAGCCCTGAGTAATTTTTTCAGTGACAAACTTGTAAATAATGAAAAACTAACACTTGGACAGCCCCGATCAAAATGTGCTGTGCCCTTATAATTAGCCTTAAAGAAGGGTGCGGCTATCCGCAACCCATAGATTACTAAGGACACCCATGTAAAAAAAATAAAATAAAATAAAAAATTCCTATTCTACCCCCCTCCCCCCCCCCCCCAATAATCTGTCCCCCCCCCCCCCCCCCCCCCCCGCCCGCACCGACCCCGACCCCGACGGTCCGACCTCCGCCGCCCCCGCCCCCGGCACCCCCGACCCCGACCACCCTCCCCTCCTCCTCCCTCCTCCACCAACCCCCCCTTCCCTCCTCCTCCGCCCCCCCTCCCCTGCTCCCCCGACCCCCTCTCCTCCTCCTCCGGCCCCCCTCCCCTCCTCCTCCCTCCACCTCCGGCCCCCCTCCCCTCCTCCTCCGACCCCCCTCCCCTCCCCCTCGCTCCTTCGATCCCCCTCGGGTTGAGCGGGGGGGGGGGGGTGGGAGGGGGGTCGGAGGAGGAGGAGGGAGGAGGAGAGGAGGGGGGTCGGAGGAGGAGAGAGGAGGCGGGGAGGGGGGGTCAGAGGAGGAGGAGAGGGTGTCGGGGGAGCAGGGGAGGGGGATCGGAGGAGGAGGGGAGGGGGGTCGGGGGAGCAGGGGAGGAGGGCGGAGGTCGATCATCGTCGGCGTCGGGGAGGTGGGGGGGAGCAGCATGGGGGGAGGGGGGTAGAATAGGAATTCCAAATTTTTTTAATTTTTATGGGGTGTCATTAGTAATCCATGGGGTGTGTATAGCCGGACCCTTTAAAAAATGTCTGAACTAAGTTTCGTTGATAAAAATCGTTAAAAATGAACTCGCGTTCCTTATTTTTAGGGTTATTTTTGTCGTGACCAGCTAATACGTCTGTTATAATTGATTGTAGAACAGCAATTTTGTACTCGACAAAAGCTATTTGTTTACGTAGAATTTTTTAGTCGAGTAACAAAAACATGACAAAATAATTATGAAAATAAAACATGTGACCATCACATGTCCATTTTTATTGATTTTCATCCAAAAATATCAACGGAATCTAGTTCATGCATTGTTTAAACCAAAATGCATAACTTAGATATCTTAACCAAAAAAATAAAATTGGTCACCAAAATGACAACCATTACATTTTTAAGACATCATTTGGATTAGGGGTGAGCATTATTCGTGTCACTCCCCGTTCCCAGAATACGTATTTTATACATGTGCAACTCATGTGTATTTATTTAATATTTATCATGCATTTATTCTGTATTTAAATTCTTCAATTTTGCGCTTATTAATTTTTTCTGTATTTTATTTTCTGCTTTTTCTTGGCTCTTGGTTCATTTCGGTTCATAGGAAGCCAACTTGGTTCGGGTTGGTTCAACATGGAAAGGAATGGATGGCTTGGATTTGGTGGAGAGAATGAATGGTGGAGATCCACTTGACCTTGATATAAAAGTTCTCCTTCCACTCTCTTTCTTCATTCATTCACATTTACTCCTCCACCAAACCCTAACCCATTTGGAGATGCAAGTACATCTTGCACACCATGAGGGATTTCATGCATCCCCAATTATTTTTAGTTTATGATTATTCATCTACTCTTCCTCTACAAGTTTAGGTCTTGAAGTTTTTGTTTTCCATGGATGGTTGGGTGTAGATCTAAGTTTTAAGTTTTGGTTTTCATAGTTTTGGTTTTCATAGGAAACTTAGGATTTTGATCTATCAAACATTGTTATTTTCGAAATTAAGTGGTTCCATGTTGTAGAGAATTTAATTCTACTAAAGTTTGGCTTTTGAAAAGTTAGATTTCGATTTATTTTGTGGAAGTTATGGCAAAAGTATTTTGGTTCGTTCCTATATTCATCTGCAGCACGAACAGCATGTCGCAGTTGGCGCATATGATGTCTCTGTTGACGCATGTCGCAGTTGACGAATATGATGTCGCTGTTGGCGCATGTCGCAGTTGGCGCATATGATGTCTCTGTTGACGCATGTCGCAGTTGACGAATATGATGTCGCTGTTGGCGCATGTCGCAGTTGGCGCATATGATGTCTCTGTTGACGCATGTCGCAGTTGACGAATATGATGTCGCGGTGGGCGCATATCATGTCGCAGTTGAGCCGCATGAGACGCATGTCGCGGTAGGCGCATATCATGTCGCAGTTGAGCCGCATGAGGCGCATGTCGCGGTAGGCGCATATCATGTCGCAGTTGAGCCGCATGAGGCGCATGAGCCGCATGAGGCGCATATCATGTCGCAGTTGAGCCGCATGAGGCGCATGTCGCGGTAGGCGCATATCATGTCGCAGTTGAGCCGCATGAGGCGCATGTCGCGGTAGGCGCATATCATGTCGCAGAATAGGCCGCATATACCTATTTTGGTTGTTTCTGACTATCATATGTTCTATTTTGACTGAATTGTAGCTAGAATTTCTTTTAACTCCCAACATGAAATTTGTAGATCTTTTTCTTGGCTTCAAGAATATGTTACCAACTATTTTATACTAGTTATGGACTGGACCATGTTTAATGCTAATTGACTTTCATGCCTTGACACCATTGATGACGATGGTTACCTTGACTAATAATTGATCATGTGTTCCTAGTTGGAACTAAGAGACTGGCTAGTCGTCTTATTGAAATGAATGAATGAGACACGTTCATGTTATGAACTATTGTAATCGACTGGCTGATCCCGAACATTGACATCCATGCACATGCAGGCTTCAATCTATTTATTTATTAATTTATTTATTTATTTTCTACAAAAGCAGCATGTGTACTTGATGGTCAAGGCATGATTATTCCGTGGTTAGATTTGATTGTTGCATTATGCTATGTAAGACCTGCAACCTAACCGCACAGGTATCGTTGTAGAGTTGTGCATATCGTACCCCGTACGAAAGTACTCATTTGAATAACCATGATCCACGGCATGGGATTTCACTCAACGTAGGGACCATTAAGTAAAATAAAATAATGATTGCATGGAGAGAATGGATTCCCGAGTTCTTACATGGCAGCCCCCTTGGAACGAGTAGTACCCGACGGGCCGGCTAGTTCCCACAGATACTGTAAATCTGCCACACGGGCAGGGAACAGTATCTGCTTTTATTATTATTGTATATTGTATATTGACGGGCGTCCTGCTAGGACTCGTCTAATTCATGCATGGGCCAATTGATTGACTGGATAGACTAGCCTTGCTCGCACATGGTAAGAACTGAGGAATCTTTATTGCATTATTCCAGGATAACTTGGGACTCGCAATAGCAAGCCGTAGGATTTGACTGGCCGTTCAAGATAATTTGTTTGTGTACTGTACCTACTCTGTTACCTAACTGAGATGATCAGAATGTCAGGACATGACGGGCCAACTTCTGTCCTTATTTGGTTGGGAGGTTGGTTCGAAGTGTCATGATGTTATGTGAATCCCAGTGGCAAGCAGAGATCTACTTATCATATTCTCTTATTACTGGTTTTAATTCCTCATATCGTGCTTCCTTGTGGTACTTGCTATTAGAGGTCTAACCTCTCTGGTTTTGCATGACCAGATTTAGAGCCGGTCCCCGAGGATTCCGCTTACTTCCACCTCCAAGATGGTCAATACTAGAGGGATGATTGCAGAAGGACTCGAGTGGGTTCCTTACCTCCCCGCTCGTTTTGTTATTTACTTTATACTTTGCCGTTTGGCACCGACATGTTAGTCGGATTGTCTTGCACTTACTTTTGCATAATTGTAATTAAGTCAGACTGCAGCTGATAACAATTGTGTATACTTTGCTACATCATCTGGCTATGTTTTGTAAAGTCAGATATCAAGAACATTTTGACTGAGCGTTTGGGACGCCTTACTGCTTTATCTTACATGTTCTCTATTGCTGTTTCCTTGCTTGAATGATTGAGACAATATATGTGAAGTGACCATAGTGAGACTTATATGTAGTATGCACCCCCTCGTCTGGTTAGACAGCATTGATCGTATTATACGGTATTCATCTACCCGTAATACGTAGCTGGCTGAGTCATTCCCCCGCTCTCCAGTATTCTGGTTCTGGGGCGTGACAAGGTTTTAGTGGTGGCCCATGCAGGTCTGATTTCAGACTTGTGGGGTGTTTTGATTTATAGGATGTCTCAATCACACATGTTTCCCCTTGATCTCCTGATTCGTTATTCTCAACTCTGGTTTGACATTCCAGTATCCTTTGACTTCATTGATCTTCCCTGTCCGGTCGTTTGATTGTTCTCTTGTCCCTTTTCTTAGGGGCACTTCGTCCGCAGCGGTCAGAGCTGGGCAGCAACAACAAGAGCAACATGAGCAACATGACCAGCTTGGTCAGCAGCAAGGGCCAGTCTCACCTCAGGAGACTATCCAGGAAGAAGTGATAGTAGAACCGCAGTATCCGGAAGTTCCAAACCCACCCATAGTTCCACCTACCCCTGTGGAAGTGGATACACCAGCCCTTCTGGAGATCATGAGAGGAATGATGGCTGCTCAGCAACATCAGATGTTGGCCCAGCAGCGCATGCACACTCAGCTACAAGAGCAGAATGTGTTGCTCAACCAAGGATTGCAGACAGCTTTGGAAAGGGGGACAAGGACAGATTCAGGAGCGTCAGCCCGGTTTTGCAAGTACAACCCCCGCCGTTTCGAAGGCACGGAGGATGCTATTTCAGCAGATGCATGGCTTAAGGACATTGAGGCTATTCTGATAGCCGCTAAGGTACCGGCAGAAGAACGTGTGGATCTAGTGAAGTTGTTACTTCAGGATCTCGCACGTGACTGGTGGGAATCAGAGGAAGTGGGCATCAGACGTCCTGTGGCTTGGGACGATTTCACTGCAAGGTTCAAGACGAAGTACTATGGAGTTGTGGCGCAGTTTGAGCTACAACAGAAGTTTATCAACCTCAGACAGGCTGGCAAGACGGTAGATGCTTACGCAGCGGAGTTCTGCAGATTGAGCAGATTCGCCCCCGAGATGGTAGCAACAGAGCGCCATAGGGCCATGAGGTTTCAGCAAGGGTTTCATCTCGAACTTTTGCAGTTGATAGAGGGGCACAATTACCAAACTTTTGATGATATATTGACGGCAACTCGAAGGCATGAGCTCACCATTCAGAGGCTTGCAACTAGGACTGGGGGTCAGAAGAGGTCCCACAGTCAGATTGAAGGAGGAGGGGGAGCAGCGCCCCGAACAACAGCACCATCCCCTGGCATTCGTATCCACGATGTGGCGATACGAGGGCCAGCACCACCACCCAGGCAGCAGCAACAACAACCAAGGAAGAACCAGCAACCACCGGCGGGCTGCACTTATTGTGGAAAGATGGGGCACACTAGAGATGTGTGTCGGACATTGAATGGACTGTGTCTGATATGTGGAAATCCAGACCATCGGGTTACCACATGTCCCATGAATTCGAGGTCAGGAGGACCAGGGCAGCAGTTTCCTGCTCTGCCAGCACCAGGGGCAGGCCAGTATCGAGGACCAGCGGTGGCAGTAAGGCCGTTGGCACAGCGTCCGTTAATGTCACAGGCTCAGATGTTTCGGCAGCAGGGACCGCCGATGCAGCAACACCAGCATAGACCACCCCAGCATCATCAAGGCAGGGGCCAGCAGCAGCACCAGGCTAGGCCGCAACATGGGAACCAGCAAGGAGGTCGAGGGCAGGCATTCACTCTGTCCTTAGAGGAGGCATTGGCATCGGGAGATGTTGTGGCAGGTAACATTCTCGTCGCCTCATATCCCGCAGTAGCATTGTTTGATTCGGGAGCATCCCATTCATTTATATCTGCACGATTTGCGACACGACTAGGAATGGAGTTCGAGGCCTTGCCAGGGAGGTTGAATATACTCACTGGCAATGGGCTCGTAGGAGTTAGTAGAGTTATTCTAGCGTGTAGCGTTGTAGTTTGCGGGCATTCCTTACCCGCCCGGTTGATAGAATTTTCTGTTGGAAATTTCGACGTTATCTTAGGCATGGACTGGCTGAAAGACAGTCATGCGACAATAGATTATCGTAGAGGGAGTGTATCTTTTGATATCCCAGGCATGAAGAGATTCACCTTAGTCAGATCAGAGGCAACTCAACCAGAGCAAGGAGTAATAACGGCAATGGAAGAAGTTCAGGTCCCGAAGGTAGTTGAAGAATTTCTAGACGTGTTTCCCGAAGAACTTCCAGGTCTACCACCAGTTAGAGATATTGAATTCAGTATAGAATTGGCACCAGGAACTAAACCGATATCAGATCGGGTTTACAGAATGGCGGATTCAGAGCAGGCCAAGGTATATCAACACATAGAGGAACTGAAGGAGAAGAAGTTCATTCAAGCTAGCGTGTCACCATGGGCAGCACCAGTGGTACTTGTGGGGAAGAAGGACGGGTCATCCAGATTGTGCATTGACTATAGAAAGCTTAACGCTGCAACAGTGAAGAACAAGTACCCACTACCCAGGATCGACGACTTATTTGATCAGTTGAGCAGGGCCAGAGTTTTCTCCAAAATAGATCTTCGTTCAGGGTATCACCAAGTGAGGGTTCGGGAGGAGGATATTCCCAAGACAGCATTCAGGTCGAAGTATGGGCATTATGAATTCTTAGTAATGCCGTTTGGTTTGACCAATGCTCCAGCAATATTTATGGATTTAATGAACCGCATCTTTATGCCATACTTAGATCAGTTTGTCGTTGTATTTCTCGACGACATTCTTGTATACTCTGCTAGTGAAGAGGAGCATGAAGACCACCTCAGAAAAGTGTTGCAGGTTCTGAGAGAGAACCAGTTGTATGCCAAGCTCAGCAAGTGTGAGTTTTGGTCGGATCACATTTCATTTTTGGGTCATATCATATCAAGAGCTGGAGTAGCAGTAGATCCCAAGAAGGTAGAAGCAGTAGGGAGTTGGCCAGTACCCAAGACCGTAGCAGATGTACGGAATTTCTTGGGATTGGCAGGATATTACAGAAGGTTCGTATCAGACTTTGCAAGGCTTTCAGCGCCCATGACACGCTTGACACGGAAGGATGTACCATTCGTTTGGTCGGCAGAATGCCAGGCATCATTTGAGAATCTGAAGCAGAAGTTAATATCAGCGCCTATTCTTACATTGCCAGTTGGACCCGGAGGTTTTACAGTATATTGCGATGCGTCAGGTAAAGGACTTGGATGTGTCCTCATACAGCATGGAAAGGTGATAGCATATGCATCTAGACAGCTTCGGAACCACGAGAAGAATTACCCAACTCATGATTTGGAGTTGGCGGCAGTAGTATTCGCTTTGAAGCTATGGAGGCATTACTTATATGGTGACCGAGTGGAGATGTACACGGACCACAAAAGTCTGAAGTACATCTTTACCCAGAAGGAACTGAACATGAGACAGAGAAGATGGTTGGAGTTGATCAAGGATTATGACGTGGAGCTGCAGTATCATCCAGGCAAGGCTAATGTAGTGGCAGACGCTCTCAGCAGGAGAGGCGGCGCATTTATGTTAACAACGCAGAAGCATATCTTAGAAGACCTTCAGGAGATGGGCATCGAAGTTATACTTCCTAGTGATGTAGGAGTTCTAACAAGTCTGCAAGTTCAATCCGACTTGGTAGACAGGATCAAGGTAGCCCAGGCACAGGACCCAAGAATTCAGAAGCTTAGGGCAGAATGTGAGTCAGGACTCAGGAAGGAGATGAAGATTCATGAAGATGGTACACTTAGGTTTGGATCACGTCTATGTGTGCCTAGTGGAGATATCAGACAGGAGGTTATGGCAGAAGCTCATAGTTCCCAGTATTCTATACATCCTGGGGGGACCAAGATGTACCAAGATATCAAGCAACACTTCTGGTGGAATGGGATGAAGAGGGAGATAGCTAGATTTGTTTCCCGTTGCTTGGTATGTCAGCAAGTGAAGGCAGAACAGCAGAGGCCAGCTGGACTATTACAACCGCTTCCTATCCCAGAATGGAAGTGGGAGCATATTACAATGGACTTTGTGACCGGTTTACCGAGATCGCCAAGTGGTAAAGATGCTATTTGGTTGATAGTGGACCGGCTTACGAAGGTGGCACATTTTCTTCCTTTTAGAGTAGGTCAATCTACAGAGAAGTTGGCAGAATTGTATATGCAGCAGATAGTCAGGCAGCATGGAGTCCCCGTCAGCATTGTGTCAGACCGAGATACCCGTTTTACATCATATTTCTGGAAGAGCTTACATCATAGTCTGGGTACCAAGTTAAGATTTAGCACGGCTTACCATCCGCAGACGGATGGGCAATCAGAAAGAACGATTCAGACTTTAGAAGATATGTTACGAGCTTGCACTCTAGATTTTGGAGGGTCTTGGGAGAGTCACCTGCACTTGGTCGAGTTCTCATACAACAATAGTTATCAGGCCAGTATCCAGATGGCGCCATTCGAAGCATTATATGGTAAGAAGTGCAGGTCACCGCTTGCATGGGATGATATCGGAGAGAGGAAGATGCTAGGCCCGAAAATGATTATTCAGACGGTTGAAGTAGTTAAAGGAATTAGAGAGCGACTTCGAGTTGCGCAGGATCGGCATCGTCATTGGGCGGACCAGCATCGTAGGCCGTTAGAGTTCTCTGTTGGGGACCACGTATTCTTGCGGATCTCACCTACTCGTGGGGTCATTAGATTTGGCGTTCGCGGAAAATTGAGTCCGCGGTACGTGGGCCCATTCGTTATCCTTGATCGGATAGGCGATGTTGCTTATCGTTTATCACTCCCACCTTCGTTACGAGAGGTGCATGACGTATTTCATGTATCTCAACTACGTAGGTATGTATCGGACCCAAGCCATGTTCTCGATCATTCTGAGCTGGTTGTTGGTACCAACCTGTCCTACGAGGAACAGCCTGTGTCCATTTTGGACCGAAGAGAGAAGATACTCAAGAACCGAACAATTAGTCTTGTCCGTGTTGCTTGGGGTCATCACTCCTTGGGGGAGTCAACGTGGGAACGTGAGGATGATATCCGATCACGGTATCCACACCTGTTTGACTCACAAGGTATATCTCTTTCTGTATACCTTGATTGACTTGATTTTTCATGCTTTATCACCTTATGGGTAGAATTGCTTGATATCGTAGATTGATGGATTTACATATATAGTACTTGCTTTTGGTAGGGTAGCAACGATTGCTTGCTCACTAGAATTGCTTGATCGCTAGAATTGCTTGTATTAGTTAGCTCCGATATTTCTACCTGCTTTGGATTTGAAATTTCGAGGACGAAATTTTTTTCAAGGTGGGTAGAGATGTCACTCCCCGTTCCCAGAATGCGTATTTTATACATGTGCAACTCATGTGTATTTATTTAATATTTATCATGCATTTATTCTGTATTTAAATTCTTCAATTTTGCGCTTATTAATTTTTTCTGTATTTTATTTTCTGCTTTTTCTTGGCTCTTGGTTCATTTCGGTTCATAGGAAGCCAACTTGGTTCGGGTTGGTTCAACATGGAAAGGAATGGATGGCTTGGATTTGGTGGAGAGAATGAATGGTGGAGATCCACTTGACCTTGATATAAAAGTTCTCCTTCCACTCTCTTTCTTCATTCATTCACATTTACTCCTCCACCAAACCCTAACCCATTTGGAGAGGCAAGTACATCTTGCACACCATGAGGGATTTCATGCATCCCCAATTATTTTTAGTTTATGATTTTTCATCTTCTCTTCCTCTACAAGTTTAGGTCTTGAAGTTTTTGTTTTCCATGGATGGTTGGGTGTAGATCTAAGTTTTAAGTTTTGGTTTTCATAGTTTTGGTTTTCATAGGAAACTTAGGGTTTTGATCTATCAAACATTGTTATTTTCGAAATTAAGTGGTTCCATGTTGTAGAGAATTTAATTCTACTAAAGTTTGGCTTTTGAAAAGTTAGATTTCGATTTATTTTGTGGAAGTTATGGCAAAAGTATTTTGGTTCGTTCCTATATTCATCTGCAGCACGAACAGCATGTCGCAGTTGGCGCATATGATGTCTCTGTTGACGCATGTCGCAGTTGACGAATATGATGTCGCTGTTGGCGCATGTCGCAGTTGGCGCATATGATGTCTCTGTTGACGCATGTCGCAGTTGACGAATATGATGTCGCTGTTGGCGCATGTCGCAGTTGGCGCATATGATGTCTCTGTTGACGCATGTCGCAGTTGACGAATATGATGTCGCGGTGGGCGCATATCATGTCGCAGTTGAGCCGCATGAGGCGCATGTCGCGGTAGGCGCATATCATGTCGCAGTTGAGCCGCATGAGGCGCATGTCGCGGTAGGCGCATATCATGTCGCAGTTGAGCCGCATGAGGCGCATGAGCCGCATGAGGCGCATATCATGTCGCAGTTGAGCCGCATGAGGCGCATGTCGCGGTAGGCGCATATCATGTCGCAGTTGAGCCGCATGAGGCGCATGTCGCGGTAGGCGCATATCATGTCGCAGAATAGGCCGCATATACCTATTTTGGTTGTTTCTGACTATCATATGTTCTATTTTGACTGAATTGGGGCTAGAATTTCTTTTAACTTCCAACATAAAATTTGTAGATCTTTTCCTTGGCTTCAAGAATATGTTACCAACTATTTTATACTAGTTATGGACTGGACCATGTTTAATGCTAATTGACTTTCATGCCTTGTCACCATTGATGACGATGGTTACCTTGACTAATAATTGATCATGCGTTCCTAGTTGGAACTAAGAGACTGGCTAGTCGTCTTATTGAAATGAATGAATGAGACACGTTCATGTTATGAACTATTGTAATCGACTGGCTGATCCCGAACATTGACATCCATGCACATGCAGGCTTCAATCTATTTATTTATTAATTTATTTATTTATTTTCTACAAAAGCAGCATGTGTACTTGATGGTCAAGGCATGATTATTCCGTGGTTAGATTTGATTGTTGCATTATGCTATGTAAGACCTGCAACCTAACCGCACAGGTATCGTTGTAGAGTTGTGCATATCGTACCCCGTACGAAAGTACTCATTTGAATAACCATGATCCACGGCATGGGATTTCACTCAACGTAGGGACCATTAAGTAAAATAAAATAATGATTGCATGGAGAGAATGGATTTCCGAGTTCTTACATGGCAGCCCCCTTGGAACGAGTAGTACCCGACGGGCCGGCTAGTTCCCACAGATACTGTAAATCTGCCACACGGGCAGGGAACAGTATCTGCTTTATTATTATTGTATATTGTATATTGACGGGCGTCCTGCTAGGACTCGTCTAATTCATGCATGGGCCAATTGATTGACTGGATAGACTAGCCTTGCTCGCACATGGTAAGAACTGAGGAATCTTTATTGCATTATTCCAGGATAACTTGGGACTCACAATAGCAAGCCGTAGGATTTGACTGGCCGTTCAAGATGATTTGTTTGTGTACTGTACCTACTCTGTTACCTAACTGAGATGATCAGAATGTCAGGACATGACGGGCCAACTTCTGTCCTTGTTTGGTTGGGAGGTTGGTTCGAAGTGTCATGATGTTATGTGAATCCCAGTGGCAAGCAGAGATCTACTTATCATATTCTCTTATTACTGGTTTTAATTTCTCATATCGTGCTTCCTTGTGGTACTTGCTATTAGAGGTCTAACCTCTCTGGTTTTGCATGACCAGATTTAGAGCCGGTCCCCGAGGATTCCGCTTACTTCCACATCCAAGATGGTCAATACTAGAGGGATGATTGCAGGAGGACTCGAGTGGGTTCCTTACCTCCCCGCTCGTTTTGTTATTTACTTTATACTTTGCCGTTTGGCACCGACATGTTAGTCGGATTGTCTTGCACTTACTTTTGCATAATTGTAATTAAGTCAGACTGTAGCTGATAACAATTGTGTATACTTTGCTACATCATCTGGCTATGTTTTGTAAAGCCAGATATCAAGAACATTTTGACTGAGCGTTTGGGACGCCTTACTGCTTTATCTTACATGTTCTCTATTGCTGTTTCCTTGCTTGAATGATTGAGACAATATATGTGAAGTGACCATAGTGAGACTTATATGTAGTATGCACCCCCTCGTCTGGTTAGACAGCATTGATCGTATTATACGGTATTCATCTACCCGTAATACGTAGCTGGCTGAGTCATTCCCCCGCTCTCCAGTATTCTGGTTCTGGGGCGTGACAATTCGGTTTTGAACCGAAAACCGAACCGAACCGAATAAGAGATTCGGTTCGGTTTTGAAAAAAATCGGTTCGGTTTCGGTTTTGAAAATACTAAATTTTCTTATTCGGTTTCGATTTCGGTTTTAGGTTTCGATCCAAAACCGAAAACCGAATAAATTTTTTTAGTTTATATATATATATATATATATATATATATATATATATATATATATATATAGGAAGCGGATCAAAAGTCCCCCTTAGAAAACCCCCTCACTCTAATCCGTAATTTAATGTTAATATTAATGTGTTAATATTAATGTTAATGTTAATATTAAAGTTAATATTAACATTAAATACTAAAATTAACATTAAACTTAAAATTAATATTAACATTAACATTAACATTAATATTAACATTAACATTAATATAAAAAATATAAAAAAATTTAATATTAACATTAACATTAATATTAACATTAATATTAATATTAACATTAATATTAACATTAATATTACGAATTAGAGTGAGGGATTTTTTTAGGGAATTTTCTAAGGGGGACTTTTGATCCGCTCCTATATATATATATATATATATATATATATATATATATATATATATATATATATATATATATATATTTATATATAGAGAGAGAGAGAGAGAGAGAGAGAGAGAGAACAAGGAAGGTAGGGTGCCACCTCACGGGGGGTGTCTACTTGTCACCCTCCCATGCTATCATCATGCACATGGGTGCATGATGATAGCATGTGGAGGGTGACAAGTAGACACCCTCCATAGGGTGGCACCTCACCTCCCTCATCCTCTATATATATATATATTACCTTCTTTCAATATATATATATATATATATATATATATATATAGAGAGAGAGAGAGAGAGAGGTATATACTATATGTATATAATAAATATATCTAGGTGTATTTAGTTATTATATATATTAACAAAAAAACACAAATAATAAAAAAAAATCGAATAAACCGAATACGCCGAAAACCGAACCGATTTAATTCGGTTCGGTTCGGTTATTGACCAATTCGGTTCGGTTTCGGTTTTGCTTATTCGGTTTAGGTCGAATTCGGTTTTCGGTTATTCGGTTCGGTTGGAACCGAATACTCACCCCTAATTTGTATAATTAACTATTATTGTTATCATTACTACTTTAGGAAGTCCAATACAGGAACAGCAGAGATATTCCTTTTCGGGAGGACAGCACTTTACCCACGGGCCACGTGTCCGTCATCTGTGTGTCTGTCTTATAATGAGAGTTGTGTGGATTCTGGAGGAAAGGAAAGGAAAATGGAAATGTTTAATTTAAAAATGGGAGGCCATGAATATTGGATTATTTTTCTTCGAGCTTCTTTTTTCATTTGTTTTCCAACACTCTAATCAACTAAACACACTCTAAAATCTTGTAAACTAATTTCCACTAGAGTATTAAGAAAAAAGGATTGAGTATATGAAATTGTTTTCAAAATAGCACATAAGAATGGCATGTAGACCAAATCAAAAGATGGAAGGCTTTTGATTCCATACATGAAAACGATTATAGATCAAGAAAACTACAGTTCAGAAACTGATAGGTATACGCATTAGAGGCTTGGAAGAGAGAGTGTACACATTGGTATAAGCTCTTTACACTTTTACAGTTAAATTAAGCCACAAATGCATGAACATCCACTCACGAAGACACTAGGCGCAACATGTATAGAAAGAGAAAACTTCCTTGATTAGAGGCTTGGCCCTTTCTTCCCGCAACATCAAAATCACCAATCCTTTAATTGTGTAAACATTTCCACAAGATCAACCAGATTTCCAAGTACATACATGTGCCACATTATAGATACTGCTGGCTTGTGGTTTAAATAATGCTCCAATGTCTCAGGATTGAGAAGAGGTGTGGCATATCCAACTTGCCTCTTTTCTCAGCTTATGTACAGTTACCAGTTTTCCTGCGACTTTTCGAGCACTACACTCTGGGCATGCTAATGAGGTGGTGGTAAATAAGCAACATTTTGCAACAAGTACTGCAATTCTTGTTCCAC
This sequence comes from Iris pallida, assembly GCA_029216955.1. Lineage (NCBI taxonomy): Eukaryota > Viridiplantae > Streptophyta > Magnoliopsida > Asparagales > Iridaceae > Iris > Iris pallida. The sequence continues at coordinate 2,571,689 of JANAVB010029617.1, read as the reverse complement.
CCTAAGCACAAATTCTAGTGTGTGGACCCAAACTCTGGCGGCAGCCGTTTCCTTTACTTCCAAATTCACCTTCAGACGCTCTAACGGGCTGCCACAACAAATCGCTGCAGTTGCTTAAGTGGCGACATGAGCTGTGCGAATGAGGGGCGTTGACTTGGGTCACTGCACAAGCATCAAACATTGCCAGGGAATTAATAAGGTTTCTTGCCTACAAGTTCAACAACTAGTGCAGACGTATTACTGAATTTAGTTACACAGGTAAAAAAATAAAGAGGCAAACTATCGAAGAAAAGGACAGAAGCAAGAAAGAATTTAGATTCTTTCCTATCAAATTCATAGCCGTCATTTGGAGTGTGTCCATCTTTGATAAGAAATATAACTGAATTTCCCCTAAATTTCTATCTTCATTAACCAAACAAAAAAGGCATTTACTGGACAGACAATCTTTTCTTTTCTCACTAGGACTCCCTTCGTTTCTAAATTATAATCCAATACTGTTCTAATGAATACTTCTGAAAAGTTGCTGCAGTTCTTTCCTGACAGATAAGACGAGTAATTACCTCTATTGAGCACAGAAGTTAAAACAAAATAATTCACTATAGACATCAACATTTCAACTAATAGGAAGACATAATAACCGGTTTAAAGATTTATACGTCCATACTATTGTGATGCATTGGAAACCAATCTGAAGTTACTGGTATAAAGAACATCTGAAGTTTTTGAATTGGTATCAACCAACATTCTTATACTGCCGAGCCCTTAGGTTCACATTACCAATTTAAACATTTCATTTTCCAAAGTATTTTGGTGCACTGAGAACCAATATGAAGTTACCGGTATAAAGACCACATGAAGTTTTTGAATTGGTATCAAGTTTATCAACATGCATCCGTACACTTTTGAGCCCCTTTTAGTTAGTTATTGACATATTAACTATAATCAACTTAAGATCAGACCTTCTAATTGAACAGATAAGCAAGAGGCTGATTAGTTAAGATCTTCATCATGGTGGTGGCTAAACAAGAGAAGTGATTTTGAAGAGGAGAATCATAGCTGTGCCGAACAAAGGGCCTAAAGGTTGGGTAAAGCATATTTGAGGGATGATTATCTTGGTGGTGAACAAAATGTTGGAGGCTATACTCAAGCCAGAAGAAGAAATTTGGACCTCCCTGAAAATTTAGGGGCACGGGTATATGGAAAGTTTGTATAAACAAAAAGTAACATACTATTAATCTCATTGCTTCACCTTGAAGAAATACAAGATGGGATCTAATAATGTCGAAGGACCAGCCGATATAACTGCGGATGAACAAAAGACAATTTTCAATACGCTATTAATACTTAAAAGGATGCTTGGGAGGATTAAGAAACAATTGGAGCAATATAAAACTTCTAATCAGGTCTCACCAGTAAAAAGATTCCGACAACGGGTGGAGGTCATGGAGGTCCAAACATGAGGTGACAGTCATGGAGAATAAAAACCGTTTGGAACATTATTAAGCATAAGAGCTTACTGGAGGTAGAACATGTAGTGCCCCGTCCCGCTCAGTCGATCGGAGGAATCGAAACATCGACGGCGTTCGGACTTAGCCTTGCAACGGCGACTCGAAGACATCGCTCGGTCGAGGCGACTCCTCGCTCAGGTGGGGTAGTTTCGGTGAACTCGCCTCATCTTGGCCTTCACATAATAAATCGCATGTTTTCAACTTGCACAATAGGCTTGATAATAAAATAGACGAATCCACATAGATAAGGGAATAATCCCGATGTGTCGAATTGAGTTAGAATATGAAAAGGTCCAACGGTCGGCTTAGATTTGGTGCACGGCGTGCTTTGAAAATGTCACTCGTCCCTTCGTCCCGTGGCTTGGGAGAAGAAAGTTGGTTTAAGTTGTCACCAAGTGAGAATTAGCCTAAGTCATAGGCGTCGCACGCATAAATGTTTGATAAAGCATGCACGGTTCCACGATGCAAGGCTTGGAAGAGCCTTTGCTCGTCCTACAGGTTAAGTTGTTGCACGATTATGTTAGGTAAAGTTATGCTAGGCTATCGGAGCAGTAGCGAGCACGGTCCCACGATTCTACGGCTGCATATAGCCATTTGTTCCCACGGTCTTAAGGCTCGTCACATAGAGTATGGCTTGGACGATAGTGTCGCATGGAATACAACGGATTTAAGACACGAAACACGGTTGTCTCGATACGGGCTATGGCAAGTATTAGGCACGTTTGGTGCAAGTTTAAGTTGGAAGGCTATGGAGTAGTCGTTCCCTCGATTTCAAAGAAGTTCACGCGACCGTTTGTCGCTGAGGCGGTCCCTCGGTTGGGAGACTCACGGTTCCTATGCACGTTTTCAAAGTATGAGACGGTCCCTCGGTTGGGAGTCTCACGGTTCCGATGCACGTTATGCAAAGTGTGGTTAGAGCACGAGTTGCTAAGTATAATTCCAGTCGTACCGTAAAATTAGGCCATGCATTTACGTGAGTCTAGATGTCTCGTAGGTGTGTGGTTATTGGAAAACTTGTCGACAAAGATTTCTTCCTCGACTGGTATTACGCCGGGGCACCAGGGCCAGTCGACCTAGGGGGAAGACGTTATAGCAGCGCTGAATTGTACCGCGTGGGTAGTCGGAGGCTTTCCATAGGGCTAGCTACCTTACATCGAAAGACCCGCCGCCTACCCGAACTATGTCCACGATGGCTTGTCGTGCCAGTGGCCTTTCATATAGATAATTGGCGTGCTAAGCGACGAATCCGCATGCACGGTGTCAGTCGAATCGAAGGAAGCGTATGCACGACACGAGTTGAGTTATGGAATGCGTGCGCGGTATGCACATAAGGTATTATGAAGCCTAATATTTGGCTATACGTAAAGACACGTGTTTCGCCACGAGATATGGCGTCGTGCTTGAGTTTTCAACACCGGTTCCACAAGTTGGGTTAGACGTTTCGAGTTAAGTCTGGAAGGGCCGTAAGGCGAGTTTGGTTAAGTCAGGTTTAGCTGCGAGGTACGACCTCGATGTTTGAGGCACGAGCAAGTTTATGACATGACCCTGTTGTTACGACACAAGTATAGGCAAGTTATTAAGTGGCGAGGTATTGACTCAGAGATATTGAAGCACGAATCGAGTTCATGGCACGACCGAGTCGTTACGTCCCAGAGTATGGCACGGAACACAAGTATTAGTCGGTGCGTTGGCAAGGCAAGCACGGAGATGTTCTAGAGACACAAAATAGACCAAGACGTCTGTCCAAAAATCGATCCTAAGACAAGAGTAGAAAGACAATCATAAAGGGACTATGTTACACAAAGTAAATGGACGTGTCGGTTTTATATGGGTGGACGAGGAGCTCACTTCATAGTACAGTTGAGTACTGACACCCACACAGTTTTCATGTGCAGGCACAGGTAGAAACTCGTGGTACGGAGCTCGCTTGGATGCGTCAAGGCATGGATTTCCTTGGCGATTCGTAGCGTGCGGCCGCGTGGAGTCAAGACTTATACGGAAAATAATGTATGGACGTCGCCTTCCGAACCATCCGCTGGCTCGAGACATGTATTGAGAGATGAGAGAGAGCTGAGTCATTTGTAATGTGAGATGGGTAAGCTTGAGTGATTGTAATCTTGGCCTTGCGTCCCACTGTAACCTTTGTTTCAACATCAATAAAGAGCTTCTTTTGAATAACTTGTGTTTGTTCTAAATTTTCGCTGCATGTTCAATGTCCCTATTTGGGACTCCTGTGCGACGACCCCGTCGCAGCCGCTGTAATCGGCCGTTATGGGACCCGCCTTGCACGAGCGCAATCTAGGCTCGTGCGGCATCACGCCTTAGCGAGGACGATCGCTCCTACGGGAGCGGGACGTGACAGAACAGAAGGTCAATAAAGAGAAATTATGACGCAGAAACGGATATGAACCAAGGTCTATGTTGCACGAATACAGACATGGGTACGGAAATGGACACGATACAGATACGGTATACGGACGTTTTCAAATAGGCATAAAGGTAGTTCTCTACGTTGAACGAGTATGGGCATGAAAACTGGTAGGAAAACGGTACGGATATCATTTTGTTTTGTCACTGTAACATAGCCCAAGGTCCTGATTTCTTTAATATTGTGACACAAACTTGCCTGCTTAGCAGTGATACTTTACAAGGTAAGCCTGAGTAAACTTTTCTAGGTCAGAAATGGAAACAATTAGTTTAAACTTTTCTTGTAGAAATTTAAGTTCAAAATTCAAGGACCTTGAGTCTATAATTAGGTCACCTACCACAGGGACTACAACCCTTCAGTGCAAATTACTGAGTTCATTTAAAATGAAAAAGAAAAGGGGTCCCAACGGTTTGGACTTAAAGTAGGTTGAAAAAAGACATACAACCTCGGCACATTAATTAAATTAGACTCATACAACAAAATCTGCATCCAAAAGTTTGGGACTAACTAATCCTTTTGCTCCATCATGCCCTGTTAAGGGCTCTCTCTAGTAAGGTTAGCACTATCAGTATTGGACCTTCCTATGCGTATCAGGATCGGCAGTATCGGCGGTTTCGGTTCGGAGGATCGGATTTTTTGGTATTGGAAAACAAATAATTAATAATAAATTCTTAGAATTTTAGGGGGGGGAAATGTTTTATACATTTAGTCATAATTTTAAGTATTTTGTATGTTTTTCTTACTAGTTTTGAAATTGAATGAAATAGCAGTCACTCTTGCCAATTGGTTTACCTGCGATAGATAAGTATTCTTCATTTGCATGCTTTTACAAACTTACTATGCTTTTACACCCTTGTTGATTGGTCTTTTTTTGTTCAATTTTCTTTGAAAATTGACTACAAAAGAGACTCCCAATGACATAATCGGTCAGTATCGGATCGGGACATGCCAAACCGTATCGGTATCGGCCGTATCGGATTGGTATCAGTTGTATCGGATCGGTATCGGCCGATACTGCAAACTATGCTCTCTAGAATATTGGCGCAGACTGCTAAAGATTAGAAAGAAATAGAAACTAAAAATGGTGATCCATCGCAAATAAAGGCGTGAATTATGCTACCCCATGCCCTAGTAGAAACATGTAAACATGGAAAAGTGAGCTTACCTTTGCCAACAATCACTAATTATTTGAGCAGCCACAGGATCGACCTCTTTTGGTATGTCAAGTCGCCTATTCTGAAATCCAACAGCTCCGACAACCTGCATTGGGTTCATTCCACTCCATGGCATGCGCAAGGTAGCTAACTCCCACAAAATTACTCCAAAGCTATACACATCCGACCTGAATCATAACAAGAGGTTTCACATAGCCGAAAGACGTAAAAAAATATATTCTTATAACAATAACTGTCCTAGAGAAGGTCATCTGAAGGAAGAAAAAGATGACAAACTCACTTTTCATCTGAAGGCTCATTCCGTAGAACCTCTGGTGCCATCCATTCCGGCTGAAGTTTACAAGACAAGTATTACAGGTGTGAATTAATTCTTAAAAACAAGAAAGAGACAAACCAGACAAATGAAATAATAATGAAAGCTTTATAGACATTAACAAAAAAACCATTTACTAGACATTAAGAATACGTGTGCATAGAACTTCAAAATTTGACCTCAAGTAAAACTGAAATTTAAGAAAATAAAGCATACAACCAAAAAGGACTGACTATCCACTATGCATGTAGGCCTGTAAAACATCCCGTAGTCTCTAGAAAATTCACAGAACATCAATTATGATCTGCCTAAAGTAATCTATTTCATTGTCTACTACAGCAGATGAAGCTTGAACCCAGAAAGCTCAACACTGCATATCCCTGTCATAAAACAGAACTTTAGGCCTGAAACAGAAAGTTTCATGGGAAATAATATATATTAATCAAGTTGAAAATTTACAAATCAATTATTTCTAATGACAAAATCAATTAGTCCCTTTTAGTAGTTAGTACTGCACTCTTTATCTCTCTTCTTCAACCAGGCCTCGGCATCCACAACCTTCGCCACCCACTCTTGGGTCAATGTCGGAGCCATCTCTGTGACAATGTTAGACTCCCACAGTTCTCTTCTCTAAGCCTTCCTTCTATGACAGAAATTGCTGCACACTATTGTCTTTTGAGGTAATACCTATCGCTCCTCAAGCGAAGCCACTAAACATCGTATATACAAGTAATGCTAGTATCACAGCCAGTTCACACAAAGACGAAGGGACGTTCTCATACATCCCAAAGTCACCAATCTTCTTGTCCTCGTTTCCTCTCCATTGTACCAGAGAATTCTACCATAAGGGAAGTGGAGAGTGATGACTTGATGTGCAGGAATACCGCTTTATGGGATATTTCTCCTCTCCAAGGACCTCAAGCCCCATGACTAAGGAGGAAAACTTACCACGTCTAGTACACCACTCATATCAACCTTCTCCAACTTGTTCTAAATTACAATTTATCTCCTTTCTCAGTTCTTTGTGAGTAAAGATCTCGAATGATACACCTAGCTTGTGCCAAAAAAAATCCCTTCACGTTCGCCTCATCCATGAAGAGAGGTTTACATAGCACATTATCAGCCTTGCTCATGTTAACCAATGGCAAAATGCACTAGTCGAAACGTGAAATTTCACCCAGATCAGGAACGTCGAGGAAATCCTTCTCGATCTGAATACTCTGGGAGATCTCTGTACACCACCAGCCTACTGCAAGAGTGTCTTCAAGTCTTTATTTGACTGTCTACTGCTCATTTCACTGGTCATCCGTCGACCCTGTTACATTCTTTTATTGGTCTGTTGCTGCTACAATCATATTGACCATTCAAATTTATCTTTTATGTGCCTATAAAGAATGTACTTTATGTTACTTCTCCAAGAAAACTGTTTCAAGTTATATTTTCTTTGGTCGTTTTTTTTTCTTTTTCTTTTGGGCTCTTTTGAAAGAGAACTTAATACGGGCATTTGGGTTCTTTTCAAGAGAATTTTTTTGAATTTTCTTTTCTTTGTTGGGTTCTTGACCGATGTTGCTGATCTGCAAAATTTGGATTTACACAAGCCTAATGAGACGAATCAAACCACTTATGAGACATCTTCTCCTAATAACTGTTGTTTCTAGTGTAGTTTTTTGCTTTATGTAACAAGTTGTGGATATGCTCCAGCTTGAGGGGCAGCATCAGATATAATGTTTTCTGAGACACTTTTTAGTACCGACTCCAATAATCTTCTACGATATGATGACCTCACATTATAGCTTGTTTCCCTATGTTCCCTCAAGTTTCTTATTCTCAATCACATAGAATGCCTTCTCTCCATCCTTCTCAGGTACAAAGGAATTTGGAGTCTTCAAAATATCTTTTATCATCCAAGTTTTCCAGCCTCTGGCTTTCACTAAGAAGTTGGCAGGCAACCAGATTACGAGGGAAACCCTGAGGAGCATTTCGTACATGGACTGCAATATTCCCATAATTTATATACTCTTTAAAAAAACACTTTCAAATAGTGTTGTTGTGTTTTGGTACAATACCTAGTATATGTAAAAATATAGAATTCATGTGTTTGATGTCATAAGTGAATTTTCAGGAATATGACATTTTTAGCATAACTTTTCTGAACTACTACTGTATCATCAAAAAAATCATTATTATAATAATCTATAAACAATATGAAACTAAATATAACTCATAATAAAACATGTGTCATTCTCATGGTAGTTCAAATCAGGTCCGGGCTCGGGCGAGTAGGGTTCAGGTTTGGGTCGAGTCAGATTTGATTACGTTAAGGTAGGGTCCAATCGTTTTGGTTTCCATATTGGGTCTGGTTCGAGTCTGGATAGAGTCCGGTAAGGTTTTGTATCTAGTCGAGTAAGGTTTTGTCAAGTCGGGTCAGGGTTGAGTTCGAGTCAGGTAAAGCTTGGGTCTAGTTGGGTTTTGATCAGGACCTGGTCAGGCTTTGGTCGGGGTCAGGTTCAGGTCCGTGTCTGGTCGGGTTAGGATGTTGATCAGGGTAGTTTGGATAGTACCGTTAGGTGAGAATACCCATCTCTCACCATAGAAATAGTATTCTTTCATATGGTGGGAATATGATGCCCAAGGGGATATCTTATTCCCATGAATTTTTGTTTGGGCTAATATGGAAGGAAATATCATATTCCCATCCATATTACCACGTAACAAATGGCCCCTGATCTCCTTTTGGAAGACTTAAATTTCTTCAAGTTTTCTTTACAAATCACTGAGACATCCCGTTAAAAAACTTGCATCATTTTTAACTCAGCCTTCTATGTCCGCACTCTTGATCTAACAAGTCAATAAACAAAATTTAGGCCTCAAATGCTTAAGGCCTTAGAAGCAAGGTTCGCAGTATTGGCATCGGAATCGGACCCTTTCTATGAGTATCGGATTGGCGGTATAGGCAATATTGAACCGGAGTATCGAATTTCTTGGTATCAGAAAGCAAGTATTATTAATACAAATTATTAACATTTTAGATAAAAATAATTTGTACATTTAGGCATAATTTTAAGTATTTTTCGTATTGTTTCTTGAAATTGAATGAAATAATAGTCACCCTTGTTGATTTGTTTACCGATGGTAAATAAGTTTTATTCACTTACATGCTTTTACAACCTTACCATGCTTTTACACCCTTCCTTATTGGTCTTTTTCTTCAATTTTCTCTGTCGAATTGACTGGGAATTCCGAACTTCGGTATCGATCACTATCGGCAGAGGTCGGTATCGGATATGGACATGCCAAACCGTATTAGTATCGGCCGATACTGCAAACTTCTTTAAAAGAATATAATATGGTCATCTAGAATTTTAGTTATAAATAATCAACTTCAAATATTTGTTTTGCAACAAAGAATATCTAATAAATCCATTTTATCATAAAAGAATATTTACAAGAATAAGATTTGATTTGGCAGTATTGCACAAGGAATTGAAGTAATGCATAACTGAACAAAACCTCACAAACCACAGACAGTTAGAATATGAGACTTTTAAGATAATCAGCGATCAATGAAATACTTGATAGCATAATAGCTGGCGAAGGATTACCGTTCCAGCAGTTGATTTTGATGACAAAAAGGTGTGGTGCTTCAACCTTGATAAGCCAAAGTCACAAACCTGTTGACCATGGTAAAAGTATATTAGACAACAATTGCCAAGCAGTAGAGGTCCCTAGAGCACCTAAGATGCATCTAAAATCAATAATTTAATTCGATAAGGAAAAGGCAAGTAAAAGTATGTAACCAGCTCAAGGTATATTGTCACCAAGAAGTTCAAAGAAGAAAGAACGATATCTAGAAGCTTTCTTTATTATACTTATGGACGCTTCTTCTAATGTCTTATTCCCATATCGTTAGCAGTGAGATACTAATATAGGCAAGAACCATGTAGCAAAATAAATATGGTGTAAAATGACATAAGAAAAACAAGCCGAAAAGCAAGTATGAAGATCTCTAGGTCTAATACATTTCTAATGTACGTAGAAACAATCTAGGAAATGAATACTGCTTCAATAAATTCAAGTAATTAACAATAGCAAGTTGATCGCTAAGTTCAACATCAAAATTTGAACCTGAATTTGGAACAAAAACCCATAGACTGATAATGAATACCATGGCAACCTCTAGGGATATCACTAGCTCAATATTGCACCACCAGTTTAACAAGTGCAGCAGAGTTTAATACAACAAATCATTTAATAGAGAAAATGAGATCATGGAAACTCCTTTAATTGGAGCAACTATATGAATATTTCTTTATCCTATTTTTATTTCAGTTCTGATTATCAAACAGTTTCCTCAAAAAAAAAGAAGAGAAGCCTCTCCTCTCTTTCAATCTAATTTATTTTGGGTTATTACAGGAACACCCCCACCCCAACCCACTGGTATTTAATTTTCATCATATAACTCCTTTGTTGTTATCTTGTTATCTTCTTCGAAAAGGACAGAAATACATGTGAAGTCAAGAAAGACAAAAGAAAAAAAATACCCACTACCTCCGCAGCACTATGTGCCACCCATCACCGTCACTGGCCAGCTCCGCTTTGCCTCGCGTACATCAGTTCCGTTTACTTCTTCTCCCCCACCACTCTACCACCATTCACATTCCCTCTTATTGGTGCGGCTCTCACTAGAGGGCAAGGCGAAGGCTAGTCGGCCGAGGGCTGCCTCCACCACCCTTGCACCAAGTATGATCAAGTACAAAATGACTAGGCCACTAATGAAGGCATGGGCTAACCTTGGAGAATAGAGAAGAGGGAGGAAAGTGGAGGGGAGGGCAGGGGAGTGAAGGACAAGAGACAGAACTCGGGATGAAGAAAGCTGGAGGACAGAGGGCGAGAAGGGAAGGTGCAGGGCTACGTGTGAAGGAAAGTTGACAAAAATGGGCAGGTCATACTGGTGTGGGCTAAGGTTGTGGCAAGAAGAGTTCTTTTTTAGTTTATTTCAAAATGGCATACTAGAGGATTTGAACCTAGGTTGTTTTGATATCATGTTAAAGTCTATGTCACTACACCAAAACTCTAATGTTGTAGTGAGGTTTATGATTTAAATATTTATATTCTAAAACGCCCGCAGGTCAAAGGTCCATTTGAGACAAAGAGCTGGATTTACGCGACGGTACAATTTTTTTATATCTGCTTTAAATGCGTGATTTAGGATTCAGACATGGGGTACTCTGGTACCATGTTAGCTTTTATATATATATATATATATATATATATATATATATATATATATTTTTTTTTTTTTTTTTTTTTTGTTTTTTTTTCCAGCACGTGCGAGCTCGGTTAAATCGTGTGTCTCCCCGCACACGATTTTTAGCCGGTCGTCATGTCGCTTCGGACTTTTCGTGCGGATCATGTCCGCACTGGCTTTTTCATCATCGCCCGGCACATACGCCTCGCGCACTCCGCGCGCTCCAGAGCCTCACAGGACGGCCGACGTCTTTCGACGCCAGCAACTCAACGCCTCGCTTAGCCCACGACGCCGAAGGCGTCCCCGACGTTTTCATGACGCCTACGACAGCAGGTTCCGCCCAGCCACCCGTTCTATGCGCACGACGCCCTTACGATGTCTTCCCGACGCCCATTGGGCGCCGCACGACGGGCCGCGTGGTCAGCCGTCGTTTATACCCGTGGTAGAATGGTGCCGGTCCTCGACCGCCCGCGCGGCGCCGTAGCCAATGAGTTTTCATGCATGGGACGCCCCATTCTGTCCCATTTTTTGAATAGGACAAAAATATCCCCTATAATATTACAAAATAATAAGTGTTATATATATATATATATATATATATATATATATATATATATATATATATATAAGGATGGGGCGCCCCGTGCATGAAAAGACCTTTCTAGTCATGCCTTTTAACATCATGAATCAAGAAGCAACCTTCAAGTTCCCTAGACAACAAGAGTCTAGGCAACGAGCTAAAGATGATATGATCTGCTATAGGTAACCACATTGAAGGCCAAAGAACAAGAGGATTTTTTATTTCCCAAATTGAGGTAGTTAATTTGAAGTAGGAAACTCTTAACCTTATGTCGCTTTCAAAAGCCAAGAGCATATTATTACATCTTCTACCATTGTGGTATCCTAGTAGTTATCCAGTAGGAAAGGTTAATGAGCACTAATTGGAATGAACCTATATGCCAAATATTTGATCACCATAATGAATTGCTTTCCAGATGGAAATAGTCACAATAGATCAGGCATCTTGATAGTTTCATAATACAAAGTAATCGCTAATCTTGGTCTGACATTGTACCTTAACCACCCAGTTTCTATCCACAAGAAGATTCGGAGACTTCAGATCCCGATGCACAATAGGAGGATGACTTGAATGTAAGTAGTTCATTCCTTTAGCCTGTGTGGAGAAACCTCGATTCAAATAAAAATCAATAATGGACTTCCAAAACATGATTCAGTCAAGTTCTTACCACATCTAGAGCCATTCTCAGCCTTCGCTTCTCTTCTAGTTGAACTTTAGGACGATGTAGTAACCTGTACAAACTTCCCCTGGCAACAGAAATGTATCAAGATCTTGAGATTAAGTGAACTTAGCAAACTACGGTGCCAAGGTTCATGTTCCTTGGCAATGTTGCCATAAAAGTGATAGACTTCAATCTTGAAGTACAAATGCAGGAGAGACAAAAAAAACTATAACCAAAAAGAAATTTTAACTGAAAGAACCTTCTTCAACCTTAAAACCATAACAGTCGAAAAACTGAATTGGGAAGGCAACAAACCTAGGAAGGTACTCGGTTAATATTGAGAGGTTTGGAGGGCGAGTAACAGCTCCCATAAAGAGAACGACATTTGGATGCCGTAGCCTCAACATGATCTTAACCTAACAAGCAACACTGAAGATATCGAATCTGAAACTTTTTACGGAAGATAGCTTATTTTAATTAGAACAGATATAATCCTGTATTAAGATTTTTATTAATGCTTACTTCACATCTGAATTGCTCCAAAGCATCACCTGATAGATCTTGGTCCAAAAACTTCTTCACAGCAACTTCCTGCGTGAACAATTAATACATCATACTAAGATTGACTGACAGCAGTGTTACTTGCAAGTTGACAGGTGTATGGTAAGTGTCTGACAAGGGAAACTTCCAAATTTCAGACATGTGACATGACTATGATATGTGTGTATATAGAATGATAGAATAACTTAACAGATTCGTAAGTATGGTTAAAATATTTAGACGCTTGTTAGACACAATTCAAACTTGACATCTTTAATAATAAAGTTCAATGATGCAGCGAATCATAATGCTTCGGTGACTTGAGGTGTAGAAGTGTCCATGATTTTCAACACATCAAGAAACCTGGCACATGAAATTGTACCGGTAACACTACCTCATACTAACACATTGACAGAGTATGAATGACTGCACAAAGATCGCAAGTTCAGATACAACTCATCTCCAATAGGCTAAAACTAAGGAAGTAGAACGCGCCAATACATTTAGAGTTGAAATGGATGCACAAAAATAGCAATTCCAGAATACGAGTTCTCCCGAACTATAACTATAACATGCTAGCAATGAAAAGTTGAAGTAGGGACTGCAAATAACTAGGAAATGGTCTTTCTACACACAAAAAAAAAAACCCAGACTGCCCTTTGCAGACAAAAATAGAAAAATCAAAATAAGGTACATCATATTTAGCAAAATATTGACTATATTAACATATAAATGAAATCACTAATGCTAAACAAGCAACCACCAGGAGAGCTGATTATTGTTATCACCACACAACGTTATAGATGTCACTGCCATGTCCGACATGTCGGCCGACGTGTCATTTTCACAAGGAAATCGACATGTATCGGCACCATATGCCGATTATATCATTTGATAGAATATTATCCAATATATTGGGTTAAGACCGATGTATCGGCCGCATGAAATAACCCAATATCAACCAATATACTTAAAAATTCGCCTTTGTTTTTTTTTTTTAACTTTGAACAGTTAACAAGTCCGTACCCTAGTTTAGAGTTGTTGTAGAGTGACATGTCGAGAAATCTCGGATTCATCTTCTAATTAGTAACAAGACTAAGAGTGTAAAGGAATACAAAAGTTAGTATTTTTTATGTCTGTACTATCTTGATTAGACTCTTCAATTACTTGATACAAGATTCTAATGTTACTAGTTTTTTTGGACTTAAAATGTTATCGTGTTATGTTTGTTGTTTGTTAGTTTTTGGACATTTGGAACATTTAGTATATTTAGAAATTAGAATTCGATAGAATATTTTGTATATATATATATATATATATATATATATATATATATATATATGACATTTTAAATGTCCCTGACATTCGACATTTTAAAATGTCTCCGAAATTCGACATATCAAAAATCCAAACCGACATTAATCCGACATCTACAACCTTGTTACCACAATCAAAAAAGTTACTTTCACTCTTTAATATTTCCTTTATGTGCTTTCGGGAACTAGAAAGAAGAGGAAGGAAAAAAAACTAAGGTACCTATACACCATGATCCAATAACGCGATAAACATAAAGTGGCAAAAGAAGAAAACTAAAGAGAAAACAAGAAAAGGGAAGAGAAACAAGATAGAATAAAGAAAAAAGATGAAATTGGTTTATTTATGATTCCTAGACTTTCTCGAAATTGATACATCCATCCATTCATGTATCTCTCGCCGTGTGTGTCTACAAGTAACAGTACCATTATTTTGTACGGAACGTCGAAAACATATATGTCATACCTTGATAGCATATTTTCTGTGAACAATGTTTTGTATGACATGATTACCATGTCGGCGTTTTCAGTATCCTCTAATACAACAGGAAGAATTAAAATATTCATATGACAAATTTATGTGAACATTAACTTGTTCATTCTTGCAAAGCATCCTTGTTAACCTTATTTAAATTTCAGTGCCATTAAATACTCCAATGCAACAAAAAAAGTAGTATCTTCTCTGTAGCTAGCTCACATTGAACCAACAAATAATTTACAGCATTAAACAAGAATTTTACTTATCATAAAGGGATTAGATGAGACAGTATAGTAAAGCAAATGATCTAGCAACTTCACAATTTTTCAGCAAAAGTTGGATCATATGTTTCCCAGGCATTATTATGTTTTAGCAACTTTATAGCATAACTCATCCTTGATATATGATGAATCATTTGTTATTAGAGAACAACACCGTCTACGTCAGACATCAATCCCATTATTGCAGGTCTATAGAGCTACTACAACGACAACAACAAGCCTATATCCCAAATTTTACAGTCGGCTGTAGTATATGTCTGTCTAGGTCTATAAAGTAAATTTTGGGAAGCCATACATATCATATTGGTGATGAAATCAAAAGATAGCACAAGTATCATTTAACTTGTGAACAATAACTTACAGTGCCATTCCAATCGGCACGGTAGACCTCCCCGCATGAACCTGCAACAAAAGAAGTCCAAATAGTAAAGTAAATATTAGTAATTAAAGATGACCAAGTTCTTTGCACTGAGATTTGGTATCCAATAGTTATATCCATTAAAAAAAGATCTTAGTGCTGAAATATCCAGAAAATGAGATTAGCAGTTTTTGATGTCCTTTAGAGAGGAAATTGGAAAACCAAAATTCTACAGCTACTACAAATATAATGCAAGCAAGTTTGGGGTAAAGGCTTTCTTGATGATGAAGCTGCTGTCGTTCTTAAAAGAAGAAACAGGGAGCGCAAAATTTTACAGCTACAACTGATATGATGCAAACAAAATATGATGTAGTCCAAGAATTGGCATTTAAAATCTTTTGGAAACCTAAAAGATCTGCAAAAGAATTATGAAACCGTTACCATTGTCTAAATGAGAAAAACTACAGGATAATCAAACTTAAACTACACCCGTGCAGGACACGTTTGGATTCTATTTTTACTTTCATTTCTTGTATTAGGAGAAACAATGACACATGTGCACACCACTTGGCCAATGGACCCTCCCAGACATGACCCGTGCATGGGCCACATGTACACACCACTTGGCCCAACTTACCACAATGGTTAATGTTAAGTATTAGTAGTATTGAGCTTTAGTCCCACATCGGATAGATCAATAGTGAGAGGGGTTAGCATCTCATATATATATATATATATATATATATATATATATATATATAACTCTCTCATCAATAGTAATTATCCTATTATTTTACTTTACATGGTATCAGAGCCATAACCCAACCACTCCTCTCTCTCCACAAAACAAAACCCTAACCCCAGATCCCGCCCCCCCTATTGTTCCAGCCGCCCCGCCCCCTATTGTTGCCGCCCTACGCCCTCCCCACTGCTACTGCTACCCACCCCTTGCAACCCACCCCTTGCTGCTGCTGCTACCCAACCCCCCCCCCCCCCACAACTGCTACTTGCCCCCCCTGCCGTTGCGGCCCCACCCTGCTGCAAACCACCCCCCCCCCCCGCCTCTATCCCAACCCTAGTCGTCTCTCCTACACGACAGATGTCCATAAACCCTAACCCAGCCGCCACCTACTCCAAACCCTAGTCGTCTTTCTACTTTAAAAAAATGTTGGAATCCTCAAAGGGTAAATAATAATTTGTTTGTTGGAACCTCTGACTCTCAACATCGACTTTAGGAATTAACAAAGAGCAGACAAGTTGCTTATTTTGCGTGAATCTTTGTTTTTGTCCTTACTTGATCTTTACATCATGATCTTACAAAGGGTAACCTGGGTTGCCTCTCTGTCATGGCTTGTGTGATCCTCATTCAATCTCTGCTTCTCATGCGCGTGCCGGTTTTGGCCACATTTCTAACGAGTTGGTAGAGTTCATGTGATTATTAAGTTGGACAGATCAAATCGACGGTCAAATCAGGAACAGTGAAGGATGACTAGCACTGACGTGATTAGCAGTGCTACAAACACTAGTGTCGGAAATGCAATGGCCGATTGACAAGCACTGGCATAATGATTTCACCGATTCAACATGCCAATCGACGGTTGGACGGACAAGAGGGCTACACAACATGGCAAAAGAAGGTCGAGAAGACGCTTCGGAAAATGCGCTTGTCCAAACATCTGATAGACAACCCTCCAGTAGAGACTGATCCCATATTTGAGTAGTGGAAGACAGATAACAGTTGACTGTTTACACAGTTGACGAATTCAATAGAACCATCGGTGGAAAATATTGTTCAGAATACGAATTCGGTGAAGGAGTTATGGGAGATTCTAGCAGCGGCGTTTGATGAAAAACGTGATTTGTCTCGTATCTACGACTCGGTAGTTGGCGTCTATCAAGAAAATCAGGGAGACAAATCTCATAAGGACCAATTTCGGGCCTTTAAGGCTATGACTGATGAAATCGACCGCATTTTACCTCTAACGACGGAATCAACTTCGTGTCCTACGGACAACGAAAGTCATTGAGACCATTCCGGGTGATTCTCCTGCTGATCGATATGCTCTTGGTATTGCTCGTGCTGGATTTCGTGGTGGTCGTGGTGGCCGTAATACTAGCCGTGATGGTAGACGAGGCAATGGCAGTCGTGATGGGGGTAGACCGCGCACTTGCTTCAATTGTGGCATGCAAGGTCATTTCCATCCTAAAGCACCTGTCGTCAATGTTACAACAGATGTCCCTGATGATGGCGTTCGATCTGTTCAAATGACTTATATCCAGATTTTCTTAACTTCTAAGCCCAACATCGTGGTGAAGCATCCACATCTGGATCCATGACTGGATACTCAGTAACATGTATAGTGAAGTCAAAGCAGTGGATAATTGACTCTAGTGCGTCTGCTCATATGACTGGCGACACAGGTATGATTCGCAATTATGTATCAGTAGGACGTATTTCCGATATTACTGTTACCAATGGTGGTTCCCTAACAGTCCGTGGACGTGGAAGTTCTCGTCTTTCTTCCGAATTGTCACTCAATTATGTATTACATACACCTGAAAACCCGTTTAATTCACTTTCAATTAGTCAGATTACTCGCGACATGCATTGCTCCGTAACATTTTTCTAGATGGTTGTATTTTTAGGACATAAAGACCGGGAAGACTGTTAGTAAGGGACATGTAGCTGGAGACTTGTACCTGTTTGACGTACCTTCTTTTGTTGTTTGAGCCGGCGTGAAACTTGATCAATTCGAGTTACATTGTCAATTAGGTCATTCATCAATCCAAGCTCTCCAGCAAATATACTCATACTTAGATGTTCCTGCTTCTTTTTTGTGAAGTCGTGTCGTTTGGCTGAGCATCACCAGATTTCCTATCAGATGAGTCATAATAAAATTGTATATGTTCCTTTCCAGTTGGTGCATTCTGACGTATGGAGACCTTGTCCGGTTGAATCAAAGATGGGTTTCAAGTACTTTGTTATATTTGTTGATGACTACTCACATGTCACTTTTGTTATCTAATGAAAAATTGCTCTGAATTATTTGAAATTTGGTACAATTTTTATGCACAAGTAAAAACACAATTTGATGTTCCGATTAAATGCTTTCGAAGTGACAATGGTCATGAGTATCTCTCTCGTGGGTTCAATACTCATCTGTCCCACAACGGCAATGGCATCTTCCACCAAACTTCTTTGTCCTTACACACCACAACAGATGGTGTGGCCAAGTGCAAGAATCGTCATCTCCTGAAAACAACGCGTGCCCTTATGTTTCAAGCACGTACTCCCAAAAAATTTTGGTCGGATGCGGTACTTACAACTTGCTAACTTATTAATCACATGCCATCGTCGGTTTTTAATGGTACTACTCCCTTTTTCGGTTATATCCCGAACGAAAACCGTTTTCTCTTTCTCTCAAAATTTTTGGTTGCTTGTACTATGTTCGAGATACTCGACCGACTCTTTCTAAATTAGATCCTAAGCAAATCTAATGTGCTTTTCTTAGATATCCTAAAGATCAGAAAGGGTATCCGTGTTCTCCTACCTTGAAGAGGTATTTTTTCTCTCGAAATGTTACCTTCGATGAAACCGAGTTTCCTCCACTTCCACAAATTATGGTTCCAGTTCCTCAAGTTTACCCATAAGAGGATTTATTGTTGTTTTATGTTCAAACACAACAACCCCTGTAAGGGTGCCCTCCGCTACCGAGCCAGTATCCCAGTCCGACGGTCCGCAAACACCGGATAGTGCCCACGGTCACAGAGTCACCATCATCTTTTAGCTCCACTGGTTCGTCTCTGCTTGTTACAAACTACAAAGGGCTCGCAAGCCATACTCAGTCCTTGATCGCTACTATTGATGGGATTCAGATTCCCAAATACTACTGATGAGGGTTGTTTGTCATTGAACAAAGTTGAACAAACTTTTGTATTAACAAACGAGAGAAGTACAAAGAAATTCTAAACAGGAACTCTAAGGCCTTGTTTGGTTCGCAGAATCATCAGGTTGGGAAAGGAAAGTGATTACTTTCCTATGTTAGGGTGTCAAAGGAATTGAAGAGGAAAGGAAAGTGATTCCCAATGGAAGGAAAAATAGGAAGAAAAGTGATTCCATCCATCCAAGCAAGAAATCAATTTTCTACATTGAAGTATTCACTTTCCTTTCCAAATTCCCTGACGTTTCCAAACATCGGAAAGGAAAATTAATAAGAATTGTAATTTTTCAAAGGAAAGAAAATGTCAAAGAATTGATTTCCTTTCCCTTCCATTCCGCGAACCAAACGAGGCCTAAGTACAAAGTTTTTTAATTCTGGAAAAGTGTGACAATGGAGATCAAATACTGCAGCTGATTCATTTACTCCATTGATGATCCGACAAGACGAAAGAGGATTACAAGTCTCCGCTCAACAATAAGAAGAACAGCAATTCGGCTCTCGGTTTTATGCCAAAACTCTCCGTGTCTGGGCATTGAAATGAAGTAAGACTCCTATTTATAGAATTCTGGAAAAAAAAATCCATACATGCACATATAAACGATGCGTGCATGGATTTTGGCACACAGGAGCGTTGCGCACATGAGTTTCGCTGCTACGTTGCATTTCTGAATAGAATGGAGTTACAACTGTGCGCATATGGTGCAGTTGACTGCCACGTGGCCGTGGTTGGGATAGGGTAATTGCTGAAATCTTGGGTTGTTGACATCCGCCATAGGCATGACTGAGTCATTTGACACGTGGCACGTGCTGATGACTCGAAGATCCCGATCTGTTGGAACAGAAAATATTTCATGCGCATGAAAGAGTCAGTGCATAAGGGGACTTGGTGCATGGCTTCTGGGGCGCATGCGAAAGTCGGTTGGATCAAGCCATGTGGTATGGCACAGTTGTAACCGCAAAAAATAGTAATATTTGCTATGACGTAAGCGCTGACGTATGTTGTTGACTCGCTCTTCGAAGCGACTTTGTCTTTAGTGAAGAACCATCAATGCGCATAACAATAATGGCGCATAGCGACGTAGGCGCATGGCGGCCTAGGCGCGTGGAATCATACTGACGCTTTGTTTATCGTGCAACCGTCGCCTGTGTGTTTCGAGGTGCACACTGCACTACGTTCCAAATGAAAGCTGACATCTGATACAGTTGTCAGTATCACATTAAATGCTGAAGTAATAGTTGGGTACTTTTAGGCACGTAATCAACTAGGCGCATGTAACTTAGCGCATAAGCTACCTGGTTGCCTCTATTCTTTGTGGTGTCGTTTGAGCGCATGATTTAGGATTTGCATGGTGAGGCGCATGGCCTAATTCTTTCGTGCTTCTATAAGGGTCTCAAACATCCCGGTTGGCATGCTACTATGGAAGAAGAGATGAAAATGCTCCGGAAGAACCATACTTGGGACTTGGTAGATTTTCCTACCGGTAAGTAGGCAGTAAGTCGCAAAGGGGTGTTCACGATCAAGGTGAAACCGGATGGCATTCTTGATCGCCTAAAGGCTCGTCTGGTGGCTAAAGAATATCTTAGACCTATAGTGAGGATTATTTTGAGACCTTTTCAGTTATCAGGATGACATTTATGCGCATACTTTGGCCTTAGATGTTCGCTATGACTGGACAAATCCTTCAGCTGGATATCACGAATGCATTTCTCCACGAGATATTGAAGAAGAGAAGTGTATGTGGTACAACCTCCCGGATTCGTTACAAGGGAGGGTAAAGTGTCATTTGCGGAAGGCCCTCTACGGTCTCAAACAATCACCTCGTGCGTGGTTTGATTGATTTATACATGTTTTTACTCAGTTTGGCATGTGTATTGCATGATTAAAGAAATTTTTAGAAGAACAATTTCAGACCAAGGATATGGGGCCATTAAACTACTTATTGTTGGCCCATTGGTTATGATCACACCTGATTTTGATAATCAATTTCGACTTTGGTCGATATGCAAAATATACATACTGCTACAGGTTTACTTGGTTTCAAGACTACACCTACTACTGCTACAAGCTACAAAAGTCTCGTCATCATCAAAGAACCAAACGCAACGGATTCAAGATCAAGTTTTACATATTTATTCTTTATTTTTGTTTTTATTAAGTCTAGAAAAAATATGTAAGGTTGATCAGAATAGATACTAGCTCAGCTAATCTCAGTCCACAAAAATCGTAGCCTACCTATCCGCAAATACATATCCAAAGTCCAAATTCCAAATTAGCCCAAAACTCAGACAGAACTCGGCCAGAACTCGGTCCGAATTTGGTCATGGTAGTTTCATATTTGTTTTGAATTCCCTCCAAATTTGTATCCAACGTTCAAATGCGAGATTTCTGCATCCGAACTATGCCCGAACTTTGTCCAAATTCGGTCTACAAAAACACTATAAATAGAGAAGAACTTTCACATTTTCAAATCACTCATTCCTTCTCTTCTTTATTCATTTCTAAAGTGTTTTCTACGAGCTACACTTTCAAATCAAGCTTATACCACTCTTACCCAAGCGAGTACAGTTTTTGTTTAATCTAGAGTTTGATGTTGAAGAATTGTATCGGAGGTTGTATTCAGAAAACGTTCCAGTTTTTAAATTACCTTCTGGAGTCGGTCGTGCACTCGTCGCCAAGCACGATGTTGTGAAGTCGATCGTGCACTTGTTCCCAAGCATGGTGTTGTAAGAGTTGCAAGCACTCAGTTAAAGCTTGTGTCATAATGGATTAACTTCGAGCAAGAGTACTCGAGACTGGACTAGTCCTCCACGAGGAAAACCAGTATATATCGTTGTCACTGAGTTTGATCTTCTTAACTCTTACTTTACTGCAATTCATTTATTGTTATATCAGTTGCTCTTACTTGCCATAGTTCAATTTTTTAATTGGTGATATTTATTCCGTTACACACGCACACACTCTATTTACCCCCCTCCTCTCGAGGTGCTCAACGGTCCTACACTTATTGGACATTGAAGTCACACGGGACAAACAGGACATGGTAATGTCTCAGAAAAAAGTATGTGCTGGACATACTAAATGATGCAGAAATGATGCAAGTCAAGGGAGCAACCTTACCATGTATCCAGAGACAAAGTTACTCCCAGAAGAGGGGTCCTGATGACCAATCTAGGTCAGTATCGTCGAGTGATTAGAAAACTCAACTACTTGGCGGTCATGACTCGTTTGGACATTTTCTTCGTCGTAAGTGTCGCAAGTAGATTTATGACTTCTCCACGAGTTTCACACTGGCAGACGGTTATCAGGATTCTGCACTATCTAGTCCAAAATTCGAAAAAAAAATTCATATGGAGAATTATGGACATACTTGTGTTGAGTGCTTTACCAATACTGACTGGGGTGTAAGCCTGACAGATAGACGGTCATGGTTGGAACCAGAATATCGGGTCATTGCTCATGGCACAGCAGAGGTGTTATATCTAAAGCATCTTCTACATGAGTTTGGAGGCAGGAGCTAAAGCAGCAGATATGTGATGTAATAACCAGTCTGCTATCCATATTGCTACCAATCATGTATTTCACGAAAAAACGAAGCACATTGAAATCGACAATCACTTTGTCCGTGATGAGTATAAAAAAGGGATGATAAAATTTCACCACGTGAGAACCGACGATCAGATAGCTGGTATCTTCACAAAGTCTATTTTGGATCATCGGGTTCAATTTATGTATGTTGGGCATGATTGACATATATGCTCCAACTTGAGGAAGGGTGTTAAGTATTAGTAGTATTAAGTATTGGTAGTATTGAGCTTTAGTCCCACATCGGATAGAACAATAGTTAGAGGGGTTAGCCTCTCCTATATATATATATATATATATATATATATATATATATATAATATAAAAGCTTTGTCAGATGGAGAAAGCGATCGCCCCCTCTGCTAGGGTTTGCGATGCGTCGACCGAACCCCCCCCGACCCCCTGATCCGCTCGCGGGGAAGGGGGCTCGTCGGCTGGGAGGATCGGGGGGGGGGGGGGGGGCGGACGACCTCTCGGTCCGGGCGGTGGCCAGCACGGGACCCCCCCACGCGGGGGGGTCGGGAGAAGCCAGCGTGACCCCCCCCAGGCGGGGGGGGGGGGGGTCGGGTGGAGGCGACAGCAGCGGGGCTGGGCCCAGCGGCAGCGGCGGGACCCCCCCACGCGGGGGGGGGGGGGGGTCGGGCGGTGGCGGCGTGGCCCCTCCAGGCGGGGGGGGGGGGGTGGTTGGGCGGAGTCGGTGGCGGGACCCCCCCACGCGGGGGGGGGGGTCGGGGGCGGGCGGAGGCAGGGGGACCCCCAAGGGCGGGGGGGGGGGGGGTCGGGCGACACTTCCGGAGGAGAGGCTTCCGTATTCGAGTTCGGATCCGGGGGGGGATAACTCTGGGGAGGCTGGCTGGCAGACTGTGACGCGAAGACGGACGGGAGGACGGCGAGGGGCACAGTCCCAAGCTTCGGGAAGGGCGGGGCCAGGAAACCATGGGAATCGATCCTCGGTCGGCACCATGGATATCCGACGTCGTGGGGGAGGAATGGTGCGGTCTGTTACGGGTTGGAGGCCTAAGGCGACGGCGACCGAGAAGGCTAAGGGTATTGCTACTGATACCGTCAGGACAGGCCAGGGTCCTGTGAACCCCCCGACCAGGATGCACACTGAGGAGCAGAGGTCTCGGTCATGGAAGGAGGTCTGTACGCCAGTGGCTGCGAAAAGCCCGATGTCGATGGAGTTTGTCCCACCGATGTCGGTTGGAGGAGGGCTACGGGCGTATTTTTCCGCTGAAGAAATAGCGGTGGTCTCTGAATTCTGGAAGAACACTCTGGTACTGTATGTATTAGAGAACAAGCCATTCTTTGGCCAAATTCGGGGTTATGCGGAGCGTGTTTGGAGACCCAAAGGTAGGATGGAATTCTTCTCTCGGAAGAACGGGTTCTATTATGTCAAATTTGGCTTAGCGGAGGATGTGTCCAGAATCCTACAGGGAGGGCCTTGGTCCTTTGATGGGAGACTCATTATACTAAAGGAGTGGACGCCGGAGCTGCGGTGTGAGAAGGAGGTGCTGAATGCTATCCCCATTTGGGTCAGATTTCCTGAATTTCCAGTAAAGTATTGGAGTATCCCGCTCCTCATGAGACTTGCCAGCCTTGTGGGGAAGCCGATCAAAGCAGATAAGGCCACTACCTTTCGCACCAGGCTGATGTATGCTAGGGTCTTCGTGGAGATCAAAGCGGGCGCGGAGCTACCGAGTATGCTGGAGTATCAGGTACCATCAGGGGAGGTTCTTACACAGGCGGTGAAGTATGACTGGGTCCCCCCCATGTGCTCTTACTGTGAGTGCTTTGGGCACACTATAGTGCGTGCAAATACAAGGGGAAGGAGTCTGCCAGGCCACAGACAGCTCGGACGGCGACTCCGGGGAAGGAGACGGTCCCCAGTCACGTGCATGGGGAGACGGAGCCAGACAGACATATAGAGGCGGACACAGGGATGGAGGTCGATAGGAGGCAGGAGTCGGGATCACCGCAGAGACAGGAGGGCACGCAGGATGCACTGGTCCCGTTCAGGCCACAAAGGACCATCGTGACCAGGGGTATGAGCGCGGCTGGTAGTGGTCCGATGGTGATGGAGGCCTCCCCGGTGATCATGGTGTACACAAGCAGGAAAAGACACGCTCCGGCAACGCGGGAGGATATCCCTCTGGCGAGGGATATGGATGACCAGACTGAAGACAATCCTGACTGGACGCTTACTCTTAGCAGGATTCAGGCCCATCTTGCTCCTTCCTCTATGGTAGACGCAGTCATTGATCAGGCGGATAAGACACTTCCCTCGAGTGTCGATCCAGACGAGTTCCAGGGGGACCCCTCTTCTTTTATTTAGATGTCGGTCCTAGCATGGAACATTAGGGGGGATGTTCCATTGGACGATGGAAGGAGATTGGAGGGGTACTGAGGAGAGAGTCGTGTGACATTGTTATCTTGCTGGAGACGAAGATTAGAGGGGCCGCTATGCTCTCGCGAAGAACTCCGGCAAACTGGGATCACATTCACAACTTAGATCTTTGTGGTATGGCAAGGATCTGGGTTAGGTGGAACAAAGGTAGCTGGGAAGGGGTGCAGATCCATAAATCAGAACAACTCATCGGCGTTTCTTCCGAGAACAAAGGTGGGTTCCGATTCATCTTGGGTGCTGTATATGGGCACAATGACCGGCGCCTCCGGAAGGATTTGTGGGAGGACATTGTGCACCTGGGTCTCATGGCGGACAACATGCATCTTCCTCTGCTCATCATGGGGGACTTCAATACTATGCTGCTTCGACAAGAGAAGGTGGGAGGCCGTCATGTTCCGGACTCAATCTTATATGACTTCCAGAGGTGTCTGCTCAGGTCAGGGATGCGGGGGCTGGAGCGAGCTGGACACATCTGGACCTGGCACAACAAGGCTACTCATAATCGGATTGCTTGTCAGTTGGATCTGGCCTTGGACAACAGTGAGTGGTTCAGGTGCTTTCCGAACTCGGTGGCGGAAGGTCTGGCGGCGGGTACTAGCAACCATTCTCCTATTCGGGTTGGCCTCATTGAGAGACCCATTCTGCGGGCGAGGCCATTTCGGAACAACAACAGCTGGTATCTATCGGCCGGATATGAGGAGGTGGTTACGGGAGAGATGCAGCACTTCCGGGATGGCACGGCTCAGTTCCGCATGGTTCACAAACTCAAGCAGCTCAAGCGGGCTATCAGGGGGTGGGTGAAAACGAGACCGCGGACTTCCCTGGCGGATAAGGAAGCTGAACTTCGGGACACTCAGGTGGCCCTGCAAGCTGATATTCTGAACGGGGAGCTGGCGGCTAGGGAGAAGATCCTGATTGAGGAGGTCAGCATCATGAGACTTCAGGAGGAGATCAGTGCAGCACAGAGGGCTAAATGTACCTGGCTCAAAGATGGCGACCGCTGCACCAAATTCTTCTACGATGTGATCCGCATCCGACAGCACCGGAACAGTATCCCCAGACTTCTGACCGCGGAGGGACGGCTTGTAGGGGACCCGACGGAGATCCAGGAGGAGGCCGTCAGATTTTACACTGACCTATATCAGCAGACGGACTACTCTAGCACGTTCCCAGCCCTTGTCACGAAGAGACTGGTGTCCCGTCATGGAAATAGTCTGCTTCTGGCACCTGTGAGAATGGAGGAGGTGGAAGACATTGTGATGAAGGCTAATCCCAACAAAGCTCCCGGGCCTGATGGCTTCTCTTCAGGGTTCTTTAAGCGACACTGGGGTGTGCTTAAGACCCATGTCCTGGCGGCGGTTCAGGAGTTCTTTGTGGAGGACAGGCTTCTGAAGGAGATGAACCACACATTCTTGACGCTGGTTCCTAAGGAGGGAGCAACCTCACTTGCAGATTTTCGGCCCATTGCTTGCTGTAATTTTCTTTACAAGATTATCACTCATCTTATGTGCAGGCGTATGGAGGGGATTATGCAGGGATTGGTGTCCCAGAATCAAGCTGCGTTCATCGAGGACCGGTCGATAGCGGAGCACAGCTTGCTTGCTCATGAGATGGTGAGGGAGTTCAGCAAACCTGGGGGGTTGAAGGCTTGTGTGAAGCTTGACCTCCGGAAAGCTTATGATACGGTCAACCGGGACTTCCTGTGTCACTTGATGCTTGCCATGGGATTCGACGAGAGGTGGGTTGCGAGGGTGAAGGAGTGCATTTGCTCCCCTACTTTCTCGGTCCTCATCCAAGGCACGCCGCATGGCTACTTCAGGAGCAACAGGGGGTTGAGGCAGGGTGACCCCCTCTTCCCGTACCTATTTACCTTGGTGATGGAGTACTTCACATGCATGATGGATACGGCGGTACATAGCAAGAGGATCGTTCCCCTTTTCCGGTTGGTGAGTCCGGTCGTATCCCATTTGATATATGCTGATGACTTATTGGTGCTCCTTCAGCCTTCCATGCGGGGCATGAGAGCGCTCTCTGACATTATGGAGGAGTTCGGGCGACTTTCTGGGCTCCAGTTGAACCGGGAGAAAAGCAGAGTCTACTTCAGCTCCCGGTGTACTCAGCAGGAGGAGAGAGCCTTTGCCTTGGGAGTGGATAGAGGCGGGCTTCCAGTGAAATACCTGGGGGTGCCGCTGACGGTCAACTATGCCAGAGACCAGGATTGTCACAGCTCGGTGGACTTTGCTCAGAGGAGAGTAGAAGGCTGGCAAGCTGCATGTCTATCATTTGGCGGTAGGATTGAGCTGGTGCGTTCGGTTATTGCGGGCATCACGATGTTCTGGCTCCAGTCTATCCAGATCCCCACGGCTACTATCCGAAAAGTGGAGGCCATCTGTGCTGACTTCATATGGAGGGGCGGGATGCATGCGACCTCCTGGTACCAACTTTGTCGGCCTCGGAAGGAAGGAGGTGTGGGGTTGCGACCTCTGCATGAGGTCAAGAAGGCAGCTTGTGTGAAGATGGCCTGGAGATTCATCAAGAGGGGATCGCTCTGGGCGAGATGGATGGCGAACAGATACCTGAGGAGGACTAACTTCTGGGCCTGCAGGATAGACAACAATTACTCGGTCACGTTTAAGGCCATTCTGAGGTGTCGACCGGTGCTTCAGACCGCTATCTGCAGGAACATGAAGGATGGGACGACTACCGACCTCTGGCTAGACCCTTGGTTGGGTTCCAGATCCTCGCTCGAGCTTTTGGGTGATCAGCTGGACAGAGAAGCGGATAGGGGGCTCACATGCAGTAGGATCATCAGAGATGGAGTCTGGAGGCCAGAAGGATATCCATATACTGCCCAGCTTGCCGAGGAGATTCGCCTTATTACTATTGACGCTAGCCAGCATGAGGATTCATGGAGCTGGGCAGGCCCAGGTACGGGGGACGGATCAGGCCTGTTCTGCTTTCGTAGCTGCTACGATCTGGTTCGTACCCATCACGACCGGACTGAGGAGGCGAACTTCATTTGGGGCAAGGGGGTTGCACGTAAAATGCAACTATGTGCATACCGACTTCTTCGGGGTAGACTAATGACGAGGGACAGACTCCTCAGATTTGGGATGCAGATACCGGATGCCAAATGTGTGCTATGTAATGGGAAGGATGAATCTATGGGACATCCCTTCTTTGTATGCCCGGTGACCTGGCACATTTGGACTGAGCAGTGTGCACAGCTGAGAGGAGGAGTTGGGGTGGATCGAGACATCCGGAGCATTCTCAGCTGGATCCGAGATCACAGAGGCCGGGATCCGGGGTTGGCCAGAAGAGCCAGAGTGCGTCTCGCTGCGTCCGTTTGGCACATCTGGAAGAAGCGGAACAGACGTATCTTTGAGGGCTTGACTACCCCCCTATTGGAATTCTACATAACATAGAATTCGATGTATCAGTAATGGCCCCATAATGTTATTATTTGGGACATGAGAAGTTTTGATGTTGTACTGTAATACCTTTTCCGCTATATGCGAGGAATAAATTCACCCTTATTCCAAAAAAAAATATATATATATATATATATATATATATAACTCTCTCATTAATAATAATCATCCTAATATATATATATATATATATATATATATATATATATATATATATATATATATAACTCTCTCATTAATAATAATCATCCTATTATTCTACTTTACAGTTAACCTCAATGTATATCAGATGTTCGACTAAATCATGGGGGCTTCACAATTATAGATTTAACAAGGTTAAAACAATCAATTCTCCATAAAAAATGATGAGTCAGATAAACTCCATCAGGAAACACATAATTTGTGGGTATGTGATTTCATCATATGACGAGACCGCAAATTGTGTTATGTCTGCATTTTCTTTTATTTTGTGCTCTAAAAGAGTAAAGCATGAACACAAAATGCTCATCAAAGCCACAACAATCGACACTCTTTATCAAACATAAGGAAAAACTCAAGTTATTACGTAGGTACATAGTTAAAATAGTTGAACAAGCAATATTAACAAAATAAACATGTCAACTTAAACATATTTGAATTGAAAAGAATTTTCAGTTCATCTGGAAGATGGAGTCCTTACAACCAGTACTGGTAATGATAATCAAAGAACCAAGCATACCAGTCAATGGTAATCAGAAAACTAAGCAGCAACTAAACTATAATTTGAAAGTAAAGCACTTAACTACTGTCACCATGCTATTGAGTTAAAATGAAGTATAATGCTCTCAGTAACTTATTAAAACAGAAAAGGCAAAAATTAGACAGCTTGACCAAGCAGACTATACAGAAATAAACCATGGAGTGACAATCCAAGATGTAAACAAACTAGACCAAGACTAGGAAAGAGGTAAGTTCTTATGTCAAATCTAGGTTCTCTTTTTCAACGTCAATTGTAGATGCATGCAAAAAAATTAAGCACTGCAGATTAAAGGGCAGCCAGATAAGGAAGCAAGACATTTAGTTTCTTGGAAAAGACACTCACCTGAGGCATTACCGCGCTATGTAACCAGTTAAAGAAGTTCTAAATCTAATGCTTACCAAGACCAATGCGTTCCCCAATCTGAAGATTTTCCCATGGTATTTCCCATTCAGCTACTTCAGCCAACGGGTTGTTTTGTTCTTCAACTGCGACACTCGTAATTTGTAAGTTGTTATCGTCCCTAGCTATGTGTTTCAGCTTCGAGTCATCAGCACTCCCTCGATCATCTTTCAGAAAAACATTTATGTTAGCATTTGCACTTGTCACAATACTTCCTACATCTGCCTGAGAGCATTGTGCACCAAGTGGTAATGGAGCATTCACATATTGTGGTTGTTTTGAGAAAGTTTCAAGGATTAATTTTCCCTGTGACGTACTAGATGAAACTGAAGCTTTACGAACCAGACAAGTTCCATCAAACCTAGAATTAGCCAGTGCAATTTCAGTAACTGGTGTTTCAAGTGACGTAAACCCTTCACTTGTAGCAAAAGGTGAAGGGTTACACATACCAACAGGACTTCTATTCGTATAAGCAAGCTTGCTTTCCTTACAAGCGCCTTCAGAAAAATTTTGTTGTGTGTTTTTGTCATTGGTGGAGCTTGAGCATTTTTCTTCTCTAACAGTTACCAAGGATGAATTGAAGAACATTGACAAATTATTATGCATTTGAGCCTCCTTTTCCCTAATGCTTCCATCAGAGAAAATATTCTCGTTCCCAGAGCCTTTCTGTTCTTCTAATTCCAGGGAAGGATTAAGATCTGAAAATAAATCAGTGGGGGGTGAAGCACCACTCTCCAATAAAACAGCATGCAATTTCTGTGCAAACTCTGGGTCTTTTGCTGCACTAACTACATATTTTGAAACATCATTAAGTTTCATTTGCTGAGCAGATGATGTAGCTTCTGATATTCCTTCTACATCTGCTTGTGGTCTGCCCAGAGGAGGAAGAAGCTTTCCAAATTCATGTTCAAATTTCTCAGTTTGATTTTGTTCAGTGGTCTTGGCCCTTCCAATTTCTAGTAGAGGGCTAACTCTTGAGTTTAAGTTAGTTTTCAACCCGGCATCTAATCGATCATATGAACTTCCTTCTAATATCATGTTCTGCTTCTCAAATTGGCTGCTAACATTATCAAGGGCCAAACACAAGTCTTTAACTGTCTGTTCAACTGTAGCAGAGTTCAGAAGATTAAGACCAGAATTTTGAAGATGGATGCTGGGAATCTCAGCAGGAATCAATGAACCTGGAGCTCCCATAAGATCAATAATATATTCACTGCACCATTTAAACAAAAAATCAGTATCTTTATTCCTGAAAAAAAAAAAAGTTTGAAAGTATATCCACGATATCGTGAAGGATTTAATTGTCATAAAAATAAAAGCAGAAATGTATGACACAGTAGGAATCTACAGCAACATATATTCAGACATGAGTTGAAAGGAATCCATTGAAAACAACATTAGTAAGCATGTAGCACTGTGCTACTAATCAAATGTTCACGAAACGATATCGGAAATTTTCTGTTGGCAACCCTAAAAAGAATACCAATAAATCACTTAATGCCCATAATGTCGGTTGACCAACTGAAGGACCAGCATCATGGTGTGAAGGCACTTGTTTTAATATGGTAAAAGGATAACTTCTGTAAGCACGGCAGTGTGCCTGCCATCAGATAGCACTAGCTTAGGCCAAGAAATTCTAACTAATTATGAGAGAATTTGTGCAGGAGAAGTTGTAAAAACTGATAGAGATATCTCTATCTAAATCCTAAAAATAGCAAATAAAGCTCTCAATTAAAAACATACATTACTGGATCCTATAAAGAGATCCAAACAAATTCTAAATTTGATTTCATAAAGGTAATGTACCTTACAGTTATCCATTAACAATTGTCTAGATTTGCTGTTGTTTTTTAATTATCAAAATTTAAAAGAAAATACACAGAAACAACAATGAAACCCATACACATAACTTTGGGATTGGGTACATGAATCCTTCCTTACCTTCAATTCAGATTTCTTAAGAGCCATCAGTCACTAACATTAGAAAACACTATTTATTTTGGCGGCCTCAGTTCAGAAAAATACAAAAGAAAAAAAAATTTAATTCCTAACTGGCCGATGCAAAATTTGTCAAAAATCAAAAGAAAATACACAAAAAAAACATTGAAGGTTTCATCCACTGTTTAAAAGAAAATACACAAAACATTAAATCCTACTTCACCCAATCTTATTTTGGTATGGATTGTATTCAAACTTTATATTAAACAATTGTAAATACCCCCAAACTGAGAAACTAAATCAAGTCTTACAAAAAACCAAAACCTTGTCAACGAAAATAACATAGTAGTCTCCTATTTTAAGTAAAACCTCTACTAAAATACCAGCCATAAGGACCATGTTACACCATTCTCTTCTAGTAAGAAGGGAATGATGACAATGTAAAGAGCGGGCTCGATTGATCACTTAGTAGTTTTACCACTTCCATAGTTTGTGTACCACTACTATAGTTTCTCTTCACCAGATGCTTCAAACCTTCAGGTATCGATGACTTACAACAACAGTCAACTCAATTAGGAGGTATTTTCGTGAAGTGCCTTCCGTCAACAGCAGCCACGAGAAGAATCAAAAGATGACCCCGTAAGTTAGTAAAGCAAGAGACCTACTAGGAAGGACTTGTATTGTGTATTTATATGGAAGCCCAAAGAGAGAAATTTTGATGGAGAGCTCTCTCCAAATTAAACCTTACGGGGTCATCTTTTGATTCTTCTCGTGGCTGCTCTCTCCAAATCAAAAGAGGACCCCGTAAAGTTAGCAAAATAACGCTTATTTCTCCATATAAAATGGACCATAATTACATCTTAAAAAAACACCTACAAGAAAAAAAAAAAATCTATACCAACTAGACTACATGTCTAAAATAACTCATTAAAAAGTAATGAGGATAGAAAAATAAAGAATTAGTACTTCACTCATAATTATTTGATAAAGCTTAAGAGTTATTTATCTTATTCAAATGATATCTTGTTCTGAATAAGATAATGAAAAAGACCCCAAAATCAGAAAACTGGAGACAATCATCTCCTAACAAAGTAACAAGGCTTCAAAAAATGAACTAGCAAATTTAATAAACTAATAAAAATTAAAACAAATGTCTATACCATGTGAAGAATACAGGCATGTTTATCATATCATACAATCATCAAGTTATCAAATAAAACAACTTTTCCCAAAAAAAAAAAAAACACAGCTGAAATGAGACTAATAGGATGAATGAGTAGCAATATGTTTAAGAAAGGACAAGAGACGAGTGCGTAGTGGAAAACTGGAGTTGGTGGCAATTAAGATTTAAGGATACAAGAATCATTTGAGATGTTTTTGGACGTGTGCAAAGGACACAAACTTTTTCAGCAATTAACGGAGTTATGATCTTAGTTAAAGGAGCTGCTAGAACTAGGGTTAGACCTAAATGAACTTGGGTTGAGGCTTTCAAAACAAATACGGTATTTGCCAAAGTCATAGAGGAGATGAGCCTCAAGAAAACAAAATGCAGGAAAGGATTTATAGAACACCAAATCAAAAAAAATTGGAGTAACTCTTGGGTTATACTTGTCCTATCAATTTGTGTCAAACGAAGTTTTGCATAGACAACAATGTTATGTGGCAATATTTTGCAAATCAAGATAAAGTTTCACATCCAATAAAGTTAAAGAAAATATATCATAATCAACCAACATAACGACTTAGTCATTGCCAAAATTGATGTTGGAGATAATTAAATAACAGGAGGGAGAGCTGAATAATAGAAACCTGCCATCGTCAATTTTAATCAAGTTTACGGCTCCTTCATCTGTGCCAGTGTAGTAGCTCCCTTTCACCAGGGCACAAGGCAGATTTACTCGGTCAGCTAGCACCTGTGAAGAGAAAACATGAAATTGTCTCAAGTCTTAACTTAATTGCATCATATTATTAAGTTTCCTTTATGTTGAGTTCTGACATTACTCTGTGCTGTAATATGAAAGACATGCTCTACTCATAAACTTTACAAGTGCCAAATACTTAGCTTAGTTCACAAAATACTTCTACAGATATTTTGAATCTTTGGCACTCAGGAAGACATGTAAAGGTCAATTGCCAAATACCTGCAATGGGTTTTAACTTTAAACCCAAGCATTCGGAAAGAATAGATTCATGTGTGGTGGCCTTTGTCCGACCTGCCTAGATCAAGCACAAGCCCAAGAAGAAAAGGGAAACGAAAAGAAGATGGAAGAACTTTTTAGTAGTTCTCTAGTAAGAAACCTGAGGCCACTGTTATGAGTTACCACTTAGGTTACACAAAAAAGAAAGAGCATAAAAGCCTTGCTCCAAACAAGGATAAAACTTAAAAGATCATGAGGTCATTTCCAGGGAGTCTTGAGTTCCACAACTGAGGTGAAAAATTACCTTGCCGAGAGGATAGAGCAATTCGGACGATGAATATCTATATCCATTTTTTATATGTCAATGATTCTTAATAGAGCTATTTTCCGCAACGAGCCATTACCCCATAGGATTTCCCAATGTCTGGTATCAAGATGCTAATTACTCCTTCCGTATTCGACTTGCGTCCGAAACCATTGATTTGTTCATTATCATTCAATAATGGCTCCATGCGAGACATTTCTATTAGAATGATAAAGTTTCTCACGTGGTGTAGGACAACAGTTCCTCAAGGAGTTCTATAATGATTTACAGTTACTACTTTTACTAGTTCTCATTTACGTATATATTTATGTTTACAGGATACAATATGTAAATAAAAAGATCTTTAAAAGGAAACTTGATAAGATGTAGTGTTCAGTAGGTGGCAATCTAGTAGTATAGGAACCTCTCACAAGCTCTGAGGCCATCTCCAACCATCCTAAAAAATTCTCTCAATTGAGGACTCCAAAAAAAAAAAATATTCTCATACTATGCTATCCTCAAAATTTTACAACTCCAACCCATCAATCCTCAAATAATAAACAACTATTATTTATTTCTACATAAATTCATTTCTTCACAATTATTTAATATAATCATATACATTATATACCGAGATAATTATTATATTAGTTTATATTCTTTATATCATTTAATGTTATTTTATAATATCTATACATAAATTTTGTACTAACTTTTTAGTCTTTCCCTAATCCCATTTTTTCCCCTATAAAAAGGTTGCATACCACCACTCATTTCACCATCCACTTCCTCATCCAAATTTTTTATAATGTTTTCATACTTCTTCAACAATGAATTTTGGAGCCGGTCCATCTCATTTACTATCTTCATCTAGCTATTTGATGAAGACAGCTCGATTACATTGTCAATGAAATTGCAACTATCAAGCACCAAGAGGATATGATATTTCGCTTAGCTGCTAGTAACAACCTCCTCATTGCTCAATATCTTAATTGTAGTGATGATGATGAGCCAACTCATGGAGGCTCGATTCCTGGTCATACAGTGATCTATCGCAACAGGGAGGAAGCTCATTGAAATTTATGGAATAACTACTTTGCCGAGAATCCAAGATATAATGAGTCGATATTTTGTAGGAGATTACGAATGAGTCATAGTTTCATATAGTTAATGTCGTTGAATGTCATGACAACTACTTCGCTCAATGGATGGATGGTGTAAGTAGACTTGGATGATCTTCATTGCAAAAAATTATTGTTGTCTTTCGAATGTTAGCATATGGTCAACCTGCAGATTCAATTGATGATTTACTACCGTTCTAAAAGTGTTTAAATTGTTTAATTTTAATGTTGTTGTAACGCTTTAAGCTTTTTTTAACTTCAATGTTGTTGAAACGCTTAGACTTTTTTATTTCAATGTTGTTGTTGGTGGTGTTATTTTAAAATTCGATATACTTGTTTATGTTTTTTTAAGTCAATGTATTTTATTTTATAATGTTTGATGTTATTATATTAATTTATGTCAATTATTTATATGTTGTTTTGTGATCAAATGAATCTAATAAACAAAAAAGTTAATACTAATAACAAATATATTCAACATATTAGATTCTATTAGAATATCTCAACAAGAACTTTTTAATGGTATACTTATTATATTACTTATACTTATAAATTAAAAAATATAGTAAGTTAATTAAGTTTAGTATTTATCATATGTAGAATATATTAGTAATTACTTACAATTTGAAGGGTAAAATAGTCATGAATGATGATCCTCAAATTTGAGGATTTTCTCTCTTCCCTCAAATTTGAGGATCAAACACCCTTCCCTCAAAAATTTTGAAGAAACTTCCTCAAATTGAGGGTGGGAAATTGAGGGTGGGTTGGAGATGGTTTTGCCTCAATTGGGTGTTTGAGGACTTGGGTTGGAGCCTGGAGATGTCCGGACAATTCTGAAAATGTAGGGGCATTTTCCTCGGATGCAATAGCAGGAGCTTCCTCCAGGCTGTCACCAGCACAAGTGCTACTTTCGCCGCATAGGTAAAACCAAAACTTGGTGAGTATTTATATTGAGGTTCTCTCAAATAGGCTTTTCTTTGGTGCAAAGATCCCACAGCCTCCTTGTCTGGTTTTATCTTTGTGAAAACACCCCAGTTGACTTTTCTTTGGTTGAGGAAAAGGGAGTCATATTGTATGATTAAGCTGTGTATCCTAACCGAACTCTACAGTATCCATCATAGACGATAGTGGTGCAACCAACAAGTTAGTATGGATTCTAGTCATATCAACTTGTGCCTTGTCAAAGTTAACTCATATGTCTGAAGACACAGACCTCAAGCAAATCAATTGTCAATACAAGTGACAGGAACCTCGGTTCAACCTAAATCTAAAGGTGTGTCTTCAAACACCTAACAGGCAGCAGATTTATCAACAATATGTAATTTCAAAGTCACACAGAGCAACCGCTATAATTCATTTGCATAATCCTTGTGCCACGATACCAAAGACCACAATATTTCTTCACAGACCATATAGCCTAGTGCCACACCTAAATGTATCCCATATAGATCAACATGACCTTAAACGGATCTTTTACAATTAACTTTACGGTCTTTACCAACTTCATTTACTATCCATCTTACAATACACAATAACTAATATTTGGACACGACCTAAAGCATATCTATCTGCACTGTAACTTCTTTGATTAACCAATTTGTCGGCTAATTGAATCATTTTCTTCCATTCACCTCTGTTAAGGGCCATGTTCTCAATATCGTTAAAAAGAAAGGTCGTGTCCTTTTCTATCAATAGCATCGGGTCA
This sequence comes from Iris pallida, assembly GCA_029216955.1. Taxonomy (NCBI): domain Eukaryota; kingdom Viridiplantae; phylum Streptophyta; class Magnoliopsida; order Asparagales; family Iridaceae; genus Iris; species Iris pallida. The sequence continues at coordinate 2,535,100 of JANAVB010029617.1, read as the reverse complement.
TAAAAGAGGCCACAACCTCAGCACCCTTGCACATCAAAACATCAAGTCACGCACTTTTGCTGCATCTTTTATGTCACTAAAAATCAAAAAATCCTAATAAAAAATATAGTGATAAAATATCCTTATGTTCACACAATAGACAACAGTAATTACTAACATAGCTCGTGCTAAAATGTTAGCAATTTGACAGTTGGATGGAAATGAGCTGGCACGGTATCTAATAAGAGGCACTAATTTTTTCAATGATTACTAATATCCTGGATTCCAGCACTCAGAAAATGCGTCAACTCCACAAGATCAGAAATAAAGAATGAGACTGCAAAAAATTTAACATAAGAAGGTACCAGTATGAGTGAAACATACACACTTCAAACTACAGGTGGTTTTTGGTTCAGGTTGTGTTTGGTTCATTGTAACGTAATTGTAATCGTTATGAAATTGAGTTTCTAATGTAATTGAGCTTCTAATGTAAATGAGTTTGTAATGACATTCAAATGTTTGGTTTACCATGTAATGTAATTGAGATTGTAATGTAATAAGAAATCCAAAACATTCTAGATATTTTGAAAAAAAAAATTATTTTGAAAAAAAAAAATTATTTTGAAAAAAAAATTACAAATTTTAAAAAAAAATTAAAAATTTTAAAAATTTTAAAAATTTTAAAAATTTTAAAAATTTTAAAAATTTTAAAAATTTTAAAAATTTTTAAAAAAAATTAAAATTTTTAAAATTTAAAATTTTTTTAAAACTATAAGTTCTAAATTTTTAAATTTTAAAAAAAATAAAAAAATTTCATAATAGTAAAAAAAAAAAATTGAAGAACATAAAAATACAAAATAATAAAAATAAATAAAAAGTAAAATATTTAACAATAAAAATATTTATAAAAATTAACATATTAAAGTAGTAAAACAATTAAAAAATAAAAGTAAACATGAAATAAAATAAAACAAAAAAAATTAAAAAAGTAAAAAAATTGTGAGTTTTAAGTTATAATGTAATCGTGATTACATGAGTTTAACGATATAATTGTTTTTAAAAGAAAGTGATGTACTTGAATCAAGCTTGTAATCAAGGTTCGAAGTATCGGTATCGGACCATTTCTATGAGTATCGAGATCAGCAATATCAGAGGTTTCGGATCGGAATATCGGATTTTTTGTATCGGAAAACAAATAATTATTAATAAATTATTAACAATTTAGAAAATATATTTTATATATTTAGGAATAATTTAAATGTTTTCAGTGTTGTTTTTAGTAGTTTCGAAATTGGAATGATATTCATATAGTAGTCACACTTACCGATTGATTTACATACGATAGATAAGTTTTTTTTTTTTCTTTTACATGCTTTTATAGCATTTCTATGCTTTTACACCCTTACTGATTGGTCTTTTTTGTTCACTTTACTTTGTCGAATTGATTGGAAAAGAGATCCCCAATGACGGTATCGGTCAGTATCGGGTATCGGATCGGGACAGCTGAATTGTATCGGTATCGGCCGGATCGGATCAGTATCGGTCGATACTGCGAACTATGCTTGTAATCAACACCACATTACATCCAAAAATAATTGTCCAACCAAATATCTGAATTAGATTTACAATGTAATATCAATTACATTATGTTGCCCAATCATGCAAATCAAACGAACCTATAGTGCCTTATAACTGAAGCATACACACTATAATGTCCCACTCCACGTGAAGGCATTGTGTTAGTTGGTTGGCTTGAATAGGCAGGTTGGATTTCAGTTGTGCATGAAACTACGAGATTTGAATGGTGATACAGATTTGTTTAATTTGGTTGGATTGAATGGTGCATCGAGCATAACTCACCAATTACGAAGATTGTGCATCACACCAAATCGTCTTTTTGAGAATCGTTAGGTATCTGCGTGATCGGGACAAAAAGACAATTCATCATGGTGAGTGGTGTTGGTTATTCTTTTCTTTCCTTCACGACTTAATAAAAGAATTCGTTGTTTTCTTACAACGTCCTTAGACGATGATGCCTAGTAGAGATATCAGATAAAAAAAGTCAAATATATGTTGTAATGATAAGAAATAAAATAGTGAAAACTGTAATTGTTAAGTGTATCTATGTACGAGATTAATGTATTAAGAGATTTGTATGGAAAGCGGTATAAATGTGGTTTGGTACAACAAAATTTGCTGGAGTGTGGTTTGGTACCACAGAATTGTTGGGATGTGATTTGATAATATGGAATAGTTGGGATGGTTTGGGACCAATGGATCGCCAATTGGAATAACACAATAAAAATTGAGATATCGTGAGAATGAATTGTTGTACAAGTAGAGATTGCATTGTGTTTACTTTCAATTTCCATTATCACGCATAATATTTCTAGCTATAGGGCATACGCATTTGCATAGTCATGGATAACTTGTGCACAAGGTTTGGCTTTTCTCGAACAATATTCGAGACGGAGACCGCATCGACATAGGAGAAAATTATAGAAACGTATAGTTATGCACGAGATATTACAGGACCATCATTAAGCCTAGCTACCTGCTCTGAAAGATGCGCCGCAATATATGAGTCATTTCTGGTGTAGAGATATCAATGACCGTCATGTAGATAAGCTACATACTACTAACAATTGTTTTACAAAGCTAATATATTGATACAAGGACGGACTCGTGACAATTATATTGTTATTTCTAATCCTTGTTTGCAGGAATGGACCAATCGATGTGGGTAAGATATCACTATACAAGTGACAAATATCATTTTAGTTTTTATATTGTTGATTATAAATTGTTAATAAACCTAGTCAATAATATAAAGATCACAAATTACAAAGTTTTATGCTTCACATGATTATTGTGTTGGTTTAGATAAGTTGGGTTGGTCCCGCTCTGTCACTCCCCGTTCCCAGTATACGTATTTTTAATACATGTACTGCTTAAATGTATTTATTTAATACTTATCACGTATTGTTTTGTATTTAAATCTCTTTAAATTCATGTTAATTAAATTCCTGCAATTAATTTTCTGTATTTTACTTCCTGCTTTTATTCTCTGCTTTAGCTTACTTTAGGTTTGGCCTAGGTTGGTTTATTTTTGGGTTATGGTGGTTCATCATGAACCGAACCCACCTACCACCACCCCTTCCATTTAAAGCCCCCAAACTCTTTCTCTCTCTTCATTACTCTCCTTCACCATTACTCTTCTTCTTTCTCATTACTCTCTCCACCTACCAAACCCATAGGCAAGTACATCTTGCTTCTTCATGAGGACCCATTTTTATGGTTCCATTCTCTTCCCCTTGTGATTCTAAGAGAGTTTAGAACTTGGCATTTTTCGTTTTGAAGTTTTATTTTTAGTAGATCTAGAAATTAGTTGTTTTTGGATTTTGGTGGTTTTGATCTATCAAACTTCTTTGTTTTCAAGTTTTGATGGTTCCATGTTGTAGAGAATTTTATTCTACCCAATTTTGACCTTTGCAAAGTTGGATTTGGACTTATTTTGACCAAGTTATGGATTTTGAAGCTTAGGGTTCAAACCATGGAGTTCTTGTTGATTGGAGAAGACAGTGAGCAGTGTACGCGAGCTTTTTAGCTTGCGCCACTGAGCTGCGCGCGCTCTTTAGCGCAGCGCAGTCTGAGTACATACGCTGCCTTTTGGAGGCGTATGACTTGCATACGCTGCCTTGATAAGGAGTCGTATGGAGTACATACGCTGCCTTTTGGAGGCGTATGACTTGCATACGCTGCCTTGATGAGGAGTCGTATGGAGTACATACGCTAGCTTGACCTGAGCGTACGCTGACTTGAGCGTAGCTTGACTTGAGCGTAGCCTGACCTGAGCGTACGCTGACTTGAGCGTAGCTTGACTTGAGCGTAGCTTGACTTGAGCGTAGCCTGACCTGAGCGCACGCTGACTTGAGCGTAGCTTGACTTGAGCGTAGCCTGACCTGAGCGTACGCTGACTTGAGCGTAGCTTGACTTGAGCGTAGCCTGAATTGAGCGTAGCTTGACTTGAGCGTAGCCTGACCTGAGCGCACGCTGACTTGAGCGTAGCTTGACTTGAGCGTAGCATGACCTGAGCGTACGCTGACTTGAGCGTAGCTTGACTTGAGCGTAGCCTGACTTGAGCGTAGCTTGACCTGAGCGTAGCCTGACCTGAGCGTACGCTGACCTGAGCGTAGCCTGACCTGAGCGTAGCCTGACTTGAGCGCAGCCTGTGTATATTGATATTTTATTAGATATTTAACGTCCATTTTATATCCTTACGCCTTTTTGCATAAACTTGATATAATCATGATATGCTAAATATTTCTGTTAAATATAGATTGTTATGTGGGATGTACCATGTGTCGTGAATTGAGTTATAGATACCCCGATTGACTGGAATTAAAACCTGAGAGTTGTAGACTCGACCCCACTGAATACTAGTTGACTTTCATGCCTTGTCACCATTGATAATGATTGTGACCTTGATTAATAATTGATCATGCGTTCCTAGTTGGAACTAAGAGACTGGCTAGTCGTCTTTGAATTGAATGAATGAGACACGTTCATATTAATTATGAACTATCGAAATCGACTGGCTAATCCCGAATATTGGCATACAGGCACATGCAGGCATCAATTCATTTATTATTTATTTATCTTACCAAAGAAGCATGTGTACTTTATGGTCAAGGCATGATTACTCCGTGGTTAGTTTTGATTGTTGCATTACGCTATGTAAGACCTACAACCTGACCGCACTGGTATCATTGTAGAGTTGCGCATATCGTACCCCGTACGAAAGTACTCATTCTGAATGACCATGATCCACGGCATGGTACTTCACTCAACATAGAGACTATTAAGTTAAATAAAATAATGATTGCATGGAGAGAATGGATTCCCGAGTTCTTACATGGCAGCCCTCTTGGGACTAGTAGTGTCCGACAGGCCGGTTGGTCCCCACAGATGCTGCAAATCTGCCACACGGGCAGGGAGCGGTATCTGGTTATATTATCTATTGAATATTGTATATTAATGACGGGCGTCCCGCTGGGACTCGTCTAATTCATGAATGGCGCAATTGATTGACTGGGTAAACTAGCCTTGCTTGCGCATAGTAAGAACTGAGAAATCCTTTATTGCATAATTTCAGGATAACTTGGAACTCACAATAGCAAGCCGTAGTAGCTGCCTGGCCGTTTAAATTGATTTGTGTGTGTACTGTACCTACTCTGTTACTTAATTGAGATGATCAGAATGTCAGGACATGACGGGCCAACTTCTGTCCTTGTTTGGTTGGGAGGTTGGTTCGAAGTGTCGTGATGTTGTGTGAGTCCTAGTATATAGCAGAGATCTATTATCATATTCTCTTATTACTGGCTTCATTCCTCATATCGTGCTTCCTTGTGGTACTTGCTATTAGAGGTCTAACCTCTCTGGTTTTGCATGGCCAGATTTAGAGCCAGTCCCTAAGGATCCAGCTTACTTCTACCTCCAAGATGGTCAACACTAGAGGGATGATCGCAGGAGGACTCGAGTGGGTTTCTTACTTCTCCGCCCGTTTTGTTATCTACTTTATACTTTGCCGTTTGGCACCGACATGTTAGTCGGATTGTCTTGTACCTACTTTTGCATAATTGTAACTAAGTCAGGCTGCAGCTGCTAACAATTGTGTATACTTACTACATCATCTGGCTGTATTTTGTAAAGCCAGATATCAAGAATATTTTGACTGAACGTTTGGGACGCCTTACTGCTTTATCTCACATGTTCTCTATTTCTGTTTCTTGTTTGAATGATTGAGACAATAGAAGTAAAGTGACCATAGGGAGACTTCCATGTAGTATGCACCCCCTCGTCTTGTAGACAGCATTGATCGTATTATACGGTATTCATCTACCCGTAATACGTAGCTGGCTGAGTCATTCCCCCGCTCTCCAGTATTCTGGTTCTGGGGCGTGACACGCTCACCAGTACATTCTCCAATGTGCTAACCCCTCCTCCCTTAGTTCTTAGATTCGGGGAGTCGCATGAACGTTTCTGAAGTGTCGAAAAAATCGATTGACGAATTGAAGCTTTACCTTGGAAGGTGTTGTCTTTGCTATAAAGAACATAATATATGAAACGATGTGAATCATTTGTAATCGTGAGTTGTAAGCTAAGTTGGCATAATTCAGTTGGCCATTGAGAGCCTTTGTATTTCGTTGCAATTATCAATAAAGAGATCATTTATATTCTAGTGTGATTTCAATTATTTGCTTACTTTCTTCTGCAATAACCCTGTTTTGAGATTACATATCAATTGTGCACATTCATGCCTTGTACAAGTGCAGTTTAGACGTGTACGACATCAAGTCCAGTGACGACTTTTTGATTCTACGGAATCGGGACGTGACATAATGGTATCAGAGTGTTTTAATTTCCTTGGACCCTTATTTGATTCGTTTCAATTATAAGTTACCTCCGTGATCAGAAGTCCCTTGACCCTCCTTAATGTTCTAGTGGATGTTCTATACAATAAGTCTATGTATTTCATTAGGCTAGCGTGGGTATTTCATTGTCTAGCAATAACATCGAAGAACAACAATAGATGATTCGATGCAATGGTATAACAAGATGATTGAAAAAGGATACTTCGAATGTTGGAAATCAAGAAAAGCCAATAGATGTACTGCAATCAGTGGTGAGAAATGGTATTGTTTGTCCGGAAAGAAAGTGTGCCTAAACTTCAACGAATGTGTCCAACATAAATCTTAAGTTAATTCGTGTGTATTGGCTTGGTTATATTTCAGCATTTGAGAAAGTGAATATTATGTTTGCGGTCGGCAACCACAAGAATGATAGTCCGGAATAGACGTTGGATGAGTGTGAAAGTGAAGTATGGTGCAGAAAATGGCTCATTTCTGAGTGGTATATTATTGTAATTCATGTAGTGATATTAGTGAATCTATCCATAAGAGCTAGAGTAGTACCAAAGACTTAGTTGGGAGTTATGTCTTTATTGTATTACAGCTTCAAATGTCCCTTGATAACTCGGATTCAGATGATCAGGAGCAAACTCTTGACAGTTTAATGTTATGTTGGATAACGAAAATTCGAAAAAGTGTAAAATGGATGGCTTGGCTAGAAACAACGATATGAATTATGTATTTAGACGGTGACTTGAAATCAGTTGGATAAAAGTTTTAAATTCAATACAAATGGTTTGGTATTACTTTTGAAAACTTATTGGAAAAACCATGTAGTTCATATATCGAATAATGATTGGGATTGATTGCCTAAAAATCGTATATTAGACATCAATGATTTGGTTGCGCAATTGAAAGTTCTTTGGAATGTTACTGATGATGCTAAGGATGTGGAGAGTTGTGCTCTTTGACATAAGATAGTCTGAAGCTAATTTGACCGTATAGACGGAACAGTTACTCCTATGCCTAGTTCAAAGGATCCCCTAGTTATATGAACAATTGATGGAATTGAGTTATATCAGAAATTTGACACACGTTGACCTTGGATATTATAGATAATGACGGGTTAACCTATAGACATATTGCAATTGTTTTACTTTATCCTTGTTGTATAGACTAAGATGGAGTGATTGTTGATGCTAGATTTAACTGTGGCTTGGTTATATGACCATAGGTATGGTATACGTGGATTTTAGTTAAATCCGGTTTAGCAATTATGGAATTTCCTTATGAGACTTTGATGGATGTGATGAGAATAAAGTTGATGGCTAATAAGAATACTAAGTTGACCCAGATTTGGCTTAAATGAATTTTTGCGAAGCAAACTCAATCGAATGATTTGCTCAAATATCTTTACTTTATTAATTAATAAATCGATTGGACCGTATAGATAAATTGAATGAATAGAAATTGAGTATAAGTTGGGAAAGAATGCAGATCAAAGATCGTGAATGTTGGACTATTGAAGTTAAATAAATTAGATTTTTTATTTTTGAACAGTTAACCTTATTGCATGAGCAAATTGGATACGCGGAAACTCGAGTATGTTATAAGAATATGAATTGGAGTAACTTTATGATTAATGGATTACGAAAGTAACAAACTAAGATTTACAAATTGGGATGGGTCAGTAGCTTAAGAATTTGGACTATGAAATCATTTGGATTAGCTTCATCGATTTCGATATAACCGAGAATAATTTTGTTGGGTGTAACTTCCTTGTGAAATGATATTTTGGTTGAGATAGACTTTGACCCTGGACCGTTGGTTGTCTCCTTTGTTAGCAGGTTAGTGGTTGTCTCCTTTGTTAGCGGGTTAGTCGACGTTGGTTCATCGGTTGCTCGGATTTAAATTGTTTTCATAGTTTGGGGTAGAGTCCCTTAGATTAGTTGGGTTATGGTTCGACCTCATGACATGAGATGAATATGATTTCTCGGTTGTCCGTCTTAGATGAGTTGCCACGATAATTAAGAATAGTTTATGAGATAGCTAGGCTTAGAGATTTGGTCGAGGAAGTGAGGTGACTCTTTGGAAGATCAAATGAATGATCATAATGATGTTGCATGAGAAATTGTGATGGCAATTGAGATTTAACTAGTACTTGTTTAGAAGCGTATAAATTGATTTTTGGATCTGGGTTTTGAGGGATTGACTTCGGCTAAAATAACGAATTGTATTGGGTTCGGTTGGTTGAATAACTATCTTGCAATTGTTTTAGTTGATTACAAATCAAGTTTAAATGACAAATAAAAATATTATGACAAGATGGATTATACAAATAATACAAAATAATAGAACTAAATAAAAAGTAAAAAAAATTAACAATAATTTTTTTTTAAAAAAAATATACATATTAAAATATAAAAGATTTAAAAATAAAAGTAAACATGAAATAGAATAAAATAAAAAACAAGAAACACAAAAATTATATTAAAAATGTAAGTTTTAACTTTTAAGTTGTAATCTAATCGCGATTGCATGAGTTTTACGATATAATTGGTTTTAAAAGTGAAATAGTGGAATCAAGCTTGTAATCGCTTACATCCAAAAGAAAAAAAATGTCCAACCAAACACCCGAATTAGATTTACAACATAATGTCATTTACATTATATTGTCCAATCCTGAAAACCAAATGAACCGTAGTTGTTTATTATAATGTTTTGTTCAACCAACCTACACTTATAACTGAAGTATACACGTTGTAATGCTCTACTCCACGCGGAGGTATTGTATTGGTTGGTTGGCTTAAATAGACCGATTGGATTTGAGTTGTGCAAGATATCACAAAATTTGAACGATACTGCAGATTTGCTTATTTTGGTCAAATAAGATGTTGCATCGAGCAGGACTCACTTGTATGGTTATACCAATTAAGAAGATTATACATCACATCAAATCGTCTATTTGAGAAATCGTTCGATATTTACGTGATCGGGGCAGAAAGATAATTCATCATGGTGAGTAGTGTTGGTCATTCTTTCGTTTCCTTCATGCCTTAATAAAATAATTCTTTGTTTCCTTGCAACGTCCTTAGATCGATGATACCTAGTAGAAGTATCACATAAAAGAAAGACATGTATGTTGTAATGCTAAGAAATGGAACACTGAAAACCATAACTGTTAAAGTGTATATATGCACGAAATTAATATCTTAAGAGCTTCGTATAGGAAACGGTATACATGTGGTTTGGTACCACGGAACTTGTTAGGGTGTGGTTTGGTAACACAAAATTTGTTGGGGTATGGTTTAGTACCACGGAATTATGGGGATGTGATTTGGTACTACGAAATAGTTGGAATGGTTTGGGACCAATATGTTGTCAATCGAAATAATATTGAATGAAAATTGAGATATCGCAAGAATGAACTTTTGTACAAGTAAAGAATGAATTGTGTTTAGTTTCAATTTTTCTTATCATGCATACTATGTTTCTAGCAATAGGGCATGCACATTTGTATGGTCATGGACAACTTGTGTACAAAGTTTGGCTTTTTTTCGAACAGTATATGGCGCACAGAGATCGTATCGGCCTAACAAAAAATTACATAGAAATGTATAGTCATGCACGAGGTATTGCGGAACTTTCATTTAGACTAGTTACCTGCTCTCAAATGGCGTGTCACAATACCATGGATAGTCCTTTCTGGTATAGAGATACCGATGACCGTCATGTAGATAGGTGCATACTAATGACAATTGTTTTGCAGACCTAATATATTGATGCAGAGAAGGACTCGTGACCAGTATTCTAAATGGCGGTAGAGGTCTATGCGGTGCCTAGGCTCTAGGCTACAGCCATCTGCACCGCTTTTGTCGTTGGTGGTAGAGTATGTAGCCATTAGAGGTTTGACGATGTAGGCGACGTAATATTAGACTAGATGTTTTAGTAAAACAATTTTGCACGCATTATGAACTTGTGGTTCATTTTTACAAGACTAAAACTTCATAAATCTTTATTCTACAACTTGTGCATAAAACATACTTAATATATGCATATTATGCAAAAAAAAAACAGTGGTAAAATATTAAAAATGTCCAAAATGTATCAAGCGTCTAGACAGTGAAAAAGTAGTAGACGGACCCTCTACGTCGCGCACCCGCATACTGCCATTTAGAACATTGCTTGTGACAATTATATTGTTTTTTATAATCTGTGTTTGCAAGGTTTGACCAATCGGATGTGGGTAAGATATCATATACAAGTCATAAATATTATATTATTTTTCATATTGTTGATAAACCTAGTCCATAATAGAAATATCACAAATATAAAGTTTTATGATTCACATGATTATTGCGTTGGTTTAGATGAGTTAGGTTGGCCCGCTCACAAGTGCATTCCTCAATATGCTGACCCCCATTCTCCTCATGTTCGGGGAGTCGCTTAGACGTTTGTGAAATGTTGGAGATATCGGTTGGCGGATTAAAGTTTTACCTTGGGAAGTGTTATCTTTACTATGAATTCATGAGTATGGAACAATGTAAATCTTTTGTACTCAAACAATGTAAATCTTTTGTACTCGTGAGTTGTAAGTCAAGTTGGCATAATTCAATTGGCCATTGAGAGCCTTTGTACCCTGCTGCAATTATCAATAAATAGATCATTTTTATATATTCTACTGTGATTCAATTATCTGCTTACTTTCCGCTGCAATAACCTTGGCAGGTGTGCACATTCATGCCTTGTACAAGTGCAATTTAAACTCATACGATATCACATCCAGTGACAACTTTTCGGTTCTGCGGAACCGGGACGTGACACACACTTCAAGATATAGTGCCTGTGTAATGATGCAACAAAGGTGTAACTGGCATACCAAGAGAGATTGTCATAACAAGTAAAACTGTCAAGATAAAACTACTATGCAAGTGAGTATAGATGAAATGAAAATAGACAATGATAAAAATATATAGCTGTATCTACTGTTTATATATGCAAGAGTTCCAACCTTAAAAAGCAGGGCCCTGTGCCGTGATAATCCAACTTCGAGCAGACCAAGAGGAAGAACTACTGTGTTCAGAGAAGTTCGCAATTCATGGCTCTTAATGGTCCACCTTCTTAATATATCATCAGCATCACTAACTGGACCACCCATGCTGTCAACAACAAGATTGGCAATCTTTTGGACTAACCCACTAGCAACAGGACCAAGTTGTGTTGTCCTGCATTCTGAAGATATAGATACTGCTCTCGTCTCAAGTTTCTGAAGTGCTTGATCTATAGTCCGGTTCACTGTAACAACTCCATAATCAACATTATCTGAAACTGACATTGCCTGGAGACTTACCAATGATGGCATTTCGCCTTGCAAGCTGCAGTTTGATACAATGCCGTAAACATCATAAAACCCATCTGTAAGCTTCTCATCATAGTTTACAACATTATAATTCTGCAGCAAAAGATAGATCAGTTTAAAAACGATCATTTCAAGCAGTAAAGAGAATGACATCAATTCAAGTTCAGACAGAAAATAAGCAGGGAAAGGAAGTGAAAATATAGAACATAGTCTGTGCAAGATAATAATCTTAAACCCAAAACAAGGCTCGTCATGCAACAACTACTTGGAACACAAATCTAAGGATCAAGAAAGAATATTAGATGTATCAGAAGACCATAGACCCATGTTAGTAATTATATATACATAACAAATGCTGTTTAAGTAAGATTGAGATGATAACATAACTACATTAGTACTAAATTTGCAGTATCATTTTTGAAGTGAAAGCATCCATTTCCAACTCTTGTATTCGTAAATCTCAAATCTTCTAATGTCTGATCTGATGAATTCCATCGCGGGGAAAGATAAAAAAGAAGTTGCATGAAGGAAAAAAAAAACCAAATTAGTCTAATCATACACAAGAATAGTTGGTCACACCAAAAATAGTCAGCTATAAGTACAAATGTATCTTCAATAGTCATCAAATGACATAACTACATAACATCAATAAAGACCATCAAGGAATCACGAGCATGGACATGATAGGATACAGACATTGGCATGATAGTTGAAGTGTAGGATGCAGGGACATGGTGACGTAGCAAGAAGCCGCGTCCACACACATAAATATCTTGCATTGAACTTTGCAGTTTAATGTGTACAGGGTTAAAATCCATTTCTTAGTTTCAACATCAAAAACGAAGATAATTAGAAGAAAGAGGCTATCACTGTAAATTTCTTTAAGTGTCTGCTTATGCTGCTGCCTACATGCCCAAGCAGACACTTAGCCATTAACTACCCAAATGGGGCTTTTTTAGAGCATTTGCATCTTCTATCTAATAAATAACATCTCACTTTGAACTCCTGGGTCGTAAACAACAGAAGCTATAGTTTCATACTTATTTAATGACTATTAAGCGACTAGAGATGATAATAAGGATAACAACAATACAAACTAACAAACAATAATGATAATAACAGTGGTGACATTTACACACTCCAAAAAAACATCTAGTCTCACAATTCAAAAACTCTGATGTGCTTTTATCTTGTGCACAGGAGGCAGCGAAGAGTGACGAGGGGGCAAAGAGAAAATATGAGAAAGAGACAAAACTGGGAGGAAGAAGAAAAGAATACAACAAAAAAGACTTTATCCCAAACTTTGGGGTTGTCTTGGAACCTTTTCTTCCATCTTGCTCAGTTAAGGAACATTTCTTCTCTAACACAAAAAATGCCATAAAAACATGAAACAATAAAAAGGAACAAGAGAAAAATGGCAGAAGTAAAAAATATGAGACAATAAAAAAGTAAATAGGAAGTGAAAAAAGACATGCCAAGACAATACCAGAAATGGTGATTATAACTGTTGGTGAGGCTAATCTTTAACTCCATTTACTCATTAAATAGAATCTTCATTACTCTAAGTAATATCTCTTACGAAAATGATGAATGTTAAGCAAAAACAGAGAAAAGTAACTTAACATTCCCACTTTAAACTAAATTAAACAAATACGCTTGAATAGACCTAAGCGTCTAGGAAGAAACACTAGTCTTTCAAAATCATATATAATCTCTTGAACTTGCGATAAATACAAAGCAAACCATGTGCAGGTAAAAATAAGTTACTAAAATGTGGAATATAACATAGCGAAGAAAGTTATCGTTGAGTTAGGATTTTTTGTGGGATTTAAGTTTCACATCCTGATTCAAACCAGGCAGGTAGCTAACTTCTGTTTTTGTCCTCTTTACTAGTTTAGCTTCTCCGAAAGCCTACTAACATAAGAGGAAGAGGAAATGAGGTTTCGAATCAAAGAGAGGGTGGGCGCCAACAACAGCTGTGACAGGAAGCTTCCTTGGCAAGTTAGACCTCTCCTTCCTCCTCCGGGTACTCTCTCCACTCATCCTTATGTTTTTCTTTTCTTTTCAGGGATTATGATATATCATGCAGCCTTCCATTTTCTAAAAGATGAAAAGCCAGCCATGGTTGGGATTCGAGACATCTCTGAGATTGTGATGGCAATGTCAAAGTTCACTTCAAGGTTTCTTTAGTTAGAAAACGTATCTTATATCACCAAGATGTTAGCATCATGTTAGGTATGAATCCCTGTTCAATGTGTGAAATTGGGTACTGCATGTCTTGTGCTTCCTAGCCAATAAGGCTCCACAAACTAAATAAACTGAGGTGTCGACAACCCATTGCACAATTTAACCGACGGATCTCCATTGACAACCAAGGTGTGAAGGCAATTGATAAGGTGATAGAACATCCTATATCCCAAATCTTTGTGGCCAACTACATCAGTCCTTATTGTCCATTAAGGGACATCTCTTAGCCAAAGTTGTATCCTTTTCCACCATCTCAATCCAATTTTCCTCAAGTCTACCCCCTTAGACCTAGGGACTACCCTTAACTAATGTCCCTTCTCTACATCCAATATAGGAGCTATCTCTGGTATAAGCTCACCCATCTTGCAGCGCATCCTTGCTTCAAGTACGTAAGAGGCCCAACCTGTTAAGCTTGTGAAAATCTAGATGAGAGCAAAACTTGATAACAAAGTAGAATTCACATTGCCCATGAATGTCAAATCCCGTTCAAGGGCCATAGTTGCAACCCTTGGGAGCAAAATCCTCCGCCTCCTCCTCCATAGTTGCAATCCACGCAATCCTCAATTGATGTTGTCAGAAAGCCTCATTGCCAAAAATCCATAAATAAATAAAAAAAACCCAAAATGTTGTGAGGGAACAGATTCATCATTCGCGACAACTAGGGTTGTCAAGTCCATGAGAGATTATGTCTCTCCATTTTCCTTATCAACAACATGCAATGTCAAGCCCAATTAATTTTATAACACCATTCCAAACTTCAAACCAGGTCAAATTCTAACCCCTCTCGTCTTGCCGTTTCATAAGGGAGACATTATTCGACATAAACTGCAGAAATGGCTCTAAATCAAATTTCAGCTTGCTAGTTGCCACTCAAAACAATTAAGAATGAAGTCACCAGAAAGCCTCGCTATACCGACTTTTGACAATCAAGAACTAGGAAGAATTGGCACTGAAAATTGGTGTCGTGTCAATGTCATGCCGACACCTATTGACACGACAGAACATTGACACTCCAAAATACACTAGGACACGCCAAAATCAATGTAATGTCCATGTTGCTGTGTTCACATGTTGTTTTCGTGTCCATAATTACTCACTATCTGCATTTATGTTATTATAAGAAGAAGAAAAACTCGAAATTAACGGTTTCGTGTTTCCTAATTAACATGCGTCAGCAAACCCTAATTGGATCAAATCCATCAAAAACTCACCCAATACCGAAACGAGAGGTACCCCATCGGACTCCCACCTCCTCCGGATCCTCCTCCGCCTCCTCCTCCTCCGCCGACACCGATCGAGGCGGAGCACCCGAGGCTCATCCGCTTCGCGGCGTTGATCTGTACGGAGTCCGGATCCGCCAGCCCGTCCGGATCCGAGGCGCTGATCGCCATCGCCAGCTGCACCTGGTACTCCTCCTCGAAGAAGCTGAACCCCGCGTCGTCGTCCCCCGCCGCCGACGTCGCCGAGGACGGCGCCGCCGGAGCCAAGGGACCCGATCCCTCTCCGATCGGCTCCGCCGCGTCCGATCCGTCCCCGCTCGGCGATTCCGGCGGCGGGGGAGGGGCCGTCATCCGCTGATCGGCGCCGCCCCCGCCGATGTGGAGCTTCTTGAGGAAGTGCTTCATCCTCGGCATGGTCGCCGAATAAAGCGGTCGAATTATTCGGGAGTGGATGGATTGAAGTAACCGCCGATTTTTATGACTCTTCTTTGAGTCTTTGAAGAAGAAGAAGAAAGAGAGAGAGAGTCTCGCTTTTATTGGCTGCTTCATTTTTACTACTTGATGAATGACGTGGAATGACGTAGTAGCTCAAGTGGCAGGATAATCTGCTCTTGTTCTGCGGATAGGCGCATAGAGTAATTGTGCGGCTTGGAACGATCCGCCGTTAGTAGGAGAGGGAAGGGGGATCTGAACCGTCGAGAGTTGATCGCGTGGTGGGTCTGCAAGGAATGAGTTTTAGTCAATTTTGGGGTTGGTTTTTATGAAAAATCCACCCGCAGGATGAGTTTTATGAAATGTCCAGTTTTCACGTTAAGTATTCCAAAAATTTCTTTAGATGTTCTGTATTTACAAAATTAATAACATAACTACCCCTCCGCACAAACTTAGATTTGGATTGCGATTCTCTTCTTCTTCTTCACGAGAGATCTGGATTCCATTGTTCTCATCTTCAGCAGAGATCGCAAAGATCGTTCGTAGTTCACCATGCTTTTTTCAGTCGAATTCCGATCAACGCTCATCTTCTTCTTCTTCTTCTTCTTCTTCTTCTTCTTCTTCTCTTCCGACAATTAGGTCAATTATGGAGAGAAGATCTTCTTCTTTTTCATAAGAGTTAGCATCGTTTTGAAAGAAGAACGAAAACTCTTGAATCTTTATTCATGTCAAATTTCTTTCCACAAAACAAAAAAAATAAAATATTAGATTTTTGTCAACTGTTCTCCGTCGATATAACACGAAGAATAGTCATTCTCCTGCATTTTAACAAGGAGAATGTCATTCACCGGGTAAATTAACACGAAAAATGCCATTCTCCGTGTTACTAACACGGAGAATGACCATTGTCCTGTGTTTTAACATTTGAATGGGCATTCTCCGTGTAATTTAGCACGGAGAATGGGCATTCTCCGTGTAATTTTGTCACGTCCCAGAACCCGAATACTGGAGAGCGGAGGAATGACTCAGCCAGCTACGTATTACGGGTAGATGAATACCGTATAATACGATCAATGCTGTCTAACCAGACGAGGGGGGGCATACTACATGAAAGTCTTACTATGGTCACTTCACATCTACTGTCTCAACCATTCAAACAAGAAGCAAAAATAGAGAACATGTAAGATAAAGCAGTAAGGCGTCCCAAACGCTTAGTCAAAATGTTCTTGAGATCTGGCTTTACAAAACATAGCCAGATGGTATAGTAACATATACACAATTGTTATCAGTTGCAGTCTGACTTAGTTACAATTATGTAAAAGTAAGTACAAGACGATCCGACTAACATGTCGGTGCCAAACGGCTAAGTATGAAGTAAATAACAAAACGAGCGGTGGAGTAAGGAACCAACTCGAGTCCTCATGCGATCATTCCCCTAGTATTGACCATCTTGGAGGTGGAAGTAAGTTGAGTCCTCGGGAACCGGCTCTAAATCTGGCCATGCAAAACTAGAGAGGTTAGACCTCTAATAGCAAGTACCACAAGGAAGCACGATATGAAGGATTAAACCAGTAAGTAAGAGAATATAATAATAGATCTCTGCTTTCCACTAGGATTCACATAACATCACGACACTTCGAACCAACCTTCCAACCAAACAAGGACAGAAGTTGGCCCGTCATGTCCTGACATTCTGATCATCTCAGTTAGGCAACAGAGTAGGTACAGTACACAAACAAATCATCTTGAACGGCCAATCAACTCCTACGGCTTGCTATTGTGAGTCCCAAGTTATCCTGGAATTATGCAAATAGGGATTCCTCAGTTCTTACTATGTGCGAGCAAGGCTAGTCTATCCAGTCAATCAATTACGTCAATCATGAATTAGACGAGTCCCAGCGGGACGCCCGTCATCAATATACAATATACAATAATAATATAAGCAGATACCGCTCCCTGCCCGTGTGGCAGGTTTACAGCATCTGTGGGAACCAGCCGGCCTGTGGAGCACTACTAGTCCCAAGAGGGCTGCCATATAAGAACTCGGGGATCCATTCTCTCCATGCCATCATTATTTTATTTGACTTAATAGTCCCTGCGTTGAGTGAAATCCCATGCCGTGGATCATGGTCATTCAAATGAGTACTTTCGTACGGGGTACGATATGCGCAACTCTACAACGATACCCGTGCCGCTAGGTTGTAGGTCTTACATAGCGTAATGCAACAATCAAATCTAACCACGGAGTAATCATGCCTTGACCATAAAGTACACATGCTGCTTTTGTAAAATAAATAAATAAATTAATTAATTAATTAAAGCCTGCATGTACCTGTACGTTAATATTCGAGATCAGCCAGTCGATTACAATAGCTCATTACATGAACGTGTCTCATTCATTCAATTCAATAAGACGACTAGCCAGTCTCTTAGTTCCAACTAGGAACGCATGATCAATTTTTAGTCAAGATAACCATTATTATCAATGGTGACAAGGCATGAAAGTCAATTGGTATTAAATGGGGTCGAGTCTATAACTCTCAAGGTTAAGTTCCAGTCTTACTGGGTATCCATAAACCAATCAAGACACAAGGCACGTTCTACACAACCATATATATTAAAAACATTAACATGCTAAGATTATCGAGTTCATGCAAAAAGCATAAGGATATAATAGCAGAACTATCATGCCACCATTAAATGAATAAATTATAGAACAAATGGAAACACCCAAGTCAGAAAGTCACGCCAACAAGTCTATGCTAAGGCCAACAAGTCACGCCAAGTCTAGAAGGAGTGAGCGTGAAAAGTGGTTCACGTTGGCACGCACAGCGTGAGCGTGAAGGGTAATTCACGCACTCATAACGTGAGCGTGAAAAGTAACTCACGCACGTACAGCGTGAGCGTGAAAAGTGAGCGTGGAAAAATGAGCGTAGAAAATGATAAGAAATTCACGCACGCATGCAAAGACGTGTGCGTAACTAAAATGTCACGCTGACACGCAAGAACGTGTGCGTGACTAAAAATTCACGCACGCACGTAAGAACGTGTACGTGACTAAAAATTTACGCACGCACGTAAGAACGTGTGCGTGACTAAAAATTCACGCACTCATGTAAGAACGTGAGCGTGACTTGTCACGCCCCAGAACCAGAATACTGGAGAGCGGGGGAGTGACTCAGCCAGCTACGTATTACGGGTAGATGAATACCGTATAATACGATCAATGCTGTCTAACCAGACGAGGGGGTGCATACTACATAAAGGTCTTGCTATGGTCATTACACATCTATTGTCTCAATTATTCAATCAAAAAAAACATAAATAGAGAACATGTAAGATAAAGCAGTAAGGCGTCCCAAACGCTCAGTCAAAATGTTCCTGAGATCTGGCTTTACAAAATATAGCCAAATGATATAGCAAGTATACACAATTGTTATCAGCTGCAGTCTGACTTAATTACAATTATGTAAAAGTAAGTACAAGACAATCCGACTAACATGTCGGTGCCAAACGGCTAAGTATAAAGATGAATAACAAAACGAGCGGTGAAGTAAGGAACCCACTCGAGTCCTCCTGCGATCATTCTCCTAGTATTGACCATCTTGGAGGTAGAAGTACGCTGGATCCTCGAGAACCGGCTCTAAATCTGGCCATGCAAAACCAGAGAGGTTAGACCTCTAATAGCAAGTACCACAAGGAAGGACGATATGAAGGACTAAACCAGTAAGTAAAAGAATATAATGATAAT
The DNA here is from genome assembly GCA_029216955.1 of Iris pallida. NCBI lineage: Eukaryota > Viridiplantae > Streptophyta > Magnoliopsida > Asparagales > Iridaceae > Iris > Iris pallida. The sequence continues at coordinate 2,515,702 of JANAVB010029617.1, read as the reverse complement.
AGACCTCTGCTTGCTACTAGGATTCACATCATATCACGACACTTCGAACCAACCTCCCAACCAAACAAGGACAGAAGTTGGCCCGTCATGTCCTGACATTCTGATCATCCCAGTTAGGTAACAGAGTAGTACAATACACAAACAATTCATCTTGAACGGCCAATCAAATCCTACGGCTTGCTATTATGAGTCCCAAGTTATCCTGGAATTATGCAGTTAGGGATTCCTCAGTTCTTACTATGTGCAAGCAAGGCTAGTCTATCCAATCAATCAATTGCGCCAATCATGTAGTTAGACGAGTCCCAGCGGGACGCCCGTCGTTATAGCATGTACAATAATAATAGCAGATACTGTTCCCTGCCCGTGTGACAGGTTTACAGTATCTGTGGGAACCAGCCGGCCCGTCGGGCACTTAATAGTCCCAAGGGGGCTGCCATGTAAGAACTCGGGAATCCATTCTCTCCATGCCATCATTATTTTATTTAACTTAATGGTCTCTACGTTGAGTGAAGTTCCATGCCGTGGATTATGGTCATTCAAATGAGTACTTTCGTACGGGGTACGATATGCGCAACTCTACAACGATACCCGTGCGGCTAGGTTGTAGGTTTTACATAGCGTGATGCAACAATCAATTTAACCACGGAATAATCATGCCTTGACCATAAAGTACACATGCTGTCTTTGTAAGATAAATAGAAAATTAAATAATAAATAATTATTTTGAAGCCTGCATGTGCCTGTATGCCAATATTCGGGATCGGCTAATCGAATATAATAGTTCATTACATGAACGTGTCTCATTCATTTCATTGAATAAGACGACTAGCCAGTCTCTTAGTTCCAACTAGGAACGCATGATCAATTATTTAGTCCATGTCATAATCATTATCAATGGTGACAAGGCATGAAAGTCATCAATATTACATGGGGTCGGGTCCATAACTCCTCAGAATTAAGTTCTAGTCATACTGGGTATCCATGGATTAATCAAGACACATGACACATTCTACACAACAATCCATATTTACAATATTATCATGTCATGATTTATCAAGTTCATGCAAAAAGGCGTAAGGATATAATAGAAGAATTATCATGCCATCATTAAATGAATAATTATAAGACAATTAAAATACCCAGGTCAAGAAGTCACGCCAACAAATCTATGCTAAGGCCAAAAGTTACGCAAGAAGTCTATGCTTAAGACCAACAAGTCACGCTAAGTCTAGCTGGGGTGAGCGTAGGAAATGGGCGTGAATAGTGAGCGTGAAAAGTGATACATGCTGGCAAGCGTGAGCGTGAAAAGTCACGCAAGCAAGCACAGCGTGAGCGTGAAGGGAAATTCACGCAGACTCTAGTGAGCGTGAAAAGGTGACAAGAAATCTACGCACGCAAGGATGTGCGTGACTAAAATACACGCACGCTCATGGATGTGTGCGTGACTAAAAATACACGCACGCTCATGAGAACGTTAGCGTGAAAAAAATACACGCAGACACGCACAGACGTGTGCGTGACTGAAAATACACGTAAACACGGAAAGACGCGTGCGTGACTGAAAATACATGCAAACACGTAAAGACGCGTGCGTGACTGAAAATACACGCAAATACGTAAAGACGCGTGCGTGACTGGGCTGATGTTTTACGCGAGCACGTAAGAACGTGTGCGTACAACATTTCCCGAACTCCAAGTACTATGGAGCCTTCGCTCCAGTGCCAGAGAAGTACACCCAAAGTTGATGGACTGAGAACCCATGAACAGCCGAAATACTACAACTTAGATCTAGAGAAAACCAGCCGGAGAAATCAAAAATGCTAAGAACTAATCTCTCTTGGAATCACGAGAAGAAGGCAAATGAACCATAAAAATGGGTGATTGAGAAGCAAGTTTGCACTTGCCTTCTCCTGCTGTTGGTAGGTGGAGAAGTAATGAGAGGAGGAAGAAGAAGTAATGGTGAGAATGAAGTAAGGAGGAGAGAGAAAGAGATGGAAGCTTTAAATAGGAAGATGGTGGTAGGTGGGGTGTTGGGCCGGGTTTAAGGGGATTCAGCAAGCCAAAACCCAATAAGAGTAAAGCAGCAAATAAAATGCAGGAAATAAAATTACAGAAATAAAATTGCAGGAAATTAATTAACATGAAAATTTTAAAGAGCATATAATTAATTAACATGAAACTAAAGGTATTTAAATACAGAATATTACATGATAAATACTAAGTAAATACACATGAGTTGTTCATATATAAAAATACGCATTCCGGGAACGGGGAGTGACATGACTCAAAATTCACACAGACACGTAAGAACGTGTGCGTGACTAAAAATTTACGCAGGCACGTAAAGACGTGTGCGTGACTGAAAATTCACGCAGACACGTAAGAACGTGTGCGTGACTAAAAATTCACACAGGCACGTAAAGACGTGTGCGTGACTGAAAATTCACGCAGACACGTAAGAACGTGTGCGTGACTGAACCTTCGTTCCAAGCCAGAAATGAAGTTCCCATGGTTCAGAACCCATGGACAACCGAGAATACACGCCAGGTTGGGAGATCAAAATCCATGAACAATCGAGAATACAACAACTTAGATCTAGAGGAAACAAGCCAAAGAAATAAAAAATGCTAAGTACTAAACTCTCTCAGGATCATGAGAGGAAGACAAATGAACCATAAAAATGGTTCTCCAAGTGGGAAGCAAGAAGCAAGATGTACTTGTCTGCTGTTGGTTGGTGGAAGAGAGTGGTGAGGAAGAAGAAGAAGAAGTAATGGAGAAGGAGAGTTATGAGGAGAGAGAAGGAGATGGGGGCTTTAAATAGGAAGGGTGGTGGTAGGTGGGGTTCGGTTCATTGAACCACCATGAACCCGAGAAAACCAACCTAGGCCGAACCACATAAGACTAAAGCAGAGAATAAAATACAGAAATAAAATGCAGGAATAAAATTGCAGGAAATAAAATATAGATAATTAATTAACATAAAATTAAAGGAATTTAAATACAGGATGATACATGATAAATACTAAATAAATATATACGAGTTGTACATGTATAAAAATACGCATTCTGGGAACGGGGAGTGACAAATTTAGCACAGAGAATGGCCATTCTCCGTGTAATTTAGCACGGAGAATGCCATTCTCTGTACTAGATTACACAGAGAATGGTCATTCTCATACGTTTTAACACGGAGAATGTCATTCTCCGTGTAAATTAACACAAAAAATGGCATTTTCCGTGTTATTTAATACGGAGAATGGCATTTTCCGTATTTCTAACACGGAGAATGGTCATTCTCCTGCGTTGTAACACTGGAATGACCATTCTTCGTGCTAAATTACACGGAGAATGACCATTCTTCGTGTAAATTAAGACAGAAAATGGCCATTCTCCGTGTAAATTAACACGTAGAATGCTATTCTCCATGTAAATTAAGACGGAGAATGCCATTCTCCGTGTAAATTAACACGAAGAATGGCCATTCTTCTGCGTTTTAACACCGAAATGACCATTCTCCGTGTAAATTAACACGGAGAATGGCGTTCTCCGTGTTATTTAACACGGAGAATGACGTTCTTCGTGTTTCTAACATAGAGAATGGCCATTCTCCTGCGTTTTAACACTGGAATGACCATTCTCCGTGCTAAATTACACGGAGAATGGCTCATTCTCCGTGTAATTTAGCACGGAGAATGGCCATTCTCCGTGTAAATTAAGACGGAGAATGCCATTCTCCGTGTTACTAAAGAGAATGGTCATTCTCCGTGTAAATTAAGACGGAGAATGGCCACCCTCATGCGAAATTAACATTCTTCGTGTTCTAACACGGAGAATGGTCATTCTTCTGCATTTTATGGTCAGTTGAAACTTTGGAGGGCCATAACTTTTGACTGGGAGGTCGAAACAAGGCCTGGTTTGTCGCAAAATAAGCGTATCTTCGAGGAGACTGAGATTAACAGTTTTACATTTAGTCGGACTTCCGAAATTTTAGAATCACAAAAAAATGATGTTTGGACCTCCGTTTTAGCACTTTTGCCGTTTGTCTCGGTCTTTCAAAATTTTCCGACGAGTTTTTGAAAAAAATTTAGGAGGAAACCTAGATTCGAAAGTGAGCAGCGTATGGAAGAAGATGAAGTATCGAAACATTTTTTTTAAGACTAGTATCGTGGGTATTTTCAATAAATTAGAAGGAAGGGCAAAAAAGGTCATTTGGAACTCTTTTTATATATTTTTTGCTAATTCTGGGCACGCGATAAAATATTATTGCGCGGTGGGCTTTTTATAAATTTTTTTCATTTTTTTGGCATTTCATAAATTTTCCCTTTATTTATTAAAAACTTAATAGATTAATTGATGGGATAATTACGTTCCTTTCCACTTAATAACTACTGCATTCCCAAAACAACAAATTTTAACTGGTCAAAAAAAAAATTTAATTTAATTTTCAACTAATGAATAATTAGATTTTCATATAGCAGTAATTGACAATTTCGTAGTTTTATTTTTTAAGCACTATAAATACATGAATAAAATCATGTAATAAACAATTAAATTTAAGCTTGATGCATCATAATACGCAAAAAATTGAAAGACAAAAATATATATGAAAATAATCTTTTTTATATAGCGGAAAACATGGGTACTCAACAACCTTCTAAAATAGCCAAATCTGACTTACTGTCACTACCACATTTCCAGTTTGAGGGTATTTTTGTCATTTTTGAGGTTATTTGAATTTATTTGAATTTATTTGAATTTATGGGAATTTTTAGGATTTATTTTGGAATTGTTTGAATGAAGGTTGACTAGGTTGACTTTGACTAGCTTTGACTTGGTAGGCTAACCTAGAAGCTAACCCTAGTTGTGTTTGGACTTGGTTAGGTCATGTAACCCTAGTTAGACTTGAGTTAACCTATGGTTTAGTCATTTAAACCCAAGTTAGAATAGAAGGCATTTAGACACAAGTCATGACTTGTGATTTGAACCATTGATTAATGACTAAGCCCAACCCATTAGCCATTAGCCACCTAACCCTAGCCTAACTCACTTGGCCGGCCACTTAACCTAGCATTGAGAATCCCCCCTATAAATATTCTCCTCCATTTAGGGCTAGCCTCCTTAGGAAAGAACAAGTTTTAGAAAGAGGTATTTTTCCAACTTCATAAATTCCTAGAAAATCTATTTTAACTCCTTTTTAATCCAAACAAATTGCAATAGGTTTTAATCTAGGTTTTCTTGCTGTTTGTGGTGTTCAACCTCAGCTTTGGGGCAATTTGAAGAAGTTTGCTAGCAAGAAGAAACCCCCCCCCCCATTTGAGGCTTTTCTTGCCTTTGGTCACCAATAGGTAAATCTATATAAACTCTATTAATTTCTGGATTTCTTTGCATGTAGACCTAGACCTAGGTGTCCCCTAGCCATAGGAATTGATTTCGTGTCCAGGTGGACCCATTTCGTGTCTGTATCGGACACGTATCCGACCCTAGACCTAAGTGTTTGATGAAATGCCCCAATGGGCATTTCGATTTAGTTTTGGAAAAATAATTGAATAGGAAATTATATTTTGATGTTGCTTACATGTTTCTTTTGGACTGGGAGTGTTTTCGTGTCGCATCGTGTCGGGTTGGACACGTGCACACGCGGGTGCACGCGCGCGCGCGAGCAGTGCGCGTGTCCTGCTACTCGGGGTAGATTCCTCTCTGGACACAGCACGAGGACACGTGAGATTTTGAGGACACGTTGGGGCAGTGTCTGACACGACACTCCCCAAGTGGCACGACCCCTTGTGTCGTGTCGGACACGTTCTCCTGCCCGCACTGGAATTTCATTGACAGTTCAGTCGGGTTTGAATAGTCTCTGATACGCTGTTCGTATCCTCTCTGGACACGCCATGGACACATTTCGTGGACACTGACACACTCACCTAGACCTAGCCTAGCACTAGACTCGAGCACATGGTCCCTCGTGTTGTGCTTTGAGTCCAATGTGGCTCGACATGGCCGCACGAGGCCTGCCATTCACAGTTTTCTGATGCATATGTTTTCTGTGCTTGGACACTTCGTGTCCACTTTTATGGACACGAATCACTCTCTCTGACATAAACACCTATACACAAATATTTACCAACCCATAAATTGTTGTATTAATTAAATTTGATGCTCTAATACTCATTTACCTAGTGATTTATGAAACCTAAGGTATCAGTCCTATGCTGTTAATTCCCAGACTTTAGGAATGTTATTTGCCAATAGTTTAACCCATTTTAATGCTTCTATTTATATGTTTTATATCCTAATACTGCTCCCCTATGATTAATCTACATGTGTGTCAATTTTGGGTGAATTGCATTGAGGATTGGTTGATATTTGGGGACTTGAAGTTGGACTGAAAACTGAAACTGTTTTTGAATGTAATGAATTGGTTTCCTTTCCTATTTTTTTCTGAAGGCTGATATGGGATTTCCTTCCCTGTTTTGACTCACTGACACCCCACACAACAGCACACTATTTTACTTCCCATCACATGTTCCCACATTGCTCACACACACTCTAGCACACAGGTTAGTCCTAACACACCTACACAGCCACACACATTCCAGATTTCTTCACACACCCTCACTCAATAACACACACACAGAGGTTTTAATATGCTCACACACACTCTATTTCCTGCTCACACACACAAGCACTCTCACATCACTCTCTCATTCTCACACACATGCCCTCTCTCTATATATACATATGTATGTATATATTATATATGAATATGTATATGTATGTAATATATGTATATCTATATATGTATATAATGTATTATGTATATATGTGGATACATATATGTAGGTAGCATATATATGATAATATGTGGGTGTATTATTATATATGTATTATATATATGCATGTGTGATACACATATAGGCAGCCCTATATATATATATATATATATATATATATATATATATATATATATATATATATATATATATATATATATATATATTTACTATGTGATTCCATGTGTAGGCCTAGATGCAAACTAGGTTGTGTGATGTTTGGTTTTGACTTGTGTTGTATAGGTTGTATGGACTTGGTATACTAGCATAGGCTAGTTTAGCCTTGTTTAGACTAGTATGGACTAGTTAGACCTAGAATGTCTTGTTTGACCTAATTTAGACTTGTTTGACCTAGTTTGACCATAGTTGACTTAGGTTTGACTTCTTGGTTGACCAGGGTTGACCAAGAGTTGACTTTGGCCTAGATTGACCTAGATTCATCTAGAATGCATTGAATTGTATATTGTTATCATTTTAGACTTGTTGTCACTTGTGCTGTTCTGATTAGGAGCCAGACACCTCTCCTCGGACAGTACATTTCATCCGGACACTCAGATACCAGGCGAGTACATTCTCTGATCATTTCATATTCTGCTTAGAATTATTTTCCTGCTTTAAATTACTTTACTTGATACTGTCACGTTGGTCACACGGATTAGTACTATATGGATCCCTTCTTGAGATGTTATCCCTTCAGGGAGCATCGGGTACTTCATGTTCTGTGCGTTTTACTTACATGGCGTATCGTTATGCTTCATTGGTTCATTGATCACTTGTGACATGTACTCTCATGATCACAGAGTCTTCTTTGAATCCTTATCCCATTTATTGGGTTTTCTAGAATCCCCATTTATGGGACATCCATGTATCACCCTTTGGGGGCCTTTGCATGGAATCATAACATAACCTGGTTGGATCCTTGTGTATTGATTGGGGGTACGGGGGAGTAGAAGTAGACATGTGAATATCCAAGTAGTGTAGCATCAGAATCATTCCATAGTGTAGCATCAGAATCATCCTATGCCATTTACATGTCTATATTGTACTATGACTCACTAGCCACTGTTAGTTCCTTACTTATAGTAGATATTTCTATTACAGTTCTCTCTCTCTCTGTTTACATACTGTATTTCTTCAGTTCATGTATCTTACTTTACTGCATGATTATATTTTCTAACCTGCTATGAACTGTTGAGATGTATTATGCTCGCTCATGTCCTGACTGGACCTGTTGAAAATATTACAAAGGACGAGGAGGAGGCCTGTGTGGATACCTTCTACGGGGCAGCCCTAGACGACACTTGCGAGCTGGACTCTCAGGAGGACCCAGCTCTAGCTGAGGACATTATCCCTATTGCCTAGACTAGCTTAGTTAGGCCTTATCTTACTTATGTTGTCTTGAGACTAGTAGTTAGACTTTATTTCAGTCTTGAGATCTGAGTTGTATATATTCTTTCATATTCAGTAGCTGAGACCATGTATTTTTGGATATTGCTGAGATGTTACCTTAGACTATTTGATCATCTGTATTCGTTGAGTTCTATATCATATCGTGCTTCTTCTTCCTTAGTTGTGATTGAGTTTACTTTATATTATGTCACCCCCATTCGGGGAGTATAAACTGCTTAGTATTATATTGTTAGATGTTGTGACCTAGGACATCGTTCTACCGCCGACACTGCGGCGTAGGTTGGACGTACCCACATCTCGTGCCCTTACTCTAGGGTGCGGGTCGTGACACGTTTTTAGTGGTGGCCCATGCAGGTCTAGACTAGAAGTGTAGTGGTATTCGAACCAGAGTATCACTACAGCCTGCAGTAGGATATAGGACATTAATTTTTAAGGTACTCAATCACATTAGGAAAAATTCTTTTATTGTCATCTAAATCCTTACTGTCAATCGATTCTTTTGAATTTTAACTGTCCGCCTTTGTTATATCGCTTCTTTCTCAGAAATTGATACTCTTGTTTGGTCTATCTTCAGGATGGTGGAGACGCGGTCGCACCGTACCATTCATGGGGATGCTGTAGAGGGGTCTACTACCTCTCAGCCAGTTCAGCAGAGACATGAGACTGCAGCTCCTGCCACCTCTGCTCGTATTGAGGCTCCAGCAGCAGCAGCAGGGGGTATGCCTCCACCGTCTCGGAGGTAGGACCCAGTCATCGCAGAGGAGACCTTCCAGCAGCCGCCGCCTACAGGATACGTGGATGCGGCACAGATGTTCGCATATTTCCAGCAGTTCATGGATCGGCAGCAGGCTCGACAGGACAGGGGCATGGAGTTGGCCCTTACGACGGTCGCAGCTCGACCAGTGGTTTAGCAGCCGAGGACACCGGGGATAGAGCAGTTCCAAAAGATGAGCCCCAGAGACTTCCTGGGGACAGAGGGGATTCTATATGCTGATGAGTGGATCGAGCATATAGAGGAGATCTTCCGCCTGGCCCGGATAGCGACTGTAAGCCCCCTGAATTTTCCGAATTATTTTTCGAATTTTCTAATGAATTATTTTCAATAATTCATTTCTATATAATTAATTTCGATTGATTAATTTTGATTTAATGCTCTTTACCGTGACTTGGATTTCTAGAGCATCAGGGATGCCAGTCTCTGGAAACTTCCTTCTTGGAGTTTGTAGTAGACGAGATTATCTTCACAGTGATATTTCGTGTCCCACTCGAACTTGTTCCCTTGTGCTCCATTTGATTCGCGCAACTTCGGATCAATTTAGACCAATTTATCGTCTGCCGTAATTCGTGACTTAACTTCCAACTTAATTTTCGGGCCCGACATCAGTCCAATCCGGTCGACCCAATATATGGCCCTGGCCTGTTTTGAGCCTACTATGCACGTGCCACTTGCGCGCTATCAAATTGATCTCTCTTGTGCCCCCAATTCATCCATGAATTAATTGGTTTAATTTATAAATTAATTAAATCTTGGCTTCGACTTTGTCCAAACTTGGCCAAACGTCCGACCCAGTTTGGCGTGGACCCTGCTATGACTGCCCGTACACCCCACTGATATTTTTCCATTTTTCTCCTACTCGAAAATATCTATATATAATATATATAAATTTCTCTTTTGCTCTCTCTTTTATATATGTATATATATATATATATATATATATATATATATATATATATATATATATATATATATATATATATATATACATATATAATATAATATATATAAATATCCTCACATCACTCTCTCTCACTCCCATCAACCCACACACCACCTCACCCCCTCCCCCTTACCTGGCTGAACCCCCATCTCTCTATATTCTCTCTCTCTCTAAAATATCTCTCATTCTCTCTCTCTTCTTTATATAATATATACACATATATATTATATATATCACTCTTTCTCTCTCTCATTTCACTCTTACACACAACCCCACCTCACAGCACAACACCCCCCCTCTTGTGGCCGACTTCACACCCCTTCCTCTCTCTTTATTTTCTCTCTTATTCTCTCTCTTCCCTTCTCATTTATTACACACACACACATGATTCTCTCTCTCTCTCTCTCTTTATTAAACACAATACCACCACATCACCACCACCATTAACACCAACATCACCACTAGCTCCATTGGCCGAACCCCCTACTCCACCCATGGCCGAGCACCACCACCACCACAGCCACCATCTCCTCCCTCTCCTCCTCCTCCTCCTTCTTCACTATCATCACCACCACCATCACCATTATCATTATCATTATCATCACCACCTCCATGAACATCACCACCACCTCCACCACCCGCGCGCCACCGTCGCTGCGCCGCGCCGCCGCCGCCCTGGCCGCGCCAGGCCGCGCGCAGCCGCGCGGGCAGCAGCCAACGCAGCAGCAGCTGCGAACGCAGCAGTGCGGGACAGCCGCGCGCGCGCACCGGTCGGCCGCGCGCCGTCGCGGCCGCCGCCACCGCCGGGGTCGACCCCCCCTTGGCCGGGCGCACCCCCGGGCAGGCCCCTGTGGCGCGTCCCCTCTTCCCCGGCGCGAGAAACGCCCGATTCGTGCGTTTTGCACTGAATCACGCCGACGCGCGCGCGGACGGAATTCAAAATGTGCGCCTCGTCGCAGCGACTTCGTGCAGATTTTCTGGACAATCCGACCGTTGAATCGTCGATTTCTTTGCTCCGTCTCAATCTCGGTATATCCACCTTCATCCCTGTCAATTTTCGTCCGTTAATTATGTCGTTTGATACCTCAAAATCGGGCACCAAGTTGACACTTTAAATTGTATTATTTTTGGACAGTTTTGTGGAGCCGACTTCGTCAGCTTGTAACTTCGTCGTCGCAGCTCCGTTTTGCACGCCACCAGTTCCGGTGCACAGCTGGTATAACCCTCTTCCTGCCCCCTTTAGATTTCATTTCCGTTTGAGCTCGTTAGGTCGGTCGAATTCGACGCCAAAGTTGGCCGTTCGAATTATTTAATTTGCACTAGTTAAATTCCATTTTTGAATCCGGGACTCCGGATTCAATTTCTGACACCACCAGTAGACTCGTGGCGTCGTTCTGGCATGTTTTCATATAAAGTTTGCTTGATTTGGAGAACGTGGGCCCTGGCACGCATTTCGGTGTAAAGCGGGTCCCACTTTCTGAGTCAACGGGACTTTTTGACGCCGGCTCATCGGAATCCAATTCCGGATATACCGTTGAGTTCGTATCGTCATTCTGGACTCGTTAACATATAATTTGCTGAGTTTTGAAGACATTTGCTCCGACACGCATTTTCGTGCAAATTGGATTCCAAATGTCCGCGTTAACGGACCAATTTGAGATCGGGTCAACGGAATCCAATTCTGGATATACCGTTGGGTTCGTATCGTCATTCTGATTTCGTGGACATATAATTTGTTAGGTTTTGTGCACTTTTATTTTGACACGTTTTTCGGTGCAAAGTGTGTCCAACGGCGGACATCATTTTGGTCCAAAATTACCGTTTTGCCCCTGTGTCCAAATTAGACTTTTGGACAGACTATCCTAGCTGATTTGACCATTCTGGACACGTTGGTGATGTTAGTTTCATCATCCGACAACATCTGTAGATTTCTTCCCTTTTTGTGTCATCCTATTATTATAATATTTTCTCCTTTTGGTTGTTTTAGAGACCCGTCGATTTCAGTGATTTCTAAATCACTGAAATTTATAAGTTGACCTTGTAGATGTTTATAGAGACTACCTTGACCATGGTTGACTACTTTGACTAGACGTCGAAGTAGAGTCATCATTTGACCTAGGTTAGACTAGTATTGACCATAGTTGACCATAGTTGACCAGTTGACCAAAAGTCAACTGTAAGTCAACCATTGACCCAGTTTGACCTAGTTTGACTTCGTTGACTGAGTCTGACCTAGATTGCGTAGCTTATACTATAGAATCAAGTCTAACACTGTTGAACCCTAATTAGCTTATATATATCTTATCTTTAGGTCTGTGGCATCACTCTGAGCATCGATTCCATTTGACAGCTCAGGACCGCAGGCGAGTACATTCACTGATAATTTTCATTGTCTTGATATCTGCTATATCCAATTCAGTTGTAGTGTCTTACTTGATTCCTGACACGATGGTTCACTGACTAGTATATGTCGGATCCTGTCATGAGATATTGTTCCCGGGTTACTTGGTATATTGGTACATGACTCGACTTGTTACTTGTACTTGTATAGACATGGACTTGGGAGTGGGCTGATCACCTGCTTTTGAATCCCGTGTCATGACGTGTTATGTCCGGATCCTTTATACTATTCGGGGATGGGGAGTTATTAGTGGTTGTGTGATCAAATTCCCACATTGTTCTACTGTATACATTGTTCATAGCTATACCCTCGCCTCACGACGGGTAAAGCCTGACCCTACATCGTTCATAGCTTTCCATGGTGATCGGCCTTACCGTTCTATTGTACTCATTGTTCATAGCCGGTCGGATGGAAAGCCTGATCATGTTTCCCAAGCCGATCACATAACGCTCTAATAATTCAAATCACATTTTACATTTATTGTCGTATCTTATATTCCAGTTCAGTTTTACTTTCTGTACTTCTCACCATGCTATGATTTCATTTACTCACATGCTCTACATGCCTTTATATTGTACCTTGATTGGAGACTAAGTTCTGTTCGGGAGAAGAGTTACAACCCCGGTCCTTGTTTGGTTTAAGGGTTGTAACTCGGCTTTCGAATGGTTCCCAAGTCTTCATATATCTTTGTCTTGTAGTTCATTATACTGTCTCTTATAGAATTTGTCAATTCACATGGAACTGCTGTTAGCGTTTGTACTTGCTCATTTTCCTGACAGGATACCGTTGATAATATTTTAGGAGTTGTTATACCATTAGTGGACTTCATGATGTTGCTAGCTGGGGTGGATCTCACTATTATTCTATGTGAGTTGCCTGGGAGTTATCCTTAGTTAGTCTTGTTGTTCCTTCTTTATCTTCATGTCTTATGTTTTCTTCTAGTAGTTTCTAGTTGTTCTTGTGCTTTAGTTATCTTTCTTGTCTTATCATCCCTAGCTGTTGTGATGTGACTAGAGTATATTTATAGTTATAGGCCTTCTAGACGTAGTGTATATTTATTGGGTACTAGACAGCGTTCTACCGCCGATACTGCGGCGTAGGCTGGGCGTCGTCTACGTATTCGTACCCGTATATCCGGGTGCGGGTCGTGACAGCGACAGATCTCCAGATTGAGGCAGCAGCTAGCCGGATGCGAGATCTTGCTCACACCTGGTATCAGTCAGATCCCAGGGTGGGGGTAGCTGGGCAGACCTGGGAGGAGTTCAAAGGCTTCTTCAAGAAGAAGTTCTTTCCAGATTCAGCGCTCAGAGCCTTAGAGTCGCAGTTCGAGAGCCTAGTTCAGGGGAGCCTGTCAGTGGAGGAGTACGCTGGGGAGTTCGGCCGCCTCGGCAGGTTCGTAGAGGGGTTGAGCGAGACGGCGAAGGCCCAGAGGTTCCGGAAGGGTCTGGTCCAGGAGGTCAAGTCCTTGACCAAGGGCAACAGGGATGCCACATTCGAGGAGATCTTGACGGGAGCCTTATTGGCAGAGGATGATCTTGAGCTTAGGCTCAAGAGGGGGCAAGACCCAGTTGGGGGCAGCAGCAGCGGAGGCCAGGCCAAGAGGCCTCTCTTCCAGCACCAGCAGCCGAGGCAGTTCCAGCCGCAGCCGATCCAGCAGAGGCCAGTTCACCAGCAGCAGCAGCCGAGACAGTACCAGCAGGGCCAGAGACAGGTGATGACTTGTGCTTACTGCAAGAAGCCCGGGCATGTCGCCAATGAGTGTCGGAAGAGGCTAGGCCAGTGCCTAGTGTGTGGTTCAGTAGACCACCAGATGAGGGAGTGCCGCATTGGACGAGTAGCTTAGGGAGCAGCAGTCAGAGCTCCAGCAGGCCAGCAGAGGGGACCAGCCCTGCCAACACAGCAGCAGAGGTTCGTCCAGCACCAGCAGCAGGCCAGGGGAGGCCAGCAGGGACAAGCTTTCGCCATGGCGGTTGGAGATGCAGAGGTGATAGGAGAGCTGATCGCAGGTTCGGTTCTTCTCGACTCCAGTCCAGCTTTTGTATTGTTCGATTCCGGTGCTTCGCATAGTTTCATATCAGGATCATATGCGAATAGACACGGTATCATAGCTGAATCATTGCCTAGGACTTACAAGATCACGATCGGAGGTAGCATTATCCTCGTGAGTGATGTTTGTAAGGGTCGGAGTGTAGTTTTGGGAGGCCGTGAGTTGGAGGTGAGCCTGCTCGTAATGCCATTGCCGAACTACGATATAGTACTCGGCATGGATTGGTTGAGCAGGCACCATGCCAGCATTGATTGCAGAGGGGGTAGAGTTCTCTTCAGAGCGCCGGGGGAGCCAGAGTTCGAGTACTCCAGACGTCAGGCGGAGCAGAGCAGCGGAGTCTTCTGCGGAGTCTCGGTTGAGGAGCAGACAATTCCACACCCCTTGATAGCAGAGTATATGGATGTTTTCACAGAGGAGTTGCGTGGATTGCCACCAGACATAGACATTGAGTTCTCGATAGACTTGGTTCCAGGAGCGGAACCCATCTCTCAGCATGTCTATCGGGTAAACAATAGTGAGTTGGTACAGCTGAAGAAGCAGGTAGATGAGCTGCAGGACAAGGGCTTCATCCGCTCGAGTTCGTCGCCATGGGGTGCACCAGTGTTGTTTGTGCCGAAGAAGGATGGGTCAGTACGGATATGTATTGACTATAGGACACTCAACAACCTCACGATCAAGAACAAATACTCACTGCCGCGGATCAACGATCTATTTGACCAGTTGAGCGGGGCTCGGGTATTTTCCAAGATTGATCTGAGGTCGGGATATCACCAGGTGAAGGTGAAGGGGGAGGATATTCCCAAGACCGCTTTCAGGACGCGGTACGGGCAGTTTGAGTTTTTGGTTATGTCGTTTGGGCTAACCAATGCACCAGCAGTATTTATGAACCTTATGAACAAGGTGTTCCACCAGTACCTGGATCAGTTTGTGGTGGTGTTCATTGACGACATCTTGATATATTCCAAGACCGAGGAGGAGCACGAAGAGCATCTGAGGATAGTACTGGAGATTCTCAGGAAGGAGCAGCTTTATGGGAAGCTCTTCAAGTACGAGTTCTTCTTGGACCGGGTGGATTTCTTGGGGCATATGGTGACTGGAGATGGTATCTCAGTTGACCCCAAGAAGATTGTAGCAGTTGAGCAATGGGCAGCGCCGACTTCAGTTACAGAGATCATGAGTTTTCTGGGGCTGCCAGGATATTATCGGAGATTTGTGCAGGATTTCTCCCGGGTTGCAGAGCCGTTGACTCGGTTGACCCGAAAGGATGCTGAGTTCGTTTGGTCAGAGGAGTGTCAGGCAGCTTTTGATGAGTTGAAGAAGCGGTTTACGACAGCTCCGATTCTGACATTGCCTTCAGGATCAGGTGGTTTTACTATTTATAGTGATGCTTCAGGGAAGGGGCTGGGTTGTGTGTTGCAGCAGCATGGAAAGGTGATTGCCTATGCTTCCAGGCAGTTACGTCCCCATGAGAAGAACTACCCTACCCATGACCTGGAGCTGGCAGCAGTGATATTTGCTCTGAAGTTGTGGAAGCATTATCTGTATGGAGAGAGAGTAGAGATTTTTACAGTTCACAAGAGCTTAAAGTATGTGTTCACTCAGAAGGAGTTGAACATGAGGCAGCGCAGATGGCTAGAGTTGATGAAGGACTTTGACATCCTACTTCAGTATCATCCAGGGAAGGCCAACGTAGTTGCCGATGCCTTGAGTAGGTATCCGACAGCCATATGTTTGACCATGGATCGACATTTGCTTGCAGACTTGGAGAGCCTTGGGATTGAGGTGATCGTACCCGGAGTGCAGATGCAGATGTGGGGCATGCAGATTCAGTCAGACTTGGTGGAGAGGATTAAGTCGGCACAGTTTGAGGACGTTGCTCTGCGGTGTCTCCGAGAGCAGGTTCGAGCAGGATTGCTGGATGGCGAGTTTTCTCTTGCAGAGGATGGTGCCTTGAGGTACGGTTTCAGGTTATGTGTGCCCAGCGGAGAGCTCAGGGAGCAGGTTTTACAGGAGGCCCACAGATCTCAGTACTCTATACACCCTAGTGCCAACAAGATGTACCGAGATTTGAGGGAGCATATTTGGTGGTCCGGGATGAAGCGGGAGGTAGCTCGCTTCGTAGCTAGGTGCTTGGTCTGTCAGCAGGTCAAGGCAGAGAGGCTGGCGGAGATGTATATGCGGTAGATAGTCAGGATTCACGGGGTTCCGGTCAGCATCATCTCAGATCGGGATAGTCGTTTTACTTCCCATTTCTGGAGGAGTCTGCAG
Source organism: Iris pallida (assembly GCA_029216955.1). Lineage (NCBI taxonomy): Eukaryota > Viridiplantae > Streptophyta > Magnoliopsida > Asparagales > Iridaceae > Iris > Iris pallida. Next base: position 2,499,028 of record JANAVB010029617.1, on the reverse strand, counting down.
ACCAGCTTGGGCACTCAGCTCAAGTTTAGTACTGTATACCACCCCCAGACGGACGGACAGTCAGAGAGGACTATTCAGACACTTGAGGATATGCTGCGGACGTGCGTCCTATACTTTGGAGGTTCCTGAAAGAATCATCTACATTTGGTGGAGTTTGCTTACAACAACAGTTTCCAGGCCAGCATTGAGATGTCACCTTTCGAGGCTCTGTACGGGCGTAGGTGTCGTATACCCTTATCTTGGGATGATGTTGGTGAGCGAGCTTTACTGGGGCCAGAGATGGTTGTTGACGCAGCCGAGAAGGTGAAGCTCATCAGGGACAGACTTCGCATGGCGCAGGACAGACATCGGCACTGGGCCGATAGCCACCGGAGGCCGTTGGAGTTTGAGGTACAGATTATAGCAGGATTAGATTTAGGTTTGTTAGTTTATGATTTTGATCATATTTGTTTATCATAATTAATTGAGACCTTGCTTGTGATTAGTTTGGAGACCAGGTTTTCTTGAGGATATCTCCGACTCGAGATACGATATGTTTTGGTAGAGGTGGTAAGCTTAGCCCGCGCTTCATCGGCCCTTTCTTTATCAGCGGAAGAGTCGGTGACGTGGCATACAGGCTAGACTTGCTACCTGCACTAGTGGGGGTCCACAACGTATTCCATGTATCACAGTTGAGACAGTACGTGGATGATCCTAGCCATGTGCTCGATCATTCGGAGATTGAGGTTGGACCTTCTCTCAGCTATCCAGAGCAGCCAGTGGAGATTCTGGATCAACGGAAGAAGGTTCTGAGGAACCAGGTGATACCCTTGGAACGCGTCGCATGGAGGCATCATTCTCCAGGAGACTCTACCTGGGAGCGGGAGGATGAGATGCGCGAGCGTTACCCATATCTTTTTGGACCGTGAGGTATACTTTCTATCCTTCTCATCAGTTGCATTTCGCCTTTCAATTTCGAGGACAATTTTTTTTTAAGGAGGATAGATTTGTCACTACCACATTTCTAGTTTGAGGGTATTTTTGTCAATTTTTGGGGTTATTTGAATTTATTATAATTTATTTGAATTTATGGGAATTTTTAGGATTTATTTTGGAATTGTTTGAATGAAGGTTGACTAGGTTGACTTTGACTATCTTTGACTTGGTAGGCTAACCTAGAAGCTAACCCTAGTTGTGTTTGGACTTGGTTAAGTCATGTAACCCTAGTTAGACTAGATTTAACCTATGGTTTAGTCATTTAAACCCAAGTTAGAATAGAAGGCATTTAGACACAAGTCATGACTTGTGATTTGAACCATTGATTAATGACTAAGCCCAACCCATTAGCCCTTAGCCACCTAACCCTAGACTAACTCACTTGGCCGGCCACTTAACCTAGCATTGGAAATCCTCCCTATAAATATTCTCCTCCATTTAGGGCTAGCCTCCTTAGGAAAGAACAAGTTTTAGAAAGAGGTATTTTTCCAACTTCATAAATTTCTAAAAAATCTATTTTAACTCCTTTTTAATCCAAACAAATTGCAATAGGTTTTAATCTAGGTTTTCTTGCTGTTTGTGATGTTCAACCTCAGCTTTGGGGCAATTTGAAGAAGTTTGCTAGCAAGAAGAAACCCCCCATTTGAGACTTTTCTTGTATTTGGTCACCAATAGGTAAATCTATATAAACTCCATTAATTTTTGGATTTTTTTGCATGTAGACCTAGCCCTAGGTGGCCCCTAGCCAATAGGAATTGATTTCGTGTCCAGGTGGACCCATTTCGTGTCTGTATCGGACACGTATCCGACCCTAGACCTAAGTGTTTGATGAAATGCCCCAATGGGCATTTCGATTTAGTTTTGGAAAAGTAATTGAGTAGGATATTATATTTTGATGTTGCTTACATGTTTCTTTTGGACTGGGAGTGTTTTCGTGTCGCATCGTGTCAGGTTGGACACGTGCACACGCGGGTGCACGCGCGCGCGTGGGCAGTGCGCGTGTCCTGCTACTCGGGGTAGATTCCTCTCTGGACACAGCATGAGGACACGTGGGATTTTGAGGACACGTTGGGGCAGTGTCTGACACGACACTCCCCAAGTGGCATGACCCCTTGTGTCGTGTCGGACACGTTCTCCTGCCCGCACTGGAATTTCATTGACAGTTCAGTCGGGTTTGAATAGTCTCTGATACGCTGTTCGTATCCTCTCTGGACACACCATGGACACATTTCGTAGACACTGACACACTCACCTAGACCTAGCCTAGCACTAGACTCGAGCACATGGTCCCTCGTGTTGTGCTTTGAGTCCAATGTGGCTCGACATGGCCGCACGAGGCCTGCCATTCACAGTTTTCTGATGCATATGTTTTCTGTGCTTGGACACTTCGTGTCCACTTTTGTGGACACGAATCACTCTCTCTGACACAAACACCTATACACAAATATTTACCAACCCATAAATTGTTGTATTAATTAAATTTGATGCTCTAATACTCATTTACCTAGTGATTTATGAAACCTAAGGTATCAGTCCTATGCTGTTAATTCCCAAACTTTAGGAATGTTATTTGCCAACAGTTTAACCTATTTTAATGCTTCTATTTATATGTTTTATATCCTAATACTGCTCCCCTATGATTAATCTACATGTGTGTCAATTTTGGGTGAATTGCATTAGGATTGGTTGATATTTGGGGACTTGAAGTTGGACTGAAAACTGAAACTGTTTTTGAATGTAATGAATTGGTTTCCTTTCCTGTTTTTTTCTGAAGGCTGATATGGGATTTCCTTCCCTGTTTTGACTCACTGACACCCCACACAACAGCACACTATTTTACTTCCCATCACATGTTCCCACATTGCTCACACACACTCTAGCACATATGTTAGTCCTAACACACCTACACAGCCACACACATTCCAGATTTCTTCATACACCCTCACTCAATAACACACACAGGTTTTAATATGCTCACACACACTCTATTTCCTGCTCACACACACAAGCACTCTCACATCACTCTCTCACTCTCACACACACAAATGTTTATCCACACACACATGCCCTCTCTCTATATACATATGTATGTATATATTATATATGAATATGTATATGTATGTAATATATGTATATGTATGTATATCTATATATGTATATAATGTATTATGTATATATGTGGATACATATATGTAGGTAGCATATATATGATAATATGTGGGTGTATTATTATATATGTATTATATATATGCATGTGTGATACACATATAGGTAGCCCTATGTATATATATATATATATTTACTATGTGATTCCATGTGTAGGCCTAGATGCAAACTAGGTTGTGTGATATTTGGTTTTGACTTGTGTTGTATAGGTTGTATGGACTTGGTATACTAGCATAGGCTAGTTTAGCCTTGTTTAGACTAGTATGGACTAATTAGACCTAGAATGTCTTGTTTGACCTAATTTAGACTTGTTTGACCTAGTTTGACCATAGTTGACTTAGGTTTGACTTCTTGGTTGACCAGGGTTGACCAAGAGTTGACTTTGGCCTAGATTGACCTAGATTCATCTAGAATGTATTAAATTGCATATTGTTATCATTTTAGACTTGTTATGACTTGTGCTGTTCTGATTAGGAGCCAGACACCTCTCCTCGGACAGTACATTTCATTCGGACACTCAGATACCAGGCGAGTACATTCTCTGATCATTTCATATCCTGCTTAGAATTATTTTCCTGCTTTAAATTACTTTACTTGATACTGTCACGTTGGTCACACGGATTAGTACTATATGGATCCCTTCTTGAGATGTTATCCCTTCAGGGAGCATCGGGTACTTCATGTTCTGTGCGTTTCACTTACATGGCGTATCACTATGCTTCATTGGTTCATTGATCACTTGTGACATGTACTCTCATGATCACAGAGTTTTCCTTGAATTCTTATCCCATTTATTGGGTTTTCTAGAATCCCCATTTATGGGACATCCATGTATCACCCTTTGGGGGCCTTTGTATGGAATCATAACATAACCTGGTTGGATCCTTGTGTATTGATTGGGGGTACGTGGGAGTAGAAGTAGACATGTGAATATATCCAAGTAGTGTAGCATCAGAATTATTCCATAGTGTAGCATCAGAATCATCATATGCCATTTACATGTCTATATTGTACTATGACTCACTAGCCACTGTTAGTTCCTTACTTATAGTAGATATTTCTATTACAGTTCTCTCTCTCTGTTTACATACTGTATTTCTTCAGTTCCTGTATCTTACTTTACTGATGATTATATTTGCTAACCTGCTATAAACCGTTGAGATGTATTGTGCTCACTCATGTCCTGACTGGACCTGTTGAAAATATTACAGAGGACGAGGAGGAGGCCTGTGTGGATACCTTCTACGGGGCAGCCCTAGACGACACTTGCGAGCTGGACTCTCAGGAGGACCCAGCTCTAGCTGAGGACATTACCCCTATTGCCTAGACTAGCTTAGTTAGGCCTTATCTTACTTATGTTATCTTGAGACTAGTAGTTAGACTTTATTTCAGTCTTGAGATCTGAGTTGTATATATTCTTTCATATTCAGTAGCTGAGACCATGTATTTCTGGATATTGCTGAGATGTTACCTTAGACTATTTGATCATCTGTATTCGTTGAGTTCTATATCATATCGTGCTTCTTCTTTCTTAGTTGTGATTGAGTTTACTTTCTATTATGTCACCCCCATTCGGGAAGTATAAACTGCTTAGTATTATATTGTTAGATGTTGTGACCTAGGACAGCGTTCTACCGCCGACACTGCGGCGTAGGCTGGACGTACCCACATCTCGTGCTCTTACTCTAGGGTGCGGGTCGTGACACTTACAGCTTATAAAACCAAAATAAAATAATATTTCATACATCATGTCCTTTATTAAAAATAACATATTTAACATAAAAAGCTTCAGATGGAGAAAGAGTTGCTAATGCCTATGTGCATCCAAAGTATTACCCGCACTAGCATATATACATTTATTGTATTGGTTTAGTTGAGTACGATTGATACCACTCACTAGTACATTCCCAGATGTGTTGACCCTAGCCTTTCATATATGCTAGTACGAGTAATACTTTGGATGAAGCACATAATATCTATTAAGTGATATTACCGTTATTCTAAGTTCATTAATAATTCATAATAAGGAGCATATCATATGAATATCACTCAACAATGATTCTTACCCGGAATCAACTTTCCTTCTATGCAAAACAAGAATTAGAAAGTACTATTATGCAAAATAATTATTAGCAATACAACCTGACTATATGATGGTCATTGGTGAATGCACCAATAAGGACTATACCATGGCATTGTGAAGTCTCATCTAGTATAAACAGCTAGCTCCACTAAAGGTCTCGCAATACTCATGTGTTCCGCACAAACCACATATTCCTTCCAGGCTGATATTTTTGCAATATATTGATCATCTATTTATTCAGGCACCTACAAACTTGTTGTCATGTCACAGAATCAGAATACTGGTAAGTAGGGACGGACCAGGCCAGCTACGTATACCAAAGTACTCCAGTACCCTGAGATACGGTCAAAGTTGTAAAAATGGGAGTTACTTCTACAAGCCTAGGTCAAGCAATCCTATATATCTCAATCACAGACAAATATACAAAGTACATGAAGTATGATCATCAGACATAAAATAGTAAAACGTCACAAACTATGTATACATAGATGATCATGAAGCTAGTAACATAAAATGAAGAACTAGCAAGAGTGTAAGTCATACATGATCAGCTCTAGCTATAGTCTAGAATAACGCAAATCAGGTTTAGGTCCATAGGCTAAATGTCCAGATCCAAAATACGAGCTTAAAATGTGCTCGGAGGCTAAACGCCATAAAAGAATAATGTACATCACTAGTGGGAGAAGAAGAGAACACACACTCAGGTACTCTGGTACTCCGGGTTGTCACGATCCGCTCCCAATTTTGGGATACGAGTTCATGGCCAAGTCCAGCCTACGTCGCAGTATCGATGGTAGTATGTTGTCTATGATAACAATGGTCCACAACAAGCACAACACGCACATATATCATCCACAACTAAGCCATCAATGATAACCAAAAATATCCAATAGTCTTAATATTATAAATAATCCACTACAACTCAAAAAGTCTCGGGAACAAACCCGGATAGCAGATAATAAAATAAACTAAACTCTATAACCATAACTACTAACTAATGCAAATCCATAAGGAAGAAAATATGCTAATTCGAATTAATGCTGGTATCGGATATGCCAATTATGTCAGGGCCTTCAACATACTCACCATAGATCTTGGGACAAATCTCGTCGTCTAAAGCTGAAAAATAGTTATCCAGCCAGGATTGGAGCAAGATCACCATAAACTATATTACATAATATAGTATACATGCATAAAAAAACAATAATAAAAAAATTAAATGAAGATAACTATAGGCATGACATTGTATGATAAGGAAATACCTTTGAGACAAGATAACAATATGAAGTAGACTATATCCAGCCAGGATTGGAGCAAGATCACCATAAACTACATTACATAATATAGTATACATGCATGAAGAAACAATAATAAAAAATTAAATGAAGATAACTATAGGCATGACATTGTATGATAAGGAAATACCTTTGAGACAAGATAATAATATGAAGTAGACTTGACATACCACTAAGACATGATAATCATATGAAGTAGACTGGACGAAAGAAGAACAATAGACAATTGAGCAACAATGATTAAGTCACGTGTATCGTGTGTTTTAGAATACCAACTTTCAGTATGTAGACGACTTGGGATATCTGTCAGTCATACGTGTAGTGCATGACTGATATTATGCAATCAATGTATAGGGAGTCTGTATTTAATTCGTTGACCACATGCTTACTTGTTGTATTTTCCAACCCTATTCACTCACAATACATGTCCATTATGATAAAACATTAGCAATACGATAAACTGTAAATATGAAAAACAATGACTAAGACTTGAACATGTATATATACCCTAACGATTCTAACTCTCGTGCACAATAGTAATCATGAACAACGACAACATAAATCATAAGGAAGTATTAGTGAAAGGACGACGTGAAGATACATGATGTATAAAATAAAGGCAACATAGGTCATAGTGATACTTGCCTGTTCTGATAGAAGATTAAGTCACAACTCAAGACGTCGTAGCCCGATCAACCCCGTCACATTAAAAAAACCACAAGTTAGATCTTCGATTCCTACTCTAAAAGTCCTAGAAAGTGGCTAATGGGTTAACCTAATTATTTCTATTTTAATTCTAGAATAAATTATCTAAAAACCTAATATAATATCTAATATAATTCTGAAATAAAAGCTAAACATAAATATTTGGCCAAGAAAAGTCACGGTTCCAAATTCGGAACTCGTGGCACGCAAACTGAGATATATCATTGACTAACTAGTCAAACATTATGACCTCAAAAGTTTGAGTGTGCGACCTAGTATATTTCAGTGCCGCGAGTGCACTGGAATCGACCATGCCACAAAATCACGATAAATTATCGCCATTATGGCTAACCATGATCAAATCGATAAATTATTGACCAAAACTGACTTTTACGAGTAAAATAAAATAATAGATAAAAGTATTATTTTTTGGAAAAATTATATAGATCTCTATGTCATCTTTCCAAAACTTCAAACGGATCGCAAATCGGAGTTCGGAATCTCTCGAAATCTCAAAAATCGTACGACACGTCTATTTTTGGACAACCTACACTCAAATAATTATTCAGAAATTCATACTCAAAATTACAAAAATTAAAATAGATACACGGAAACCCTACCTTGATACGCCTCTATAAAGAAAAACAGCACCTGAAAATGATATCTCTTCTAGATTGGCGGCAATCACTCCGTAAAATTGAGGACTCTACTCGCCCTCAGAAAGGCTGCTGGATTTTCTAGGGTTTACGAAATAATAACTATTTACTTATATATAGGGAGAGAGGGAGTCGGTGGAGCCGCTGGATTCGGATGGCGCTGCCATGTGGCAGGATCTCGTGTGCCCACCGCCCAGATCCAACGGGCCAGAGCTAGCCCTGCTTGGCTCAGCTCCAAGCATGGCTCGGACAAGGAGTCCCACTGCGGCTCGTAGACCGAGCCTCACCCGCCCCCCTTTGACTGCCACCTGGGCCCTGCTACCCAGCTTGTGTGGCTGCAGGCAGGCCCAGGCTGGGGTTGGCTCTTTTTGCTTTCTTTTTCATTTTCTTTTTTTCCTTTTATGTTTTTAGAAGAAAAAAAAAACAGTTGTAACCCTTTTAAACCCCAAATAATTCCCAATAAATATCAGAAAAATTCCTAAAATTCTTAGAAAATTCTAAAAATTATTTCTAGATACCTAGAGTCTATGAAAAAATGTTGGACCCAAAATATCTCCGAGTGGCCTTACAGTAAATCCTAAAAACCTATATAAATAATAATTCTATAGGTAAAAATTATCGAAAAATCTCCATAAAATTCAGAAAAATCTAAAATAGTAAAATAACCCCCCTAGGGACTATCTAGGGACCATAGCGACTACATATGACCCACTCTTACTACCCTTCTCCTATAGGGTTAGGTATGCACTCTCGTGTCACTCTCGTTTTCTATTATACGTATTTTCAGTATGCGTGTATGGATTTCTGACAATTGTCAGGTGTGTTGGCCCAATGTTGTATTATATTTTTGAATATAGTTAATCTGTTAAGTTTAGCATTTTATTATCACTAATCTTCATACTATCACTATAGCATTTCTACTTATACTCATACCTTTGGTGATATGTGCTTATTGTTCTACATATTAGTGATATGAGTTTTCATTATATATATGTTAAATTTACTTGAGTTACCAAAATCAAAACTATGTTTTGATTATGGTTATTCAATTAAGTTTAATATTATGCTATCTCTATAGCATTGATACTTAAACTTTGCATAGTCCCAATGTGCTTTATCTTATCTTACTTGCTACATGTATATTGCTTTGTTCGTCTAACATGTATTTGCAGAAAAGCAATTAGCAAGATCAAATATAGACATATGCAATGAAGAAATCACGGTGGGCTAAAGACGATAGTATTCCACAAAGATTTCCCTGAACCGTCCGACGACATCTTCAGCGCTCCTCGTCGGGGGTTCGGAGGCGAAGCCCCCGAAAGGTATTCAGTTTTCATAAACTGAATATCTTTGGACAGCTGCCGTCAAGAAAGAAGCCAACATCTATCAAGAAAAGAAGCCATACCATGCCATCATCATTTCAAGAGTCTGAAGAAGCCTGCACCTGCTACAGTATATCTGGAGTCTGTAATGAGTCTTAGGAATAATTGTAAACACAAGAAATGGATGGCAAAATTGAAAGTTATGGTAGAAATTAGCCCAAGATCATTTTCAGATGAAAATCGACATACCGACGGTATACCGGTCTATACCGACGATATACCGATTTTTGTTGACATAAAGTTTCTGTCTACAAAATCGGCACACCGACGGAATACCGATCTATACCGACGGTATACCGATTCAGTAACGTTAAAAATCCAACGGTCGAATTTCGAACATTTAATGATCCCAACGGCTATATTTCTAGCCGTTACAATTCCAGACCGGTATTCCGACGGTATACCGGTTCGTACCGACGGTATACCGATCGCTGACTGAAAAGTTGGCTTTGAGCTCTTTTCAATGCTTTGGTTATAAATAGCCTTGAACCCCTTCATTCAAGGTTGATGCTTTGAGCCTAAAAATTTCTAAACCACCAAAGCCTATCCACAAACAACTCTACAAAGCTTTCATTTGCCATCCAAAAATTGTGTTATAGTTATTGAGTTAAAAAGTAAGATCTTCATCTTGTTGTATAAGAAGATCAAAACCTATTGTGAAAGGTTGAAGTTAGAGAGTCTTCGGATCCAAACTCTCGGTTGAAGTTGGAGAGTCTTCGTATCCAAACTCTCGGTTGAAGTCGGAGAGGCCTTCGGACTAAAGCTCTCGTGTAAGAAGTTGGCGAGTTCTTCGGATCCAAACTCGTGTTAAAGTTGACGAGTTCTTCGGATCCAAACTCGTGTGTAACTATTTACCCAAATAGTGGATTAAAGCCGGAGAGAGTTTCGGGACTGGAGTGCCCCTTGGGAGGAATGGATACAAGGATATATCGTGTGTCGGTATTGTTATTGCTTCTTTTCTTGCACTTATATTTTTAAATTGCCCATTAGCTTGTGCTAAGTGCTTGATTAGTTAGCTTGACCCTATTCATCCCCCTCTAGGGTTACTACAAGGTGGTCCGTGTTTTGACTTGTCCTGTTTAGCTTGATCCTGATTTAATCTTGCCATGGTTTATTTTGTTTCATCTTGGCTTGGCTTGGCTTGGTTTGGTTTATTTTGGTTTGAGATGAGAGGGGTTGCTATATAAGTCAACTATCCCTCTCTCTCTCTCTCTCTCTCTCTCTCTCTCTCTCTCTCTCTCTCTTCATTTACTTCTTCTTCTTCTTCTTCTTCTCCATTACTCCTCCCACCCACCCAAGAAATCCTAGGCAAGTGCAACTTGCTTCATGATGGATCTCTCATTTTTATTTTTTTATTCTCTTCTCCACTTGATTCTAAGCCTCTTTAGAACTTAGCATTTTTTGTTTTGATTGATGGATTTTTGTAGATCTAAGTTTTGATCTTTTTTTTCTTGGTTTTGATCTAGTAAATCTTGGTATTTCCTAAAATCAGTCGTCCCAGGCTGTAGGAAATCTCGTTCAATGCAGTTTAGATCCTTGGAAGTCTCAATTCGAACTTGTTTTGAGGAAGTTATGGTCATGACAAGTTTTTAGAACTTCTATGGCTGAACTTGCTGTTTGGGGACGACGAACCCCATGCATGCGTCGAAACCCCCCAAGCGCCCGGAAGGCCATACGTCATGAATTCCTGGCAACACATCCTTTGACCTCAAGCGTGTCATGCGCATAGGTTCCATACGCGCATGTACTGAAGACACATCGTGAGTCTCCCATTGTGAAGCGCCTCTTTGGCCATGCGCATATATCTGGCCATGCGCCTATATCTGGCTATGCGCCTATATCTGGGCAAGCGCCTATATTTGGCTATGCGTCTATATCTGGCTATGTGCCTCTTTGGCCATGCGCCTATATCTGGCCATGCGCCCATGATGGTCCAGCGCCTACCTCGGCCATGCGCCATCCTGACCCTGGTGTCCATTCATGCCCAAGCGCCCATGCTTGCTTAGGCGCCCATCCATCGTTAGGCGCTCATTGTGATGCGCCTACCCCCTGCACCTTCCTTGTTCTTGCAGTTGTCTACATATTTTGTTATATGCATGTGCCCTGAGTTTTGACCCGACCTGAGCACGACCTGACTTGGCTATAACATGAACTTGACTTGCACTTGAGCTGTGACTTGTACTGGAACATGATAATTCTAGGCTATGATCTGAACTTGACATGAACACAGCATGATAACTCCTTTGGTGGCCCGTCGTGGCGCACTCTTGACCAGTAATTCTTGATATGACAAGTACTTATAGCATAAGCACGACATGTTAACATGAACCCTTCTTGATAATCTTGATAGTGGCCCGTCGAGGCGCACTCTTGACAAGCACTCTTGACATGATAAGCAACTTGACATAACATGTACAATCTTGATAGTGGCTCGTCGAGGCGCACTCCTGACAAGTAATTAGTAACCTAACATGACATGATAATCTTGAAAGGCTGTTGCGACGGCTACCCTGACTTGCTAAATAACTTTTGTCTTGACACCGTGGTTGATTCTCTTGATTGTTCCTGTACAAACTACCTGTCTTGTCTTGCATCATGTCTAGGACATGGATTCCTGGTTACCACGGTCAGGAATTCATAATGAATCCGACTAGGTTAATGACTAGATTGATTAAGTAGTTCATATAGAGAGATTTTTTCCAGTTACAGGCGATCCCGTTATTCCGGCCACACCTGAGTAGACTTGTAGCCTGCCGACGAGTATGGCACATCTCCAGCCCACTGTCATGTGGGGCACGTCTTGAACACAAATATACTTAGGTACACCAACTCATCTTGTAACTTATGCAACTAATGTAATCTTGATAACTTTAAGCAACCTCGCCTGGATAACCTGGATAGTTGTAGGGCTTGTGACTTAGGAATATCTCAAATACATCTTGTTAGTAACTAGGCATGTGATAACCCTAGTTAGTTAATGATAGCAAGCAGTAAGACTTGATTGGCCGTGCCTGAATGCTTGCCTCGTGGTTAACATGGGAATCATATTCCGCCTCTTGTTTTCATAATGCAAGCTCTTGTTTTATTCTAACACTGTCTTCTTGTTACTTAATCATCTTCATTATTTATATCTTCTGTTTATTAACCTTCTGGTTTTAGTTCCTAAGTGAAGCCTCCCTTGTGGCACTTGCTCTTTCTGGGGTCTGACCCAGCTAGTTTTGTATGGCCAGATTTTGTAGTAGCATCCGAGGATCTACCTGCCTTCCAGCCAGATGATGAACACTAGACGTAACCCTGACAACGAGTGAGTTTCTTATTTTGCTCTCTCACTCTATTATAAAATTATTCTTTTGAGTCGTTTAGCCGCCGAGCAAGTGTTAGCTCATGTTGAAACTTATATTCTATCTGCATAAGGGCTGTAACATGATTGATAAATTCTATGGTTGATCATGTATGGCTTTAACTCTTGCTAGTCTTCATATTTTATATGACTAGCTTCATGATCATCTGAATATGTAATGTTTGGGACGTCTTACTTTGTATGTCTGATGATCTAATATATTGTAACATTTATTTGCTTGCTTGAGATTGAGACACTTGTTCTTGACCATAAGAGATTGATGGCTTGTAGTTAAACCCTCATGCATCTAGATAGCCGTGACCGTATTGCGAGTTAGGTTGCACTTCAATGTACGTAGCTGGCTGTGTCTGTCACCCGCTCTCCAGTATTCTGGTTCTGGGACGTGACATCTCGTGACCCCAAAGATCAGTTCTCCGTTTAACTATGATTCTAATCACTCAATACCTAATAATAATAAAACAAAATTTTAAAAAAATACTCTTCAAAATAAATAAATAAATGTAGGGAGACAAGTGCTACACTGGTGGTTACCATCAAGTGGAAGGTACGGAAGATTCTCTGGTTCTGCTACAAGATATGGCCAAACAAAATCAGTGGGGTCAGACTTCCAATAGTAAGTACCACAAAGGAAGTCAAACTATGAACTGAACCAGCATGCAAATCATAGCAACAGTAAAGCATTAAAGTATATAGGAATAATGTAAAGGTACAACTGGACATATGTAAGAAAACTAGAAACATGAAATAAAGTCGGGCATGTGAGCATGTAAGTGAAATTAAGCAAGAAAACATGTAAGTGAAGTGAGCAATAAAACATATAAGTGAAGCCGGTCATGAAAACATGCAAGTGATGACGGGCATGAAAACATGAATAATAGCATGTACATGAATAACAGCGAAAATCTAAGTATTGAAATAGAACAAGTTGGAGCAAGACTAGACTAGGAAAGATAGGAATGGACTCCATCGATCACGGCCAAGTAATGAGTATGGCTTGATACATTAGCTAACTAGGGTTATCATATTCCTAATTACTAACATATACAATTTGAAAAATCCAATCCGATTGTCCGTCCTGCAGACTACCCAAGTTATCCAGTCCGAGGACAGAGAGAATATATAATGGATACACCGTCCAAGAGACGTGTATCCTAAAGGCATAAAAATGTGCAGCAATTGATGGTGCGCTGGAAATGTGCTTATTATGACAGATAGTTCTGAATCCATCATGTAAAGGCCGGAACAAAGGGCTTGCAGGCAACTGAGAAAATATTTCCTCCCAATGCATCTAGATAATTAAGTTAGTTGTTTAATACTTAATATTTTCATTCAGGATTCCGGGTGTTGTATTCCGAATAATCCATCATAAACACGATACATGTAAGGTTTGACTAGACAAGCAAGAAAGTGTACTATAATAAGCCGTATAACTATATGTATCAAGACAAGAGTGCGCTACGACAAGTCACTATATCAAGCTAGACAAGACATGAATCAAGAGTGCGCCATAATAGGCCACTACCATGTAGGCGAGATAATACGTGTTCATGATAGCAACTACATGCTCAAGAAATCATGATCAAGACTATCAGTATAAGAAATCTAGGCGTGCATGGCAATAAAAAGTAAGAACATGGCATAACATACACTAGAAACCAATAAGTAGGAAGAAATCAGAAAAACTGAAAACAAATCAAGAAATATCAAACTCGGGTATCTTGACGGTATACCGACGGTATACTCCAGTATACTGGCGATATGCCGGTCCAAGGCTACCAGAACTCTCTGTCAAAATAAAACTGTCACACCAGTGTACCGTCGGT